>OU342742.1:351798156-352398156 GCA_910589775.1 Avena eriantha | reverse complement strand
TAGGAACACTCAAAGTGACCTAGTGGTTAATTTTGGTCAAAATGACCATTTGATCTTTTTATTCATATTTGATTTATTGTTCTTTTGAATTAGTTTGTAATTGGCCTAGATGATGTAGCATTCACCTTTAAACCATTTATCATCTTTTGTAGCAATCAAACATGGCAATTTCAATCAATCACACATTAATGCAAACACACATATGCATTCATAGTGATTTTTGGAGTCAAAGTTTTTGTTAACCCTAAAACTGGGTGATTAGAACTTAATAATCTTGATTAGGGTTTTTGGGATGTTACACCAAGACGCGCAACTTCCTTCACAATGAGCTATAACAAAGAAAACGAAGACTTAGTCGCAACCTAAAGTACAAATTCGACTGGGAAACAGCAAAAACAACACTCACATGTTTCTCCAGGGACTCCGAAGATGTCTGTCGAGCAGGCGTCCGGGCAACCATCTGGTGTTCCCAGCATGTGGGGAACTCGAAGAATTGTGCCGGAGTAGGCCGCCACTAGAGGAGAAGAAGACTATTCAGCCACCTTCTTGGCCTTGGAGTATACGACTCTAGACTCTTTCACAAATTCGACGTCATCTGAAGACGTCGATGCTTCTTGACAACAGAACACGTTGATGGCTCTGTAATGGCACCAGAAAAATGCGGGTGCAGTGTTCATGTAGAGCTCGTTGGCAACCCCAAGAGGAAGGTATGATGAGCACAGCAGCAAGTTTCCCTCAGTTATGAAACCAAGGTTTAATCGAACCAGTAGGAGCAAGGAAACACCTCAAAGGTGTTACTAGCTGAGCCTTGGCAGGGAGCACTACTAGTGCTAGTAGCAACGTGGAGACCTGCACAACACAACCACATAACTTTGTCCCCAACTTGCGATGAGGTTGTCAATCTCACCGTGTTTTGCTGAAAACAAAGGATTAAATACATCAAATGGAAAGAAGTAATAGTTTGCAGAAAGTAAACACAAAGCAGTAAACAGTTTGTAGATTGTATGTAAAGAAAAAGGACCGGGATCCATAGTTCACTAGAGGTGGCTCTCCTTAAGATAGATAACATGCTGGGTGAAAAAATTACAGCGGGGCAATTGACAAACATCGAGAAAGCAATACATGCATATACTAATCATCTTGACTCCTTTGAGACTTGATTGGGCATTACAACATTATACATAGACCGCCATCCAACTGCATCTATGACTAATAATCCACCTTCTGGTTATCATCCGAACCCCCTCCAGTATTGAGTTGCAAGCAACAGATTATTGCTTTATGAACTGCATGTAAAGTAAACAATACGATTGTTCTATGAACAAAGGATTGTTATTTTATCCCTAGTAGCAACAACACATCTAGTACCTTAGAGATTTCTGTCACTTCCCCAGATTACCAGAGGCATGAACCCACTATCGAGCATAAATACTAACTCTTGGAGTTGCTAGCATCTACTTGGCCAAGATAGCTACTAACAACGAAAATCATGCAAGATTACAAATAGCAAAGACATGATAGAATCAATAATCAATCTGAAATAGCATCTCAATATCCATCGGATCCCCACAAACACAACATGCAGAATTAAAAATAGATGATCTTGATCATGAACAGAGCTCACAAGATCTAAACATGAAAGCACAAAGGAGGAGAACCAGCCATCTAGCTACTACATGGATCCGTAGTCCAAGGATGAACTACTCACGCATCACACCGGAGGCTTGCAGGGTGATGAAGAAGGCCTCCAGGGTGAATTCCCCTCTCTGGCAGGGTGCCGGGAAGAGCTTCAGATCCCTCCCGATCTAGAGATGGAGATGACGGAGGCTACTGACTCTTTCATGGATTTTTGATTAGGCATTTAGGGTTTTCGTCCTGAGGGCATCATAAAGGCGGAAGGGGAGGCCGAGGGGGTGCCAGAGGCGGCCAGACCGCCCCCTGGCACATGCCAGGCTGGGCCGCGCGGCCAGGTGGTGTGGTGTCCCCCTGGCCCCACTCCGTCTCGTACTCTGGCATCTGATGACTTCCGGAAAAATAGGCACTTTGGCTTTTGTCCCGTCCAATTCCCGAAAATATTCATTTTCTGACTTTTCTGGAACCAAAAATAGCAGAAAATAGGCAGCTGGCACTGTGGCTCTTGTTAATAGGTTAGTCCAAAAAATCATATGAAAAGTACTCCAAAGTGTGGACAAAACACAAGAAAGTGGATAAAACCAAGCATGGATCATCAAAAATTATAGATACATTTGCAATGTATCAACATCCCCAAGCTTAACTCCTACTCGTCCTCGAGTAGGTAAGTGATAAAAAGAAAGAATAATTTTTGAGGTGACATGCACCATCAAAGACTTGATCAAAGTATTTGTAAAACATTCAAAGCTGGGATCATAGTACTTCAATCATAACATGAAAGACAAAGTTCTAGCAATAAGACAAAGAAACTATGATGCAACATGAAAAGGCACAAACAAAAGTTCATGAATAACAATGCTTTGCAAGACGTTTGTTTGTTTCACATAAAGAAAACATAGCATAATAGTATTCAGCTTGTCCCTCATAAAGTAGCAAAATATAAATGCATAGGACACCTTCAAAGTTCATAAGAGTGACTAGATACAAATAGTTTAAAACAAGCAATATCAAGTTATGCATTAATCAACTAGTCTTGGGACAATGCACATAGAACTAAGAATGGCCACTATGCTCTCAAAGTAGGTGCATAAAGGTAGAAGGTGGAGACTCAATATAATGGTGGAAGAAAGGCCTTCATAGAAGGAAGTAGGGATTCAAGTCTCATAAAGAGCTTACAAAAATTATGGTACTTATAGCTTTCAGCTCTCATTGCCCCTATCATAAGCATCTTTAAGGTGATTAAGGTTAAAGTGACACAACTAAGAGGATATGCTTGACAAGTTATAAACCGAAATCGCATGCCCCTTACTTACGAAAACCGATCATCATGCTACTCAAGTTTTGTCACAAGTAAGCTCTTGTCATTGTAAGTACATATGTATCATAAAGAACCGCCAACAGGTACCCCTTGCACATGATACAGGAGCTATCCCATAATCAAAATGACAAGGCAAGCAGATAATGAGCATCTCAGAGATCTTTTTATTTGCTATTTGCATAGGTTTTTATTGAGGATGCTTCATAGAGTGCTCATTAGGGTGATGCTGCAAGTTTCCACCATGATTAGGCATGTCTTTGGCTAGCGGCCCAGGCGTTTCTCTAACAAACTCCATGATCTTACAAGTTCCACTTTTACTTCACACCGCCGGGATCCGTAAGCAAAAGAACATGATATCAACGGGGTACAAAGTACAAGTGCAATGTTGAAAGCGTTCCCCATGATACATGGTTCTTCTAATTTCAACTTATAAAGCGCAAGCATATACGCAACAAAGAAGGACCCAATGGTTCAAATTTATTAGATGCAAAAAAGTAAAGTGTGCCATCAAGTTCGTGAGAGCTTTAATCACTAGTTTTCTCATAACAAGTTTAATTTGGAAGATAAACAAAAGCATGAATATACTTGGAATAGCATAACATAGTAGGTAGGTATGGTGGACTCTTTGGAATAACTTGGTTTAGGGAGTTGGATGCATGAGTGGAACTCATACTTCGTTGTGGAGGCTAGCAAAAGACTGGGAGCGACAAACTAAGAGAGCAATAATGGCCATAATCATGCAGAGCGACAAAACATCATTGATCAAAGCATAAAGTGATACTACAAGTTGAAAACTAAAGGATCATAAAGGCTATGGTGACTTGAGATAGTCATAACATGGTGTGAGCATGTGCCAAGTTAACCCAAATAAAGCATCAAAGGAGAATACCACTATACTATGCTTTAATATGCTAAAACAACGCATGATTCATCCAAGGCACATTAAGCAATATCAATTGTTTATAACAAGTCATGCTACAGCAAATAATACTAACCATAAAGCCAAAACAATATCAAGCATGGCATGACAGAGCATAGGCCACAGTAAAAAACAAGCTCTTTTTACCACATAAGTATGAACTTTCCTACTCTTTTCCAAACCAAACCAATCTATTTGCAAACCAATGTATGGAAGAGGGGGTCCAACCAATTTATTCAAAAACTAAGCAAACAAAGCAAACTAAAAACCAAAAGAAAAACGAAAAAGAAGACGCTCCAAGAACAACACAACTGTGCATGAAACAATAAAAATGAAGCGTTTGGAAGAAACCTGGGATTTTTATTGATGAAGAAGGGGATGCCTTGGGCATCCCCAAGCTTTGACTCTTGTGCTTCTTGGATATTTCTTGGGTGGACACGTGTGGCATCTCCAAGCTTGAGATTTAGTCCATTCTTCATATCATTACTCATTCCTTCCATACACCTGAAATATTTCCTTCATACAAAACTTCACACAATCATTATTAGCAACATTAGTGCACTCAAGATAAATAAGTCTTAAGATTCAGTTCTAACACCAAATAAACTTCCATTAGAACACTATATACTGTAGCACTTCCCTAAAAAATCTCAATTCCCCAAAAGAACTCAAAAAGGAACCAACAAGGAGCAAATGCAGAAAATGGCAGAAATCTGTCAAAACAGACCAGCAGGTAAAGACGAATTTTTTCGAAGAGCTTCTGTTGCTCAAATCAAAAAGTGTTGAAGTAACGAAAGTTAGATAACAACCTGGGGCAGAAGAACAAAACGTCACGCCTTAAAAATACGTTCAGAGATTTTACACGAATTTTTACGGTGAAGCACAGAAATCTGTTTCGGGACAGCAACTTTCCCAAACATTACTTCTCTCTCATTAGAGGTTACTCTTGACACAAAAAGCAAATAAAAAGGATAAGGAGTGGTTATTACTGAAGTAATAATTTCCAAGACTCATCTAAAACTATTGGGTTATCTCCTGATAAGTACTTTTCTTAACGCCTTTAAGTTAGGCATAAGAAGCAAAAAGGATCAAGTGTTCTCAAATGAAGAAGCATTAAGACCAAATTTTGTTTTCATAGGAGAAGCAAAAGAAATCTTCTCTATCTTATTGGGGAAGTGTTCTATACCTTTCTTGAGTGGGAGTTGATATTTAATGGTGCCTTCTTTCATATCAATAATGGCACCAACAGTTCTAAGAAAAGGTCTTCCCAAAGTAATAGGACAAGAAGCATTGCATTCAACATCCAAAACATAGAAATCAACGGGGGACATATGCATTGTTAACCATAATAAGAACATCATTAAGACTCCCCATGAGTTTATTTTTAGCATTATCATCAAGTGGGACATCCAAATAACAATCTTCAAGTGGAGGCAAATCAAGCATATCATAAATCCTTCTAGGCATGATAGAAACACTACTATCAAGATCACATAAAGATTTGAAATCAAAGTCATTCACTTTCATATTAATGATGGGTTCCCAACCATCTTCTTGTTTTATAGGAATAAAAGCTTTATGTTTCATCTTTTCTTCTTTAATCTTTATGAGAGCATCAGTAATGTGTTTGGAAAGGCCATGTTCATAGCACTAGCATTAGGACTTTTAGCAAGATTTTGTAGGAACTTAATAACTTCAGAGATATTGCAACCATTAAGATCAAAATCAAATTTATCATCTAGAATAGTAGAAATATTACTAGCCTCAACACTAGTGGTGGTAATAATAGAAACACTAATGTTTCTATGTTCTCTTTCCCACTTAGCATGTAATTCAGTTAATAGTCTAACATTTTCATCAATTCTTACTTGCATAGCATTGGTGGCTGCAAAGGGATTGTGATTAGTTTCAGGTTTAGCAGCCATTTTATTCAAAGAAGATTGAGCTGCAGCCAAAGATGCTATTTTCTTTTAGCATTAGAGAGTTTTTCCTCGATAGTTTTATTGAAAGCAGTTTGTTTACTAATAAAGTTCTTAAGCATAACTTCAAGTTCAGAGGGTGCACTCCTATTATTGTTGTAAGAATTTCCATAAGCATCACCATTGTTGGGAGGATATGGCTTATAATTATTGTTACCAAAATTATTCCTATAAGCATTATTCCAAAATTATTATTTCTTATGAAGTTCACATCAACTTGCTCTTCTTGAGCAACCAAAGAGGCTAAAAGAACATTATTTGGATCAATATGGGATTTCCCATTAACAAGCATAGACATAATAATATCAATCTTATCTCTCAAGGAGGAAGTTCCCTCAACAAAATTTACCTTCCTACCTTGTGGAGCTCTCTCAGTATGCCATTCGGAATAATTAACCATCATATTGTCCAGAAGTTTTGTTGCAGCACCCAAAGTAATGGTCATAAATATAATCTTAGTAACATGTTCATTATCAGATTGTTTAAACTTCATTATTTCACTTCTCATAGATATAATCTTAGCAGGAGGATAGTATTTTCCAATGAAAGCATATTTGCACTTAGTCCAAGAATCAATACTATTCCTAGTTAAGGAATTCAACTATTCTTTAGCTTTTCCTCTCAAAGAGAAAGGAAACAATTTCAGCTTAATAATATCACCATCTACATCCCTATGCTTTTGCATCTCACAAAGTTCAACAAAGTTATTTAGATGGGAAGCAGCATCTTCATTACCAATACTAGAAAATTGTTCTCTCATAACAAGATTGAGTAAAGCAGGTTTTATCTCAAAGAAAGTATCTTCAGGCACATATGGAGCAATAGGTGTGCTCACAAAATCATTGTTTTTGGTGCTAGTGAAGTCACACAACTTCGTGTTTTCAAGAGTAGTCATTTTTTGTGTTTTTCAAATAAGAAAGCAAACTAGTAAAACTAATTTTTTTGTGTTTTTGATAAAGAAACAAGCAAACAAAGCAAAAAGAAACTAAGAAAAACAAAAACAACAAAGTAAATAGATTGGTTATGAGGGACTCCCCTTGTGAAGATGTCCTTGACTCCCCGGCAACGGTACCAGAAAAATGCTTGATGGCTCTGTAATGGCACCAGAAAAATGCTGGTGCGGTGATGATGTAGAGCTCGTTGGGAACCCCAAGAGGAAGGTATGATGAGCACAGCAGCAAGTTTCCCTCATTTATGAAACAAAGGTTTAACCGAACCAGTAGGAGCAAGGAAACACCCCAAAAGGTGTTACTAGTTAAGCCTTGGCAGGGCGCACTACCGGTGCTAGTAGCAACGTGGAGACCTGCATAACACAACCACATAACTTTTTCCCCAACTTGCGATGAGGTTGTCAATCTCACCATGTTTTCTTGAAAACAAAGGATTAAATGTATCGAATGGAAATAAGTAATAGTTTGCAGAAAGTAAACACAAAGCAGTAATCAGTTTGTATATTGTATGTAAAGAAAAAGGACCGGGATCCATAGTTCACTAGAGGTGGCTCTCCTTAAGATAGATAACATGCTGGGAGAACAAATTACAGCGGGGCAATTGACAAACATCGAGAAAGCAATACATGCATATACTAATCTGCTTGACTCCTTTGAGACTTGATTGGGCATTACAACATTATACATAGACCGCCATCCAACTGCATCTATGACTAATAATCCACCTTCAGGTTATCATCCGAACCCCCTCCAGTAT
The DNA here is from genome assembly GCA_910589775.1 of Avena eriantha. Lineage (NCBI taxonomy): Eukaryota > Viridiplantae > Streptophyta > Magnoliopsida > Poales > Poaceae > Avena > Avena eriantha. The sequence goes on along the minus strand of OU342742.1, from coordinate 352,390,601 downwards.
TAAGTTGCAAGCAACAGATTATTGCTTTACGAACTATGTGTAAAGTAAACAATATGATTGTTCTATGAACAAAGGATTGTTGTTTTCTCCCTAGTAGCAACAGCACATCTAGTACCTTAGAGATTTCTATCACTTCCCCAGATTACTAGAGGCATGAACCCACTATCGAGCATAAATACTAACTCTTGGAGTTGCTAGCATCTACATGGCCAAGATAGCTACTAACAACAGAAAGCATGCAAGATCACAAATAACAAAGACATGATAGAATCAATAATCAATCTAAAATAGCATCTCAATATTCATTTTCTGACTTTCCTGGAACCAAAAACAGCAGAAAATAGGCAGCTGGCACTGTGGCTCTTGTTAATAGGTTAGTCCAAGAAATCATATGAAAAGTACTCCAAAGTGTGGACAAAACACACGAAAGTGGATAAAACCAAGCATGGATCATCAAAAATTATAGATACATTTGCAATGTATCACACGTCAAGCACCACTTCAGAAAGACAACTTCGAAAAGGCAAACAATACCAACTTGCGGAAATCAAGACTTACCAGTCAAACTTGTCAAAATCAAAGGTGTCATCCGACGACTCCTTCGGCAGCCGCAACTTCTTCCGAGTAGGAGGAGCCATATTGCGCATAGGCACGGCGGTAATCGGCCCCTCCGCAGCAGCAGGAGAACCCTCCGGCGTAGTCGGGGAAGAGGCGTCAGAACCCTTGCTGTGAGAACGCTTGCGAGTGCCGTGTCCGCTGTGCTCAGGGGCTTCCTTCTCTTCTTCAGCTGGGACGGTCGAATCCGACTCGTCCTCTTCCACCGCTTCACACGGGATAACCCCTTCAGGCAGAGGAGGAAGGTTGGAGGCCACGCTCCAGTTCTGCAAACAGAAGATACATCATCATATATCAAAGTACTTGGTGGCAATCGACAAAGTAAACTGCTTCGTAGAAAATGCTACCTCAGGCGGAGGGTTGGTGGTTGATTCGCCTGGGAGATCCTCCTTGGTGGTGTACTTGGTGACCAGTTGCAACCTCCTATCTACCTCACCCGAAGAAATGCCCTCCACGGAAATGCGAGTGACATCGTCAGCACTAGTCCAGGGGAACATCAGGTGGACTCTAGCTTGAAGAGGCTAGATGTGGTGGCACAACCATATGCGAATGAGAGCGGCACCGCCCTCTTCTTTGCCTATGCAGACTTCAAGGTCACAAACGCGCTAATACAGTACCTCTGTTTCCTCGGACTTGCTAGGCATCACGACGTTCTTCCAGGAATGCCTCCTCTTGCAAGTCGTCGCGGGATCAAAGGGCGTGAGTCCGAAGTGATCTCCATCGGCCTTCAGGTCGGGGATGTAGAACCACCTGTCTCTCCACCCTTGGACAGACGTGGTGAGCTTGATATCAAAATAGGTAGCGGAAGAGTCGACGTGGATCCCGCAGCCTCCTACATCATAGACTATTGAACCCGTTCTCGACTAACGCTTAAGCTTAAAAAGCTTCTTGAAGAGACCAAAGTGTGGCTCGACTCTGGGCCAGCACTCGCACAAAGTAATGAAGCATGCAATGTGGAGAATAGAGTTTGGGGACAGCTGAGGCAGCTGGAGCCCATAGAAAAAAATAAGTCCCCTGACAAAAGGATGCAGGGGCAGAGAAAGACCTCGAATGATGAATGCAAGGAACATCACTCGAAAACCTAGAGGAGGACGCGGGATTACCTCATCACTAGGCGCCCACGAATCATCTTCCGCGGGTGGAAGAGCTCCATCTTGATGATGAAGGTGCATCTCAGAAGGCTTGATGATGGATGCACACCAGGCGCCATTAGTGACGCGGGTGTCCGCACCCTTCTTCTTCCCAACGGCAGCGGCGCTGGTGCCTGTGGCAGTAGCACCGCCCTTCTTCTTGGCGGTGGCAATGGTGGCCGTAGATCTAGCGGCAACGCCTCCCTTCTTCTTGCCCATCTTTCGGTGACAATGGGACCAGAGAGAGTAACTGGGAAACGCACGGAGTTGGTCCAGTGCAGTGAAGATGAAGCGTGCAAGGAAGCAGAGAGAATAGCAATGGAGAAGGAGGCACAAGAAAGAAGAGAGATGGGGAAAATTACCGCAGTTGCGCTGCTACTTAACCTCCTCATGGATGTCATCCAACAGCAAGAAAAAACCCTACTAAACGCGTGGTGCACATCGCCATCGACACGTGGTGAAGCTAAACCACGAACCATTCCCCACTGCTCCCATTACGCGCGGAAATCGATGAGACGCAGTTAAAACAGAAGATTACGCACACCTAGTCAAATCAAAGTCAGGAAGTGGGACCCACCGCTCGTCACGTCCCGTCAAAACTGCTCAAGCGGGCAACTGAAGTCATCATGTCATCAGCACTGATGTCATCAACTCAACCAGTAGAAGATTTCGACTACTTTAGTCCTTGCTCGAGTCTTTGACTCAACCAAGAACTCGGGGGCTACTCCCATAGGGAGCGCTTGTCGCGCACCCTATGATTATTTTTTATGCAGATGTACGAGCATTCAAGACAACCCATCAGTCGAATCAACGATTCGATTCTGAATGGCGGGTTAATCCCATAGGGAGCGCCGGAAGCATATTCGACTAAAACAAGCAATAAAGGATGACAGTAGTCGCACAAAGATTTTTAGTCCCCACTCGAGTCTACAACTCGAGTAGGCACTCGGGGGCTACTCCCAAAGGGAGTGCTGGTCGCGCACCCTATCATTATTTTTTGTACATCGTACTTTGTGTCGATAACATCCACACTCAAATGCTATGGCGACCCTGCCTCATATTTTCCCTGCAAAGAGACTGCGTCTCCTGGGCCACCCGAATCATCTCCGCGATGAAATTTTTTTGGATGTCGCGCTTACAACGTGAAGGTAAGATCTGAATAACGCATGGCAATGCATGTGTTGCGCACTACCAGAAATATATCCATGCCTGCAGGTACGATGAACATGCCTTGACGGACGCGTCGAGTGCTCACACTTATACACTAGAATTTGACTCCTGTAAGACCTCCGCGGCCTGAGTCGAGTTACGCTAGCACTTTTCTGAATTCGAGTTCGGGGACTCGAGTTTGAGTAGATTGCATTGTTTTACCCTAAGGCAGTTAACTGATACCGATACATCGGATAAATCAGGCGTGTATATCAACAATCCCTATGACATAAAACAAACAGTCGGCAAAAGCTCAGTCATGCACTCGAAAGGTTTCATAAAGTATCTAGTCGAATCTGCGATTGCACCAGACACTCGGGGGCTACTGACATGGGTATACCTTACAGGTACTCGAGCTTGGTATATATGTTCTAGATACGGCAGAAACCCACGATGTTGCCAAGGCCCAATACAAGATTCGGGTGACCCACAGACTCTTCGATTGTTTGTAGCGCAAGATGAAGCTTAAGATAGAAAGTTTAAAAGGGCAAACCTTAATCTGTAACTGAGTCGACCTGTTACCCTAGACCTAGCCTATCTATATAAAGGCTGGGAGGAGGCGGCGAGGAGGACAATCACAACCCTAGTTTCACCACCATCGCCAGATTGCATTTGCGCAACCCTGTAATCTTCGATTCCTTCGTTAATTCCAAGAGCAGACAAGCATGAGTAGGGACCTCTACGAGGCCTGAACCTGGGTAAACCTTGCGTCCCTGTGTGCTTTTTTGCTAGCCGACTGATGCCTCCAGCGCTCCTTCCTTCTCCAACACCCAAGTCCATAACAATGGGCATTGACGAGTCAAACCCTCGTCAGCTGGTCTCACCGAGTCCTAGGCCCATTAACGACAATGTCTTTAGATAGAGCCGCGATGCCCATATCTTACAGGATTGCAGAAGCATCGTGGTTGTTAGCTGCGGAGGGTAGACATATATAGGTTGCGGGTTCGGCTCCCTCTTCCCCCTTTTTTGCTCATTATCCACAAAAACTAGATGGAGACGTTTTAAATAGGGTCGGCGGGGTTTGTTGACACAAAGAAGACGGTGGTGTGGTGGTTCGGGTTATATGTTATATGGAGGAGGTCATGGGTTTGAGCTCGCTAGGAGCTTCATTTTTGCTATATTAATTGAGTGCGCATGAAGTAGCCTGCTGTCAGTTTGTTTGGTCCACGTGGCAGGTCGTTAGTGAGTCCCCATTGTCAGCTCGCTGGTTGGTCCCACTTGTGAGCTTGGTGGAGCCTATATGCCAGGCTAACTTGGTCAATATGTCTTATTTGGCTAGTCTGTTGTATGATTGGTGGGTCCCACACATCATATAATGGTCCTAGTCAGCATCACATGACACTTCTATGGACACGTCAGCAGAAGTTGACATATGGAAATGACACATAGAAAAAATTATTGATGTGGCGAACCAGTCATTTTAAAGCACCAAAATTCAGTGGTCATGACCATTTAAATTGGTCGTAGTGAGCTAAATATAAGGCTATTAACCAGTGCCATCCATCTATGACCTTTTCGTGTTAGAAAATTATGACCTTCTTAACAAATTAGTCATAATTTTCTAGGGTTTGGACCTCCCAAATGCCTTATGACCACTTGGTTTAGAATGGTCATAGATCAATGATCAAAATATCGATGGTCATTAAGAAAAGTTCACTAGTGAGCACATTTCTTGTAGTGAATGGATGTGGTGATGGAACTTATATCATACTGGTGCACCAATCCATGTGGTTGTTGCATTCCAGGGGATTTTTGGGGTTTCTTACAATGGTTTGACACATGGAATCCCTAGAGTCATTGCGTGTGTTCTTTTCAAAAGCACCTTTAGCCACATGACCACACACACTCTAAATGGATGTGGTGATACAACTTCAATCACACAGGTGCACCAATCCATGTGCTAGTTGCATTCCACGGGCTTTTGGGGCTTTATGACCATGGTTTGAAACATGCAGTCCACTAGAGTCATTTCATGTATTCTCTCCAAAACCACCTTGACCCACATTACCACACACACTCCAATGGATGTGGTGATGCAACTTCTTTCACACTGGTGCACCAATCCATGTGGTTGTTGCATTCTAGGGGATTTTTGGGGTTTCTGACAATGGTTTGACACATGGAATCCCTAGAGTCATTGCGTGTGTTCTTTTCAAAACCACCTTGATCCACATTACCACACACACACCAAATGGATATGGTGATATAAGTTCATTCACACTTGTGGTCAATTCCACGTGGCAGTTGCATTCTGAGGTCTTTTTGGACTTTTTGACCAAGGTTTAACACATGGAGTCCAATAGAGAAATTGCATGTGTTCTTTTCAAAACTACCTTTGTCCACAATACCCACTCCAAATGGATGGGGTGATACAACTTCTATCACACTGGTGCACTATTCCATGTGGCAGTTGTATTCCAAAGGCTTTTGGGCTTTCTAACAATGGTTTGATACATGGAGTCCACTAGAGTCTTTTCATGTGCTTTTTTCAAAACCACCTTGATCCACATGACCAAAGACACTCCAGTGGATGTGTTGATGGAATTTCTATCACACTGGTGCACCAATCCATGTGGTTGTTAAATTCCATGGGATTTTTGGGGTTTCTGACCATGGTTTGATCCATGGAGTCCCTAGAGTCTTTGCATGTGTTCTTTTCAAAACTACATTTATCCACATGACCACACACACTCCAAATGGATGTGGTGATACAACTTCAATCGCACTGGTGCACTAATCCATGTGGCAGCTGCATTCCACGGGCTTTTTGGGCTTTATGACCATGGTTTGAAACATGCAGTCCATTAGAATCATTACATGTGTTCTTTTTAAAACCACCTTGACCGACATTACCACACACACTCTAATGGATGTGGTGATGCAACTTCTTTCACACTGGTGCACCAATCCATGTGGTTGTTGCATTCTAGGGGATTTTTGGGGTTTCTGACAATGGTTTGACACATGGAATCCCTAGAGTCATTGCGTGTGTTCTTTTCAAAACCACCTTTAGCCACATGACCACACACATTCCAAATGTATGTGGTTATACAACTTCAATCACACTAGTGCACCAATCCATGTGGCAGTTGCATTCCACGGGCTTTTTGGGCTTTATGACCATGGTTAGAAACCTGCAGTCCCCTAGAGTCATTTCATGTGTTCTTTTCAAAACCACCTTGACCCACATTACCACACACGCTCCAATGGATGTGGTGATGCAACTTCTGTCACACTGGTGCATCATTCCATGTGGTAGTTGCATTCTAGGGTTTTTTGGCTTTTTGACCATGGTTTGACACATGGAGTCCACTAGAGTTATTGCACGTGTTCTTTAAAAAACCACCTTGATCCACATTACCACACACACTCCAAATGGATGTGGTGATGTAAGTTCTTTCACACTGGTGCTCCATTCCACGTGGCAGTTGCATTCTGAGGTCTTTTTGGGCTTTTTGACCATGGTTTAACATAAGGAGTCCAATAGAGTCATTGCATGTGTTCTTTTCAAAACTACCTTTGTACACAATACCACACACGCTCCAAATGGATGGGATGATACAACTTCTATCACACTGGTCCACCATTCCATGTGGCAGTTGTATTCCAAAGGATTTTTGGGCTTTCTAACCATTGTTTGATACATGGAGTCCACTAGAGTCTTTTCATGTGCTCTTTTCAAAACCACCTTGATCCACATGACCACACACACACTCCAATGGATGTGGTGATGGAATCTCTATCACACTGGTGCACCAATCCATGTGGTTGTTGCATTCTAGGGGATTTTTGGGGTTTCTGACCATGGTTTGTTCCATGGAGTCCCTAGAGTCTTTGCATGTGTTCTTTTAAAAACCACCTTTATCCAAATTACCACACACACTCCAAATGGATGTGGTGATACAACTTCAATCACACTAGTGCACCAATCCATGTTGCAGTTGCATTCCACGGGCTTTTTGGGCTTTATGATCATGGTTTGAAACATGTAGTCCACCAGATTCATTTCATGTGTTGTTTTCAAAACCACCTTGACCCACATTACCACACACACTCCAATGGATGTGGTGATGCAACTTCTATCACACCGGTGCATCATTCCATGTGGTAGTTGCATTCTAGGGGCTTTTTTGGCTTTTTGACCATGGTTTGACACATGGAGTCCACTAGAGTCATTGCATGTGTTCTTATCAAAAACACCTTGATCAACATTACCATACACACTCCAAATGGATGTGGTGATATAAGTTCTTTCACACTTGTGCACCATTCCACGTGGCAGTTGCATTCCATGGGCTTTTTATGCTTTATGACCATGGTTTGAAACATGCAGTCCACTAGAGTCATTTCATGTGTTCTTTTAAAAACCACCTTGACCCACATTACCACACACACTCCCTCCTCCAGCCGGCCCTGATGGTGGGGGGAGGAGGGGTCAAAGCTCGACCATGACTGCGGCTGGTGGAAGTGGGGACTTCTGTCTCTCGTCGCGTCTGCACGGCAGCGGGAGGCCTTGGTGGGAAGTTCCCGGCGTGCATCAGCGGTTGAAGATGACGGGGGTGCTGCTCCAAGCAGAGCCTCTGTATAAGCGCTTTCGAGTGCCCTGACCAGATCGGATGCTTATGGTCTTCTTATGTTTCTGTTGGTTGGCCGTGGAGGCGGGCGAGAGAACGTTGCTGGCAACACGGAGAAGATTTGGTCGAGGCACCGGGGGAGTATTGGTCTTCCCCCTCTCGTCGGATGGTTCCTTGGTACTCCGGATTTTTATGCCCGCCTTCATCCACCCGTGGCAGGATTGGTCCTCTGAAGTGCGGGTTGTTCTACCTTGAAGGAGATTTTGAGGATTCTGGCATCAAGGATTTCCAGATCTTGGAAGCTACATCGGTGAGCTTTATCCCGAAGGCTAAATGCCATCTGTCAAAGCCGATGAGCTCCGGCATCCTTTCAACCTCCATCGGAGGCCCCTCTTCGCATCAGCAGCCGCATCCAACGTCGGCACTGAAGCAAGTGGTTCTGTCCCTGCGGTAGTGCTCGATGGCGGTGCAGCTGATCTCCGGCTCGGCAGAGGAGATAGGGAGGGACCTGGTTTCACCTTTTATCTTTTAGTTGTGCCTTATCCACTTTAATGGGGGCCTATGTTTTATTTCGCTTCTTATGGGGTCCTCAGTTTTATTGTACACCTCCTCTTTTTGTGTTTAATATGATTGCTTCCAGGCCCTTCAGGGCTCTCCTTTTCAAAAAAAAACCTTGATCCACATGACCACACACACTCCTATGGTTGTGGTGATGGAATGTCAATCACACTGGTGCACCAATCCATGTGGTTGTTGCATTCTAGGGGATTTTTGGGGTTTCTGACCATGAGTCCCTAGAGTCATTGCATGTGTTCTTTTCAAAACCACCTTTATCCACATGACCACACACACTCCAAATGGATGTGGTGATGCAACTTATGTCACACTGGTGCACCAATCCATGTGGAAGTTGCCTTCCACAGGATTTTTTGGATTTTTGACCATGGTTTGATACATGGAGTCCACTAGTTATTGCATGTGTTATTTTCAAAATCACCTTGATCCACATGAACAGGGACACACTCCAATGGATGTGGTGATACAACACTTGTGCACCATTCCACGTGGCAGTTGCATTCTGATGGCATTTGTGGCTTTCTAACCATGGTTTGACACATGGAGTCCACTTAATTCATTGCATGTGTTCTTTTCAAAACTAGCTTTATCCACATTACCACACACACTCCAAATGGATGTCGTTATACAAATTCTGTCACACTGGTGCACCATTGCATGTGGCAGTTGCAGTCCAAGGGATTTTTGGGCTTTCTAACCATGGTTTGACACATGGAGTCCACTAGAGTCATTTCATTTGTTCTTTTCAAAACCAGCTTGATCCACATGACCACACACACTCCAATGGATGTGGTGATGCAACTTATTTCACACTCGTGCATCATTCCATGTGGCAGTTGTATTCTAGGGGATTTTTGGGCTTTCTCACCATGGTTTGACACACAGAGACCAGTAGAGTCAATGTATGTGTTCTTTTAAAACCCATCTTGATCCACATGACCACACAAACTCCAATGGATGTGGTGATGCAACTTATGTCACGCTGGTGCATCATTCCATGTGCTAGTTGCAATCTAGGGTCTTTTTTGGCTTTTTGACCATGGTTTGACACATCGAGTCCACTAGAGTCACTCCATGTGTTCTTTTCAAAACCACCTTGATCCACATTACCACAAACACTCCAAATGGATGCTGTGATACAATTTCTTTCACACTTGTGCACCATTCCATGTGGCAGTTGCATTCCGAGGTAATTTTGGGCTTTCTAACCATGGTTTGACACATGGAGTTAACTAGAGTAATTGCATGTGTTCTTTTCAAAACCACCTTGATCCACATGACCTAACACACTCTAATGGATGTGATGATGGAAATTCTGTCACACTGGTGCATCATTCCATGTTGAAGTTGTGTTCAGGGGCTTTTTGAGTTTCTGAGCATGGTTTGACACATGGAGTCCACTAGAGTCATTGCATGTGTTCTTTTGAAAACCACCTTGATCCACATGACCTAACACACTCCAATGGATGTGGTGCTGGAAATTCTATCACACTGGTCTACCAATCCATGTGGTAGTTGCATTCTAGGTGATTTTTGGGGTTTATGATCATGTTTGACACATGGAGTCCCTATAGTCATTGCATGTGTTCTTGTGAAACCAATTTTACCCACATGACCACAGACACTCCAATGGATGTGGTGATGCAACTTCTGTCACACTGGTGCATCATTCCATGTGGTAGTTGCATTCTAAGGTCTTTTTGGGCTTTCTAACCATGGTTTGACACATGGAGTCCACTAGAGTCATTGCATGTGGTCTTTCAAAATTACCTTTATCCACATTACCACACACACTCCAAATCGATGTGGTGATATAATTTATGTCACACTAGTGCACTATTCCACGTGCAGTTGCATTCCGAGGTCTTTTGGGGTTTCTAACCATGGTTTGACACATGGAGTCCCTAGAGTCATTGCATGTGTTCTTTTCAAAACCACCTTGATCCCCATTAAAACACACACTCCAAATGGATGTGGTGATATAAGTTCTATCACACTTTTGAACGATTCCACGTGGCAGTTGCATTCTGAGGTCTTTTTGGGCTTTCTAACCATGGTTTGACACATGGAGTCCACTAGAGTCGTTGCATGTGGTCTTTTCAAAATTACTTTTATCCACATTACCCCACACACTCCAAATGGATATGGTGATACTAGTTTTGTCACACTAGTGCACCATTACATGTGGTAGTTACATTCCAAGAGCTTTTTGGGCTTTCTAACCATGATTTGATGTGTTATTTCATGTGTTATTACACTGGAGTCATTTCATGTGTTATTTTCAAAACCACCTTGATCGACATGACCACACACACTCCAATGGATGTGGTGATGCAATTTCTATCACACTGGTGCATCATTCCATGTGGCAGTTGCATTCCAGGTTTTTTTGGGCATTCTGACCATGGTTGGACACATGGAGATCACTAGAGTCATTGAATGTGTTCTTTTGAAAACCACCTTGATCCACATAACCACACACACTGCAATGGATGTCATGATGCAACTTATGTCAAACTGGTGCATCATTCCATGTGGCAGTTGTGTTCCAGGGGCTTTTTGAGTTTTTGACCATGGTTTGACACATGGAGTCCACTAGAGTCATTTCATGTGTTCTTTTCAAAACCACCTTGATCCACATGACCACACACACTCCAATGGATGTGGCGACGGAAATTCTATCACACTAGTGCACCAATCCATGTAGTAGTTGCATTCCAGGGGATTTTTTGGGTTTGTGACCATGGTTTGACACATGGAGTCCCTAGAGTCATTGCATGTGTTCTTTTCAAAATCACCTTTATCCACATGACCACACACACTCCATACGGATGTGGTGATACAACTTTAATCACACTGGTGTACCAATCCATGTGGCAGTTGCATTGTACGGCCTTTTTGGGCTTTATGACCATAGTTTGAAACATGTAGTCCACTAGAGTCATTTCATGTGTTCTTCTCAAAACCACATTGAACCAAATTATGACACACAATCCAATGGATCTGGTGATGCAACTTCTGTCACACTGGTGCATCATTCCATGTGGTAGTTGCATTCTAGGGGCTTTTTTGGCTTCTTGACCATGGTTTGACACATGGAGTCCACTATAGTCATTGCATGTGTTATTTTCAAAACCACCTTGATCCACATTACCACACACAGTCCAAATGGATGGGGTGATACAACTTCTATCACACTTATGCACTATTCCATGTGGTAGTTGGATTCTGAGGCCTTTTTGGGCTTTCTGACCATGGTTTGACACAAGGAGTCCACTAGAGTAATTGCATGTTCTTTTCAAAACTACATTTATCCATATTACCACACACACTCCAAAATGATGTGAAGATACAACTTCTGTCACACTAGTGCACCATTCAATGTGGTAGTTGCATTCCAAAGGCTTTTTGGGTTTTCTAACCATGGTTTCATACATGGAGTCCACTAGACTCATTTCAAGTGTTCTTTTCAAAACCACCTTGATCCACATGACCACACACACCAATAGAATTGGTGATACAATTTCTATCAGACAAGTGCATCATTCCATGTGGAAGTTGCATTACATGGTCTTTTTGGGCTTTCTGACCATTGTTTGACTCATGCAATCCAGTAGAGTCATTTCATGTATTCATTTCAAAACCACATTGACCCAAATTACCACACACACTCCAATGGATGTGGTGTTGCAACTTCTATCACACTGGTGCATCATTCCATGTGGTAGTTGCATTCCAAGGGCTTTTTTGCCTTCTTTACCATGGATTGACACATGGGTTCCACTATAGTCATTGCATGTGTTATTTTCAAAACCACCTTGATCCACATTACAACACACACTCCAAATGGATGTGGTGATACAACTTATATCACACTTGTGCATCATTCCACGTGGCAGTTGCATTCCAAGGTCTTTTTGGGTTTTTTGACCATGGTTTGACACATGGAGTCCACTAGAGTCATTGCATGTATTATTTTCAAAACTACCTTTATCCATATTACCAAATGGATCTGGTGATACAACTTCTGTCACATTGGTGCACCATTCAATGTGGTAGTTGCATTCCAAAGGCTTGTTGGGCTTTCTAACCATGGTTTGATACATGGAGTCCACTAGGCTCATTTCATGTGTTCTTTTCAAAACCACCTTGATCTACATGACCACACACACACCAATAGATTTGGTGATGCAATTTCTATCACACATGTGCATCATTCCATGTGGCAGTTGCATTACAGGGGCTTTTTGGGCTTTCTGACCATGGTTTGACACATGCAGTCCACTAGAGTCATTTCATGTGTTCTTTCAAAACCACATTGACCCAAATTACCACACACACTCCAATGGATGTGGTGTTGCAACTTCTGTCACATTGGTGCATCATTCCATGTGGTAGTTGCATTCCAGGGGATTTTTTGCTTCTTTACCATGGATTGAAACATGGAGTCCACTAGTCATCGCATGTGTTATTTTCAAAACCACCTTGATCCATGATGACCCACAAGTATAGGGGGTGTTTCGTAGTATTTTTGATAAGTAAGAGTGTCGAACCCAACGAGGAGCAAAAGGTGCTAGCTAGTGGTATGGATCAGGAATTCTCTGCAAATACTTAGCAAACGGATTTTTAGGGGTTTTTGATATAGCAAGTAAACAAAGTACGAGTAAATAAAAGACAGTAGGAATAAATGAAGCAAGTGGCCCAATCCTTTATGCAGCAAAGGACAAGCCGGTTGTATTACTTAAGATGACCAAACATTCTCGAGGACACATGTGAAGACTGTCAAGTGCTTACGCTTCATATAGTTGATTAATCTTCTTTAGCTTGCTAAGTGTTGTGTGGGTGAACCTGTGCTAATGTACCGCCCCATCCAAGACTAATACATACTTGTGATTATACCCCTCGCAAACATCCGTTAGTACAAGAAAGTAATTAAGGTAGAAACCTAAACACAGCTTTAAACTCTAAGACCCTTACGTCCCTTGTGCAATGGTTTCCTAACGGGGGTTCAGGTTTCTGTCACTCCGGCAACCCTTACGATTAGTAGCCAAATACACAATGCATTCCCCTAGGCCCATATAGGTGAAGTGTCATGTAGTCGATGTTCACATGACACCACTAGAATAAGTACACCACAACTTAAATAACAATCTATTGAATCTTTCTCAACACAACTCCACTACTAACAACAAGACTTCTCCCATGTCCTCAAGAACAAAACGAACTACTCTCAAGACATCATATGGATCATGATCAGAGATGGAATAATGATGTATAACAATCTGAACATAAACAATAATTCAATGGTTCACTCAATAGCATCAACTACAAAGAGTAATCAACACCGGGAAAGTTTCCCCTATGAACTATGCAAGATTCAACGAAATTGTTACAGCAATATGGAGATGGTGATGAGGGTGCTGATGGTGATGATGGTGGATATGATGATGATGATCCCGATGAAGTCCAGCTTGATCATGGTGTTGATGGCGATGATCTCCCCTCTCCGGGAAGGAATTCCCCCGGCAGAAATCTGTTTGCCGGAGAGATCTTTCTCTCTCTGTGTTTTCTACCCCGCAGAGGCGGCGGAATCATTTTGTGGTCGCTCCCCGAGTCTTCGGGTTTCGGGAGGATGATATACACCAGAGGGGAGAGGCTAGAGTGGGCCAGGGTGGCCACACCACCTCCTGTCGGGGCCTAGGGCTGCCCGCGCCATGGGGTGGTGTGGGCCCCCTGTGGCCCATCTCCACTCCGACTTCTGGCATCCTTAGTCTTCTGGAAAAATAAGATTTTCTGTATATTTTCCCGGATTTTCTGATCTTCGCGAATTTTGCCTCCAAACAGCACATTTTCCATCAGAATCCTGACGGCAGCGGTCCATGCTCCAAAAGTCATCAACCATGCAAAAATAGATGAAATAACATAAGTATCACCTCTCAATATGAAATATATCAATGAATAATAGTGAATTAAGACATAGAATAGTGATGCAAAATGGACGTATCAACTCCCCCCAAGCTTAGACTTCTCTTGTCCCCAAGCGAAACTGAGCTCAATAAACATGGCCTCAAGTTTATGGAGTGAAGAGTCGATAAAAGAATACGGACAAGAAGCATCACATTCATCAAATACATAGATCATAATAGAAGACAACTCACTATTATATAACTCAACTTGTAATAGGTAAAGGAAACACAATAAAGATACATAAAGTGAATCATAATTGGTAGTGGCAAACTTAGCTCTTGGTCGAAGAATAGTTGATAATTTGCTGGAGTTCATAAATAATTTGTTTTCAATGAAAGCTTTCAAAGTAGTAAACATCAAGATAAGAGCAATGCGCAAAACAAGGAACATAAGAAACATGATTGAATAAATCATCATGTGAATGAATTAAACACATCAACTCAAAATACTTGCTGAGGTAGAAGGGAATAGGTTTACTGACTCAACTACAAAGTAAAAAAAGGGCCCTTCAAAGAGGGAAGCAGGGATTGCAAGTCTCATAAAGAGCTCCCAAAAATTATGATACTTACTAGCTTTCATCTCTCATTGCCCCTATCATAGGCATCCTTAGGTGATTAAGCTTAAAGTGACACAACTAAGAGGATATGCTTGACAAGTTATAAGTTGAAATCTCATGCCCCTTACTTATGAGTACCGATCCTCATGCTACTCAACTTCAGTCACGAGCAAGCTCTTATCATTGTAAATACATGCGTATCATTGAGAACCGCCAATGGGGTACCCCTTGCACATGACACAGGAGCTATCCCATAATCAAAATGACAAGGCAAGCAGACAGTGAGCATCTCAGCTATCTTTTTATTTGCTATTTGCATAGGTTTTTATTGAGAATGCTTCATAGAATGCTCACTATAGTTATGCTGCAAGTTTCCACCATGATTAGGCATGGCTTAGGCTAGCGGCCCAGGCGTTTCTCTAACACACATATAAACTCCATGATCTTACAAGTTCCACTTTTATTTCACACCGCCGGGATCCATAAGCAAAAGAACATGATATCAACTAGGTACAAAGTACCAAATGAAGTGTTGAAAGTGGTCCCCATGATACATGGTTCGGCTAACTTCAACTCATAAAGCGCAAGCATATACGCAACAAAGAAGGACCCAATGGTTCAAGTTTATTAAATGCAAGAAAGTAAAGTGTGCCTCCCATGGTATCAAAGGCATTGCCATTTTCGAAACGCTTTCAAAGTTCTGGCTCTAACCCATACAGTATGTCGCAATAAACTAAGTTGTGGTCCTCTTAACGAGTTATATAGACATTCTTTTCCTTGTAGGGGCATCAGGAGCTGGTGGGGGGCCTAGCGGCGCCTCTAGCACATATTGCTTTTGTGCTAGGTGGCAGAGATTGGAGAACACGATGTATGCCTAGGTCAATGGGAATCGATATTCCCAAGGACACAAGCTTATTAGCGTACCCAGACATTTTGAGTACGTGCTCACTAACGGAGCTGTTCTCCTCCATCATGTAGCTAAAGAACTTTTCATAAGCATTATAACTCTCTACGGTAGCATGGGTATTTCACATAATAAGTTTAATTTGGTAAGTAGATAAAACAAGAATTTACTTCGAATAGCAATAATGCTACTAGGTAGGTATGGTGGACACAAATGGCAAAGGTTTTGGTTTAAAGGAGGTGGATGCACGAGAAGAATACCCTCTAAGTACAGGTTTTTGGCTAGCAAGGCTGGGTAGCAAGTATAAGATTTGAAGGAAACAAACAAACATACAAGTGATAAAGACAAACATGCAATCTTCCTTGGAAGCACAAAAGATCTTAACTAGAGAATACTAAACTTATGAGCAAATCAAGAAAGAAAGATGATGAAATATTTTTTCTTTAAAGGTACTTTTATCTTTTTCATTCCACTCTCAAAAATAGTGTTGATGCTGACCGAGCCAGGTTTGTGAAAACCAACTAAATTAACTCAATGATCCCAAAGTGATACCAATACTAACAACAAGATCAATCATATAACCACGAATTGAAAACTAATATAAGCGATGCAAAAGAGTGGATGATAGAACTTCTCATTAATATTCCATATCGGCAACTCACACCAAGGGATACATATCTAACGAGAGAGGGGACACTTCCATAATGCAAACCATCCTACATAATAATTCCTCTATTCATGATATGACTCTACTAATAAGGTAAAAAGATAGAAGATAGTGATATGATACCGCGGCACTCCCCCAAGCTTGGAACAAACCAAGGGGATGCCAAACCTGATGACGAATTACTCCTTTGGTGGTGGTGGTATCCTCTCATCTTCGTCTATCTTCCAAGGTAAAGGCTTCCCATCAACAAAGGACATCATGGTTTCCAACATCCTGAAACTTGTAGCAGCACTTATGAGTTTAAATCTAGCCTCATACTCACAGTTTTGATTTTGAACTACATAGAACTATGCTTGCAGTTTGTTGGTTGTTTGGTGGAGTGAGAGGACTTCCCCTTTGAGTTCAGAAGTCTCCTTTTGGTGCTCGGTGATGAGTTCGGAACAAATCTTATGGATGATATCCACTTCGCGCTCCGCCATCTTCTCGTACCTAAAGACTTCTTGTTCCAATGCTTCCATGCTGTCCTCCAGACTTCCTTCACCTTTAGGGCCTTGAACCTCTTTAATCCAAACCTCCCCACCTTCGAGCAATAACTTCTTGGGATGAATCTTCAATTCTCTCATGTATGGGTTGATGATATCTTCCAAGGAATCTCCCTTAACTGATCCAGTGGAAGACATTGAGGCTACAAATCTGAGATTTTACTTGGCAGAAACAGATCGAAACAAAAACACGACGAAAATACGATATACGAACCTCAGGGGATCCGGGGGGTTATAAATTACGAAGTTTCATGTCAAAAGGAAGGTACTGGGAGAAAACGAGTCGGAGGCAGAGTCTGGGGTGGCCTCACCACCTGGTGGAGCGGCCAAGGGTGGGCCCGTGCCACAGGGTGGTGTGGGCTACCCCAGCTCCGGTTCCGTCCCTTTTTCGCTTCGTAACTTTCCTTATCGACTGAAAACTGCAAAAACATAGTTGTATTGTATTTTCGCGGAACTTTTCTTACCAGAACTGTTACCTATTTGAAAACAGACTCTGCAGGTCTCTGAATTTGGTCCTCGATGAATTTCTCCAGAGTTATAACTTGAAAGGCATCAACATCTTCATTGTAAGAATCTCCAGCAATATAGTGTTTGAGTCGCTGTCGATTCACTACTTGTGTAGTATTATCTTTTAGAGAAGAAATTTTTATTGCTCCTGAATGGTACACTTCTTCAATGATGAAAGGTCCTTCCCATTTTGATAGTAGCTTACCTATAAAAAATCTGAGACGAGACCTATACAATAGAACTTTCTCACCAACATGAAATTCTCTCTTAAGTATTCGCTTGTCATGCCATCTTTTAACTTTTTCCTTAAAGATCCTAGCATTCTCATAGGATTCACTCCTCCATTCATCTAAAGAACTTAAGTCTAATAATATTTTCCCACCAGCGAGATTACAATCTCTATTTAGTTCTTTCACTGCCTAGTAAGCTTTGTGTTCTAATTCTAAGGGTAGGTGGCAAGCTTTCCCATAAACCATTTTATAAGGAGACATTCCCATAGGATTTTTGTAAGCAGTTCTATAAGCCCATAAAGCATCATTCAACTTCTTAGCCCAGTTTTTTCCAGACCTATTAACAATCTTTTGCAAGATAGATTTAATTTCTCTATTTGATAACTCTACTTGCCCACTAGTTTGGGGGTGATAAGCTGAAGCAATTCTATGATTAACATCATATTTAGCAAGGGTCTTTCTAAAACCACCATGGATGAAATGAGAACCCCCATCAGTCATGAGATACCTAGGCACCCCAAACCTAGGAAAGATAATATCCTTAAGCATTTTTAGAGAAGTCTCCCCGTCAGCACTCTTTGTAGGAATGGCTTCTACCCACTTAGTAACATAATCAACAGCAACAAGAATATGAGTGTATCCCTTCAAAGGAGGGAAAGGGCCCATAAAGTCAAATCCCCAACAATCAAAAGGTTCAATAACTAGAGAGTAGTTCATAGGTATTTCATTGCGTCTAGAAATATTACCAACACGCTGACAATCATCACAAGATAAAACAAATTTTCTTGCATCTTTAAAAAGGGTAGGCTAGTAGAAACCTGATTGTAGTAACTTTTGTGCAGTTCTATCTCCTGCATGATATCCTCCATAGGAACTACCATGACATTTACGCAATATCTCCTTTTGTTCATATTCTGGAACACATCTTTGCATAATACCATCCACTCCTTTGTATAAGTGTGGGTCATCCCAAAAATAATGCCTCGAATCATAGAAGAACTTTCTTCTTTGCTGAGCTGTAAAAGTTGGAGGCAAATACTTGGAGACAATAAAGTTAGCATAATCAGCATACCATGGGCTTCCTCGCGAGCTCACCCATACTGCAGCTAACTGTTCATTTGAGAAACTATCATTAACAGGCATAGGGTCAAAAGAGATGTTTTCCAAACGAGATAAATTATCAGCTACAGGGTTTTCAACACCCTTCCTACCTACTATATGTAGATCAAACTCTTGTAAAAGCAGTACCCATCTAATAAGCCTAGGCTTAGCGTCCTTCTTCGTCATAAGATATTTAATAGCAGCATGATCAATATGAATGGTTACTTTTGAGTCCACAATATAGGGCCTAAACTTATCACAGGCAAAAACAACAGCTAGAAATTCATTTTCAGTAGTGGCATAATTCCTTTGAGCAGCGTCTAGAGTCTTACTAGCATAATGGATAATGTTTAACTTTTTATCAATACGTTGCCCAAGGATAGCCCCTACGACAAAATCACTAGCATCACACATTATTTCAAAGGGTAAACTCCAATTAGGTGGTTGAACAATAGGGGCTGTAGTTAAAGCCTTCTTAAGAGTCTCAAAAGCTTCCCTACAATCATCATCAAAAACGAAGGGTACACGTTTTTGAAGAAGATTAGTGAGAGGTTTTGATATCCTAGAGAAGTCTTTAATAAACCTCCTATAGAAACTAGCATGACCAAGGATACTACGAATAACTTTGATGTCTCTTGGACATGGCATCTTCTCAATTGCCTCAACCTTAGCTCTATCAACTTCTATGCCTCTTTCAGAAACTTTATGCCCAAGAACAATCCCTTCATTAACCATGAAGTGGCATTTCTCCCAATTAAGAACAAGATTAGTTTCTTCACATCTCTGCAAAACTTTATCAAGGTTGTGTAGACAATTATCAAAAGAAGTTCCATAGACAGAAAAGTCATCCATGAACACTTCTACAATTTCCTCACAAAAACCATGAAAGATAGCAGACATGCACCTTTGGAAAGTAGCAGGAGCATTACATAAACCAAAAGGCATACGTCTATAGGCATAAGTTCCATAAGGGCAAGTAAAAGTAGTTTTTTCTTGATCTTGTTGTTTAACAGCAATTTGAGAGAAACCAGAATAACCATCAAGAAAACAAAAATGGGTCTTTTTAGACGACCTTTCCAACATTTGATCAATAAAAGGAAGTGGGCAGTGATCTTTCTTAGTAACTTTATTGACTTTCCTAAAATCGATACACACCCTATTTCCTACCACTATTCTTTGAGGAATAATCTCATCATTATCATTAGGGACAACGGTAATACCTCCCTTTTTAGGAACACAATGAAAAGGACTAACCCATTCACTATCAGCAATAGGGTAAATAATACCAGCATCAAGGAGTTTCAATACCTCATTCCTTACCACTTCCTTCATCCTAGGATTTAAACGTCGTTGGTGCTCCACTACTGGCTTCGCATCTGGTTCTATGTTGATAGAATGCTGACATATAGTAGGTGAAATCCCTTTTAAATCATCCATAGTATAGCTCATAACTCCTCGATGTTTCCTCAAAACTTCCAATAACCTTTCTTCTTCCTTCCCTGAAAGTTTAGCGCTAACAATAACAGGATATATCTTTTTATCATCAATATAAGCATATTTAAGATCATCAGGGAGAGGTTTTAGATCGAAAACCGGATCCTTTTTAGGTGGCATCGTGGTACCCAAGTCTTCTACATGCAAGTCGTGTTTAAGCATCATAGGTTGATCACGGAGAATCCTGTCAATCTCATTCCTTTCTTCCATGAAGATTTCACTTTCATGATCTTCCATAAATTGCTGCAAAGCATTGTTAGGAGCAAGAGAAATAGAAGCAAGTTGTTCAACCCTAAAATCCTAATTATGGGTTTCCTCTTCACAATGTTCTTTAGAAAATTTCGAAAAATTAAACTCATAAGATTCCCCATCAAACTTAGTCAAGATTTTCTCCCTCTTGCAATCAATAATAGATCCACAAGTTCTCAAGGAAGGTCTACCAAAAATGATAGGGTAGGTTTTACTAGCAGCCCTACCAAGTACTAGAAAATTAGCAGGGTACTTAATCTTACCACAAAGAACTTCCACGTCTCGTACAATACCAATTGGAGAGATGGTCTCTCTATTAGAAAGGTGAATAACCACATCAATCTCTTCCAACTCGCAAGGACTGATTTCATGCATAATTTCTCTGTAAAGCTCATAAGGAATAGCACTGGAACTTGCACCAATATCACATAAACCATAATAGAAATGATCACCAATTCTAACAGAAAGCACAGGAACACTAGCCTTTTTAGTTCTATTGGGATGTGAAACAATATTAGAAGCATCCTCACAAAAGACTATGTGCCGATCTTCTACGCTTTTAGTGAAAAGGTCTTTCACAATTGCTACCATAGGTTCAATGTTTATTTGTTCATCGGGTTTTACAGTTCTTTTTTCACTTTTGGTGATTACATTAGTTATCATAGGATGTTCCTTTACCTTTTCGGGGAAGGGAATCTTCTTGATATAAGGTTCGGGTAAGATGGGGTCAATAATGCAATACTCAGCACTTCCAATAGGAGCATAGTCAACAATATCTTTGTAAGGTGCATGGTAATTGTTCCATCCCCTTTCTGGAATTTTGATATAGGAAGCAAAAGCTCTAAAGCAATAAGTAATAACTTGCAAATCAAGACCATAAATATTACTAATATTTCGAAAGTCATCAGTTCCCATAAAAGATTCAATGCATTCATAATCATAATTTATACCTGACTTTCTACCTTTGTCATTCTCCCAAGCTTCAACATTGTCTTGAATAGGGTCTAGAAGGTCCCATTTAGCTTCTTCTTCCATGCGAGTGAATGATCCAACACAAGAAGCGTCCAATAAATCCTTGTCACGTAGAGGGAGCCTTGCATAAAAGTTATTGATTATTATATTGTTGGGGAGCTCATGAATGGGACATTTGAGCATTAGTAACTTCAATCTCCCCCAAGCTTGAGTTGTACTCTCTCCATCAAGAGGCCAAAAGTTGTATATTTGATTCCGATCTTTATGGATCTCACTAGGAGGATAAAACTTTGAATAAAAGAGAGGCACTATTTCCTCCCATTCCAGAGCTTGACCATTCTTCAGCAGCTTATACCATTCCTCACCTCTTCCTTTCAGTGATAATGAGAATAACTTCTTCTTAACTTAACCTGTAGTAATACCTGCACACTTGAACAACCTGCATAATTCGTGTATAAAGAGTAAATGATCACCGGGATGGACAGTTCCATCCCCAACATAGTAGTTATCCAGAACACGATCAATAATTCTTGTAGGTATTTTGAAAACATCATTCTCAGCAGGTGGTGGCTTATCTACTACCTTAGCAGTGGTAGTAGCATTACCAAATAAGAAACTCAGCGAATTATCCATAACGAAAATAAAGCAACTAGCAGAAGTAAACAATACCCATAGTAGAAGTTTCCTTTACCAGTTCCACTCTCCAATAGCGCTTCACTCCCCGGCAACAGCGCCAGAAAATAGTCTTGATGACCCACAAGTATAGGGGTTGTATCGCAGTATTTTCGATAAGTAAGAGTGTCAAACCCAACGAGGAGCAGAAGGTGTTGGCTAGTGGTATGGATCAGGAATTCTCTACAAATACTTAGCAAACGGATTTTTAGAGGTTTTTGATATAGCAAGTAAACAAAGTATGAATAAATAATAGACAATAGGAATAAATGCAGCAAGTGGCCCAATCCTTTATGCAGCAAAGGACAAGCCGGTTGTATTACTTAAGATGACCAAACGTTCTCGAGGACACATGGGAATATCGTCAAGTGCTTTCGCTTCATATAGTTGATTAATCTTCTTTAGCTTGCTAAGTGTTGTCTGGGTGAACCTGTGCTAATGTACCGACCTTCCTAGGACTAATACATACTTTTGATTATACCCCTTGCAAACATCCGTAAGTAAAAGAAAGTAATTAAGGTAGAAACCTAACCACAGCTTTAAACTCTAAGACCCTGACGTCCCTTGTGCAATGGTTTCCTAACGGGTGTTTAGGTTTCTGTCACTCCGGCAACCCCTACGATTAGTAGCCAAATACACAATGCATTCCCCTAGGCCCATATAGGTGAAGTGTCATGTAGTCGACGTTCACATGACACCACTAGAAGAAGTACACCACAACTTAAATATCAAACTATTGAATCTTTCTCAACATAACTGCACTACTAACAACATGACTTCTCCCATGTCCTCAAGAACAAAACGAACTACTCACAAGACATCATATGGATCATGATCAGAGATGTAATAATGATGTATAACAATCTGAACATAAACAATAATTCAATGGTTCCACTCAATAGCATCAACTACAAAGAGTAATCAACACCGGGAAAGTTTCCCCTAAGAACTATGCAAGATTCAACCCAATTGTTACAGCGATATGTAGATGGTGATGAAGGTTCTAATGGTGATGATGATGATCCCGATGAAGTCCAGCTTGATGGTGGTGTTGATGGTGACGATCTCCCCTCTCCGGGATAGAATTCCCCCGGCAGAATTCTTATTGTCGGAGAGATCTTTCTCTCTCGGTGTTTTCCGCCCCGCAGAGGCGGCGGAATCTTTTTGTGGTCGCTCCCCGAGTCTCAGGGTTTCGGGAGGATAATATACTCCAGAGGGGAGAGCCAGGGTTGAACCAGGGCGGCCACACCACCTGGTGGCGCGGCCTAGGGTGGCCCGCGCCAGGGGGTGGTGTGGGCCCCCTATGTCCCATCTCCACTCCTCCTTCTGGTAGCCTTTGTCTTTTGGGAAAATAGGATTTTCCATATATTTTCCCGGATTTTATGATCTTCGCGAATTTCACCTCCAAACAGCCCCTTTTCCATCAGAATCCTGACTGCAGCGGTCCATGCTCCAAAAGTAATCAACGATGCAAAAACAGATGAAATTACATAAGTATCATCTCTTAATATGAAAAATATCAATGAATAACAGTAAATGATGATATAGAATAGTGATGCAAAATGGACGTATCAACTCCCCCCAAGCTTAGACTTCGCTTGTCCCCAAGCGAAACTGAGCTCAATAAACATGACCTCAGGTTTATGGAGTGAAGAGTCGATAAAATAATACGGACAAGAAGCATCACATTCATCAATACATAGATCATAATAGAAGACAACTCACTATTATATAACTTAACTTGCAATAAGTAAAGGAAACACAATAAATATACATGAAGTGAATCCTAATTGGTAATGGCAAATTTAGCTCTTGGTCGAAGAATAGTTGACAATTTGTTGGAGTTCACAAATAACTAATTTTCAAAGATAGCTTTCAAAGTAGTAGACACCAAGATAAGAGCAATGTGCAAAACAAGGAACATAAGAAACATGATTGAATAAATCATAATATAAATGAATGAAATAGAACAACTCAAAATACTTGCTCAGATATAAGGGAGTAGGTTTACTAACTCAACTAAAAAGTAAAAGGAAAGGCCCTTCGCAGAGGGAAGCAGGGATTTCAAGTTTCATAAAGCGCTCCCAAAAATTATGATACTTATTAGCTTTTAGCTCTCATTGCCCATATCATAGACATCTTTAGGTGATTAAGGTTAAAGTGATCAAATATGAGGGTATGCTTGACAAGTTGTAAATTGAAAATCTCATGTCCCTTGAATACGAGGGCCGCTCCTCATGCTACTCAAGTTTAGTCACCGGTAAGTTATTTTCATAGTAAGCACATGTGTATCATGGAGAACCGCCAATGGGGTATCCCTTGCCCGATGATATGGAAGAATCCCCATATCAAAATGACAAGGCAAGCAGACAACAAGCATCTCAGGAATCTTCTTATTTACCATGGGAATATGGTGCTTTTTTTTCTCTCTTTCCTCTTTTCTCATCATTTTTTTCTTTTTTTTCTCTTTTTTCTCAATCTCTATCTCTTTTGTTCTAAGAAGAATGCTTCATAGATGCTCATTATGGTTACGCTGCAGGTTTCCACCATGACAGCATGGATTAGACCGGCGGCCCAGGCGTTTCTCTAACACACATGCATAACTCCATGGACTTCCAAGGTCCCCTTTCATTTCACACCGACGACATCCATAGACAAAAGAACATGTATCAACTAGGTACAAAGTACCAGTGCAATGTTGAAAGTGTTCCCCATGACAGCATGGTTCTGCTAATGCACAACTCACAAAGCGCAAGCATATACGCAACATAGATGGCCACAATGGTTCAAGTTTATTAGATGCAAGAAAGTAAAGTGTGCCATCAAGTTCGTGAGAGCTTTAATCACTAAATTTCACATAACAAGTTTAATTTGGAAGGTAGATAAAAACATGAATTTACTTGGAATAGCAATAGTGCTAATAGGTAGGTATGGTGGAATCAAATGGCATAGGTTTTGGTTTAAGGATTGGATGCACGAGAAGAATTCCCCTTCAGTACAGGTTTTGGCTAGCAAGGCTGCGTAGCAAGTATAATAGTTGAAGGAAACAAACACACATACAAGCGATAAAAACAAACATGCAATCTTCCTTGGAAGCACAAAAGATCTTAACTATAGAATACTAAACGTTCTCGAGGACACATGGGAAGACTGTCAAGTGCTTTCGCTTCATATTGTTAATTAATCTCCTTTAGCTTGCTAAGCGTTATGTGGGTGAACCTGTGTTAATGTACCGCCCCATCCAAGACTAATACATACTTGTGATTATACCCTTTGCAAACATCCGTAAGTACAAGAAAGTAATTAAGGTAGAAACCTAACCACACCTTTAAACTCTAAGACCCTTACGTCCCTTGTGCAATGGTTTCCTAACGGGGGTTCAGGTTTCTGTCACTCCGGCAACCCCTACGATTAGTAGCCAAATACACAATGCATTCCCCTAGGCCCATATAGGTGAAGTGTCATGTAGTTGACATTCACATGACACCACTAGAAGAAGTACACCACAACTTAAATAACAATCTATTGAATCTTTCTCAACACAACTCCACTACTAACAACAAGACTTCTCCCATGTCCTCAAGAACAAAACGAACTACTCACAAGACATCATATGGATCATGATCAGAGATGGAATAATGATGTATAACAATCTAAACATAAACAATAATTCAATGGTTCACTCAATAGCATCAACTACAAAGAGTAATCAACACCGGGAAAGTTTCCCCTATGAACTATGCAAGATTCAACGCAATTGTTACAACAATATGGAGATGGTGATGAGGGTGCTGATGGTGATGATGGTGGTGATGATGATGATGATGATCCTGATGAAGTCCAGCTTGATGGTGATGTTGATGGCGATGATCTCCCCTCTCCGGGAAGGAATTCCCCCGGCAGAAATCTGTCTGCCGGAGAGATCTTTCTCTCTCGGTGTTTTTCGCCCCGCATAGGTGGCGGAATCTTTTTGTGGTCGCTCCCCGAGTCTTAGGGTTTCGGGAGGATGATATACGCCAGAGGGGAGAGGCTGGAGTGGGCCAGGGTGGCCACACCACCTCCTGGCGCGGCCTAGGGCTGTCCGCGCCATGGGGTGGTGTGGGCCCCCTGTGGCCCATCTCCACTCCGTCTTCTGGCATCCTTAGTCTTCTGGAAAAATAGGATTTTCCGTATATTTTCCCGGATTTTCTGATCTTCACGAATTTTTCCTCCAAACAACACATTTTCCATCAGAATCCTGACTGCAGCGGTCCATGCTCCAAAAGTCATCAACCATGCAAAAATAGATGAAATAACATAAGTATCACCTCTCAATATGAAATATATCAATGAATAATAGTGAATTAAGACATAGAATAGTGATGCAAAATGGACGTATCAATCCACATTACCACAAACACTCCAAATGGATGTGGTGATACAACTTCTATCACACTTGTGCACCATTCCATGTGGCAGTTGCATTCCAAGGTCTTTTGGGGTTTTTTGACCATGGTTTGACACATGGATAGAGTCATTGCATGTATTGTTTTCAAAACTACCTTTATCCATATTACCAAACACACTCCAAATGGATGTGGTGATACAACTTCTATCGCACTGGTGCACCATTCAATGTGGAAGTTGCATTCCAAAGGCTTTTTGGGCTTTCTAACCATGGTTTGATACATGGAGTACAAAGTGTCATTTCATGTGTTATTTTCAAAACCACCTTGCTAAACATGACCACACACACTCCAATAGATTTGGTGATGCAATTTCTATCACACAGGTGCATCATTACATGTGACAGTTGCATTCCAGGGGCTTTTTGGGCTTTCTAGCCATGGTTTGACACATGCAATCCACTAGAGTCATTTCATGTGTTATTATCAAAACCACATTGACCCAAATTACCACACACACTCAAATGGATGTTGTGATGCAACTGCTGTCACACTAGTGAGTCATTCCATGTGGTAGGGCATTCCAGGGGCTTCTTTGGCTTCCTGACCATGGTTTGACACATGGAGTCCACCAGAGTCATAGCATGTGTTATTTTCAAAACCACCTTGATCCACATTACCACACACACTCCAAATGGATATGGTGATACAACTTCTATCACACTTATGCACCATTCCATGTGGCAGTTATATCCATGGTATTTTTGGGTTTTCTAACCATGGTTTGACACATGGAGACCACTAGAGTCATTGCATATGTTCTTTTCAAAACAACCTTTATCCATATTACCACACACACTCCAAATGGATGTGAAGATTCAACTTATGTCACACTGGTGCACCATTCCATGTGGCAGTTGCATTCCAAAGGCTTTTTGGGCTTTCTAACCATGGTTTGATACATGGAGTCCACTAGACTCATTTCATGTGTTCTTTTCAAAACCACGTTGATCCACATGACCACACACAAATCAATAGATTTGGTGATGCAATTTCTATCACACATGTGCATCATTCCAGGTGGCACTTGCGTTATAGGGGCTTTTTGGGCTTTCTGACCATTGTTTGACACATGCAATCCAGTAGAGTCATTTCATGTGTTCTTTTTTAAAACCACGTTGACCCAAATTACCACACACACTCAAATGGATGTGGTGATGCAACTTCTGTCACACTGGTGCGTCATTCCATGTGGTAGTTGCATTCCAGGGGCTTCTTTGACTTCCTGACCATGGTTTGACACATGAAGTCCACCAGAGTCATTTAATGTGTTATTTTCAAATCCACCTTGATCCACATTACCACACACACTCTAAATGGATGTGGTGATACAACTTTTATCACATTTGTGCACCATTCTATGTGGCAGTTACATTCCATGGTATTTTTGGGTTTTCTGACCATGGTTTGACACATGGAGACCACTAGAGTCATTGCATATGTTCTTTTCAAAACAACCTTTATCCATATTACCACACACACTCCAAATGGATGTGAAGATTCAACTTATGTCACACTGGTGCACCATTCCATGTGGCAGTTGCATTCCAAAGGCTTTTTGGGCTTTCTAACCATGGTTTGATACATGGAGTCCACTAGACTCATTTCATGTGTTCTTTTCAAAACCACGTTGATCCACATGACCACACACAAATCAATAGATTTGGTGATGCAATTTCTATCACACATGTGCATCATTCCAGGTGGCACTTGCGTTATAGGGGCTTTTTGGGCTTTCTGACCATTGTTTGACACATGCAATCCAGTAGAGTCATTTCATGTGTTCTTTTTTAAAACCACGTTGACCCAAATTACCACACACACTCAAATGGATGTGGTGATGCAACTTCTGTCACACTGGTGCGTCATTCCATGTGGTAGTTGCATTCCAGGGGCTTCTTTGACTTCCTGACCATGGTTTGACACATGAAGTCCACCAGAGTCATTTAATGTGTTATTTTCAAATCCACCTTGATCCACATTACCACACACACTCTAAATGGATGTGGTGATACAACTTTTATCACATTTGTGCACCATTCTATGTGGCAGTTACATTCCATGGTATTTTTGGGTTTTCTGACCATGGTTTGACACATGGAGACCACTAGAGTCATTGCATATGTTCTTTTCAAAACAACCTTTATCCATATTACCACACACACTCCAAATGGATGTGAAGATTCAACTTATGTCACACTGGTATACCATTCCATGTGGCAGTTGCATTCCAAAGGCTTTTTGGGCTTTCTAACCATGGTTTGATACATGGAGTCCACTAGACTCATTTCATGTGTTCTTTTCAAAACCACGTTGATCCACATGACCACACACAAATCAATAGATTTGGTGATGCAATTTCTATCACACATGTGCATCATTCCAGGTGGCACTTGCGTTATAGGGGCTTTTTGGGCTTTCTGACCATTGTTTGACACATGCAATCCAGTAGAGTCATTTCATGTGTTCTTTTTTAAAACCACGTTGACCCAAATTACCACACACACTCAAATGGATGTGGTGATGCAACTTCTGTCACACTGGTGCGTCATTCCATGTGGTAGTTGCATTCCAGGGGCTTCTTTGACTTCCTGACCATGGTTTGACACATGAAGTCCACCAGAGTCATTTAATGTGTTATTTTCAAATCCACCTTGATCCACATTACCACACACACTCTAAATGGATGTGGTGATACAACTTTTATCACATTTGTGCACCATTCTACGTGGCAGTTACATTCCATGGTATTTTTGGGTTTTCTGACCATGGTTTGACACATGGAGACCACTAGAGTCATTGCATATGTTCTTTTCAAAACAACCTTTATCCATATTACCACACACACTCCAAATGGATGTGAAGATTCAACTTATGTCACACTGGTGCACCATTCCATGTGGCAGTTGCATTCCAAAGGCTTTTTGGGCTTTCTAACCATGGTTTGATACATGGAGTCCACTAGACTCATTTCATGTGTTCTTTTCAAAACCACGTTGATCCACATGACCACACACAAATCAATA
Source organism: Avena eriantha (assembly GCA_910589775.1). Taxonomy (NCBI): domain Eukaryota; kingdom Viridiplantae; phylum Streptophyta; class Magnoliopsida; order Poales; family Poaceae; genus Avena; species Avena eriantha. The sequence continues at coordinate 352,361,165 of OU342742.1, read as the reverse complement.
GATTTGGTGATGCAATTTCTATCACACATGTGCATCATTCCAGGTGGCACTTGCGTTATAGGGGCTTTTTGGGCTTTCTGACCATTGTTTGACACATGCAATCCAGTAGAGTCATTTCATGTGTTCTTTTTTAAAACCACGTTGACCCAAATTACCACACACACTCAAATGGATGTGGTGATGCAACTTCTTTCACACTGGTGCGTCATTCCATGTGGTAGTTGCATTCCAGGGGCTTCTTTGACTTCCTGACCATGGTTTGACACATGAAGTCCACCAGAGTCATTTAATGTGTTATTTTCAAATCCACCTTGATCCACATTACCACACACACTCTAAATGGATGTGGTGATACAACTTTTATCACATTTGTGCACCATTCTATGTGGCAGTTACATTCCATGGTATTTTTGGGTTTTCTGACCATGGTTTGACACATGGAGACCACTAGAGTCATTGCATATGTTCTTTTCAAAACAACCTTTATCCATATTACCACACACACTCCAAATGGATGTGAAGCTACAACTTATGTCACACGGGTGCACCATTCCATGTGGCAGTTGCATTCCAAAGGCTTTTTGGGCTTTCTAACCATGGTTTGATACATGGAGTCCACTAGACTCATTTCATGTGTTCTTTTCAAAACCACCTTGATCCACATGACCACACACAAATCAATAGATTTGGTGATGCAATTTCTATCACACATGTGCATCATTCCAGGTGGCACTTGCGTTATAGGGGCTTTTTGGGCTTTCTGACCATTGTTTGACACATGCAATCCAGTAGAGTCATTTCATGTGTTCTTTTTTAAAACCACGTTGACCCAAATTACCACACACACTCAAATGGATGTGGTGATGCAACTTCTGTCACACTGGTGCGTCATTCCATGTGGTAGTTGCATTCCAGGGGCTTCTTTGACTTCCTGACCATGGTTTGACACATGAAGTCCAAATAGGCATTTAATGTGTTATTTTCAAATCCACCTTGATCCACATTACCACACACACTCTAAATGGATGTGGTGATACAACTTTTATCACATTTGTGCACCATTCTATGTGGCAGTTACATTCCATGGTATTTTTGGGTTTTCTGACCATGGTTTGACACATGGAGACCACTAGAGTCATTGCATATGTTCTTTTCAAAACAACCTTTATCCATATTACCACACACACTCCAAATGGATGTGAAGATACAACTTATGTCACACTGGTGCACCATTCCATGTGGCAGTTGCATTCCAAAGGCTTTTTGGGCTTTCTAACCATGGTTTGATACATGGAGTCCACTAGACTCATTTCATGTGTTCTTTTCAAAACCACCTTGATCCACATGTACACACACAAATCAATAGATTTGGTGATGCAATTTCTATCACAATGTGCATCATTCCATGTGGCAGTTGCGTTATAGGGGATTTTTGGCTTTCTGACCATTGTTTGACACATGCAATCCAGTAGAGTCATTTCATGTGTTCTTTTTTAAAACCACGTTGACCCAAATTACCACACACACTCAAATGGATGTGGTGATGCAACTTCTGTCACACTGGTGCGTCATTCCATGTGGTAGTTGCATTCCAGGGGCTTCTTTGACTTCCTGACCATGGTTTGACACATGAAGTCCACCAGAGTCATTTAATGTGTTATTTTCAAATCCACCTTGATCCACATTACCACACACACTCTAAATGGATGTGGTGATACAACTTTTATCACATTTGTGCACCATTCTACGTGGCAGTTACATTCCATGGTATTTTTGGGTTTTCTGACCATGGTTTGACACATGGAGACCACTAGAGTCATTGCATATGTTCTTTTCAAAACAACCTTTATCCATATTACCACACACACTCCAAATGGATGTGAAGATTCAACTTATGTCACACTGGTGCACCATTCCATGTGGCAGTTGCATTCCAAAGGCTTTTTGGGCTTTCTAACCATGGTTTGATACATGGAGTCCACTAGACTCATTTCATGTGTTCTTTTCAAAACCACGTTGATCCACATGACCACACACAAATCAATAGATTTGGTGATGCAATTTCTATCACACATGTGCATCATTCCAGGTGGCACTTGCGTTATAGGGGCTTTTTGGGCTTTCTGACCATTGTTTGACACATGCAATCCAGTAGAGTCATTTCATGTGTTCTTTTTTAAAACCACGTTGACCCAAATTACCACACACACTCAAATGGATGTGGTGATGCAACTTCTGTCACACTGGTGCGTCATTCCATGTGGTAGTTGCATTCCAGGGGCTTCTTTGACTTCCTGACCATGGTTTGACACATGAAGTCCACCAGAGTCATTTAATGTGTTATTTTCAAATCCACCTTGATCCACATTACCACACACACTCTAAATGGATGTGGTGATACAACTTTTATCACATTTGTGCACCATTCTATGTGGCAGTTACATTCCATGGTATTTTTGGGTTTTCTGACCATGGTTTGACACATGGAGACCACTAGAGTCATTGCATATGTTCTTTTCAAAACAACCTTTATCCATATTACCACACAAACTCCAAATGGATGTGAAGATTCAACTTATGTCACACTGGTGCACCATTCCATGTGGCAGTTGCATTCCAAAGGCTTTTTGGGCTTTCTAACCATGGTTTGATACATGGAGTCCACTAGACTCATTTCATGTGTTCTTTTCAAAACCACGTTGATCCACATGACCACACACAAATCAATAGATTTGGTGATGCAATTTCTATCACACATGTGCATCATTCCAGGTGGCACTTGTGTTATAGGGGCTTTTTGGGCTTTCTGACCATTGTTTGACACATGCAATCCAGTAGAGTCATTTCATGTGTTCTTTTTTAAAACCACGTTGACCCAAATTACCACACACACTCAAATGGATGTGGTGATGCAACTTCTGTCACACTGGTGCGTCATTCCATGTGGTAGTTGCATTCTAGGGGCTTCTTTGACTTCCTGACCATGGTTTGACACATGAAGTCCACCAGAGTCATTTAATGTGTTATTTTCAAATCCACCTTGATCCACATTACCACACACACTCTAAATGGATGTGGTGATACAACTTTTATCACATTTGTGCACCATTCTATGTGGCAGTTACATTCCATGGTATTTTTGGGTTTTCTGACCATGGTTTGACACATGGAGACCACTAGAGTCATTGCATATGTTCTTTTCAAAACAACCTTTATCCATATTACCACACACACTCCAAATGGATGTGAAGATACAACTTATGTCACACGGGTGCACCATTCCATGTGGCAGTTGCATTCCAAAGGCTTTTTGGGCTTTCTAACCATGGTTTGATACATGGAGTCCACTAGACTCATTTCATGTGTTCTTTTCAAAACCACCTTGATCCACATGTACACATAAATCAATAGATTTGGTGATGCAATTTCTATCACAATGTGCATCATTCCATGTGGCAGTTGCGTTATAGGGGATTTTTGGCTTTCTGACCATTGTTTGACACATGCAATCCAGTAGAGTCATTTCATGTGTTCTTTTAAAAACCACATTGACACAAATTACCACACACACTCCAATGGATGTGGTGATGCAACTGCTGTCACACTGGTGCGTCATTCCATGTGGTAGTTGCATTCCAGGGGCTTCTTTGACTTCTTGAACATGGTTTGACACATGAATTCCACCAGAGTCATTGCATGTGTTATTTTCAAATCCACCTTGATCCACATTACCACACACACTCCAAATGGATGTGGTGATACAACTTCTATCACATTTGTGCACCATTCCATGTGGCAGTTACATTCCATGGTATTTTTGTGTTTTCTGACCATGGTTTGACACATGGAGACCACTAGAGTCATTGCATATGTTCGTTTGAAAACAACCTTTATCCATATTACCACACACACTCCAAATGTATGTGAATATACAACTTATGTCACACTGGTGCACCATTCCATGTGGCAGTTGCATTCCAAAGGCTTTTTGGGCTTTCTAACCATGGTTTGATACATGGAGTCCACTAGAGTCATTTCTTGTGTTCTTTTCAAAACCACCTTGATCCACATGACCACACACACACCAATAGATTTGGTGATGCAATTTCTATCACACATGTGCATCATTCCATGTGGCAGTTGCATTAAAGGGGCGTTTTGGGCTTTCTGACAATTGTTTGACAGATGGAGTCCTCTAGAATCATTTCATGTGTTCTTTTCTAAACCACATTGACCCAAATTACCACACACACTCCAATGGATGTGGTGTTGCAAATGCCGTCACACTAGTGAGTCATTCCATGTGGTAGTGCATTCCAGGGGCTTCTTTGGCTTCTTGACCATGGTTTGACACATGGAGTCTAGCAGAGTCATTGCATGTGTTATTTTCAAAACCACCTTGATCCACATTACCACATACACTCCAAATGGATATGGTGATACAGCTTCTATCACACTTGTGCACCATTCCATGTGGCAGTTACATCCATGGTATTTTTGGGTTTTTTGGCCATGGTTTGACACATGGAGACCACTAGAGTCATTGCATATGTTCTTTTCAAAACAACCTTTATCCATATTACCACACACAGTCCAAATGGATGTGAAGATACAACTTATGTCACACGGGTGCACCATTCCATGTGGCAGTTGCATTCCAAATGATTTTTGGGTTTTCTAACCATGGTTTGATACATGGAGTCCACTAGACTCATTTCATGTGTTCTTTTCAAAACCACCTTGATCCACATGGACACATAAATCAATAGATTTGGTGATGCAATTTCTATCACACATGTGCATCATTCCATGTGGCAATTGCGTTATAGGGGCTTTTAGGGCTTTCTGACAATTGTTTGACACATGCAATCCAGTAGAGTCATTTCATGTGTTCTTTTAAAAACCACATTGACCCAAATTACCACACACACTCAAATGGATGTGGTGATGCAACTGCTATCACACTGGTGCGTCATTCCATATGGTAGTTGCATTCCAGGGGCTTCTTTGACTTCCTGACCATGGTTTGACACATGAAGTCCACCAGAGTCATTTAATGTGTTATTTTCAAATCCACCTTGATCCACATTACCACACACACTCCAAATGGATGTGGTGATACAACTTCTATCACATTTGTGCACCATTCTATGTGGCAGTTACATTCCATGGTATTTTTGGGTTTTCTGACCATGGTTTGACACATGGAGACCACTAGAGTCATTGCATATGTTCTTTTCAAAACAACCTTTATCCATATTACCACACACACTCCAAATGGATGTGAAGATACAACTTATGTCACACGGGCGCACCATTCCATGTGGCAGTTGCATTCCAAAGGCTTTTTGGGCTTTCTAACCATGGTTTGATACATGGAGTCCACTAGACTTATTTCATGTGTTCTTTTCAAAACCACCTTGATCCACATGGACACATAAATCAATAGATTTGGTTATGCAATTTCTATCACACATGTGCATCATTCCATGTGGCAGTTGCGTTATAGGGGCTTTTTGGGCTTTCTAACCATTATTTGACACATGCAATCCAGTAGAGTCATTTCATGTGTTCTTTTAAAAACCACATTGACCCAAATTACCACACACACTCCAATGGATGTGGTGATGCAACTGCTGTCACACTGGTGCGTCATTCCATGTGGTAGTTGCATTCCAGGGGCTTCTTTGACTTCTTGACCATGGTTTGCCACATGAATTCCACCAGAGTCATTGCATGTGTTATTTTCAAATCCACCTTGATCCACATTACCACACACACTCCAAATCGACGTGGTGATACAACTTCTATCACATTTGTGCACCATTCCATGTGGCAGTTACATTCCATGGTATTTTTGGGTTTTCTGACCATGGTTTGACACATGGAGACCACTAGAGTCATTGCATATGTTCTTTTGAAAACAACCTTTATCCATATCACCACACACACTCCAAATGGATGTGAAGATATAACTTATGTCACACTGGTGCACCACTCCATGTGGCAGTTGCATTCCAAAGGCTTTTTGCGCTTTCTAACCATGGTTTGATACATGGAGTCCACTAGACTCATTTCGTATGTTCTTTTCAAAACCACCTTGATCCACATGACCACACACAAATCAATAGATTTGGTGATGCAATTTCTATCACACATGTGCATCATTCCATGTGGCAGTTGCGTTATAGGGGCTTTTTGGGCTTTCTGACCATTGTTCGACACATGCAATCCAGTAGAGTCATCTTATGTGTTCTTTTAAAAACCACATTGACCCAAATTACCATACACACTCCAATGGATGTGGTGATGCAACTGCTGTCACACTGGTGCGTCATTCCATGTGGTAGTTGCATTCCAGGGGCTTCTTTGACTTCCTGACCATGGTTTGACACATGAAGTCCACCAGAGTCATTTAATGTGTTATTTTCAAATCCACCTTGATCCACATTACCACACACACTCCAAATGGATGTGGTGATACAACTTCTATCACATTTGTGCACCATTCTATGTGGCAGTTACATTCCATGGTATTTTTGGGTTTTCTGACCATGGTTTGACACATGGAGACCACTAGAGTCATTGCATATGTTCTTTTCAAAACAAACTTTATCCATATTACCACACACACTCCAAATGGATGTGAAGATACAACTTATGTCACACGGGCGCACCATTCCATGTGGCAGTTGCATTCCAAAGGCTTTTTGGGATATCTAACCATGGTTTGATACATGGAGTCCACTAGACTCATTTCATGTGTTCTTTTCAAAACCACCTTGATCCACATGGACACATAAATCAATAGATTTGGTTATGCAATTTCTATCACACATGTGCATCATTCCATGTGGCAGTTGCGTTATAGGGGCTTTTTGGGCTTTCTAACCATTATTTGACACATGCAATCCAGTAGAGTCATTTCATGTGTTCTTTTAAAAACCACATTGACCCAAATTACCACACACACTCCAATGGATGTGGTGATGCAACTGCTGTCACACTGGTGCGTCATTCCATGTGGTAGTTGCATTCCAGGGGCTTCTTTGACTTCCTGACCATGGTTTGACACATGAATTCCACCAGAGTCATTGCATGTGTTATTTTCAAATCCACCTTGATCCACATTACCACACACACTCCAAATGGATGTGGTGATACAACTTCTATCACATTTGTGCACCATTCCATGTGGCAGTTACATTCCATGGTATTTTTGGGTTTTCTGACCATGGTTTGACACATGGAGACCACTAGAGTCATTGCATATGTTCTTTTGAAAAAAAACCTTTATCCATATCACCACACACACTCCAAATGGATGTGAAGATACAACTTATGTCACACTGGTGCACCATTCCATGTGGCAGTTGCATTCCAAAGGCTTTTTGCGCTTTCTAACCATGGTTTGATACATGGAGTCCACTAGACACATTTCATATGTTCTTTTCAAAACCACCTTGATCCACATGACCACACACAAATCAATAGATTTGGTGATGCAATTTCCATCACACATGTGCATCATTCCATGTGGCAGTTGCGTTATAGGGGCTTTTTGGGCTTTCTGACCATTGTTTGACACATGCAATCCAGTAGAGTCATTTCATGTGTTCTTTTAAAAACCACATTGACCGAAATTACCATACACACTCCAATGGATGTGGTGATGCAACTGCTGCCATACTGGTGCGTCATTCCATGTGGTAGTTGCATTCTAGGGGCTTCTTTGACTTCCTGACCATGGTTTGACACATGAAGTCCGCCAGAGTCATTTAATGTGTTATTTTCAAATCCACCTTGATCCACATTACCACACACACTCCAAATGGATGTGGTGATACAACTTTTATCACATTTGTGCACCATTCTATGTGGCAGTTACATTCCATGGTATTTTTGAGTTTTCTGACCATGGTTTGACACATGGATACCACTAGAGTCATTGCATATGTTCTTTTCAAAACAACCTTTATCCATATTAACACACACACTCCAAATGGATGTGAAGATACAACTTATGTCACACGGGTGCACCATTCCATGTGGCAGTTGCATTCCAAAGGCTTTTTGGGCTTTCTAACCATGCTTTGATACATGGAGTCCACTAGACTCATTTCATGTGTTCTTTTCAAAACCACCTTGATCCACAAACACATAAATCAATAGATTTCGTTATGCAATTTCTATCACACATGTGCATCGTTCCATGTGGCAGTTGCGTTATAGGGGCTTTTGGGGCTTTCTGACCATTGTTTGACACATGGAATCCAGTAGGGTCATTTCATGTGTTCTTTTAAAAACCACATTGACCCAAATTACCACACACACTCCAATGGATGTGGTGATGCAACTGCTGTCACCCTGGTGCGTCATTCCATGTGGTAGTTGCATTCCAGGGGCTTCTTTGACTTCCTGACCATGGTTTGACACATGAAGTCCACCAGAGTCATTTAATGTGTTATTTTCAAATCCACCTTGATCGACATTACCACACACACTCCAAATGGATGTGGTGATACAACTTCTATCACATTTGTGCACCATTCTATGTGGCAGTTACATTCCATGGTACTTTTGGGTTTTCCGACCATGGTTTGACACATGGAGACCACTAGAGTCATTGCATATGTTCTTTTCAAAACAACCTTTATCCATATTACCACACACACTCCAAATGGATGTGAAGATACAACTTATGTCACACGGGTGCACCATTCCATGTGGCAGTTGCATTCCAAAGGCTTTTTGGGCTTTCTAACCATGGTTTGATACATGGAGTCCACTAGACTCATTTCATGTGTTCTTTTCAAAACCGCCTTGATCCACATGGACACATAAATCAATAGATTTGGTGATGCAATTTCTATCACACATGTGCATCATTCCATGTGGCAGTTGCGTTATAGGGGCTTTTTGGGCTTTTTGACCGTTGTTTGACACATGCAATCCAGTAGTCATTTCATGTGTTCTTTTAAAAACTACATTGACCCAAGTTACCACACACACTCCAATGGATGTGGTGATGCAACTGCTGTCACAATAGTGCGTCATTCCATGTGGTAGTTGCATTCCAGGAGCTTCTTTGACTTCTTGACCATGGTTTGACACATGAATTCTACCAGAGTCATTGCATGTGTTATTTTCAAATCCACCTTGATCCACGTTACCACACACACTCCAAATGGATGTGGTGATACAACTTCTATCACATTTGTGCACCATTCCATGTGGCAGTTACATTCCATGGTATTTTTGGGTTTTCTGACCATGGTTTGACACATGGAGACCACTAGAGTCATTGCATATGTTCTTTTGAAAACAACCTTTATCCATATTACCACACACACTCCAAATGGATGTGAAGACACAACTTATGTCACACTGGTGCACCATTCCATGTGGCAGTTGCATTCCCAAGGCTTTTTGGGCTTTCTAACCATGGTTTGATACATGGAGTCCACTAGAGTCATTTCATGTGTTCTTTTCAAAACCGCCTTGATCCACATGACCACACACACACCAATAGATTTGGTGATGCAATTTCTATCACACATGTGCATCTTTCCATGTGGCAGTTGCATTAAAGGGGCTTTTTGGGCTTTTTGACCATTGTTTGACACATGCAGTCCACATTACCACACACACTACAAATGGATGTGGTGATACAACCTCTATCACACTTGTGCACCATTTCATGTGGAAGTTACATTCCAAGGTATTTTTGGGTTTTCTGACCATGGTTTGACACATGGAGACCACTAGAGTCATTGCATATGTTCTTTTCAAAACTACCGTTATCCTTATTACCACACGCACTACAAATGGATGTGGTGATACAACTTTTGTCACACTTTTACACCATTCCATCTAGTAGTTGCATACCAAAGGCTTTTGGGGCTTTCTAACCATGGTTTGATACATGGAGTCCACTAGAGTCATTTCTTGTGTTCTTTTGAAAACCACCTTGATCCATATGACCACATACAATCCAATAGATTTGGTGATGCAATTTCCATCACGCATGTGCATCATTCCATGTAACAGTTGCATTCTAGGGGCCTTTTGGGGTTTTTTGACCCTGGTTTGACACATGCAGTCCACTAGAGTCATTTTATTTGTTCTTTTCAAAACCACATTGACCCAAATTACCACACACACTGCAATGGGTGTGGTGATGCAACTTCTGTCACACTGGTGCGTCATTCCATACGGCAGTTGCATTCCAGGGGCTTTTTTGGCTTCTTGACCATGGTTTGACACATGGAGTCCACCAGAGTCATTGCATGTATTATTTTCAAAACAACCTTGATCCACATTACCGGACACACTCCAAATGGATGTGGTGATACAACTTCTATCACACTTGTGCACCATTCCATGTGGCAGTTACATTCCAAGGTTTTTTTGGGTTTTCTGACCATGGTTTGACACATGGAGACCACTAGAGTCATTGCATATGTTCTTTTCAAAACTACCATTATCCATATTACCACACGCACTCCAAATGGATGTGGTGATACAACTTCTGTCACACTGGGCACCATTCCATCTGGTAGTTGTATTCCAAAGGCTTTTTGGGCTTTCTAACCATGGTTTGATACATGGAGTCCACTAGAGTCGTCTCATGTGTTCTTTTCAAAACCACCTTGATCCACATAACCACACACACTCCAACAGATTTGGTGATGAAATTTCGATCACACAGGTGCATCATTCCATGTAACAGTTGCATCCTAGGGGATTTTGGGGTTTTTGACCATGGTTTTACACATGCAGTCCACTAGAGTCATTTCATATGTTCTTTTCAAAACCACATTGACCCAAATTACCACACACACTCCAATGGATGTGGCGATGCAACTGTTGTTACACTAGTGCATCATTCCATGTGGTAGTTGCATTCTAGGGGCTTCTTTGGCTTCTTGACCATGGTTTGACACATGGAGTCCACCAGAGTCATTGCATGTGTTATTTTCAAAACCACCTTGATCCACATTACCACACACGCTCCAAATGGATGTGGTGATACAACTTCTATCACACTTGTGCACCATTATATGTGGCAGTTACATTCCATGGTATTTTTGGGTTTTCGGACCATGGTTTGACACATGCAGACCACTAGAGTCATTGCATATGTTCTTTTAAAAACTACCTTTATCCATATTACTACCCACACTCTAAATGGATGTGGTGATACAACTTCTATTACACTGGTGCACCATTCAATGTGCTAGTTGCATTCCAAAGGCTTTTTGTGCTTTCTAACCATGATTTGATACATGGAGTCGACTGGAGTCATTTCATGTGTTCTTTTCAAACCACCTTGATCCACATGAAGACAAACACTCCAATAGATTTGGTGATGCAATTTCTATCACATAGGTGCATCATTCCATGTGGCAATTGCATTCCAGCAGCTTTTTGGGCTTTCTGACCATGGTTTGACACATGCAGTCCACTAGAGTCATTTCATGTGTTCTTTTCAAAACCACATTGACCCAAATTACCACACACAGCAATGGATGTGATAATGCAACTTTTGTCACACTGGTGCATCATTCCATGTGGTAGTTGCATTCTAGGGGCTTTTTTGGCTTCTTGGCCATGGTTTGACACAAGGAGTCCACCAAAGTCATTGCATGTGATATTTTCAAAACCACCTTGATCCACATTACCACACACACTACAAATGGATGTGTGATACAACTTCTATCACACTTGTGCACCATTCCATGTGGAAGTTACATTCCAAGGTATTTTTGGGTTTTCTGAACATGGTTTGACACATGGAGACCACTAGAGTCGTTGCATATGTTCTTTTCAAAACTACCGTTATCCATATTACCACACACACTACAAATGGATGTGGTGATACAACTTTTGTCACACTAGTGCACCATTCCATGTGTAGTTGAATTCCAAAGGCTTTTTGGGCTTTCTTACCATATTTTGATACATGGAGTCCACTAGAGTCATTTCATTTGTTCTTTTCAAAACCACCTTGATCCACATGACCAAAAACACTCCAATAGATTTGGTGATGCAATTTCTATCACACAGGTGCATCATTCAATGTGGCAGTTGCATTAAAGGGGCTTTTTGGGCTTTCTGACCATTGTTTGACACATGCAGTCCACTAGAGTCATTTCATGTGTTCTTTCCAAAACCACATTGACCCAAATTACCACACACACTGCAATGGATGTGGTGATCCAACTTCTGTCACACTGGTGCGTTATTCCATACGGTAGTTGCATTCCAGGGGCTTTTTGGCTTCTTGATCATGGTATGACACATGGAGTCCACTAGAGTAGTTGCATATGTTCTTTTCAAAACTACCGTTATCCATATTACCACACGCACTACAAATGGATGTGGTGATACAAGTTTTGTCACACTGGTGCACCATTCCATGTGGTAGTTGAATTCCAAAGGCTTTTTGGGCTTTCTAACCATATTTTGATACATGGAGTCCACTAGAGTCATTTCATTTGTTCTTTTCAAAACCACCTTGATCTACATGACCAAAAACACTCCAATATATTTGGTGATGCAATTTCTATCACACAGGGGCATCATTCCATGTGGCAGTTGCATTAAAGGGGCTTTTTGGGCTTTCTGACCATTGTTTGACACATGTAGTCCACTAGAGTCATTTCATGTGTTCTTTCCAAAACCACATTGACCCAAATTACCACACACACTGCAATGGATGTGGTGATGCAACTTCTGTCGCACTGGTGCGTCATTCCATACGGTAGTTGCATTCCAGGGGCTTTTTGGCTTCTTGACCATGGTTTGACACATGGAGTCCACCAGAGTCATTGCATGTGTTATTTTGAAAACAACCTTGATCCACATTACCAGACACACTCCAAATGGATGAGGTGATATAAGTTCTATCACACTTGTGCACCATTCCATGTGGCAGTTACATTCCAACGTCTTTTGGATTTTCTTACCATTGTTTGACACATGGAGACCACTAGATTCATTGCATGTGTTATTTTCAAAACCATCTTGATCCACATTACCACACACAGTCCAAATGGATGTGGTGATACAACTTCTATCACACTTGTGCACCATTTCATGTGGCAGTTACATTCCAAGGTATTATTGGGTTTTCTGACCATGGTTTGCCACATGGAGACCACTAGAGTCATTGCATATGTTCTTTTCAAAACTACCTTTATCCATATTACCACACACACTCCAAATGGATGTGGTGATACAACTTCTGTCACACTGGTGCACCATTCCATGTGGTAGTTGCATTCCAAAGGCTTTTTGGGTTTTCTAAACATGGTTTGATACATGGAGTCCATTAGAGTCATTTCATGTGTTATTTTCAAAACCACCTTTATCCACATGACCACACACACTCCAATATATTTGGTGATGTAATTTCTATCACACAGGTGCATCATTCCATGTGGCAGTGGCATTCCAGGGGCTTTTGGGGCTTTCTGACCATGGTTTGACACATGTAGTCCACACGATTCATTTCATGTGTTCTTTTGAAAACCACATTGACCCAAATTACCAAACACACTCTAATGGATGTGGTGATGTAACTTCTGTCACACTGGTGCATCATTCCATGTGGTAGTTGCATTCTAGGGGCTTTTTTGTCTTCTTGACCATGGTTTGCGCATGGAGTCAACTAGAGTCATTGCATGTATTCTTTTCAAAACCACATTGATCCACATTACCACACACACTCTAAATGGACGTGGTGATACAAGTTATATCACACTTGTTCACCATTCCACGTGGCAGTTGCATTCCGAGGACTTTTTGGGCTTTCTGGTCATGGTTTGACACATGGAGTCCACCAGAGTCATTACATGTGTTATTTTCAAAACTACATTTATCTACATTACCACACACACTCCGAACGTATGTGGTGATATAACTTCTGTCACACTCATGCACCATTCCATGTGGCAATTGCATTCCAATGGCCTTTTGGGCTTTCTATCCATGGTTTGATACATGGAGTACACTAGCATCATTTCATATGTTCTTTTCAAAACCACTTTGATCCACATGACCACACACACTCCAATAGATGTCATGATCCAATTTCTATCACACTGGTGCATCATTCCATGTGGCAGTTGCATTCGAGGGGCTTTTTGGGCTTTCTGACCATGGTTTGACACATGGAGTCCACTAGAGTTATTGCATGTGTTATTTACAAAACCACCTTGATCCACATTACCACACACACTCCAAATGGATGTGGTGATACAACTTCTATCACAGTTGTGCACCATTCCATGTGGTAGTTAGATTCGAAGGTCTTTTGGCATTTTCTGACCATGGATTGACACATGGAGACCACTAGAGTCATTGCATATGTTCTTTTCAAAACTAACTTTATCCATATTACCACACACACTCCAAATGGATGTGGTGATACAACTTCTGTCACACTGGAGAACTATTCCATGTGGCAGTTGCATTCCAAAGGCTTTTTGGGCTTTCTAACCATGGTTTTATACATGGATTCCACTAGAGTAATTTCATGTGTTCTTTTCAAAACCACCTTGATCCACATGAGCACACACACACTCCAATAGATTTGGTGACGCATTTTCTATCACACAAGTGCATCATTCCATGTGGCAGTTGCATTCTAGGGGCTTTTTGGGCTTTCTGACCATGGTTTGACACATGGGGACCACTAGAGTCATCGCATGTGTACTATTCAAAACCACCTTGATCCACATAACCACACACAATCCAATTGATGTGGTGATGCAACTTCTATCACACTGGTGCATCATTCCATGTGGTAGTTGTGTTCTAGGGGCTTTTTTGGGTTATTGACCATGGTTTGACACATGGAGTCCACTAGAGTCATTTCATGTGTTCTTTTCAAAAACAATGTTATCCAAATTACCACTCACACTCCAAATGGACGTGGTGATACAAATTCTATCATACTTGCGCACCATTCCATGTTGCAATATCGTTCTGAGGTCTTTTTGGGCATTCTAACCAAGGTTTCAAAAATGGAGTCCACTAGAGTCATTGCATGTGTTCTTTTCAAAACCAGCTTGATCAACATGACTACACACACTCCAATAGATGTGGTGATGCAACTTCTATCACATTGGTGCATCATTCCATGTGATAGTTGCATTCTAGGGGCTTTTTTGGCTTTGTGACCATGGTTTGACACATGGAATCCACGAGAGTCATTGCATGTGTTCTTTTCGAAACCACATTGATCCACATTACCACACACACTCCAAATGGATGTGGTGATACAAGTTCTATCACAGTTGTGCACCATTCCACGTGGCAGTTGCATTCCCATGACTTTTTCGGCTTTCTAACCA
This sequence comes from Avena eriantha, assembly GCA_910589775.1. Lineage (NCBI taxonomy): Eukaryota > Viridiplantae > Streptophyta > Magnoliopsida > Poales > Poaceae > Avena > Avena eriantha. The sequence continues at coordinate 352,345,803 of OU342742.1, read as the reverse complement.
TGGTTTGACACATGAAGTCCACAAGAGTCATTGCATATGGTCTTTTCAAAACGACCTTTATCCACATGATCACACACACACACTCCAATAGATTTGGTGATGCATTTTCTATCACACAAGTGCATCATTCCATGTGGCAGTTGCATTTTAGGGGCTTTTTGGGCTTTCTGACCATGGTTTGACACATGGAGACCCCTAGAGTCATTACATGTGTTCTATTCAAAACCACCTTGATACACATGACCACACACACTCCAATGGATGTGGTGCTGCAACTTCTATCACACGGGTGCATCATTACGTGTGGTAGTTACGTTCTAGGGGCTTTTTTGCTTATTGACCATGGTTTGACACACGGAGTCCACGAGAGTCATTGCATGTGTTCTTTTCAAAACCACCTTGATCCACATTACCACACACACTCTAAATGGACGTGGTGATACAAGTTATATCACACTTGTTCACCATTCCACGTGGCAGTTGCATTCCGAGGACTTTTTAGGCTTTCTGGTCATGGTTTGACACATGGAGTCCACCGGAGTCATTACATGTGTTCTTTTCAAAACTACATTTATCTACATTACCACACACACTCCAAACGTATGTGGTGATACAACTTCTGTCACACTGGTGCACCATTCCATGTGGCAATTGCATTCCAATGGCCTTTTGGGCTTTCTATCCATGGTTTGATACATGGAGTACACTAGCATCATTTCATATGTTCTTTTCAAAACCACATTGATCCACATGACCACACACACTCCAATAGATGTCATGATCCAATTTCTATCACACTGGTGCATCATTCCATGTGGCAGTTGCATTCGAGGGGCTTTTTGGGCTTTCTGACCATGGTTTGACACATGGAGTCCACTAGAGTCATTGCATGTGTTATTTCCAAAACCACCTTGATCCACATTACCACACACACTCCAAATGGATGTGGTGATACAACTTCTATCACAGTTGTGCACCATTCCATGTGGTAGTTAGATTCGAAGGTCTTTTGGCGTTTTCTGACCATGGATTGACACATGGAGACCACTAGAGTCATTGCATATGTTCTTTTCAAAACTAACTTTATCCATATTACCACACACACTCCAAATGGATGTGGTGATACAACTTCTGTCACACTGGAGAACTATTCCATGTGGCAGTTGCATTCCAAAGGCTTTTTGGGCTTTCTAACCATGGTTTTATACATGGATTCCACTAGAGTAATTTCATGTGTTCTTTTCAAAACCACCTTGATCCAGATGAGCACAGACACACTCCAATAGATTTGGTGACGCATTTTCTATCACACAAGTGCATCATTCCATGTGGCAGTTGCATTCTAGGGGCTTTTTGGGTTTTTTGACCATGGTTTGACACATGGGGACCACTAGAGTCATCGCATGTGTACTATTCAAAACCACCTTGATCCACATAACCACACACACTCCAATGGATGTGGTGATGCAACTTCTATCACACTGGTGCATCATTCCATGTGGTAGTTGTGTTCTAGGGGCTTTTTTGGGTTATTGACCATGGTTTGACACATGGAGTCCACTAGAGTCATTTCATGTGTTCTTTTCAAAAACAATGTTATCCAAATTACCACTCACACTCCAAATGGACGTGGTGATACAAATTCTATCATACTTGCGCACCATTCCATGTTGCAATATCGTTCTGAGGTCTTTTTGGGCATTCTAACCAAGGTTTCAAAAATGGAGTCCACTAGAGTCATTGCATGTGTTCTTTTCAAAACCACCTTGATCAACATGACTACACACACTGCAATAGATGTGGTGATGCAACTTCTATCACATTGGTGCATCATTCCATGTGATAGTTGCATTCTAGGGGCTTTTTTGGCTTTGTGACCATGGTTTGACACATGGAATCCACGAGAGTCATTGCATGTGTTCTTTTCGAAACCACATTGATCCACATTACCACACACACTCCAAATGGATGTGGTGATACAAGTTCTATCACAGCTGTGCACCATTCCACGTGGCAGTTGCATTCCCATGACTTTTTCGGCTTTCTAACCATGGTTTGACACATGAAGTCCACAAGAGTCATTGCATATGGTCTTTTCAAAACCACCTTTATCCACATGATCACACACACACACTCCAATAGATTTGGTGGTGCATTTTCTACCACACAAGTGCATCATTCCATGTGGCAGTTGCATTTTAGGGGCTTTTTGGGCTTTCTGACCATGGTTTGACACATGGAGACCACTAGAGTCATTACATGTGTTCTATTCAAAATCACCTTGATACACATGACCACACACACTCCAATGGATGTGGTGCTGCAACTTCTATCACACGGGTGCATCCTTACGTGTGGTAGTTACGTTCTAGGGGCTTTTTCGCTTATTGACCATGGTTTGACACACGGAGTCCACGAGAGTCATTGCATGTGTTCTTTTCAAAACCACCTTGATCCACATTACCACACACACTCTAAAAGGACGTGGTGATACAAGTTATATCACACTTGTTCACCATTCCACGTGGCAGTTGCATTCCGAGGACTTTTTGGGCTTTCTGGTCATGGTTTGACACATGGAGTCCACCGGAGTCATTACATGTGTTCTTTTCAAAACTACATTTATCTACATTACCACACACACTCCAAACGTATGTGGTGATACAAATTCTGTCACACTCGTGCACCATTCCATGTGGCAATTGCATTCCAATGGCCTTTTGGGCTTTCTATCCATGGTTTGATACATGGAGTACACTAGCATCATTTCATATGTTCTTTTCAAAACCACATTGATCCACATGACCACACACACTCCAATAGATGTCATGATCCAATTTCTATCACACTGGTGCATCATTCCATGTGGCAGTTGCATTCGAGGGGCTTTTGGGCTTTCTGACCATGGTTTGACACATGGAGTCCACTAGAGTCATTGCATGTGTTATTTCCAAAACCACCTTGATCCACATTACCACACACACTCCAAATGGATCTGGTGATACAACTTCTATCACAGTTGTGCACCATTCCATGTGGTAGTTAGATTCGAAGGTCTTTTGGCATTTTCTGACCATGGATTGACACATGGAGACCACTAGAGCCATTGCATATGTTCTTTTCAAAACTAACTTTATCCATATTAACACACACACTCCAAATGGATGTGGTGATACAACTTCTGTCACACTGGAGAACTATTCCATGTGGCAGTTGCATTCCAAAGGCTTTTTGGGCTTTCTAACCATGGTTTTATACATGGATTCCACTAGAGTAATTTCATGTGTTCTTTTCAAAACCACCTTGATCCACATGAGCACACACACACTCCAATAGATTTGGTGACGCATTTTCTATCACACAAGTGCATCATTCCATGTGGCAGTTGCATTCTAGGGGCTTTTTGGGCTTTCTGACCATGGTTTGACACATGGGGACCACTAGAGTCATCGCATGTGTACTATTCAAAACCACCTTGATCCACATAACCACACACAATCCAATGGATGTGGTGATGCAACTTCTATCACACTGGTGCATCATTCCATGTGGTAGTTGTGTTCTAGGGGCTTTTTTGGGTTATTGACCATGGTTTGACACATGGAGTCCACTAGAGTCATTTCATGTGTTCTTTTCAAAAACAATGTTATCCAAATTACCACTCACACTCCAAATGGACGTGGTGATACAAATTCTATCATACTTGCGCACCATTCCATGTTGCAATATCGTTCTGAGGTCTTTTGGGGCATTCTAACCAAGGTTTCAAAAATGGAGTCCACTAGAGTCATTGCATGTGTTCTTTTCAAAACCACCTTGATCAACATGACTACACACACTCCAATAGATGTGGTGATGCAACTTCTATCACATTGGTGCATCATTCCATGTGATAGTTGCATTCTAGGGGCTTTTTTGGCTTTGTGACCATGGTTTGACACATGGAATCCACGAGAGTCATTGCATGTGTTCTTTTCGAAACCACATTGATCCACATTACCACACACACTCCAAATGGATGTGGTGATACAAGTTCTATCACAGCTGTGCACCATTCCACGTGGCAGTTGCATTCCCATGACTTTTTCGGCTTTCTAACCATGGTTTGACACATGAAGTCCACAAGAGTCATTGCATATGGTCTTTTCAAAACCACCTTTATCCACATGATCACACACACACACTCCAATAGATTTGGTGATGCATTTTCTACCACACAAGTGCATCATTCCATGTGGCAGTTGCATTTTAGGGGCTTTTTGGGCTTTCTGACCATGGTTTGACACATGGAGACCACTAGAGTCATTACATGTGTTCTATTCAAAACCACCTTGATACACATGACCACACACACTCCAATGGATGTGGTGCTGCAACTTCTATCACACGGGTGCATCCTTACGTGTGGTAGTTACGTTCTAGGGGCTTTTTCGCTTATTGACCATGGTTTGACACACGGAGTCCACGAGAGTCATTGCATGTGTTCTTTTCAAAACCACCTTGATCCACATTACCACACACACTCTAAAAGGACGTGGTGATACAAGTTATATCACACTTGTTCACCATTCCACGTGGCAGTTGCATTCCGAGGACTTTTTGGGCTTTCTGGTCATGGTTTGACACATGGAGTCCACCGGAGTCATTACATGTGTTCTTTTCAAAACTACATTTATCTACATTACCACACACACTCCAAACGTATGTGGTGATACAAATTCTGTCACACTCGTGCACCATTCCATGTGGCAATTGCATTCCAATGGCCTTTTGGGCTTTCTATCCATGGTTTGATACATGGAGTACACTAGCATCATTTCATATGTTCTTTTCAAAACCACATTGATCCACATGACCACACACACTCCAATAGATGTCATGATCCAATTTCTATCACACTGGTGCATCATTCCATGTGGCAGTTGCATTCGAGGGGCTTTTGGGCTTTCTGACCATGGTTTGACACATGGAGTCCACTAGAGTCATTGCATGTGTTATTTCCAAAACCACCTTGATCCACATTACCACACACACTCCAAATGGATCTGGTGATACAACTTCTATCACAGTTGTGCACCATTCCATGTGGTAGTTAGATTCGAAGGTCTTTTGGCATTTTCTGACCATGGATTGACACATGGAGACCACTAGAGCCATTGCATATGTTCTTTTCAAAACTAACTTTATCCATATTACCACACACACTCCAAATGGATGTGGTGATACAACTTCTGTCACACTGGAGAACTATTCCATGTGGCAGTTGCATTCCAAAGGCTTTTTGGGCTTTCTAACCATGGTTTTATACATGGATTCCACTAGAGTAATTTCATGTGTTCTTTTCAAAACCACCTTGATCCACATGAGCACACACACACTCCAATAGATTTGGTGACGCATTTTCTATCACACAAGTGCATCATTCCATGTGGCAGTTGCATTCTAGGGGCTTTTTGGGCTTTCTGACCATGGTTTGACACATGGGGACCACTAGAGTCATCGCATGTGTACTATTCAAAACCACCTTGATCCACATAACCACACACAATCCAATGGATGTGGTGATGCAACTTCTATCACACTGGTGCATCATTCCATGTGGTAGTTGTGTTCTAGGGGCTTTTTTGGGTTACTGACCATGGTTTGACACATGGAGTCCACTAGTGTCATTTCATGTGTTCTTTTCAAAAACAATGTTATCCAAATTACCACTCACACTCCAAATTGACGTGGTGATACAAATTCTATCATACTTGCGCACCATTCCATGTTGCAATATCGTTCTGAGGTTTTTTGGGGCATTCTAACCAAGGTTTCAAAAATGGAGTCCACTAGAGTCATTGCATGTGTTCTTTTCAAAACCACCTTGATCAACATGACGACACACACTCCAATAGATGTGGTGATGCAACTTCTATCACATTGGTGCATCATTCCATGTGATAGTTGCATTCTAGGGGCTTTTTTGGCTTTGTGACCATGGTTTGACACATGGAATCCACGAGAGTCATTGCATGTGTTCTTTTCGAAACCACATTGATCCACATTACCACACACACTCCAAATGGATGTGGTGATACAAGTTCTATCACAGCTGTGCACCATTCCACGTGGCAGTTGCATTCCCATGACTTTTTCGGCTTTCTAACCATGGTTTGACACATGAAGTCCACAAGAGTCATTGCATATGGTCTTTTCAAAACCACCTTTATCCACATGATCACACACACACACTCCAATAGATTTGGTGGTGCATTTTCTACCACACAAGTGCATCATTCCATGTGGCAGTTGCATTTTAGGGGCTTTTTGGGCTTTCTGACCATGGTTTGACACATGGAGACCACTAGAGTCATTACATGTGTTCTATTCAAAATCACCTTGATACACATGACCACACACACTCCAATGGATGTGGTGCTGCAACTTCTATCACACGGGTGCATCCTTACGTGTGGTAGTTACGTTCTAGGGGCTTTTTCGCTTATTGACCATGGTTTGACACACGGAGTCCACGAGAGTCATTGCATGTGTTCTTTTCAAAACCACCTTGATCCACATTACCACACACACTCTAAATGGACGTGGTGATACAAGTTATATCACACTTGTTCACCATTCCACGTGGCAGTTGCATTCCGAGGACTTTTTGGGCTTTCTGGTCATGGTTTGACACATGGAGTCCACCGGAGTCATTACATGTGTTCTTTTCAAAACTACATTTATCTACATTACCACACACACTCCAAACGTATGTGGTGATACAAATTCTGTCACCCTCGTGCACCATTCCATGTGGCAATTGCATTCCAATGGCCTTTTGGGCTTTCTATCCATGGTTTGATACATGGAGTACACTAGCATCATTTCATATGTTCTTTTCAAAACCACATTGATCCACATGACCACACACACTCCAATAGATGTCATGATCCAATTTCTATCACACTGGTGCATCATTCCATGTGGCAGTTGCATTCGAGGGGCTTTTTGGGCTTTCTGACCATGGTTTGACACATGGAGTCCACTAGAGTCATTGCATGTGTTATTTCCAAAACCACCTTGATCCACATTACCACACACACTCCAAATGGATGTGGTGATACAACTTCTATCACAGTTGTGCACCATTCCATGTGGTAGTTAGATTCGAAGGTCTTTTGGCGTTTTCTGACCATGGATTGACACATGGAGACCACTAGAGTCATTGCATATGTTCTTTTCAAAACTAACTTTATCCATATTACCACACACACTCCAAATGGATGTGGTGATACAACTTCTGTCACACTGGAGAACTATTCCATGTGGCAGTTGCATTCCAAAGGCTTTTTGGGCTTTCTAACCATGGTTTTATACATGGATTCCACTAGAGTAATTTCATGTGTTCTTTTCAAAACCACCTTGATCCACATGAGCACACACACACTCCAATAGATTTGGTGACGCATTTTCTATCACACAAGTGCATCATTCCATGTGGCAGTTGCATTCTAGGGGCTTTTTGGGCTTTCTGACCATGGTTTGACACATGGGGACCACTAGAGTCATCGCATGTGTACTATTCAAAACCACCTTGATCCACATAACCACACACAATCCAATTGATGTGGTGATGCAACTTCTATCACACTGGTGCATCATTCCATGTGGTAGTTGTGTTCTAGGGGCTTTTTTGGGTTATTGACCATGGTTTGACACATGGAGTCCACTAGAGTCATTTCATGTGTTCTTTTCAAAAACAATGTTATCCAAATTACCACTCACACTCCAAATGGACGTGGTGATACAAATTCTATCATACTTGCGCACCATTCCATGTTGCAATATCGTTCTGAGGTCTTTTTGGGCATTCTAACCAAGGTTTCAAAAATGGAGTCCACTAGAGTCATTGCATGTGTTCTTTTCAAAACCAGCTTGATCAACATGACTACACACACTCCAATAGATGTGGTGATGCAACTTCTATCACATTGGTGCATCATTCCATGTGATAGTTGCATTCTAGGGGCTTTTTTGGCTTTGTGACCATGGTTTGACACATGGAATCCACGAGAGTCATTGCATGTGTTCTTTTCGAAACCACATTGATCCACATTACCACACACACTCCAAATGGATGTGGTGATACAAGTTCTATCACAGCTGTGCACCATTCCACGTGGCAGTTGCATTCCCATGACTTTTTCGGCTTTCTAACCATGGTTTGACACATGAAGTCCACAAGAGTCATTGCATATGGTCTTTTCAAAACGACCTTTATCCACATGATCACACACACACACTCCAATAGATTTGGTGATGCATTTTCTATCACACAAGTGCATCATTCCATGTGGCAGTTGCATTTTAGGGGCTTTTTGGGCTTTCTGACCATGGTTTGACACATGGAGACCCCTAGAGTCATTACATGTGTTCTATTCAAAACCACCTTGATACACATGACCACACACACTCCAATGGATGTGGTGCTGCAACTTCTATCACACGGGTGCATCATTACGTGTGGTAGTTACGTTCTAGGGGCTTTTTTGCTTATTGACCATGGTTTGACACACGGAGTCCACGAGAGTCATTGCATGTGTTCTTTTCAAAACCACCTTGATCCACATTACCACACACACTCTAAATGGACGTGGTGATACAAGTTATATCACACTTGTTCACCATTCCACGTGGCAGTTGCATTCCGAGGACTTTTTAGGCTTTCTGGTCATGGTTTGACACATGGAGTCCACCGGAGTCATTACATGTGTTCTTTTCAAAACTACATTTATCTACATTACCACACACACTCCAAACGTATGTGGTGATACAACTTCTGTCACACTGGTGCACCATTCCATGTGGCAATTGCATTCCAATGGCCTTTTGGGCTTTCTATCCATGGTTTGATACATGGAGTACACTAGCATCATTTCATATGTTCTTTTCAAAACCACATTGATCCACATGACCACACACACTCCAATAGATGTCATGATCCAATTTCTATCACACTGGTGCATCATTCCATGTGGCAGTTGCATTCGAGGGGCTTTTTGGGCTTTCTGACCATGGTTTGACACATGGAGTCCACTAGAGTCATTGCATGTGTTATTTCCAAAACCACCTTGATCCACATTACCACACACACTCCAAATGGATGTGGTGATACAACTTCTATCACAGTTGTGCACCATTCCATGTGGTAGTTAGATTCGAAGGTCTTTTGGCGTTTTCTGACCATGGATTGACACATGGAGACCACTAGAGTCATTGCATATGTTCTTTTCAAAACTAACTTTATCCATATTACCACACACACTCCAAATGGATGTGGTGATACAACTTCTGTCACACTGGAGAACTATTCCATGTGGCAGTTGCATTCCAAAGGCTTTTTGGGCTTTCTAACCATGGTTTTATACATGGATTCCACTAGAGTAATTTCATGTGTTCTTTTCAAAACCACCTTGATCCAGATGAGCACAGACACACTCCAATAGATTTGGTGACGCATTTTCTATCACACAAGTGCATCATTCCATGTGGCAGTTGCATTCTAGGGGCTTTTTGGGTTTTTTGACCATGGTTTGACACATGGGGACCACTAGAGTCATCGCATGTGTACTATTCAAAACCACCTTGATCCACATAACCACACACACTCCAATGGATGTGGTGATGCAACTTCTATCACACTGGTGCATCATTCCATGTGGTAGTTGTGTTCTAGGGGCTTTTTTGGGTTATTGACCATGGTTTGACACATGGAGTCCACTAGAGTCATTTCATGTGTTCTTTTCAAAAACAATGTTATCCAAATTAGCACTCACACTCCAAATTGAGGTGGTGATACAAATTCTATCATACTTGCGCACCATTCCATGTTGCAATATCGTTCTGAGGTCTTTTTGGGCATTCTAACCAAGGTTTCAAAAATGGAGTCCACTAGAGTCATTGCATGTGTTCTTTTCAAAACCACCTTGATCAACATGACTACACACACTCCAATAGATGTGGTGATGCAACTTCTATCACATTGGTGCATCATTCCATGTGATAGTTGCATTCTAGGGGCTTTTTTGGCTTTGTGACCATGGTTTGACACATGGAATCCACGAGAGTCATTGCATGTGTTCTTTTCGAAACCACATTGATCCACATTACCACACACACTCCAAATGGATGTGGTGATACAAGTTCTATCACAGTTGTGCACCATTCCACGTGGCAGTTGCATTCCCATGACTTTTTCGGCTTTCTAACCATGGTTTGACACATGAAGTCCACAAGAGTCATTGCATATGGTCTGTTCAAAACCACCTTTATCCACATGATCACACACACACACTCCAATAGATTTGGTGATGCATTTTCTATCACACAAGTGCATCATTCCATGTGGCAGTTGCATTTTAGGGGCTTTTTGGTCTTTCTGACCATGGTTTGACACATGGAGACCACTAGAGTCATTACATGTGTTCTATTCAAAACCACCTTGATACACATGACCACACACACTCCAATGGATGTGGTGCTGCAACTTCTATCACACGGGTGCATCATTACGTGTGGTAGTTACGTTCTAGGGGCTTTTTTGCTTATTGACCATGGTTTGACACACGGAGTCCACGAGAGTCATTGCATGTGTTCTTTTCAAAACCACCTTGATCCACATTACCACACACACTCTAAATGGACGTGGTGATACAATTTATATCACACTTGTTCACCATTCCACGTGGCAGTTGCATTCCGAGGACTTTTTGGGCTTTCTGGTCATGGTTTGACACATGGAGTCCACCGGAGTCATTACATGTGTTCTTTTCAAAACTACATTTATCTACATTACCACACACACTCCAAACGTATGTGGTGATACAAATTCTGTCACCCTCGTGCACCATTCCATGTGGCAATTGCATTCCAATGGCCTTTTGGGCTTTCTATCCATGGTTTGATACATGGAGTACACTAGCATCATTTCATATGTTCTTTTCAAAACCACATTGATCCACATGACCACACACACTCCAATAGATGTCATGATCCAATTTCTATCACACTGGTGCATCATTCCATGTGGCAGTTGCATTCGAGGGGCTTTTGGGCTTTCTGACCATGGTTTGACACATGGAGTCCACTAGAGTCATTGCATGTGTTATTTCCAAAACCACCTTGATCCACATTACCACACACACTCCAAATGGATCTGGTGATACAACTTCTATCACAGTTGTGCACCATTCCATGTGGTAGTTAGATTCGAAGGTCTTTTGGCATTTTCTGACCATGGATTGACACATGGAGACCACTAGAGCCATTGCATATGTTCTTTTCAAAACTAACTTTATCCATATTACCACACACACTCCAAATGGATGTGGTGATACAACTTCTGTCACACTGGAGAACTATTCCATGTGGCAGTTGCATTCCAAAGGCTTTTTGGGCTTTCTAACCATGGTTTTATACATGGATTCCACTAGAGTAATTTCATGTGTTCTTTTCAAAACCACCTTGATCCACATGAGCACACACACACTCCAATAGATTTGGTGACGCATTTTCTATCACACAAGTGCATCATTCCATGTGGCAGTTGCATTCTAGGGGCTTTTTGGGCTTTCTGACCATGGTTTGACACATGGGGACCACTAGAGTCATCGCATGTGTACTATTCAAAACCACCTTGATCCACATAACCACACACAATCCAATTGATGTAGTGATGCAACTTCTATCACACTGGTGCATCATTCCATGTGGTAGTTGTGTTCTAGGGGCTTTTTTGGGTTATTGACCATGGTTTGACACATGGAGTCCACTAGAGTCATTTCATGTGTTCTTTTCAAAAACAATGTTATCCAAATTACCACTCACACTCCAAATGGACGTGGTGATACAAATTCTATCATACTTGCGCACCATTCCATGTTGCAATATCGTTCTGAGGTCTTTTTGGGCATTCTAACCAAGGTTTCAAAAATGGAGTCCACTAGAGTCATTGCATGTGTTCTTTTCAAAACCACCTTGATCAACATGACTACACACACTGCAATAGATGTGGTGATGCAACTTCTATCACATTGGTGCATCATTCCATGTGATAGTTGCATTCTAGGGGCTTTTTTGGCTTTGTGACCATGGTTTGACACATGGAATCCACGAGAGTCATTGCATGTGTTCTTTTCGAAACCACATTGATCCACATTACCACACACACTCCAAATGGATGTGGTGATACAAGTTCTATCACAGTTGTGCACCATTCCACGTGGCAGTTGCATTCCCATGACTTTTTCGGCTTTCTAACCATGGTTTGACACATGAAGTCCACAAGAGTCATTGCATATGGTCTTTTCAAAACGACCTTTATCCACATGATCACACACACACACTCCAATAGATTTGGTGATGCATTTTCTATCACACAAGTGCATCATTCCATGTGGCAGTTGCATTTTAGGGGCTTTTTGGGCTTTCTGACCATGGTTTGACACATGGAGACCCCTAGAGTCATTACATGTGTTCTATTCAAAACCACCTTGATACACATGACCACACACGTGGAATTGCCACATGGAATTGAAACCACATTGATCCACATTACCACACACACTCCAAATGGATGTGGTGATACAAGTTCTATCACAGTTGTGCACCATTCCACGTGGCAGTTGCATTCCCATGACTTTTTCGGCTTTCTAACCATGGTTTGACACATGAAGTCCACAAGAGTCATTGCATATGGTCTTTTCAAAACGACCTTTATCCACATGATCACACACACACACTCCAATATATTTGGTGATGCATTTTCTATCACACAAGTGCATCATTCCATGTGGCAGTTGCATTTTAGGGGCTTTTTGGGCTTTCTGACCATGGTTTGACACATGGAGACCCCTAGAGTCATTACATGTGTTCTATTCAAAACCACCTTGATACACATGACCACACACACTCCAATGGATGTGGTGCTGCAACTTCTATCACACGGGTGCATCATTACGTGTGGTAGTTACGTTCTAGGGGCTTTTTTGCTTATTGACCATGGTTTGACACACGGAGTCCACGAGAGTCATTGCATGTGTTCTTTTCAAAACCACCTTGATCCACATTACCACACACACTCTAAATGGACGTGGTGATACAAGTTATATCACACTTGTTCAGCATTCCACGTGGCAGTTGCATTCCGAGGACTTTTTGGGCTTTCTGGTCATGGTTTGACACATGGAGTCCACCGGAGTCATTACATGTGTTCTTTTCAAAACTACATTTATCTACATTACCACACACACTCCAAACGTATGTGGTGATACAACTTCTGTCACACTGGTGCACCATTCCATGTGTTCTTTTCAAAACCACCTTGATCAACATGACTACACACACTCCAATAGATGTGATGATGCAACTTCTATCACATTGGTGCATCATTCCATGTGATAGTTGCATTCTAGGGGCTTTTTTGGCTTTGTGACCATGGTTTGACACATGGAATCCACGAGAGTCATTGCATGTGTTCTTTTCGAAACCACATTGATCCACATTACCACACACACTCCAAATGGATGTGGTGATACAAGTTCTATCACAGTTGTGCACCATTCCACGTGGCAGTTGCATTCCCATGACTTTTTCGGCTTTCTAACCATGGTTTGACACATGAAGTCCACAAGAGTCATTGCATATGGTCTTTTCAAAACCACCTTTATCCACATGATCACAAACACACACTCCAATAGATTTGGTGATGCATTTTCTATCACACAAGTGCATCATTCCATGTGGCAGTTGCATTCCAAAGGCTTTTTGTGGTTTCTAACCATTGTTTGATAAATGGAGTCCACTAGAGTCATTTAATGTGTTATTTTCAAAACCACCTTGATCCACATGACCACACACACTCCAATGGATATGCCGATGCAATTTCTATCACATTGGTGCATCATTCCATGTGGCAGTTGCGTTACAAGCGCTTTTTGAGTTTCTGACCATGGTTAGATACATGGAGTCCACTAGAGTCATTGGATGTTTTATTTTCAAAACCACCTTGATCCACATGAACACACACACTCCAATGGATGTGGCTAATGGAACTTCTATCACACTGGTGCACCAATCCATGTGGTTGTTGCATTCAAGGGGATTTATGGGGTTTCTGAACATGGTTTGACACATGGAGTCCCTAGAGTCATTTCATGTGTTATTTTCAAAACCACCTTTATCCACATGACCACACACACTCCAAATGGATGTGGTGATACAACTTCAATCACACTGGTGCACCAATCCATGTGGCAGTTGCATTCCACAGGATTCTTGGGCTTTATGACCATGGTTTGACACATGCAGTCCACTAGAATCATTTCATGTGTTCTTTTCAAAACCATCTTCACCCACATTACCACACACACTCCAATGGATGTGGTGATGAATCTTTTATCACACTGGTGCATCATTCCATGTGGTAGTTACATTCTAGGGGCTTTTTTGGCTTTTTGACCATGGTTTAACACATGGAGTCCACTAGAGTCATTGCATGTGTTCTTTTCAAAACCACCATGATCCACATAACCACACACACTCTAAATGGATGTGGTCATACAAGTTATTTGACACTTGTGCACCATTCCACATTGAAGTTGCATTCTGAGGTCCTTTTGGTCTTCCTGACCATGGTTTAACCCATGGGGTCCACTAGAGTCATTGCATGTGTTCTTTTCGAAAATACCTTTGTCCACATTACCACACACACTCCAAACGGATGTGGTGATACAACTTCTATCACACTGGTGCAACATTCCATGTGGGAGTTGCATTGTAAAGGCTTTTTGGGCTTTCTAAGCATGGTTTGATACATGGAGTCCACTAGACTCGTTTCTTGTGTTATTTCAAAACCACCTTGGTCCACATGACCACAGACACTCCAATGGATATGATGATGCAACTTCTATCACACTGGTGCATCATTCCATGTTGTAGTTGCATTCTAGGGGATTTTGTGGCTTACTCACGATGGTTTGACACATTGATGTCTACGCACTTCTATTCTTATAGACAGTTGTTGGGCCTCCAAGTGCAGAGGTTTGTAGAACAACAACAAGTTTTCCTTTAAGTGGATCACCCAAGGTTTATCGAACTCAGGGAGGAAGTGGTCAAAGGTATTCCCTCTCAAGCAACCCTGCAATCAAGATACAAGAAGTCTCTTGTGTCCCCAACACACCCAATACACTTGTCAGGTGTATCGGTGCACTAGTTCGGCGAAGAGAAGTGAAATACAAGTGGTATAGATAATTATAAGTGGTAACAGTGATAGAAAATAGCTTGATGGCGTGGAAAAGACTAAAGGCAAACTTAAATAAATATGGAAGCAAGCAAACATGTAACAGATCTAGTAGCAAACGGTGTTTCCATGCTTAGAAACAAGGCCTAGGGATCATACTTTCTCTAGTGCACACTCTCATATAAATATATCATCTTTGTGATACTACGCTGAACTACTCTCCAGTTGGACACTCTAATCGTTAGTAGGGCTATAACAGCACAGCTCAAAGTAAGCCTTTCCCATCTAGAAAACCCCACACTGTCACCTTGAGCACTAGATGAGTCCAACAAACACCACAATTTCATAAAGACGTCAAACTCCAAATGTAACTCATAACAAGTATTTGTAATCTCTAGCCTAAGTGCCACCATGGTGAGCATGCTGTCACTTTCACACAGATGGGGAGAGCAGAGATTCATTAAAGCACTTGAGTAGCAGAATAGATCTATAGATTACAAGCTCATGATCTCAAAAAGATCATGCATAGAGACAGAGATGAACACATAGCTACCGGTAGAACCCTTAGCCTCGAGGAAGAACTACTCCCTCCTCATCATGGGAATCAACAACGATGATGGAGATGGTGGTGGAGATTGATGGAGATGGCTCTAGGGGCACTTCCCAGTCCCGGCAGGGTGCCGGAACAGAGGCTTTCTGTCCCCCGAATCTCCCTTTCGGTGGTGGCGGCGCTGCGGAACTTTTCATGGCTGGAGGCTTGACGATTTAGGGTTTATGCCTCGGGAGGCTTCTTATAGGCCAGAGGGCATGGTCGATGGGCGGCCAGGGGGCCCACACCATGCCCTGGCGTGGCCTAGGGGACCCGCGCCAAGGGGTGGTGTGGCCTCCCTGTGGCCCCTCTCTGACTCTCCTTCTGGCTCTGTGAGTCTTCCGGGAAAATATCAACTTTGGCTTTTGTCTGGTCCAATTCCGAGAATATTGATTTTCTGACTTTCCTGGAACCAAAAACTGCATAAAACAGGCAACTAGCACTGTGGCACTTGTTGTAACACCCCGTCCACTCCTGGGCCCGAGGGGTGTCACTCCTTGCAGCTTAATAGGATATCTAGACTGGCCCCACAGACCAACACTAGTCTTTTCTGCGCACTTTGTCCTCACTCATGCGCACCCGGTTACCCACTTCTCGGTCGGTCACCCATCCTAAAATTGCTCTAAGCCAAGCACGCTTAACCTTAGAGTTCTTTTCGAATGAGCTTCTAGAAAAGAAGTTGCAACTTGTTGGTATGAGTATTCTATCAATCCTATTAAGCCATGTGCCTAGTCTCACATACACCCACCCTTTAGAAGATCGATGCCCTCATCGGTCAAGCACAGCCCAGGAACGTTCCCTCTTGGCACGCGTCTGTGAGTCCAGTGCCGGCACATGTGCCATGCCGTGTCCACTCCGGGCCACACGCGCCATGCTCCACCTGTCCCGCCACTGACCCGCACACACCCGTGTAATCGCAAGGGTCGACTCTGATACCATTTGTAACTACCTTGCAAAGTTGTCAGAATCATGATTCTACCATGCGATTCTACGACTTTACGACCCAAATTGAGTGGATCCATTCTATGATTCTACTAAGTAGAATCTATGATTTCACGATTCTAAAAGTTATGATCCTACGATCTACGATCCTACCATAGAGGTTCCGATCCGATTCATAATCACGATTCTAACAACTTTGTTACCTCGGACCCTACGCTCTAAGTTCAAGCCTGGATAAACCAAAAGTGGATAAGGGATTTTACAGCGGGGGCCCAGGGCCACCCACGTCTAGGCCCGTCGACCGCTCTATCCACTTCCAAGAACATCGGGACAAGAGCGAGCGGCGTAGTCGACAGGAAAAGAGATCAAATACATACACAAGTGAGTATGTATGCAAGCTACCTTACAACAGTTCTCAGAGCCATACCATCTAAAAGAAATAGAAATATTGCAACGCCATACGACAAGATCCAAATATCCTAGATAGAGATAATAGTTTAGGATACCTCCTCATACATCAATCAACAGAGTATCAAGCGGAAACGGAAAACAAGATCCGAGTAGGTATAAGAAGCAAATCGGCATAAGATGCCACCTAAATAAACACATCCCGCCCACAGATCTCACAGATCCCCATCCTCGGAATCTCTACACCGAGTGGTCGTTGCCAACATCCTTTGTTTCTTCCACCTAGTATCCATCTTGCAGATATACCTATTCGTCTGAATCAAACAATTTATCGTGTGAGACCCTAGGGGTACTCAGCAAGTCTTTATGCCTCTAAAGGGGACATATACCTGGGGTGACGCAATTGCAGGAAAAGATAAATAACTAACAAGTCTATAGGTACTCGCTAACCATCCGCCTAACCAATGATAGACGGATGTCCGTTAATTAGAAACAACAGTTATAACAGTATAAAGTAACAGATCGATCCTCCTTCTCGCTTACCAACGAGAAAGCGGACGAACAACCCATCCGTTGGCAGTTTTATTAATCATTCCATGAATATTGCACTAATTACTAGTCAGATATTTAGTCAAATTAAAGACGGTACTTTAGTTATGCTTGTCTATGATCGAGAAACTATGCTCCAAGTCGTCCATAACCATGGACACGGCTTTCATAAAGATTTACCCTACAGGGGTGCACAAATAGCAACACACACACGATCAACCTCGAGAAGAACCAAATAAAATGCAACGAGGCCTCACGACAATGCATTTACAGGATTCATAAATGTGAGAAGGAGGATGGATCTGTTACCCGCAACAAAGTTGGCCGGCTCCGAGACGGACCCAGGGTTTGCAACAATGGCTGTAAACGACTAGGAACCCAAAAATGTGACTGGGCTTGTCGATACCGCGTAAACATTCCGCGTTCTTAAATAGTACAGGTGCTCCACGCACAATCATAAATAAAGCGGTAAAGCATGGCATAAGTACAAGATAGTAATATAGCCCCAAACTACTTTGTGGCCCCAAGAAATAAAGTGCAAATCAAGCTCAGGCAAAGGGGGATTCATAGAGTCTCCCGTATGTGGATAGTGCGAATAGTCAAGGAACAGGAATCAAGTACTCGGGGTCCTATGGGACATAAGTGAGCTTAAAGAACCAAATAGCAGATAATGCTCACTGATGCCTCTTTCATTAGTTCTCTACTCATATTAAGTTGTTTAGGTACCCCATTATCCAAGGACTCGCATAACCCCTACACATGCAATTCTACGACTAGCCTGGCTCAAACAACTCCTGTAGTAATGGCTCATGGGATGGAGGAACAAGCTTCGGTGGGGTTTAAAATTAAAGGCTATGCAATACTTGGGATTCAATTTAATGCAAACGCGACTCAATGATGCAGTAGTAAGATAGAAGCATAGGTACTATATGTATGCAAGCATGTGGTAGTGCTTGCCTGGAAGCTCAGTTGAAGCGAAGGATGGATCTGGGTAGTACTCCTGGGATTCCTGTAAATTCCCCTGCTCGGCGTCTATTCGAAAAGAACCAAACAAACAAGGGCCAATATAAATAAAGTGCACAAGCATATGAATAAAATGCGACAAGCAACCAAGCATGTCATGATGAATGATGCACAATTTACATAGCATAGCATGGCATGGGTGAGGTGTGGGGTACAAGAATAAAGCATTTTATTAGGTTTTTAGTCATGTTTTGCTCCCATAACCATTGCTGTATAATTGATATTTACATGATGCATGCTTCAAAACATATCATGGAATGCGTAGTTAGAACGGGCTCGTCGCGCTGATCGATTTAGACATATTATTTGTCAAATTTGGACTTATAGAATTAAAGTTATTAATTAATTGAGAAAAGGCATTTATTGCAAATTTAATCATCTCGAAAATTTAAATTAGTCAAACATTATTTTGGGATGGCATATTTGAAATCCTCATATTTTTATGATTCAAAAACATATATTATTTGGACTTACAAAAAATAAAGATAGTAATTTCTGGATGTTAAAAACATATATGCATTTCTGGATTATTTTTATAAAATAGAAAGAGCTCAAAGTTTTTACACACAGCATCGGTTAGACTGAGGCACTGATGGGCGGGCCCGATGCTGACTCAGAAGTCGCCGATGCAGTGGGGTTGGTCCAGATTTTCTCACCGCGGATTCACCCAGCAAGCGTCACCGACCGGTGGGGCCGAGGCAACGACGGGGCCACGCGCGGGCAGGTGAACGGAACACGGCCACGTGGCGGATCAAGGGGCGCGCGGGTTGGGGCTGCCTAAAAGGTAGGTACCTTTTCGTAAAAAGGACAGCGCCACTAACAAGCGGGTTCCGGGGGACCTGCGTTTGATCGACGGAAACCGCGGGGTGGTTTTTCCAAAATGTTGGCGGCCGCTGTCGAAACTGAAAACGGATCTAAGAAGAAAAACCGGAGGAACCAGCCTATCTTCGATCGACGAGGGCGACGTAAGGGGGCAGAATGGAGATTTCGTAAAAACGAAAGTCGGAGATCTTGCGAAGATCTAGAACTTTGATGAAGGAAGTATCTCCCAATGAGGAATGTACACGACGGAAATCCTCGACGAACAGAGCCGGTTTAGTTTGACAGGAAAACAGTTAACGGAGAAAAAAATTCGGACCCGACTTTAGCAGATGATCCCTTCGGCTGTGGTGCATCAAATCAGGCGCCGTTTTTCCCTAAAGGGAGCTGGGATATAGGAGAGCAGATTTCATGTTCAGAGTTTCGCTAGGGGAGGAACGTAGGTGACAGGAAAAGAACGGGGAGATGGGACCTGGGAGGAAAAACGTGTTGCAGCAGACGTGGTGTCGCGTTCCAGAGCATGGCACGACAGCGAGCTGGTGAGCGCGATGAAGACCAGAGGGAGAGAGATAGCGAGGGGGAGGTCGGTCTCACCGTGGGGGTGCCGACGAGGTTGGACTCGTAGGAGACGGTGTTGGCAACGGCGGTGAACGCGACAAGTCGTGATGCCGCCGGCCTTCTCCTCCTCCTCCTCCTCACGCACAGAAGCTGTGACGGCGAGCCCTAGCTTACCCTAGCCACGACGGTCGTCGACAAAGGGTGGAGAGGCTAGGAAGTAGAAGGGGACGGTGATGGGAAGGAGGGGGATGGAGAGGGCTGGCGAGGTTGTGCGGCTGCTGCTGCTTGATGCCCCACAAGGAGAGGGGAACATGGGCTCGGCGTGCGTGCGGTCGAGCACGTGAGCGAGGAAGAGAAATAGGAGGGAAGGTTCGAGCCAGGGGGAGGGGCGTGCGGCACAGAGGGTACGGCTGGGCGCACGTGAGGAGGCGCGCGGCGCGGCTGTCGCTCTGCTGCAGTTGCACCGAGCCAGGGAAAAAGGTTCGGCTGGGGGCGGGTTGGTTGGCCTCAGGGTGCAGTGGGGTGGTTGGGCGAGGCTGCTATGCGCCTGCTGAGAGCTGCAGTTAGCTGCTGCTACTTCTCTAACCCAGCTGCTGCATCTAAGGCCAGAACCAACTCCAGTTTTGCCCAGATTTTTATAAAAAAATAGAGGTTAAAACCTAGGGTGGTACACCGGTTGGGTTAGGGTTGAAGGGTTGGATGGGTTAGGCTACAAGTGACATGCATGCATGTGAGCATATTTTGTGAAAACAAAATATGTGACACATACATGTGAGGAAAATACTTGCCAAAATAAATATGCAAATAACCAAGGATTTGGGGTTGAGCATGTGCACCAAGCATATATAGCTTAGTTTGGACCAAACCATCATAAGCCAGGTGTAGAAGAATAAAGGAAGGAACCAAAAGAATATATCTGGCATGAATCAAACCTAGGAACAAAAAGGATGTGCCACATACATGTATTTGGTGGGAGAAGGATATGATCACAAGGAAGTTGATATGGACAAGATAATGGGTGGAATGAGTTTAAAAGATATGCCCTCAACTCAAATTGGGCATCTAGCCATATATCAAGAACCAACTACAATATATATCAAGAGGCAAATACAATTAATAATGCATATGAGATAAGAACCAAATGAAAAAGGGTTGTATATGATGATCAAATGCAAGGTGGCATGATCACATGAGCATGATATAATTATGATGCAACAATTATATGTAGTAAGGTAGCATTTTATTATTAGACCATGTAGCATTACAGATGTTAGACAGATGGGATGCTACAACTCTCCCCCACTAAACAGGAATCTCGCCCCGAGATTCTAGGAAGAAGAAGAAGACACGAAGAGGGTAGGATACTTGGCACGGAGCTCATCCTCGCGTTTCCAAGTGGCTTCATCAACAGAATGGTGCGACCACTGCACCTTGCAGAACTTGATAGACTTGTTGCGAGTCTTTCTTTCTGTGACTTCTAGGATTTTTGTGGGGTGTTCTTGATAAGACAGGTCTTCTTGGAGATTGATGAGCTCATGGTCCACGGTCCTGCTGGGATCCTTGAAGCACTTCTTGAGTTGAGAGATATGGAAAACATCATGGACCTTGAGTTTTTCAGGGAGCTCAAGAGCATAAGCGACGTCTCCTCTTCTTCCACGAACTTTGAAAGGACCGATGTCTCTAGGAGCCAGCTTCCCTTTGATACCAAACCGGTGCGTGCCCCTCATGGGAGTGACACGAAGGTAAACGAGATCACCAGGGACATACTCCATGTCCGTGTGCTTTCTGTCGTAGTTGCTCTTCTGGCGACTTTGAGCAACCTTCAGGTTTTCGAGAATGATGTGAACCTTCTCCTCCGCTTGAGTTACAATGTCGGGGCCAAACAATGTTCTTTCACCTGCGCCCGACCAACCAATCGAAGTTCTGCATTTGTGTCCATAGAGAACCTCAAATGGTGCCATCTTTAGACTCTTCTGGAAGCTATTGTTGTAAGAGAACTCAGCATAAGGAAGGCATTCTTCCCACTTCATGCCGAAAGAGATGACGCAAGCACGGAGCATATTTCTAGAATCTGATTGATCCTTTCAACTTGCCCTTGTGACTGAGGGTGGTAAGCTGTGCTGAAGTTCAACTTTGTTCCCAAAGCATTTTGGAAACTTCCCCAGAACTTGGAAGTGAAGATGCTTCCACGGTCTGAGCTGATCTCAAGAGGAATCCCATACAGAGAGACAATTCTATTGATATAGAGCTGATCCAACTGAATTGCCGAAATTGTTTCCTTGACGGGGAAGAAGTGAGCCACTTTAGAAAGCCTGTCGATGACAACAAAGATTGCATTATTGCCTTTCTGCGACCTTGGAAACCCAGTTATGAAGTCCATCTCTAGTTTCTCCCATTTCCATTCTGGAGGTTTCAATGGCTGTAGAAGACCGGAAGGTTTCTGGTGGACAGCTTTAACTCTACGGCAGACATCACACTCGGAGACATACTTGGCACGGTCATGTTTCAATCCTGGCCACCAATACTGTGTTTTCAAGTCCATGTACATCTTTGTGCTTTCAAGATGGATAGAAAGAACAAAATCATGTGCCTCCTTAAGAACTTGCTCTCTCAAACTCGGGAAGTTTGGAACGAACATCCGGTTCTTAAAGAATAGAGTGCCTTGGTCGTCAAGGTGGAAAGGTTCATACTTCGGAAGCTGAATCTTGGAGATGATGTTTTTAGTGTAAGGATCACCAAGTTGAATGGAGCGAACTTTTTCTTCCAAGAGAGGGGTAGCTATCAAGTTAGCAAGATAGCCACGGGGTACAAGCTCGAGGTTGAGTTGACGGAATTCCTCGCACAAGAGAGGTTGTTGTTCTTCCACCATGAGGTTGTTCACATATGCCTTACGACTGAGGGCATCAGCCATCACATTTGCTTTGCCCGGAGTGTAGTTGATTGAAAGATCAAAGTCGTTGATGGTTTCAATCCATCTCCTCTAGCGAAGGTTGAGGTCCG
The DNA here is from genome assembly GCA_910589775.1 of Avena eriantha. NCBI lineage: Eukaryota > Viridiplantae > Streptophyta > Magnoliopsida > Poales > Poaceae > Avena > Avena eriantha. The sequence goes on along the minus strand of OU342742.1, from coordinate 352,322,635 downwards.
ATTGAGTGAAGATATACTTCAGACTTTTGTGGTCAGAAAAGATCTCACAACGGTTTCGAAGCAAGTAGTGCATCCATACTTTTATAGCGAAGACAACCGCTGCAAGTTCAAGATCATGTGTTGGATAGTTGAGCTCATGAGTTTTCAACTGACGAGAGGCATAGGAAACCACTTGTTTATCTTGCATTAGGACCGCACCCAATCCATGCAAGGAGGCATCACCAAAGATCTGAAAAGGCTTTGATGTATCTGGAGGAATCAAGACTGGAGTGGAAGTGAGCTTCTCTTTGAGGGTTCCAAAGCTTGCTTGACATGCAGGAGACCAAAGGTATTTCTTGCCTTTCTTGAGGAGATCGGTAAGAGGCTTATCAAGTTTTGAAAAGTTCTGAACGAACCGACGGCAATAACTAGCCAATCCAAGAAAACTCCGGACTTCTTTGACACTTTTGGGAGGGAGCCACTCCAAAATTGTCCGAACGGTCTCTGGGTTGACAGCAATGCCCTTAGCAGAAATGACGTGTCCCAGATAGGTGACTTCGAGAAGCCAAAATTCACACTTGGAGAACTTTGCATATAGACGGTTCTCACGAAGCTTGGTAAGAACGCAACAGAGATGTTCCGCATGCTCTTCTTTTGACTTGGAATAGACCAGAATATCATCAAGATAGACCACCACGAACTTATCAAGATACTCCATGAAAACTGAGTTCATAAGCCTTGAGAAAGTAGCGGGAGCATTGGTGAGGCCGAAGGACATGACCGTGTACTCATACAGGCCACAGCGAGTGGTGAAAGCTGTTTTAGGAACATCTTCCTTGCGAATCTTGATTTGATGATAACCACTTCTCAAGTCAAGCTTGGAGAATACCACTACTCCTGCAAGCTGATCGAAGAGATCATTGATCCGCGGAAGGGGATATTTATTCTTGATGGTTTTTGCATTGAGAGCTCGGTAGTCAACACAAAGTCGATCCTTCCGGTATCGCTTCTTCACAAAGATGGTTGGGCAGCCCCAAGAGGAAGTGCTATGCTGAATGAAACCCAACTTCTCTTGTTCATCAAGCTGACGTTTGAGTTCAGCCAACTCAGTAGGACCCATTTTATAAGGCCGCTTGGAGATAGGAGTGGTACCCGGTTCAAGCTCAATCACAAACTCGACCTCTCGGTCAGGAGGCATACCTGGTAATTCTTCTGGAAACACATCGGGAAACTCACAGACCACAGGGACATTTTGCAAGGCTTCCATAACATCAATGTTTTGGACACCCAAAGAGTAGAGCTGAATAGAAGGAGTTTGCTTTGGAGAATAGACTATGTGGCCTTCAGGAATTTTCAAAGAAACCGAATGTTCAGCACAATCAATCAAAGCTTTATTTGCAGTTAACCAATCCATGCCTAAAATGACATCAATATCTGAGTTGCCCAGAATAATCAAAGAGGACGGAAAGGAAGAATCCCCAATTTGAACCTGATTGTCATAACTGATCTTGGAAGTTAACATCCTTGCCCAGGAGAAAGAACCATCAGCTTTTTAGGTAACGAATCAGATGACAACCCATTCTCTTGAGCAAACTTGAAGGATACAAATGAATGCGATGCTCTAGAATCAAATAAAACTCGTGCAGAAACTGAGTTAACAGAAAGCGTACCTAGCACAACTCCAGGTGCATGCTCGGCTTGAGCGACGTTGACACAGTTGGCACGAGCAACAGTGGACCCGGGCTTGGTGTTGATGTTGAGAGCCCGTGGTGCAGGTGCGCGAGCTGCAGTTGTCGAAGCAGGTCTTGGAGGGGGTGGAGGAAGAGCCTTGTTCATTGGACAGTTCCACTGCTGGTGTCCAAAGTTCCCACAAGTGTAACAAGCACCAAGCGGACGTGGAGCAGAGTAGCCAGGGACTCCACCATACGGCGCTCTAGGGTAGTTGTGGTTGTAGAACCTAGGAGCGGCGTTGAAGGAGTTTGGTGGCCTTGCCACGTAGCTTGGAGGTCTTGGTGGAGCCGGGAGCGGCGGTGAGGTATTAGGAACCCACACGCGGCGCTTAGTAGGAGCTGTCGTAGCTGAAGAGCTTGCTGCGTCACGACTGTGTTTCTTGGACTCCTCAAGCACTTGCCTACTGGCTTCTTCCTGTAGAGCTGTATGTTGGAGTTCCAGAAAAGACCCCGGCCTTGCATGACTGATTGCATATTTGATAGATGCATTGAGCCCTTGCCTGAACCTATTTTGTTTCTTCTTGTCATCAGAGATCTCATCACCACCATACCGAGAAAGATTCATGAAGTTTCTGATATAGGTGTCGACATTGTCATTGCCCTGCTTGAGGTTGAGAAACACCTCCTTCATTCTTTCCATGACAATTTCTAAAAGGTATTGCTCTTTGAAAGCCCCAGCGAACTGCTCCCAAGTAGGCTGAAAACCAGAGTGGTTTTCCTTTAGGTAATTCTCCCACCATAGAGCTGCATCTCCTTTCAGAAGGTGAGTGGCGCATTTTACCCATTCTTGTTCAGGAACATCAGTAGTTATCAGCAACCTTGACATCTCACGAAGCCAATCATCAGCATCCAGTGGCTGATCAGACACCTCAAAGTGGCGCAGGTTAAACTTCAGAAAGTCCTTGATGTCTCCTCGCTTGGGAGGTGGAGGTAGCGGGGCAAACTCATTCCTCCTCACACTTTCTTCAAAGCGTTGCTGGTTCTGTTGCATTGTGCCCAAGGCATTAGCAATACTTGCCAACGCAGCTCCTAGTTCAGGTGGTATGTCATCCTCAGTACGGCGTGGTGGTGCCATCCTGTGATTGATATAAAACTCAAGTCAGTACCATAATGGAGAATAATAATAGTCCAAAATAGTACCAAAATGGAATTAACCAAGATTAAAGGATACAATTTACCGAGGTGATATTAAAATATCAACAAAGTCCAAAGCACCTAGAAGATAGTAAGCATATCGCACACGACTAAACAAGGAGTGTGGTACACAAAGCTATCAAAGAAAAATTTCCCACAATTTTGACATTAAAAAACCACTATATGCGCAAAACCACTTAACGAATCAAGATTAGCAACTCTACCAATTCAATATACTAGAGAGAATGATAAAACTAGTGGTATGGTCGCGACTCCATCCCGCACTCAAAGCATTACTCCGCACATGAATAAGTAAAACGCATATCCCAACTCTCTTCCTTCTTAAGGTGAACCGAAAAAAATAGCAACTACGGAAACAAACACCCCTAACAAGATAGTGTCGGATAACAAAGAGTAAGACAGATCGCGTCGGTTTACAACGAATCAGATAGATCGCGTCGGTTTAGAAAAGCCTATCGGTATGGAGTGTACCAACAGTTGATAACCAAAAGGCAGATAGCGATAACAAGTTGGATGCAACAGATAGACAAAGAATTACCCACACACACACACACACACACTCACACAACCTATGGTACTACGGAACCCAGAACACGTGAATCCTAGTTTGAATTTTTAGAAGAGGATTGAAAACGTTACACTTCCTTACCAGAAAAGGGTGGGTGGGTGGGTAAGAAGAAAAATGGAAGCAGTCCTACTCTCGCGTTTTGTTTTTCCCTAGTATACATAGCTACCAAAATATTTGCTAGACTAACAATGACCATTTTGGCTGAGACCCTGAAGGGCGGAATGGCTCTAATACCAATTGTAACACACCGTCCACTCCTGGGCCTAGGGGATGTCACTCCTGGCAGCTTAATAGGATATCTAGACTGGCCCCACAGACCAACACTAATCTTTTCTGCGCACTTTGTCCTCACTCGTGTGCACCCGGTTACCCACTTCCCAGTCGGTCACTCATCCTAGAATTGCTCTAGGCCAAGCACGCTTAACCTTAGAGTTCTTTTCGAATGAGCTTCCGGAAAAGAAGTTACAACTTGTTGGCATGAGTATTCTATCAATCATATTAAGCCATGTGCCTAGTCTCACACTTGTTAATATGTTAGTCCAAGAAATCATATGAAAAGTACTCCAAAGTGTGGACAAAACACAAGAAAGTAGATAAAGCCAAGCATGGAACATCAAAAATTATAGATACATTTGCAATGTATCAACATCCCCAAGCTTAACTCCTGCTCGTCCTCGAGTAGGTAAGTGATAAAAAGAAAGAATAATTTTTGAGGTGACATGCACCATCAAAGACTTGATCAAAGTATTTGTAAAACATTCAAAGCTGGGATCATAGTACTTCAATCATAACATGAAAGACAAAGTTCTAGCAATAAGACAAAGAAACTATGTTGCAACATGAAAAGGCACAAACAAAAGATTCATGAATAACAATGGTTTGCAAGACGTTTGTTTGTTTCACGTAAAGAAAACATAGCATAATAGTATTCAGCTTGTCCCTCATAGAGTAGCAAATATAAATGCATAGGACACCTTCAAAGTTCATAAGAGTGACTAGATACAAATAGTTTAGAACAAGCAATATCAAGTTATGCATCAATCAAATAGTCTTGGGATAATGCACATAGAACTAAGAATGGCCACTATGCTCTCAAAGTAGGTGCATAAAGGTAGAAGGTGGAGACTCAATATAATGGTGGAAAAAAAGCCTTCATAGAAGGAAGTAGAGATTCAAGTTTCATAAAGATCTTCCAAAAATTATGGTACTTATAGCTTTCAGCTCTCATTGCCCCTATCATAAGCATCTTGAAGTGATTAAGGTTAAAGTGACACAACTAAGAGGATATGCTTGACAAGTTATAAACCGAAATCTCAAGCCCCTTACTTACGAAGACCGATCCTCATGGTACTCAACTTTAGTCACAATTAAGCTCTTGTCATTGTAAGTACATGTGTATCATAAAGAACCGCCAACGGGGTACCCCTTGCACATGATACGGGAGCTTTCCCATAATCAAAATGACAAGGCAAGCAGACAATGACCATCTCACCGATCTTTTTATTTGCTATTTCAATAGGTTTTTATTGAGGATGCTTCATAGAGTGCTCATTATGGTGATGCTGCAAGTTTCCACCATGATTAGGCATGGCTTAGGCTAGCATCCTAGGCATTTCTCTAACACATATACAAACTCCATGATCTTACAAGTTCCACTTTTATTTCACACCGTCGGGATTTGTAAGCAAAAGAACATGATGTCAACGGGGTACAAAGTACAAGTGTAATGTTGAAAGCGTTCCCCATGAAACATGGTTCTGCTAATTTCAACTTATAAAGCGCAAGCATATACGCAACAAAGAAGGACCCAATGGTTAAAGTTTATTAGATGCAAAAAAGTAAAGTGTGCCATCAAGTTCATGAGAGCTTTAATCACTAGTTTTCTCATAACAAGTTTAATTTGGAAGGTAAACAAAAGCATGAATATACTTGGAATAGCATAAGCTAGTAGGTAGGTATGGTGGACTCTTTGGAATAACTTGGTTTAGGGAGTTGGATGCATGAGTGGAACCCATACTTGGTTGTGGAGGCTAGCAAAAGACTGGGAGCGACAAACTAAAAGAGCAATAATGACCATAATCATGCAGAGCAACAAAACATCATTAATCAAAGCATAAAGTGATACTACAAGTTGAAAACTAAAGGATCATAAAGGATTATGGTGACTTGGGATAGTCATAACATGGTGCGAGCATGCGCCAAGTCAACCCAAATAAAGCATCAAAGGAGAATACCACTATACTAGTCTTTAATATGCTAAAACAACGCATGATTCATCCAAGGCACATTAAGCAATCTCAATTGTTTATAACAAGTCATGCTACAGCAAAGAATACTAAGCATAAAGCCAAAACAATATCAAGCATGACATGACAAAGCATAGACCACAGTCAAAAACAAGCTCTCTTTACCACTTAAGCATGACCTTTTCCTACTCTTTTCCAATCCAAACCAAACTATTTGAAAACCAATGCATGAAAGAGGGGGGTCCAACCAATTTATTCAGAAAACTAAGAAAACCAAGCAAACGAAAAACCAAAATGAAAACGAAAAAGAAGACGCTCCAAGAACAACACAATTGTGCATGAAATAATAAAAATGAAGCGTTTGGAAGAAACCTGGGATTTTTATTGATGAAGAAGGGGATGCCTTGGCCATCCCCAAGCTTTGACGCTTGTACTTCTTGGATATTTCTTGGGGTGACATGCATGGCATCCCCAAGCTTGAGCTTTAGTCTATCCTTCATCTCATTACTCATTCCTTCCATACACCTGAAGTTTTTTCCTTCATACAAAACTTCACAGAATATTTATTAGCAACATTAGTGCACACAAGATAATAATTCTTTGGGTTCATTTTCAACACCAATAAAACTTCCATTAAAACACAAGCTACTGTAGCATTTCCCTCAAAAAGCTCAATTCCCCAAAAGAACTCAAAAAGGAACCAACAAGAAGCAAATGCAAATAATGGCAGAAATCTGTCAAAACAGACCAGCAGGTAAAGATGATTTTTTTCGAAAACCTTCTGTTGCTCAAATCGATAGTGTTGAACTAAAGAAAGTTAGATAACAACCTGGGCCAGAAGCACAAAAATTCACGCCTCAAAAGGACATACGGAGATTTTACACGAACTTTTATGGTGAAGAACAAAAATCTGTTTCGGGACAGCAACTTTCCCAATCATTACTTCTCTCTCATTAGAGGTTACTCTTGGCACAAAAAGCAAAATAAAAAGGATAAGGAGCGGTTATTACTGAGGTAATAACTTCCAAGACTCATCTAAAACTTTTGGGTTATCTCCCAATAAATACTTTTCTTTAACGCCTTTAAGTTAGGCATGATAGTTTGAGAATGCTCACATAAGAAATATGAATTGAAGTAAAAGAGAGCATCAAGAAGAAAATTCAAAACACATTTAAGTCTAACCCACTTCCTATGCATAGGAATCTTGTAAAGAAACAAGTCATGGAAGCACAAAGCAAAAAGCATAGGAAAGGAAAACAAGTGCAACTTCAAGACTTTCAACATAAAGAGGGGAAACTTAATATTATTGAGACACATAAAACCATGTTTTCCTCTCTCATAATAACTTTCAGTAGCATCATGAATAAAATTAACAATATAACTATCACATAAAACATTCTTATCATGAGCCACATGCATATAATAATTATTACTCTCCACATAAGCATAGTCATTCTTATTAATTGTAGTGGGACCAAATTCAACAAAATAGCTATCATTATTATTCTCATCACCATAATCATCAAATATAGGAGGCATATTGTAGTCATAATTAATTTCCTCCTCAATAGTAGGTGGACTGAAAATATCATATTCATCATTGTAATCATGATATATTGGAGGTTTGGTATCATCATAAGCAATATAATAGCTATCTTCCAAAGCTGGGGAACTAAAAAGATCATTTTCAGAAAAACTAGCATCCCCAAGCTTACACTTTTCCATAGCATTAGCAATAATGGTGTCCAAAGAGTTCATACTAACAACATTGCTATTAGCATGCAAATAAAGTTCCATAGGTTTTTTAATTTTCTCTTCAAACAATTCATGTCCTAACTCAAGATAAATACTATAAAGCTCTCTAATTTTGTTGTTGTTTTCCATTAAGCCTAACTAGTGAAAACAAGAAACAAAAAGACAAAATTGCAGAATCTAAACGAAATTACTTCGAGCACTCACACCGGAGGATGTGAGTACATTTTACCTTAACTCCCCAGCAACGGCGCCAGAAAATAGCTTGATGTCTACGCACTTCTATTCTTGTAGACAGTTGCTGGGCCTCCAAGTGCAGAGGTTTGTAGAACATCAGCAAGTTTTCCCTTAAGTGGATCACCCAAGGTTTATCGAACGCAGGGAGGAAGTGGTCAAAGGTATTCCCTCTCAAGCAACCCTGCAATCAAGATACAAGAAGTCTCTTGTGTCCCCAACACACCCAATACACTTGTCAGGTGTATCGGTGCACTAGTTCGGCGAAGAGATAGTGAAATACAAGTGGTATAGATAATTATAAGTGGTAACAGTGATAGAAAATAGCTTGATGGCGTGGAAAATACTAAAGGCAAACTGAAATAAATATGGAAGCAAGCAAACATGTAACAGATCTAGTAGCAAACGGTGTTTCCATGCTTAGAAACAAGGCCTAGGGATCATACTTTCGCTAGTGCACACTCTCATATAAATATATCATCTTTGTGATACTACGCTGAACTACTCTCCGGTTGGACACTCTAATCGTTGGTAGGGCTATAACAGCACACCTCAAAGTAAGCCTTTCCCATCTAGAAAACTCCACACTGTCACCTTGACCACTAGATGAGTCTAACAAACACCACAATTTCATAAAGACGTCCAACTCCAAATATAACTCATAACAAGTATTTGTAATCTCTAGCCTAAGTGCCACCATGGTGAGCACGCTGTCACTTTCACACACATGGGGAGAGCAGAGATTCATTAAAGCACTTGAGTAGCAGGATAGATCTATAGATTACAAGCTCATGATCTCAAAAAGATCATGCATAGAGACAGAGATGAACACATAGCTACCGGTAGAACCCTTAGCCTCGAGGAAGAACTACTCCCTCCTCATCATGGGAATCAACAACGATGATGGAGATGGTGGTGGAGATCGATGGGATGGCTCCGGGGGCACTTCGTTGTCCCAACAGGGTGCCGGAACAGAGAATTTCTGTCCCTCGAATCACCCCTTCGGTGGCGGCGGCGCTGTGGAACTTTTCATGGCTGGAGGCTTGACGATTTAGGGTTTATGCCTCGGGAGGCTTCTTATAGGCCAGAGGGCAAGGTCGGTGGCGGCCATGGGGCCCACACCATGCCCTGGCGCGGCCTGGGGGGACCGCGCCATGGGGTGGTGTGGCCACCCTGTGGCCCCTCTCTGACTCTCCTTCTGGCTCTGTGAGTGTTTCGGGAAAATATCAACTTTGGCTTTTGTTCGATCCAATTCCGAGAATATTGATTTTCTGACTTTCCTGGAACCAAAAACAGCAAAAACTGGCAACTGGCACTGTGGCACTTGTTAATAGGTTAGTCCAAGAAATCATATGAAAAGTACTCCATAGTATGGACAAAACACAAGAAAGTAGATAAAACCAAGCATGGAACATCAAAAATTATAGATACATTTGCAATGTATCACACATGGTGACCACTTGAGTCATTGCATGTGTTCTTTTCAAAACCACCTTGATCCACATGACCACACACAGTCCAATGAATGGAAAAATTCAACTTCTGTCATGCTAGTGCATCAATCCATGTGGCAGTTGCGTTCTAGGGGCTTTTTGAGTTTCTTACCATGGTTTGAAACATGGAGTCCACTAGAGTCATTGCATGTGTTCGTTTCAAAACCACGTTGATCCACATGACCACACACACTCCAACGGATGTGGTGATGGAACTTCTATCACACTGGTGCACCACTCCATGTGGTAGTTACATTGCTGGAGATTTTTGTGGTTTCTGACCATGGTTTTACACATGGAGTCCCTAGAGTCATTGCATGTGTTCTTTTCAAAACCAACTTTATCCACATGACCACACACACACTCCAAATGGATGTGGTTATACAACTTCAATCAATTTGGTACACTAATCCATGTGGCAGTTGCATTCCACGGGCTTTTTGGGCTTTATGAGCATAATTTGAAACATGCAGTTCGCTAGAGTCATTTCATGTGTTCTTTTCAAAACCACCTTGACTCACATTACCACACACACTCCAATGGATATGGTGATGCAACTTTTGTCACACTTGTGCATTATTCCATGTGGTAGTTGCATTCTAGGGGATTTTTGGCTACTTGACCATGGTTTGAGACATGGAGTCCACTAGAGTCATTGCATGTGTTCTTTTAAAAACCGTCTTGATCCACATTACCACACACACTCCAAATGGATGTGGTGATACAAGTTCTATCACACTTGTGCACCATTCCACGTGGTAGTGGCTTTCCGAGGTATTTTTGGGCTTTCTGAGCATGGTTTGACACATGGAGTCCACTAGAGTCATTCCATGTGTTCTTTTCAAAAATACTTTTATCCACATTGCCATTCACACTCCAAACGTATGTGGTGATACAACTTCTGTCACACTGGTGCACCATTCCATGTGGCTGTTGCATTCCAAAGGCTTTTTGGGCTTTCTAACCATGGTTTGAAACATGGAGTCCACTCGAGTTATTTAATGTGTTCTTTTCAAACTCACCTTTGTCCACATGACCACACACACTCAACGGATGTGGTGATGCAATTTCTATCACACTGATGCATCATTCTGTGTGGCAGTTGCATTCTAGGGACTTTTTGGTCTTTCTGAGCATGGTTTGACACATGGAGACCATGAGAGTCATTGCATGTGTTCTTTTCAAAACCACCTTGATCCACATGACCACACACACTCTAATGGATGTGGCGATGCAACTTCTGTCACACTGGTGCATCATTCCATGTGGCAGTTGTGTTCCAGGGGCTTTTTGAGTTTCTGACCATGGTTTGACACATGGAGTCCACTAGATTCATTTCATCTATTATTTTGAAAACCACCTTGATCCATGTGACCACACACACTCCAATGGATGTGGTCATGGAATTTCTATGACACTGGTGCACCAATCCATGTGGTAGTTGCATTCTAGGGGACGTTTGGGGTTTCTAACCATGCTTTGACACATGGAGTCCCTAGAGTCATTACATGTGATCTTTTTAAAACCACCTTTTTCAACATGACCACACACACTCCAAATGGATGTGGTGATACAACTTCAATCATACTGGTGCACCAATCCATGTGGCAGTTGCATTCCACGGGCTTTTTGGGCTTTATATCCATGGTTTGAAACATGAAGTCCAGTAGAGTCATTTCATTTGTTCTTTTCAAAACCACCTTGATCCACATGACCACAAACACTCCAAATGGATGGGGTGATGCAATTTCTATCACACTGGTGCATCATTCCATGTGAAAGTTGCATTCTAGGGGCTTTTTGGGCTTTCTGACCATGGTTTGACACATGGATACCACTAGAGTCATTGCATGTATTCTTTTAAAAACCACCTTGATCCACATGACCACACACACCCCAATGGATGTGGTGATGCAACTTATGTCACACTGGTGCATGATTCCATGTGGTAGTTTCATTCTAGGGGCTTTTTTGGCATTTTGACCATGGTTTGACACATGGAGTCCGTGAGAGTCATTGCATGTGTTCTTTTCAAAACCACCTTGATGCACGTTACTACACACACTCCAAATGGATGTGCTGATATAATTTCTATCACACTTATGCACCATTCCACGTGGCAGTTGCATTTCGAGGTCTTCTTAGGATTTCTAACCATGGATTGACGCATGGAGTCCACTAGAGTCATTGCATGTGGTCTTTTCAAAACTACCTTTATCCACATTACCACACACACTCCAAATGGATGTGGTGATACAACTTCTATCACACTGGTGCACTATTCGATGTGGTAGTTGCATTCTAATGGCTTTTTGGGCTTTCTAACCATGGTTTGATACATCGAGTCCACTAGAGTCATTTAATGTGTTCTTTTCGAAACCACCTTGATCCACATTACCACACACACTCCAATAGATGTGGTGATGCAATTTCTATCACACATGTGCATCATTCCATGTGGCAGTTGCATTACATGGGCTTTTTGGGCTTTCTGACCATGGTTTGACACATGGAGTCCACTAGAGGGATTGCATGTGTTACATTCAAAACCACCTTCATCCACATGACCACACACACTCCAATGGATGTGGTGATGCATCTTCTTTCACACTGATGCATCATTCCATGTGGTAGTTGCATTATAATGGATTTTTGGGCTTTCTGACCATGGTTTGACAAATGGACTCCACTAGTGTCATTGCATGTGTTATTTTCAAAACCACATGGATCCACATTACCACACACACTCCAATGGATGTGGCTATGCAACTTCTATCACACTTGTGCTTCATTCCATATGGAAGTTGCGTTCTAGGGATTTTTGAGTTTCTGACCATGGTTTAACACATGGAGTCCACTAGAGTCATTGCATGTGTTCTTTTCAAAACCACCATCATCCACATGACCACACACACTCCAATGGATGTGGTGATGGAAGTTCAATCACACCGGTGCACCAATCCATGTGGTCGTTGAATTCCAGGGGATTTTCGGGGTTTTCAACCATGGTTTGACACATGGAGTCCCTAGAGTCATTTCATGTGTTTATTTTCAAAACCACCATTATCCACATGACCACACACACTCCAATCGATGTGGTGATACAACTTATGTCACACTGGTGCATCATTCCTTGTGGTAGTTGCATTCTAGGGGCTTTTTTGGCTTCTTGACAATGGTTTAACACATGGAGTCCACTAGAGTCATTGCATGTGTTCTTTTCAAAACCACCTTGATCCACATTTCCACACACACTCCAAATGGATGTGGTGATACAAGTTCTATATCAATTGTGCACCATTCCACGTGGAAGTTGCATTCCGAGGACTTTTTGGGCTTTCAACCCGTGGTTTGACACATGGAGTCCACTAGAGTCATTGCATCTGGTCTTTTTAAAATTACATTTATCCATGTTACCACACACACTCCAAATGGATATGGTGATACAATTTCAATCACACTGGTGCACCAATCCATGTGGCAGTTGCATTGCACGAGCTTTTTGGGCTTTATGACCATGGTTTGGAACATGTATTCCACCAGAGTCATTTAATGTGTTCTTTTCAAAACCATATTGACCCAAATCACCACACACAATCCAATGGACGTGCCGATGCGACTTCTGTCACACTAGTGCATCATTCCATGTGGTCATTGCATTCCAGGGGCTTTTTTGGCTTCCTGGCCATGGTTTGACACATGGAGTACACTAGAGTCATTGCATATGTTATTTTCAAAACCATCTTGATCCACATGACCACACACACTCCACTACATTTGGTGATGCAATTTCAATCACACAAATGCATCATTCCATGTGGCAGTTGCATTCTAGGGGCTTTTTGGGCTTTCTAGCCACAGTTTGACACATGGAGACCACTAGAGTCACTGCATGTGTTATTTTCAAAACGACCTTGATCCACATGATCACACACAGTCCAATGGATGTGGTGATGCAAATTCTTTCACTCTGGTGCATCATTCCATGTGGCAGTTGCATTCTAGGGACATTTGTTTTTGGCTTTTTTACCACGGTTTGACACATGGAGTCCACTAGAGTCATTGCATGTGTTATTTTCAAAACCACCTTGATCCACATTACCACAGACACTCTAAATGGACTGTGATACAAGTTCTATCACACTTGTGCACCATTCCATGTGGCAGTTGCATTCCGAGGTCTTTTTGGGATTTCTAACCATGGTTTGACACATGGAGTCCACTAGAGTCATTGCACGTGGTCTTTTCAAAACTACATTTATCCACATTACCACACACACTTCAAATGAATGTTGTGATACAACTGCGGTCATACTAGTGCACCATTCCATGTGGTAGTTGCATTCCAAACACTTTTTTTGCTTTCTAACCATGGTTTGATACATGGAGTCCACTAGAGTCATTTCATGTGTTGTTTTCGAAACCACCTTGATACACCTGACCACACACACTCCAATAGATGTGGTGATGCAATTTCTATCACACTGGTGCATCATTACATGTGGCAGTTGCATTCCAGGGGCTTTATGGGCTTTCTGACCATGGTTTCACTCATGAAGACCACTAGAGTCATTGCATGTGTTCTTTTCTAAACCACCTTGATCCACATGACCACACACACTCCAATGGATGTGGCGATGCAACTTCTGTCACACTTGTGCTTCATTCCATGTGGTAGTTGCGTTCTAGGGGATTTTTGAGTCTCTCACAATGGTTTGACACATGGAGTCCACTAGAGTCATTGCATGTGTTCTTTTCAAAATCACCTTGATCCACATGACCACACACACTCCAATGGATGTGGTGATGGAACTTATATCACACTGGTGCACCAATCCATGTGGTAGTTGCATTCAGGGGATTTTTGGGGTTTCTTACTATGGTTTGACACATGGAGTCCCTTGAGTCATTGCATGTGTTCTTTTCAAAACCACATTTATCCACATGACCACACACACTCCAATGGATGTGGTGATGCAAGTTCTATCACACTGGTGCATGATTCCATGTGGTAGTTGCATTCTAGGGCTTTTTGGCCTCTTGACAATGGTTTGACACTTGGAGTCCACTATAGTCATTGCATGTGTTCTTTTCAAAACCACCTTGATCGACATTACCACAGACACTCTAAATGGATGTGGTGATATAAGTTCTATCACACTTGTGCACCATTCCACGTGGAAGTTGCATTCCGAGGTATTTTTGGGCTCCTAACCATGGTTTGACACATGGAGTCTATTGGGAATATATTTCCGGGTATCCTCACTATGCCTCACTGACCAGGGTGGCCCACTTCGGGTTAGAGCTTTGCTTCATGGGCAGCCCAGTCAGGGAGAAGAGTCAGAGTCCAATCCGGCTATGGGAAGGCCCAAAAGATTTACCGACATAGGCATGTAGTGTTACTTGTAGTTCAAGACGTAATTTGTGACCGACTCTTAGTCGTAGCTAGATAGGTCTCTCCTGTAAAACCTAGGCCGGATATCAATATAAGTCATCCTAAGGACCAGTCTTTAGGACACCCCACAATAGTCTACAATCTCAACTCGCATAGGCGAAACCATTGTAACCCATATCCAGCACTGCCGTATTACTGGATTGCTAGCAGGTGTAGGATCCATCCAAAGCCGGTGGATTCGAACCTGGGTAAACTTGTGTGCTCACCGTCCTAGAACACCGTACGTCTCACACCCCTCTCTTCCACATACCTCGAGAACCCCCTCATGGCGTACTTGTCATCAATCCGATGACAGTTGGCGCCCACCGTGGGGCAAGTGAGCTTCGGATTTGTGTTCCGAGCGGAATCTGCAAGAATCGGAATCGGCAAGACAATCGCCGTCAGTCGCATCCTCTATGCTAGCAACATCCCTCTCATCGTTCTCGACGAGACCTGGATTCCGGCTAGGGAGGCTGTGACTGCCTACACCATCTTGTCTTTTGGTGAGATCGATGTTTACATCGGTTTCTGTAACATCCCAAATTTTGTAAATTCAGATGTTACTAGTATGCATGCATCATATCATTGCATCATGGCATCGCATATCAAAAAATTTGCATCAGGTAATTCTCAAACCCCATAGTCACTTATGGACAAAAGGGGGTAAAACCTTTTTAACCACCAAAACATTTGCAAATGTGTTATTTTATAATCCTATCCCAACCCTCTTCTTTTTACAAAATTTTAGAGACCAAATTCGTCTAATTCGGAGTCCGTTTGCAAAAGTTATCAAACAAATAGCATTTCAGAAATTATTAAAAGAATAAAAAAAACTATTCTAACTGGGCCGGCCGAGCCAGCCCGGGGTTATCTGCCGCCCGCCTGGCCGGGTGGGCGACGCGCAGCAGCCCGCCAGCCCGCGCCCGCCAGCAGCCCGCTAGCCCGCCAACGCCCGCGCGCGCCCGCAGCCGCTGACAGGCGGGGCCCGCCTGTCAGCCGACTCCCCGCCGAGTCAGGCTCGGCCCCGTCCGCCGCCGCCGCCGATTCCGGTGCGGACTCCGCGACGTCCGCGCCAAGTCTCCGCCTATATAAGCCGGGCATGCCTCCCAAGCAACCCTAGCTTTTTTTTCCGCCGCCACCACCACCGAGCGCCGCCGGATTGCTCGCCGAAGCGCGCCGCCGTCCGCCGCCAGCAGCCGCCGCCCGCCGTCGCCTCGGGAGGAGAAGCCCGCCGCCGCCCCCGGGAACGCGACCGCGACGAGGAGCCGGTCCCCGTCGTCTAGCTCGCCGGGCCGGAGGAGCATCTCCGCCGCCGCCGACCGTCGCCGGAGGATCGCCGCCGCCCACCAGTCGCCGCCGCCGGTAAGCACCCCCCCCCTCGCCGACCGTTGGATCTAGATCCAACGGCCCAAATCCGCCAACGCCAGCGGGCCAACCGTGTCGCGCCGCGTGGCAGCGCCACGTCGACGCCGCGTCGCCCCCGCGTCGCGTCACGCGCGCCCCGCTGGCCCACTCACGTGGCGCCACGTGTCGCCGCGTCGCTGGCCCTTTTTCCCTTTTTTTAATAGGCAGAAATAGCTGAAATCTTGTAAAATTCATAGTAATTTGAATAATATTCCAAAAATTGCGTATAATATACCGTTGGATTCATATTTTCGAGTAGAACACAGATCTACAATAATATTACTGTTTTGCCACAGCAATCTTGCAGTAGAATTAAAAGTTTAGATTGGAGTATTTTAATTCTAGAAAATTATCCGTAACTCCGTTTTAGTTGATTCTTGTTGCGTTGGCTTTGTTTTGACAATAACTTCTGTAGAAAATTGTCATATCTTGCTTAGGGTGTTTAGATCTGTTTCGAGATAGAATTAGAGCTGTAGATATAGTTTCAAGCCTAGTTAATTAGGGTTTAACTCAAAATACTTAAAATCTGTGGGGAATTGATTCTAATGACATCCCCAACTCAACAACACCCTTGGTTAAAACCCTTGGTCGAAATCAAATCCATCCTTGCATATTACCATGTTGCATGCATGCATAAGAGACTTCGTGACTTGTTTTGTGCCAATCGTGATTGAATCCATGTTTGTTTCGTTAGATTGCTCGGAGTGCGCTGAGGAGTATTGTTGTGTAGATTGCTGCTCGGATCAAGGAAAGTTACACCACTTGTTCATATTTATGTCCCAGTTTTGACTATGCATGTTTTACCCTTCAAATTCTGTAGTATGCAAGCGTAGGTTTTTGGTAGATTTTCTTAGTATTATTTTACAAGTGCGGTTTTGTAGTATGCCATGAATAGCTTTATACTTAGGAATTTCCATCCTATTAAGTTCCCCTGTTTTTGCTAAGTATTGCTTGTTATGCTATATATACACTAAGTACCGTTGGGGGGTTCTAAAGACTCAAAATTTTGTAAGTATGATAGCTCTCTCGAGCGAACTTTTCTTCTCCAAAACCCCTTCAAAATAAAACTAAGTTTTCTTCTGGGCGGAATGGTTGTCGGGACAACGAGTGAGATTTTGGTGGAGGACGGCCGCCCAGGAATCAAAGAAGTCTGCCATGTTTCAGAATTCAGAAGCTTCCCGTGCAACCACAGTACATATGGGTTCTGTCTTGGCTTAGTACTTAGTGGAAAACCTCACCGGGGTAGCAACATTTGGAGGTTCTTGGCACGGTTGGATCCAGCTGGTAGAGGGGCTACTAAGGGAAGGCTTCGCCATGGTCTTGTCTGTAAAAGGACTTGATCGTGGATTGTGGGGAAAGTGCACAACCTCTCGAGAGTATTGCAATCTGATCGATCAGCCATGTTCACGGTAACAGAACAACATTGAGCATCTGAAGGATGGAGCCTCTGAAAGATCTTCCTCTCTCTTTTCAAACAAAAGTTTTTCAAACCATATGGCGTGCATAATATCGCTAATAGGTGGGAATTTGGGAACTTGGTGTGTCATATCCAAGTAACTTGGTGCGTAATATCCAAGTGCCACCTGGTGTGTAATATCCAAGTGTTAGGTTGATTGGGCACTTGGTGAGTAATATCCTCGTGTTCCATTTGACCCTATACTATTTATCAAAGTTTACAAAGTAGGGAAAACTTTCTTCCTCTTTTCTTATTACACGGATAAAATTGGCTTTACGCAAATGAACCCCAGAGCCTACTCTTAGCCTTGCATGTAGAGATAGTCTTACTCTTTCCTTGGTGTAATTTGCCAATACATTCAAAGTATTGACCCAACTTGTTGGCTGCACGTCTTATGTGCAGAATCCGAAGATTGAAAGGTGCGTAGGGATCTCGGGTCTTCACACAGCTAGTCTGAGGCATTGATGGACTCAAGTTTTATTTGGTTTCCGCTATTTATTTGAGCTATCTATAAGCTATGCAAGTTGTAATAATTATACTCTGGATTATTCGTGTAATGATGACTTGTGTTTTACATGATATTTCATCGGCTGTGAGTGCTAGCTAATGATCCAGGGACTAGCATGTTAATCCCAGGGACTTAGGATCATTAACAATCTGAGGTCGCAACAGTTTCACTGAACCTACCCCACCCACCCCCACAGTGATGATAGAAGCAGAAGAAGCTTCTGGGTCCACTTTGTCCGTGGAGGCAGCAGAGTTCTGGATCCTAGAAAACCATAATCCCAACCAGCCCGCACCTATCACGCAGATAGTGGAGAAAACTGAGCCTGAAGCAGATCTTACTGTGAACATCGAATCTAGAGTGGATCCCCCTATGAGGGCCGAATCCCAGATTGATCTTCCTAACGAGGTCGAAAACCAGGAGGAGAAAGACAACAACTCCGGTTCTAGATCTGCCAATGCTGGAACGGATCAACCTTTCCTGAGGCACACGTTGAGGCGTATGATGCTGCATGACGCCAGCGTGGATGAAATTCTTGAGACCATCAGACGTTTCGAGGAAGCCTACGAAGAAATCCGCAACTACCTCAGGATGCATGCATCGCACTTCGTCGGATATGTTGGATCCGGATCTAGCTCTGCCGATGCTGGAGACAATGAAGACTCAGTGCTGGAGGCGATCAGAACAAACAATGACTTAATGGCATCTTCGGATGATTCGATGATGTTGGCGGATTTCCGATAGTTCTCTACAGAATATGAAGATGAGTAAAAATCCAAAGCTGTAGAAGAAGGAGAAGCCATGGACGAAGGATCTGGAGAAAACTCTCCTAAAGTGCAGGGTGACATGGATCTCGGAGATAATTTTGACGTCCAGATGTCCAAAAGAACCGATTAGAGCTTGACTCCAGGAAACGGGCATAAAGCTGTCTTTGCTACTGTCGCTGCCAAGAAAGCAAAGAAGAGGAACAAGAGGAAAACTCTGGAAAAAGACCCTCCTGTTGAGGAAGTAGCTGCCGAAGAGTATGAAGAAGACTCGGATGGAGCCCTAATCCTAGACGAGCCAACGGAAACTCAGGTGGATGGATACATGGTTACCGTTGGTGCCCGTAAACTCATCGAATATGCGTTAACTACGCCAATCCCTACTGCTGCAGACCTTACACCTGCCGAATTGGAAGATAGGGCCCAAGCCCTAGAAGTGCGTCGTCAAGTACTCCTGGATGAGGCTCACAACCTTATGGAAGAGAAGAAGCGCATTGCGTCTATGGGGCATTTCAAATCCCTGCAGCATCAGAAGACCCGGAACGGACCCGTGCAGGCTAACAAAAATCTGGAAGTCCACAAGACCCTCTTTGAGGGAGATGACGCTGTCAAATGAGAACCTCGGCTGGATAGCAAGGGAGATCTGGTGTATGGAACGCCAGTGGAAAACAGTGCTGCAGCCTGAGATATCCTGGAGAACAATCCAAACCCAGATCAAGTTCGGTTCGGCGTAAAGCTACTTACCAAGGACATGGAGCAACAGAAGGCCGCGAAATCTGGAAGCGGAAAACTGGTCTCCAAATCCGACCAATGCCGCATGTATCCGGCTTGGAATGACATTAGGCCCCGACGGGTCCCGGCACAGCATCACAGTCCCGACTGTAGAGAAGACAACTACTCAAGAACTGGATCTTTAGGGCAATGGCACAGAGCCGCACGTGACTGGAGTAATGTTCCCCCAGCCTCAGAGCGAGACACAGTTGCAACACTGGTTCCTCGGCAGCCTCCTCGGCGATAGTCGAATAATCACAGGGTAGATGAAGAAGAACAACGTCGGGAGGAGAACCGACAAAGTATGCCACCTCCTAGACATACAAGCCGTCCGTCTGAACCTCATCACAATGGGGGAAACGACGGAGGAAGGAACGACGGACACCCTGGAGAGTCAAGTCGGCAGGTGGCTCGTCGTAATCAAGACCCTCCCTGGAACTGGAATAATGATGCTCCGGATGGAGGAAGAAATCAACCTTCACCACCCTCTCCACCAAGTAGCCACCATACTGGCTCTCGAGGAGGCCAAGGAGGGCTTCGTGGTGGAGGAGGTGGGGGCAGAAGCAGAAGTCCGGCTCCAAGGCACCACAGCCACAGTGAACAACCAAGACAGCGTTCTCTGTCACCAAGTGACACGAGACATCAGATCAACTCTAACATAGAGGCGCGACGCGGCGAGTCCGACGATATTTGTGTGGGTCCAAAATGCTTCGAACCACGCAATCGACAAACACACTTCACAGAAGGATTTGCTATCTCGAGACACATCCAAGCCTATGACGGTGTGGCCCGGCCAGATACCTGGCTTCAGGATTTTTTCTAGGCTTGCTGCATTTCCAAAGGCGGAAATAGCTTGGTCGCGACCCGGTATCTCCCGCTTATGTTGAGGAAGACGGTACGATCCTGGTATGACATGCAAAGCGCATTCTTTTGGAATTTCGAAGGCACATATCAGAGGCCCTGTACGGTAGGAGACCTACAACGTTGCACCTAGAAAGCCAAAGAAACTTGCCGAGATTATCTAGGACGATGGATTGACACCAAGAACTCCTGTGAAGGGGTAAATGATTAAAGTACGATTGAAGCTTCCATTGCAGGAATCCCAATTGGTTTACTGCGTCACTGTTTGAAGTGCGACAAGGTCACTAATCTAGGAGAGATGATAGAGAAGGCGAGCAAATATGCAGATGCCAACGATGACGCGGAAGGACTACTGAATGTCCTCGATGTAGCACAGTTGGCAAAACAGCCAAACTAACCAACTCAGAAGTGCAAGAACACCTTAGAAGAAACCCCAACACAGAAATGGCGGTTGTCAATGCTACTTTCGGGTCTAGAGGACGAGGAGGGCACGGAGGCGGCTGCAGACACGGTCGTGGGACCTCAAGAGTCCAAGGTAGAGGAGACCAGCAACCTGGAAAAACCTACTCTTGGGCAGACATTGCCAATGATCGGCGTGTGTATCACTTAGATGCCAACGGGGCTTGTCCCAGACAAATGCCGAGTGTCGTTTCAATGACGACATCAAGAAAGACGAATATGCTGGCTACAGGGCCAAGCGAAGAAAGGGAAAGAAGAATCTCGAAAAAGAAAAAGATACCAAGGTAGATTCCAACATGGAGGAAGCAGACCCTTCAAATCCCAAGTCGTATGGAAAGAAGATATTCCCAACAAAGAAAGACACTTATGTCACTTAGCTAAGGTCAAGAAGGAAGTTTTGCATGAACTCAACGCAACTATTCCGGATGTCCCTCAATTCTTGGATTGGTCGGAAGTGACAGTCACCTTTGACCATGCTGATCATCCTCCTAAGTTGCACAAGCAAATAAAGTACGCGCTAGTCGTCAATCCACTTATTAATGGCTATAATTTCTCCAAGACCCTCATGGATGGCGGCAACATCAACATCCTCTACATAGAAATGTTTTGTCTGATGAGGATCTCGGAAACTCAGCTGAATCACAGATCCATGATCTTCCACGGATTTGTCCCAAGAAGACAAGCAAATTCCCTGGGAGAGATCTGTGACACCCCCGGGATCAGGGCTGAACAAATCCAGACCTTAGCCTGACATAAGCTTAACCTAGAGCTTGAGGATATGCAGTGAGAAATCGGTAACACAATAGTAACCCTGCGACACAAAAATTATTACAGCAAGTTCATAACTGAGCGAAGAACCAAAATATTACAAGCAGAGGTCACTGGCCACAAACATCAAACGATGGAAGGCAAATTATGCTATTAAGTATAGCAAACTTAACGAATGGCCTAAGAGGCCTGAAGCATAATGATGACGTCCTAGCCCAATCCTGAAGCATAATGATAAAGCAAGTAAACAAAGTGCGAGTAAATAAAAGATAGTAGGAATAAATGCAGCAAGTGGCCCAATCCTTTATGCAGCAAAGGACAAGCCGGTTGTATTACTTAAGATGACCAAACGTTCTCGAGGACACATGGGAATATCGTCAAGTGCTTTTGCTTCATATAGTTGATTAATCTTCTTTAGCTTGCTAAGTGTTGTGTGGGTGAACCTGTGCTAATGTACCGACCTTCCTAGGACTAATACATACTTTTGATTATACCCCTTGCAAACATCCGTAAGTAAAAGAAAGTAATTAAGGTAGAAACCTAACCACAGCTTTAAACTCTAAGACCCTGACGTCCCTTGTGCAATGGTTTCCTAACGGGTGTTTAGGTTTCTGTCACTCCGGCAACCCCTACGATTAGTAGCCAAATACACAATGCATTCCCCTAGGCCCATATAGGTGAAGTGTCATGTAGTCGACGTTCACATGACACCACTAGAAGAAGTACACCACAACTTAAATATCAAACTATTGAATCTTTCTCAACACAACTGCACTACTAACAACATGACTTCTCCCATGTCCTCAAGAACAAAACGAACTACTCACAAGACATCATATGGAACATGATCAGAGATGGAATAATGATGTATAACAATCTGAACATAAACAATAATTCAATGGTTCCACTCAATAGCATCAACTACAAAGAGTAATCAACACCGGGAAAGTTTCCCCTAAGAACTATGCAAGATTCAACCCAATTGTTACAGCGATATGTAGATGGTGATGAAGGTTCTAATGGTGATGATGGTGATGATGATGATCCCGATGAAGTCCAGCTTGATGGTGGTGTTGATGGTGACGATCTCCCCTCTCCGGGATAGAATTCCCCCGGCAGAATTCTTACTGCCGGAGAGATCTTTCTCTCTCGGTGTTTTCCGCCCCGCAGAGGCGGCGGAATCTTTCTGTGGTCGCTCCCCGAGTCTTAGGGTTTCGGGAGGATAATATACTCCAGAGGGGAGAGCCAGGGTTGAACCAGGGCGGCCACACCACCTGGTGGCGCGGCCTAGGGTGGCCCGCGCCAGGGGGTGGTGTGGGCCCCCTGTGTCCCATCTCCACTCCTCCTTCTGGTAGCCTTCGTCTTTTGGGAAAATAGGATTTTCCATATATTTTCCCGGATTTTCTGATCTTCGCGAATTTCGCCTCCAAACAGCCCCTTTTCCATCAGAATCCTGACTGCAGCGGTCCATGCTCCAAAAGTCATCAACGATGCAAAAACAGATGAAATTACATAAGTATCATCTCTTAATATGAAAAATATCAATGAATAACACTAAATGATGATATAGAATAGTGATGCAAAATGGACGTATCAACTCCCCCCAAGCTTAGACTTCGCTTGTCCCCAAGCGAAACTGAGCTCAATAAACATGACCTCAGGTTTATGGAGTGAAGAGTCGATAAAAGAATACGGACAAGAAGCATCACATTCATCAATACATAGATCATAATAGAAGACAACTCACTATTATATAACTTAACTTGCAATAAGTAAAGGAAACACAATAAATATACATGAAGTGAATCCTAATTGGTAATGGCAAATTTAGCTCTTGGTCGAAGAATAGTTGACAATTTGTTGGAGTTCACAAATAACTAATTTTCAAAGATAGCTTTCAAAGTAGTAGACACCAAGATAAGAGCAATGTGAAAAACAAGGAACATAAGAAACATGATTGAATAAATCATAATATGAATGAATGAAACAGAACAACTCAAAATACTTGCTCAGATATAAGGGAGTAGGTTTACTAACTCAACTAAAAAGTAAAAGGAAAGGCCCTTCGCAGAGGGAAGCAGGGATTTCAAGTTTCATAAAGTGCTCCCAAAAATTATGATACTTATTAGCTTTTAGCTCTCATTGCCCATATCATAGACATCTTTAGGTGATTAAGGTTAAAGTGATCAAATATGAGGGTATGCTTGACAAGTTGTAAATTGAAAATCTCATGTCCCTTGAATACGAGGGCCGCTCCTCATGCTACTCAAGTTTAGTCACCGGTAAGTTATTGTCATAGTAAGCACATGTGTATCATGGAGAACCGCCAATGGGGTATCCCTTGCCCGATGATATGGAAGAATCCCCATATCAAAATGACAAGGCAAGCAGACAACAAGCATCTCAGGAATCTTCTTATTTACCATGGGAATATGGTGCTTTTTTCTCTCTTTCCTCTTTTCTCATCATTTTTTTCTTTTTTTTCTCTTTTTTCTCAATCTCTATCTCTTTTGTTCTAAGAAGAATGCTTCATAGATGCTCATTATGGTTACGCTGCAGGTTTCCACCATGACAACATGGATTAGACCGGCGGCCTAGGCGTTTCTCTAACACACATGCATAACTCCATGGACTTCCAAGGTCCCCTTTCATTTCACACTGACGACATCCATAGACAAAAGAACATGTATCAACTAGGTACAAAGTACCAGTGCAATGTTGAAAGTGTTCCCCATGACAGCATGGTTCTGCTAATTCACAACTCACAAAGCGCAAGCATATACGCAACATAGATGGCCACAATGGTTCAAGTTTATTAGATGCAAGAAAGTAAAGTGTGCCATCAAGTTCGTGAGAGCTTTAATCACTAAATTTCACATAACAAGTTTAATTTGGAAGGTAGATAAAAACATGAATTTACTTGGAATAGCAATAGTGCTAATAGGTAGGTATGGTGGACTCAAATGGCATAGGTTTTGGTTTAAGGATTGGATGCACGAGAAGAATTCCCCTTCAGTACAGGTTTTGGCTAGCAAGGCTGCGTAGCAAGTATAAGAGTTGAAGGAAACAAACAAACATACAAGCGATAAAAACAAACATGCAATCTTCCTTGGAAGAACAAAAGATCTTAACTATAGAATACTAAACTTATGAGAAAATCAAGAAAGAAAGATGATGAAATTATATTTCTTTGGAGTACTTTTATCTTTTTCATTCAATTCTCAAAAATAGTGTTGCTACTTGTTGGGGGGATACCCCTGGGTAGGGTCACGCCGGGGTATAGAGGCCGAGTTAGCCGAGGTATGGTAAGGTCAAAGCGAAAGCTGGCCGGGTCACCTCAAGGCAGGCCGACTTATAGATTAACCTCGCCCGGAGGATGTCCGCCTCACCGCGTCCCAGCCGAGGTATATCGTATGTCGGCAGACTCTTTGTAACTTGTCTGCAGGTACCCACGTGGCCGGATTAACCAGGCCTGAGCCGGGTTATATCAAGCTTGCAAGAGAAGGAAGGTATCCGGCTGGTCAAAAGGTGGGCTCTGTGCGCAGGAGCGTGAGCGAAGCAGACAGAGGGAAGGACCAGCGGGGCATGGCCAACAAAGCTAACGTAGCCTATGTCGGCTGACGCTGGCGCCGCAGAGGGTTACGTAGCCTCTGCATGGCTTACGAAGGGAAAAGGTGACTCGGTCGGTTTGCTATTTTGGGAGAGGCATATTCCTAGGAATATGCCTCCACGTATGCCCTAACAGGTAGCCTAGCCTCCCCTTTATAAGGAGCGCTAGGACCTCAGTAGAAGGGGCACGCGGGCAAGTAGACTGATCATAGGGTGAATGTAGTGGTGAGAGTAAGAGAGCTTATTCTTCCTCCTCTCCCCAACACAGCTCAAGGAGCATCTGTAAACTCAATGAACTTGGAGAATACAAAGCATTTGTATGTGGAATCACCACACTATCCCTCCCTGGATTCCTCTAGTGCATATTGGCCCCGCCTTTATCCTATCCATGGCATCTGTCATGACACCACCATGACAGCTGGCGCCCACCGTAGGGCTAGCGTCCCTAGCAGGAGTGAAGATCCGGACGGGAAGCATCATCGGCACCGGCGAGCGCATCATCTCTGGGCTCATTCAGTGCTCTGGAGTGATGTACTACGTCAGCGACAATGCTGGTAGCTTCGGCAGGCGACCTCCACCGTGCAATGGCCTCTTCATCAAGTTTGGCGCCCACAAGATCTACGTCGGCGTAGATGTCTCTTGCGTTCACCCACAGCACGTCGTCGAGGGAGGCGAGCCACACCTTAGCGCGGCTCACGGTGCGCGTATCACTCGCTCCCCTGACCGTGCTGAGGTGATGATGGCAGTGCCTGACACTGGCGCAAGCAAAGACCCGGCACCAGATCCGGAGGTAACACCCAAGGCACCTAGGAAAAGTAGAGGTCCTCCGCTAGAGAGGCGAGAGAATGTGCTGCAGCAGGAAATAGATAGCTTGGCAAGCCCCGTAGCAGTTGTGGTAGATCCGGCACAGGCACAAGCCGAGTTAGAGGAAACAAGGTAGAAAATATTAGAGGGCGCAAAAAAGATAGCCGCGGCTCAGCAGTCGTTGAACATGATGCTGCACGAGTACACAAGAGCAAATAAAGTAGATGATGTAAAAGTAAAAGGGAAAAACCTCATCAGTGAAATGAACAAAGAGGGTGAGACCAGAGTCGAGGAATCAGAGAACTTTTTGTCCATGGGGCTGCCAAAGTACAGCATCCCGGCAAAGAACCTCAGGGCAGCATATGCGGCTGCATCCGAATTAGAAGGTTTGACAGGTGAAGCCCGGCAAAGACAGCAGGAGAGGGTCAACAAGTTGGTTTGGATCACTAACAGACAGAATGAGGAGTTGCTCAGGGCCAACCCGGCAAGAGTCAGGGCTTTGAAGGTCGTTTATTCGGCAGCGGGTAACCCGGAGAAATCCGCTGGGGCTGCATCATCCCCTCATGATGGTCCTAAAAGAGAGGAAGTGGTAACCTCGGCAAGGAGGAACAAACAGATAGTCCCGTATGACCCGGAAAGGGCAGGGAAAGGAATGGCGGTGCAAGGTAATGAGGATCGACAAAGTGTCAGCCAAGGAGCAGCCGGCCGAGATAACCGCGACCAAGGCAATGCCGATCATAGAAACGCTAGAAACGGACAGCGTAACTCGGCGGGTATAGGGCAGAACTTAGCTCGGCAACAGCAGCAGCGGAGTATACCTCGGCAAGAGCAAAGTGCCGGCCAAGGTATGCGGCAGAACTGTGCTCAACGAGAGCAAGACAGATACAACGACGGTGATTTGGAAATGGCGAATGCAGGATACCATAGGCCGGATCATCATGTGATAGGGTCAAGATTGGGGAGCAGGAATTTGCTACCAGATGACGCCAGGCTGAAGCTGGATCTGCTCTATGGTCGGAGCAAATTGAGGGGCAAGGTCCTCCGGGTCCAGCATGTTTTGGGCCCTGAATCATGAAAGAGCCTCCAGTACCTAACTTCCTGTTACCCAGAGGCACAAAAACATATGACGGCAGCACTAAACCGGAGGATTGGTTGATTAACTACGCAACGGCGGTAAAAATTGCTACAGGTAATTTGAGATGGGCAGTGAGATATGTACCACAGATGTGTGAGGGGCCAGCGAGGGTATGGTTAAACAATTTTAGCACCCGGTAGTATCAATTGCTGGCTGGATTTTGAGGAAATGTTCGTCAGTAACTTCTCAAGCACATATGAGAGGCCGAATAGGCCACAGACCCTAGCAATGTGCAAGCAGAGACCAAATGAGACAGAACGAGAGTTCCTAACTCGCTGGTGCAATGTGCGAAACTCATGTGAAGGCGTGATTGAGTCACAGGCCATAGCTTGGTTTGCACAAGGGTGTAGATATGCAAGCATGTTGTGGCAAAGGTTACAAAGGGATATGCCAACTACGCTGGCAAAAACAATCCGGATTGCTGATTCGTACGCTTTAGGCGATCCGACTCAACCCCGGCTTGTGTCAAACGAGTCAACTGAGGAGTACTACTAGCGAGATGGAGCCGGATCATCCAGGCGAAATGACTACCGAAATAAGAGAAGAGATGATAGATCGGATTACAGGTACAGTTTGCAACAAGTTGCTGTTGTAAATCAAGATCAACCTAGAGCAGGGAGTAATCAGTGTCAGAAAACTGGAGGGCAACAGTGGTCTCCAAGAAATGATGGCAAGAAAACTTGGACACCGGAGCAAAAGAGACAGTGGCAAGAAAAGAAAGACCAGCCGAGGTATACGTATGAGGCAATGCTGGATCAGCCATGCAAGTTTCACACGCCAAATCCGAGTAACCCGACGGGTCATACAACTCGACAGTGTGAGTGGATGAGGAAGATAGAGCAAAGTGGTTCGGGGAATGCTCAGGCACCTCGGAACGATCAACCACGATAGGAGTTACCTCGGCAGCAACTACTCTCCGGAGCAA
Organism: Avena eriantha; assembly: GCA_910589775.1. Classification (NCBI taxonomy): domain Eukaryota; kingdom Viridiplantae; phylum Streptophyta; class Magnoliopsida; order Poales; family Poaceae; genus Avena; species Avena eriantha. Next base: position 352,294,583 of record OU342742.1, on the reverse strand, counting down.
ATACGCAGCAGTTAATGTTGCCACCACCTCCACCGAGGTATGAGAGCCATGAGAGAAGGGATGCAGTACATCGGGTGGAAAATCAGCATCATCTAGATCAGAGGTACCCGACAATGAGAGGAGAAATGAGTACAGGGAGCATCACCAGAGTTACTGTGTGTTTACCATGGAGGAAACGAATAGAAAGAGCCTACAACACCGACATATGGAGGTGAATGCGGTTATGCCAGAAATGACGAGGTATATGCCTTGGCCTGATCAGGAAATTACCTGGAGTATCAAGGACCATCCCAGGCTCATATCGAGTCCTAGTTCGTATGCATTAGTGCTAGACCCAACGTTCATCGGGCCAAGTATCAATGTGAGATTCTCCAAGGTGCCGATTGATAATGGCAGCAGCATCAATATCATGTACGTGGATACAATGCGCAAGTTGGGTATCTCGGAGAACATGTTGCAAGCTACAAGGACAACTTTCCATGGCATTGTGCTAGGTATCTCCTGTGAACCCATTGGCAAGGTCCGGGTTGACGTGTTATTCGGCACAAGAGATAACTGCCGAACTGAGAATTTGGAGTTTGAGGTTGTGAACTTAGAAAGCGCATATCATGTCTTACTCGGCAGGCCAACCCTAAACAAATTCATGGCAAGTACTCACATCAGTTACCTAAAGATGAAGTTGCCTGGGCCAAATGGAGTAATTACCATAGCTGGGTATTTCCGACGTTCCATTCAGTGTGCATCAGCTGGGTCTAACCTAGCCGAGTCACTCGTGATTGCACAAGAAAAGAGAAAGATCCAGGAAGTAGCGGCATGGGCTCAGTCCGCGCAGCAGTATATGCCGGCGCTGAGTAACCCGCATGGAAGTGTCTCATTTCAAGCAACAAAGGATACGAAGAAAGTGCTCGTTGATGATCTGTTCCTAGAGTGCACCGTAACAATTTTGTGTCGGGTTAACTGAGAAATAGGAAAGCGAGCTCGTCAATTTCCTCCGTGAGAATCGGGATATCTTTGCTTGGTCCACACAGGACTTGCGAGGTGTTCCAAGGGAATTGGCCGAGCACTCTTTGAATGTGAGACCCGGAGCAAATCCGGTGAAGCAACCTCTCCGCCGCTTCACCGAAGATAGGAGAAAAGTCATTGGAGATGAGATAGCTCGACTCCTCGCAGCCGGGTTCATCATGGAAGTGCTTTACCCGGACTGGCTATCTAATCAGGTGCTTGTGGAAAAGAAGAAAGATGATCCGAATGTAGCAGTGCTTTGGCGTATGTGCATCGATTACACGAACCTGAATAAGGTGTGCCCAAAAGATCCATTCCTGTTGCCCAGGATAGATCAGGTCATAGATTCTACTGTTGGGTGTGAACTGTTGTCATTCATAGATGCATATTCTGGTTTCCACCAGATACCTCTGAACCCGGATGATCAAATAAAGACTGCGTTTATCACCTCGTACGGGGCTTATTGCTATAGCACTATGCCTTTTGGTTTACATAATGCAAGGGCAACGTATCAAAGATGTATGCAAAAATGCTTACATGACCAGATTGGTCGAAATGTGCAAGTGTATGTTGATGATGTGTTTATATAGACCAAGGAAATAAAAATGCTCCTTGATGATATCCGGCAAACATTCACGAACCTAAGGAGGTTCCGAATGAAGCTTAACCCGGAGAAGTGTATCTTCGGTGTCCCGTCTAGAAAATTACTCGGATTTCTTGTCTCCAACCGAGGTATCGAAGCTAACCCAACTAAAATCCTAGCCATAGAGCAAATGGAATTAGCGAAGTGTCTTAACGATGTCCAGAAGTTCACAGGTTGCCTGGCATCCTTAAGTCAATTTGTATGTCGGTTGGGAGAAAAGGCATTGCCTCTCTATCAGCTAATGAAAAAGTCAGAGAAGTTCATATGGACGTCGCAGGCCAACGAAGCCTTCATCGAGTTAAAGAAAATGTTAGCCACTGCACCGGTGTTAGCCTCTCCACTATCAAAAGAGCCAATTTTGCTCTACATAGCCGCAACCAACCGAGTTGTAAGTGCAGTAATAGTGGTAGAGCGCGACGAAGAGGGTAAATTAGTCCAAAGGCCAGTCTATTACCTGAGCGAGGTATTATCAGCGTCAAAGCAAAACTATCCTCACTATCAGAAGATGGCATATGGTGTGTATATGGCAGCTAAGAAGATGAAGCACTATTTTGAAGAGCATCCCATCAAAGTGATATGTGAGGCCCCCATATCTGAAATAATGAGCAACAAGTATGCAAGCGGCTAGATTGCAAAATGGGCAATTGAGCTAGCCCCTTACGCTCCACAATTCGATAGGAGATTAGGCCGAAATGCAATATGAGCCACCGTTGCCAGATCCGAATTATTGCAGAATGCATTTTGACGGATCACAAATGAAAACCAGGTTAGGCGCCGGAGTTGTGCTTACCTCTCCCAAGAAAGACCAACTAAAGTATGTGTTGCAGATCCACTTCACAGCATCAAATAATGTTGCCGAGTATGAAGCACTTGTGCATGGACTCAAAGTGGCAAAAGAAATTGGAATGTGTCGGATCCAGTGCTTCGGTGATTCGGATTTGGTAATTCAGCAAGTCTCGGGGCAATGGGATGCTTAGGATGCAAACATGGTGTTGTATAGATTTCATGTGCAGAAGATATCAGGATACTTCGAGGGATGCGAGTTTCACCATGTACCTCGGCTGGAAAATGAGGTTGCCGACGTACTATCGAAGCTCGGATCAACTCGACAAGCGATCCCATCAGGTGTAGCACTAGAGCACCTCAGAAAGCCATCTATCAGGCCATCCCCAGAATCCGAGTCAATCTATATCCCGGCCAATCTGTATCAATCTATTGATGTGGGAAGTGGTTCAGGAAACCCGGGGACTGCTTCGGCAAACCCGAGGACTGCTTCGCAGAACCCGGGGACTACGCAGCGTGACCCGACAGAGGTTATGTCGGTGGATCAAATGGAAATTGACGAGGATGTGTTTCCGGTGCGAGCTATACCAGCTTGGGCACTGCCCATATTCCAGTTCCTGAAGGATGGATCTTTGCCCAATGAAGAAGTGCTTTCAAGGAAAATTCAGAGGAGGGCAAAGGCATACATGATTATCAATGTCGAGCTATACAAGAGGAGTGTCACGAATGTCCTGCAACGATGTGTTGACCCGTAAGAAGGGCTTGACATCCTCCGAGATGTACATCAAGGGGAATGTGGGCATCACGCCTCATCTAGAGCCTTAGTGGCAAAAGCTTGCTGGCATGGATTTTACTGCCCAAGTGCCTTGGAACAAGCAGAGGATCTAGTAAGGAAATGCAATGGTTGTCAGAGATATGCTACTAAGACACACATGCCAATGTCGGAGCTCAAGACCATACCAATTACCTGGCCATTTGCTGTATGGTGTTTGGATATGGTTGGCCCATTAATGCTAGAAAAAGGAAACATGACTCACATCCTGGTTATGGTGGACAAATTTACAAAATGGATTGAAGTAAAACCAATAAGAAAATGTGATGGAGCTACAGCCGTGTCATTCCTCAAAGATATTATTCTGAGATATGGCTATCCTCACAGTATCATAACGGATAACGACACCAATTTTGCTAAAGGAGCATTTGCGTGATTCTGCCGAGATAAAAAAATCCGGCTAGACATTGCCTCAGTAGCCCACCCCGCATCAAACGGACAAGTGGAAAGATCCAACGGATTAGTATTATCCGGGATAAAACCCTGACTCATCAAGCCACGGCAAAGATTAGCAGGGTGCTGGATAGAAGAACTACCAGCGGTACTGTGGAGTTTAAGAACAACTCCAAATCGATCAACAGGCTATACATCATTTTTTCTGGTATATGGGGCAGAAGTTGTATTACCAGCCGACATAGAGCATGATTCGCCTAGATTAACCCAATACACAGAAGCCGAAGTGCGAGAAGCCCGGCAAAATGATGTTGATCTGCTGGAAGAAGCAAGAGAATTGGCATTGTCCAGATCCGCCATATATCAGCAAAATCTCCGACGCTATCATAGCTGAAAAGTAAACCCCCAAGTCTTCCGGGAAGGTAATCTAGTACTCCGACTGGTACAACATACTGCTGGCATGCATAAGTTATCCCCCCCATGGGAAGGGCCATTCATTGTAAGCAAAGCATTGCACAGTGACTCTTATTATCTCATTGACGCACAACCACAGGAGAAGAACAAGGCGGACAGGCCCGGCGAGGAATCTAAGCGTCCATGGAATGGAGCACTACTTCGTCCGTTCTACACTTAACAAAGAAGTGTGTGTATCCAAGTCTCTCATATGTCGGTATGTATGCCGGCAATGAGTTTATCAATGAAATCCTTGCACCTCGAGCAGTAACTCGGGGACTGCCTTAGTAATGTTTGTTGTTCTATATGTCTACTATTTATTTTTATGTCGGCTGGCTTAAGTTCCTTCTACCTAAGTCGGATTAGTAGTGTGTGAGCACCAAAAACTCAACTCTTCGACTTGCTGCTGTCCAACAAGAATTGGCTTCATGGCAAGCAAGCGAACAAGTTTGGAATTGCGTAGCACACGAAAAACAACTAAGGAAAAGAATGTAATCGAGCCAACATTTATTGTTCGGACTAACCCTATGTTTACTTTATCTATACTATGCTGGATTATTTTGAGCTAATCCTAAAGTTTCCAAGTATTGTTAAGTCAATTTTTGAAACTCGGACTCGTAAGTCACAAAACCGAATCAAGATAGATGCGAGCCGAGCCATGAAATTGAAGAAACAAGAAAATGAAAATCGGGGACTAAGCCCAAGGTAATCCGGTGTGAATAGCTTAGTAGCAAAATATAATGATTGTGCTTGATACATCTGCACCCGGCATACCGGGGATCTGATAAACCTCAAAGTGTTTTTAGTGCTCAAGGAGCAGCAACAGGAGGAGGTAACTCGGCACCAGCGGGTGGAGCTTCGGCTTCAGCCTCATCGTCATCTTCATTTTCTTCGAGATCAGAGGCTTCGTCCTCTTCCTCGCCATCTGAACCATCTTCGACATATTCATCATCAATAATGCCGATGAAGCTTGGTCCTTCGTTCCACTGATGGAAAGGGGCATACTGGATAAGGTTGTGGGCACAAGCCTTGCGCCGAGCGACCCAATCCGGATAATTCGACCACCTGGACCCGGTGCGCAAGCGCTCGAGAACCTTCAAATCCAGCTTTTCATACCAAGTGAGCACGAAGTGGAGGATAGTATCAGCTCCAACACGTGCGGCTGATTCCCTCCAGAGGTCGAGCTGGATCTCGCAATCCATCAGCCTATTGATCAAAGCAGTGGATCCCTCCGGAGGATCCTCACTAGGCCAAAGTGTGCGGAAGATCTGGACGGCTGCATCCAGGATACCCGAACCATAGTTCTTCACAACTTCAATTCGGGAGGATAGGCTGACCAGCAAGTCCTCCAGGTCATAAGGAATGGTTTCAGAGCCAGGACCAGTTGGGGTACCCCTCTGCCGGCAGAACTTGGCAACAGCTGTAGCCGCAATGGCATCGCCCTCTGGGAATTTGCCTGAAAACAAAACAAGTGAAATAAGTAAAGGAGTTTAACCTGGAGAAATACACGTCGGCGGAAGGAAAAGAGCTTACAAGAGATATGACTATGGATCTGGGTCAGCTCTACGGTACAATCAGCATGCCTCTTCTGGAGCTTCTCAAGTTCATCACTAGCCGACTTAAGCTTAACGTCGGCCTCCTTGAGAAACTCTTGATCCTTTGCAAGTTGGAGCCTAAGACGTTCTCGCTCTTCGGTGAAGTCTTGACCAGCCTTGTCCATCTCAGCCTTGTGGAGCTCTTTGAGTTTTTTCATCTTAGTCTTGAGCTTGGCGAGTTCATCATCCTTGGCTCGGAGCTTGGCAAGCTCATCGTCCTTCTTCTTAAGTTCGGCCTGATGTTGCCCTGCTTGTTCGAGAAAATGCAGCATCATATCAGGTAGGGGCACACTATCTTCAAGGGATGCTGCAACGGTTTGTTGACCCGGCAGAGCCGAGGTATAAATATATGCCGAGTCAAGGAGAAAGGAGAAAGAGCACGAAAAAGGGGTAACCAAAGCGAATTACCTTTTATCTCGTCCAAATTTTTTCTCATGATTCTATTTTTGGCCTCCACTTTGGCTGTGCAATCCGAATCACATATTAGTTTGGCGGGAAAAGGGAAAGAAGGATGGGGGGAAAGTGAAAGAGAAAACTTACCCTTTTTCTCGCACTCAGCAAGAAGTGCAACATGGTTCGAACGCAGCCCCTTATGTGAGTGCAAGAGACGCTGAAACTCAGCAGCCCGGCGATTAGTTGTGATCTTAAAAGAGCAATGTTAGCTCAGCTATATGGATATTCGAAGTGTACAGAACCCGGGCCAAGTAGAACTTAACCCGGCTCTAGGTGTGTGCATATTCGAAGTGTACAGAATCCGGGCCAAGTGGAACTTAACCCGGCTCTAGGTGTGTGCATATTCGAAGTGTACAGAATTTGGGCCAAGTGGAACTTAACCCGGCTCTAGGTGTGTGCATATTCGAAGTGTACAAAACCCGGGACAAGTGGAACTTAACCCGGATCTAGGTGTGTGCATATTCGAAGTGTACAAAACCCGGGCCAAGTGGAACTTAACCCGTCTCTAGGTGCGTGCATATTCGAAGTGTACAAAACCCGGGCCAAGTGGAACTTAACCCGGCTCTAGGTGTGTGCATATTCAAAGTGTACAAACCCAGGCCAACTGGAACTTAACCCGGCTCTAGGTGTGTGCATATTCGAAGTGTACAAAACCCGGGCGAAGTAGAACTTAACCCGACTCTAGGTGTGTGCATATTCGAAGTGTACAGAATCCGGGCCAAGTGGAACTTAACCCGGCTATAGTCGTATGCATATTCAAAGTGTACCAAATCCGGGCCAAGTGGAACTTAACCCGGATTTGGGTGTGTGCATATTCGAAGCTTCCAAGGAGCTACGCTAGTTCTCTAAGGAGCATCCGGCCAAATAACAAGTTACTCCCCTGGAGGCTCGGGGACTAATGGATATATCTCTAAGAACTTATGCATATTAAGGAAAAGACAAAGTAGCGTACCTCCATCATCTGGCCAGCAATGTTAATAGCCTTGGCTGTCGTGTTCATTTGTGTGCTGAACTCGGCGGGCCCAAACTTCTCTGGGAGATCATCGTTTGGATTGACGAACTCCGCGTTGTTCCAATTATTGACATATTCAATCAAAGCCGGAGGATAGCTCTCTCCACTAAGCATGTGGGGCACAACCAAGCCTTTGGCGTGGGCCTCTCTCCTCGCAACTAGGGCGGCAGCGGGGCTGGTATGCAGTGCAAGTTGCTTGCTGCTAGCTGAACCGGAGGAGGCATCACTCTTCGGCAACATAGACGCAAGGGTGCGCTGTCCAGCCTCGATGGATGATGCCTTGGTGGCACCAGAACCTTTCTTGGCCTGACTGCCGGCCTTGGGCTGCTTTTGGGAGGCTGAGGCTTGAGCTGCGGATTTGGACTTGGGTGCAGCCTTAGTGCTAGTTGGGTCTTCTCGCCGAGTCTTGGAAGACTCGGACGAGGCAGAAGGAGTTGGTGTTGGTGTTGCCGCTGATGCTGATGCTGCTGGTGTTGATGGGTGTACTGATGCTGATGCTGCTGGTGCTGCTGGTGTTTGTGCTATTTCTGGTGCTGATGTTGGTGCTGCTACTGCTACTAGAACCTCGGAAACGATGGGTTGCGGCTGGGCCGATGAAAGGTTGGGAGCATCCGGCACTAGCGTGTCCTCGGCTGTACCACTTCCCCTTGCACTGGGATTGCCCTCCTCTGGACGAGATGGGCTAAGATCCGGAGTAGCCGCCGAGCTTTCTTGAATTGGGCTCAGCGGGCGCGTGTCATCGCGAGGGGGAGATGGGTTGCACCAGAAAGACGAAGCAATGCTGCAACCGCTCTAGGGATTCTCCCGGGTAGCCCTGTCGAATTAAACAACAAATAACAAAGTATATAATAGAGAGAGAGGCATGGAGACAAAGAAGCATGAAGCAGAAAATTGGACAAGGAAAAAGAAACTCACTCATTAGAAGTCAGAGGCTCCCTGGGCTTTCAAGCTCTCCGAACTATGGCCTTAGTTGGAGGCTTCCTGGCGGCCTTGTCAGTGGACTTCTTCCGCCTTTTGGTTGTTTGGGGAGCCTCGGAAGAAGCAACTGAAGTGGCGGCCTGCTTCTTAGACTCGGCTGGGACCGGATCACCCGTAGCAAGAGGGGGATCCTCGTGGATCTGCCCAGCCGGATTAGCTGAATCTGGAAATGCATAAGAAATGGGCACCGGGTCAAATACCTCCAACACCTCAATATCAGAATCATCCTCATCGTCAGGCCAACCCCTTAAGGAAAAGAAGTTACTAGAGGTTCGCTTGGATACGTCTGGGGCAGGCAAGAACATTCCCTGATCCGGCTCCTCCTCGTCAGAGACAAGCCGATCCTTTCCCCATTTGAGGGAAGGCTCGGTGCCATCTTCAATGGTCTGCTGGGGAAACAACTAAAGGGAAAAGCAAGGGGATCAAATAAACAACATGCTCCGACATAGGGTGTAACTCGGAGATGGATTGGGTAATAAAATTTACCGCATGAGGAGGCTTGTCCCGGCAGTAGTGCTCCAACCCCCACTCCCAATCCGCGTTGAAGTCTTTATCGGTCGTGAAGATAGCCTTAACCCGGCGGAAGATCTCGGTGTTGTTCAGCTCGAAGGAGGAGGTCCGGTTGGGGTCAAGTCGCCAGCTCATATGGCAGAGTTTGTGTGTGCGCTTCTATAGGGGGAAATCCGGCTACGGGTGAATGAGATCATCACATCCTTGTTGCGTAGCCCCAGCTCCTTCAATTCCTTGAACCGCTTATTAACCTGATTCGCCAAGGCAGTTGGCTTCTTGGGAACCCGGTTCCACAGAGCCAGATTAGGGGGGGCCATCGCGAAGGGGCACAGCCGGATCAGATCTTCATCCGAGCTGTTCCTCACATAAAAGAAGGTCCGGGCCTAGCCCTTGCAGGACCCGAGGCCGGTAACCCGGGGAAAGACAGAATTCTTGCGGGGAGATGGAAGCGGCATCACACTGGGTGAGCAACTTGTCAGCAGGGGCAGCTGTCTTATCCGGATAACATTCTTCCGAAGACCGAAGAATCGGATCCAAAGCTCCTTAGTAGGCCACAAGCCGAGGTACCCTTCTACGGCGGATGCGAAGGAGGAGAGGGAAGTAATGGCGTTCGCCGAAAGATGATGAGGTTGGAGCTCGTATGTGTTGGTAATATCATGAAAGAAATCACTCACTGGCAGGCCGAAGCCGTGCTGGAAGTGGGAGAGGAAGACGATGAACTCACCTAGATTGGTTGAGGGAGCGATTTCCTCAGAGGCAAGGCGGGAAATTACGCCTTCGGGGATGCAGCGGGTGTGGTAGAGCCAATCGAGATCATCTTGGCACACCCACGAGTCGGCCCAGGCACAGCGCTCCTGAGCCTCGCCTTCCTCCTCCATCTCCTCTTCCTCGACGACGGAAAGCTCCTCCTCTGTCATCTCCAAGTCGCTGTCCTCACCGGCCCAATCGGAGGTGGGGGACAGTGGTTTAGATTGGCTTGGCCCCGTGGCGTTGAAGCAGCGCGGGGGCAGCAGCGAGGCTAATGCGAAGAAGCACGACGCGGCGGTGGCAGTGCTAAGTAGAAGCGGTGGCGGTGGCGCTGTCTCAAGGAAGAAGAAGGAACATATGGGCAGAGGGGCGCGAGAAAGGGGGAAAACAACCAAAGGGTGCGCCCTCTCCCCTATTTAACCACGCCCTGGCAAAGGATAGTGGGATCGGGCAGTGCATCGAATCCACACGGTGTGGCCGTGTATCTGCAGGGTCAGCCAATCAGAAGTAAGCCATAGGAAGGGCCACAGGGAGCAGGGGATCCCACGACGGGACGTGGTGATGCAGTTAACGAGGAGACAACCACGACGCGACGTTTGTGGCAGTAACCCCTGACGATGAGTGCAGTAACTGACGCGGCACAGTAACTGGCGCAGGCCCTTAAAATGAGGAAAAATGATGATTACCCTCCACGTAAGACGTGGGGAAGTATACGAGAGAAGGAAGGATAACACGGAAAACTGAAGAGTAACCCGGCCAGCGACTAATAACTCGGAACATGACAAGGGAAAAGCTGGGCCACGAGATCCGAACCAGTGGGTAACTCGGAAAGGGCCACAAAAAGCTTGGTAAATTGAACCTGTCGTGGCCTTAGCAGCTGAAGTTTTTAAAACCGCACCAGCTTCGGGGACTAATGTTGGGGGGATACCCCCTGGTAGGGTCACGTCGGGGTATAGAGGCCGAGTTAGCCGAGGTATGGCAAGGTCAAAGCGAAAGCTGGCCGGGTCACCTCAAGGCAGGCCGACTTACGGAGTAACCAGGCCCGGAGGATGTCCACCTCACCGCGTCCTAGCCGACGTATATCGTATGTCGGCAGACACTTTGTAACTTGTCTACAGGTACCCACGGGGCCGGAATAACTAGGCCTGAGCCGGGTTATATCAGGCTTGCAAGAGAAGGAAGGTATCCCGCTGGTCAAAAGGTGGGCTCTGTGCGCAGGAGCGTGAGCGAAGCAGACAGAGGGAAGGACCAGCGGGGCGTGGCCAACAAAGCTAACGTAACCTATGTCGGCTGACGCTGGCGCCGCAGAGGGTTACGTAGCCTCTGCATGGCTTACGAAGGGAAAAGGTGACTCGGTCGGTTTGCTATTTTGGGAGAGGCATATTCCTAGGAATATGCCTCCACGTATGCCCTAACAGGTAGCCTAGCCTCCCCTTTATAAGGAGCGCTAGGACCTCAGTAGAAGGGGCGCGCGGGCAAGTAGACTGATCATAGGGTGAAAGTAGTGGTGAGAGTAAGAGAGCTTCTTCTTCCTCGTCTCCCCAACACAGCTCAAGGAGCATCTGTAAACTCAGTGAACTTGGAGAATACAAAGCATCTGTGTGTGGAATCACCACATTATCCCTCCCTTGATTCCTCTAGTGCATATTGGCCCCACTTTTAGCCTATCCATGGCATCTACCGTGACACCACCACGACACTACTGACCGAGCCAGGTTTGCCAAAACCAACTAAATTAACTCAATGATCCCAAAGTGATACCAATACTAACAACAAGATCAATCATATAACCATGAATTGAAAACTAATATAAGATATGCAAAAGAGTAAATGATAGAACTTCTCATTAATATTCCATAACGGCAACTCACACCAAGGGATAAATATCTAACGAGAGAGGGGACACTTCCATAATGCAAACCATCATATATGATAACTTCTCTATTCATGATATGACTCTACTAAAAAGGTAAAAAGATAGAAGATAGTGATGTGATACCGTGGCACTCCCCCAAGCTTGGAACAAACCAAGGGGATGCCAAACCTGATGACAAATTACTCCTTCGGTGATGGTGGTATTCTCTCGATGAGCTTTTTTAATTAGTTTCCCCAAGTCCTCAATCTCGAAGGTGAGAGTACGAATCAACTCCGAGTTGTGCTTGATGCGGTGCATGATCATGTCAGATTGTGGATCCCAGCTCTTGCGAGTCTTTTCCCACTCTTCCTCCTTGAAGTCTTCTTTTCCTGCATGGGGTCTTGGAGATCTTCCTCCATAGGCTCCTTTCCCTTATCCTTGGCGGACACCATTGTGCTTCTAGACTTTCAAGAATAGTTCCTGGCAGAAATAGATCAAAACAAAAACACGACGAGAACATGATATACGAACCTCGGGGGATCCGGGGGATTATATATTACGAAGTTTCACAACAAAAGGTACTGGGAGAAAACGGGTCGGAGACAGAGATCGAGGTGACCACACCACCTGGTGGCGCGGCTAGGGGTGGGCCCGCACCACAAGGTGGTGTGAGCCACCCTGGCTTCATTTCTGTCCCTCTTTCGCTTCGTAGCTTTCCTTGTTGGATCAAAACTGCCAAAATATAATTGGATAGATCTTTCGCGGAACTTTTCTTACCAGAACGGTTACCTATTCGAAAGCGGACTCTGCAGGTCTCTGAATTTGGTATTTAGTAGATTTTTCCGGACTCGCCACTTGAATAACATCGATATCTTCATATTCATACACTTATTACTTGAGTCATTAAACCTTTCACTTCCTTATTACACCATTATCTCCACTAACCTGGAAATTTCTTTCACATAAAACTTCACACAGTTCTCATTAGCAACATTAGTATAAGTGAAGTGATAAAACCTTTTAAGTCCAATTTCAACTAAAATCCATCAAAATATAAGCTACTGTAGCAAATCCTTCTGAAAACCCAAAAAGAAATCAGAAAAGGAAATTGATTTAAGAAGCAAATGCAAGAGTGGCAAATCTGTCAAAACAGACCAGCAGGTAAAGATCGATTTTTTCAAAAATCTTATGTTGCTCAAATCAAAAAGTGCAAAACTAACGAAAGTTGAATAACAATCTGGGGAATAAGCACAAAACATTACAGCTCAATCCGACATAGAGAGATCTCTCACGAATTTTTACGGTGAAGCACAAAAATCTGTTTCAGGAAAGCAACTTCCTCAAATATTACTTCTCTCTCATTAGAGGTTGATCTTGACATAAAAATCAAACAAAAGGATAAGGAGAGGTTATTACCGAGGTAATAACTTCAAGACTCAAAGAAACAAAAGCAAACTGAAAGCAAAAATAAATTGGGTTGTCTCCCAAAAAGCTCTTTCTTTATAGCCATTAAGATGGGCATGATGATTTCAAAGATGCTCACATAAGAATATGAATTAAAGTAAACGAGAGCATTAAGAAGAAAAAATACACATGTTTAAGTCTAACCCACTTCCTATGCAAGGGAACTTTGTAAGCAAATAAATTGTTGAAACCAGAAACCGCAAGCATAAGAAGGCAAAACAAGCACAATATAAAGACTTTAAGCATAAAACGAGGAAACTTGATATTATTGAGATGCGTAAGAACAATTTTCCCTCTCTCATAGTAACTTTCAGTATCATGCATAAACATAACAATATAGCTATCACAAGAACCATCATAGCAATGATCACTTATTCTAACAGAAAACACAGGAATACTAGTTCTTATAACACTATTTTGTGAAACAATATTAGAGGTATCCTTACAAAGGATAGTGTGTCCCTCTGCTACATATTTAGTTACAAAATCTTTCACATTTGCCATTATAGGTTCATCATCCATTTGTTTATCAGATTCAACAAATTTATTTGTACTTTCATTAACCATACTAGCTATCATAGAATGTTCCTTTATCTTAACTGGGAAAGGCATTTTCTCAATGTAAGGTTCAGGTAAAACATGATTAGCAGTATAAATTTCAGTATTTCTTGCAGGAACACTCTTAGCAATATCTTTATAAGGTTCATGATACTTATTCCAATTCTTTTTAGGCACTTCAATGTAGGAAGCAAAAGCCTTAAAATAAGTTGCAATAGCTTGAGAGTCTAGACCATAAGCATTTTTAATATTTTGAAAGTCATCAGTTCGCATAAAAGATTCAATGCATTCATAATCATAATTTATACCTGACTTTCTACCTTTGTCATTCTCCCAAGCTTCAGCATTGTCTTGAATATGGTCCAGAAGATCCCATTTAGCTTCTTTTTCCATGCGAGTCAATGATCCAGCACAAGAAGCATCCAATAAATCCTTATCATGTAGAGAAAGCCTTGCATAAAAGTTATTGATAATAATATTGTTGGGGATCTCATGAATGGGACATTTGAGCATTAGTAACTTCAATCTCCCCCAAGCGTGAGCTGTACTTTCTCCATAAAGAGGCCAAAAGTTATATATTTGATTCCGATCTTTATGAATCTCACTAGGAGGATAAAACTTTGAATAAAAGAGAGGCACTATTTCCTCCCATTCAAGAGCTTGATCATTCTTCAGCAGCTTATACCAATCCTCAGCTCTTCCTTTTAGTGATAATGAGAATAACTTCTTCTTAACTTGATCTGTAGTGATACCTGCACACTTGAAGAACCCGCATAATTCGTGTATAAAGAGCAAATGATCACCGGGATGGACAGTTCCATCCCCAACATAGTAGTTATCCATAACACGATCAATAATTCTTGTAGGTATTTTAAAAGCATCATTCTCAGCAGGTGGTGGTTCATATACTACCTTAGCAGTGATAGTAGCATTACGAAATAAGAAACTCAGCGAATTATCCATATTGAAAATAAAGTAACTAACAAAAGTAAACAATACTCACCGTAGAAGTTTCCTTTACCAGTTCCACTCTCCAATAGCGCTTCACTCCCCGGCAACAGTGCCAGAAAATAGTCTTGATGACCCACAAGTATAGGGGGTGTATCGCGGTATTTTCGATAAGTAAGAGTGTCAAACCCAATGAGGAGCAGAAGGTGCTGGCTAGTGGTATGGATCAGGAATTCTCCGCAAATACTTAGCAAACGGATTTTTAGGGGTTTTTGATAATGCAAGTAAATAAAGTACGAGTAAATAAAAGACAATAGGAATAAATGCAGCAAGTGGCCCAATCCTTTATTCAGCAAAGGACTAGCCGGTTGTATTACTTAAGATGACCAAACGTTCTCGAGGACACATGGGAATATCGTCAAGTGATTTCGCTTCATATAGTTGATTAAGCTTCTTTAGCTTGCTAAGTGTTGTGTGGGTGAACCTGTGCTAATGTACCGACTTCCTAGGACTAATACATACTTGTGCTTATACCCCTTGCAAACATCTATAAGTACAAGAAAGTAATTAAGGTTGAAACCTAACCACAGCTTTAAACTCTAAGACCCTGACGTCCCTTGTGCAATGGTTTCCTAACAGGGGTTTAGGTTTCTCTCACTCCGGCAACCCCTACGATTAGTAGCCAAATACACAATGCATTCCCCTAAGCCCATATAGGTGAAGTGTCATGTAGTCGATGTTCACATGACACCACTAGAAGAAGTACACCACAACTTAAATATCAAACTATTGAATCTTTCTCAACACAACTCCACTACTAACAACATGACTTCTCCCATGTCCTCAAGAACAAAACGAACTACTCACTGATGGCCAAAAATATATCGAGCTCGTTGGGGAACCCCAAGAGGGAGGTATGATGAGCACAGCAGCAAGTTTTCCCTCAATATGAAACCAAGGTTATCAATCCAGTAGGAGCAAGGAAGCAACCCAAAGGTGTAGCTAGCTGAACGATGGTAGGGCGCACTACCGGTGCCAGCAGCAACATGGAGACCTGCACAACACAACCACATAACTCTGTCCCCAACTTGCAATGAGGTTGTCAATCTCACCGGTTTTGTTGAAAACAAAGGATTAAACGTATCGAATGGAAGGAAGTAATAGTTTGCAGAAAGTAAACACAAAGCAGTAAACAGTTTATAGATTGTATGTAAAAGAAAGGACCGAGATCCATAGTTCACTAGAGGCGGCTCTCCTTAAGATAGATAACATGCTGGGTGAACAAATTACAGCGGGGCAATTGACAAACACCGATAAAGCAATACATGCATATACTAATCATCTTGACTCCTTTGAGATTCTATTGGGCATTATAACATTATACATTGACCGCCATCCAACTACATCAATGACTAATTATCCACCTTCAGGTTATCATCTGAACCCCCTCCAGTATTAAGTTGCAAACAACAGATTATTGCTTTACGAATTGCGTGTAATGTAAACAATACGATTGTTCTATGAACAAAGGATTGTTGTTTTCTCCCTAGTAGCAACAGAACATCTAGTACCTTAGAGATTTCTGTCACTTCCCCAGATTACCAGAGGCATGAACCCACTATCGAGCATAAATACTAACTCTTGGAGTTGCTAGCATCTACTTGGCCAAGATAGCTACTAACAACAGAAAGCATACAAGATCAAAAATAACAAAGACATGATAGAATCAATAAGCAATCTGAAATAGCATCTCAATATCCATCGGATCCCCACAAAACAACATGCAGAATTACAAATAGATGATCTTGATCATGAACGGAGCTCACAAGATCTAGACATGAAAGCACAAAGGAGAAGAACCAGCCATCTAGCTAGTACATGGATCCGTACTCCAAGGATGAACTACTCACGCATCACACCGGAGGCTTGCATGGTGATGAAGAAGGCCTCCAGGGTGAAATCCCCTCTCCGGTAGGGTGCCGGGAAGAGCTTCAGATCCCTCCCGATCTAGGGATGGAGATGATAGCCGCTACAGACTCTTTCGTGGATTTTTGATCGGGTACTTAGGGTATTCGTCCCGAGGGCATCTTATAGGTGGAAGGAGAGGCCGAGCGGGTGCTGGGGTCGGCCAGACCACTCCCTAGAGCGGGCCAGGCCTGGCCGTGCGGCCAGGTGGTGTGGCCGGCCCCCAGCCCTTCTCTGTCTCAGATTCTGGCATCTGATGACTTCTGGAAAAATAGGCACTTTGGCTTTTTTCCATCCAATTTCCAAGAATATTCATTTTCTGACTTTCCTGGAACCAAAAACAGCAGAAAACAGGCAGCTGGCACTGTGGCTCTTGTTAATAGGCTAGTCCAAGAAATCATATGAAAAGTACTCCAAAGTGTGGACAAAACACAAGAAAGTGGATAAAACCAAGCATGGAACATCAAAAATTATAGATACATTTGCAATGTATCAACATCCCCAAGCTTAACTCCTGCTCGTCCTCGAGTAGGTAAGTGATAAAAAGAAAGAATAATTTTTGAGGTGACATGCACCACCAAAGACTTGGTCAAAGTATTTGTAAAACATTCAAAGCTGAGATCATAGTACTTCAATCATAACATCAAAGACAAAGTTCTAGCAATAAGACAACGAAACTCCGATGCAACATGAAAAGGCACAAACAAAAGATTCATGAATAACAATTCTTTGCAAGACGTTTGTTTGTTTTACATAAAGAAAACATAGCATAATAGTATTTAGCTTGTCCCTCATAGACTAGCAAATATAAATGCATAGGACACCTTCAAAGTTCATAAGAGTGACTAGATACAAATAGTTTAAAACAAGCAATATCAAGATATGCATCAATCAACTAGTCTTGGGACAATGCACATAGAACTAAGAATGGCCACTATGCTCTCAAAGTAGGTGCATAAAGGTAGAAGGTGGAGACTCAATATAATGGTGGAAGAAAGGACTTCATAAAAGGAAGTAGGGATTCAAGTCTCATAAAGAGCTTCCAAAAATTATGGTACTTATAGCTTTCAGCTCTCATTACCCCTATCATAAGCATCTTGAAGTGATTAAGGTTAAACTGAACAAACTACGGTGTACATGCTTGACGAAGTATAAGTTAGAAAACTCATGTCCCTTATATACGAGGGCCGCTCCTCATGCTACTCAAGTTTAGTCACTGGTAAGTTCTTGTCATCGTAAGTACATGTGTATCATAGAGAACCGCCAACGGGGTACCCCTTACCCGATGATACGGAAGAATCCCCATATCAAAATGACAAGGCAAGCAGACAACGAGCATCTCAGCAATCTTCTTATTTACCATGGGAATATGGTGCTTTTTTCTCTCTTTCCTCTTTTCATAATCTCATTTTTTTCTTTTTCTCTTTTTTTTCTCAATATAGGACTCTTTTTTTCTCAATATAGGACTCTTTCCTCTTTTATGGTTACGCTTCAGCTTTCCACAATGTCAGCATGGATTAGACCAGCGGCCTAGGCATTTCTCTAACACATATACATAAATCCATGGACTTA
Organism: Avena eriantha; assembly: GCA_910589775.1. NCBI lineage: Eukaryota > Viridiplantae > Streptophyta > Magnoliopsida > Poales > Poaceae > Avena > Avena eriantha. The sequence goes on along the minus strand of OU342742.1, from coordinate 352,276,820 downwards.
CAAGCTCCCCTTTCATTTCACACCGACGACATCCATAAATAAAAGAGCATGATATCAACTAGGTACAAGTACCAAGTGCAATGTTGAAAGTGTTCCCCATGACAGCATGGTTCTGCTAATTCCCAACAAATAAGTGCAGCATATACAACATAGACGACACAATGGTTCAAGTTTATTAAGGGCAAGAAAAGTAAAGTGTGCCATCAAGTTCGTGAGAGCTTTAATCACTAGTTTTCTCATAACAAGTTTAATTTGGAAGGTAAACAAAAGCATGAATATACTTGGAATAGCATAAGCTAGTAGGTAGGTATGGTGGACTCTTTGGAATAACTTGGTTTAGGGAGTTGGATGCATGAGTGGAACTCATACTTGTTTGTGGAGGCTAGCAAAAGACTGGGAGCGACAAACTAAGAGAGCAATAATGGCCATAATCATGCAGAGCGACAAAACATCATTGATCAAAGCATAAAGTGATACTACAAGTTGAAAACTAAAGGATCATAAAGGCTATGGTGACTTGAGATAGTCATAACATGGTTTGAGCATGCGCCAAGTCAACCCAAATAAAGCATCAAAGGAGAATACCACTATACTATGCTTTAATATGCTAAAACAACGCATGATTCATCCAAGGCACATTAAGCAATCTCAATTGTTTATAACAAGTCATGCTACAACAAATAATACTAAGCATAAATCCAAAACAATATCAAGCATGGCATGACAGAGCATAGGCCACAGTAAAAAACAAGCTCTTTTTACCACATAAGTATGAACTTTCCTACTTTTTTCCAAACCAAACCAAACTATTTGCAAACCAATGTATGAAAGAGGGGGTCCAACCAATTTATTCAGAAAACTGAGCAAACAAAGCAAACGAAAAACCAAAATGAAAACGAAAAAGAAGACGCTCCAAGAACAACACAACTATGCATGAAACAATAAAAATGAAGCGTTTGGAAGAAACCTGGGATTTTTATCGATGAAGAAGGGGATGCCTTGGGCATCCCCAAGATTTGACGCTTGTTCTTCTTGGATATTTCTTGGGGTGACACGCGTGGCATCCCCAAGCTTGAGCTTTAGTCCATCCTTCATCTTATTACTCATTCCTTCCATACACTTGAAAATTTTCCTTCATACAAAACTTCACACAATCTTTATTAGCAACATTAGTGCACTCAAGATAAATAAGTCTTAAGGTTCAGTTCTAACACCAAATAAACTTCCATTAGAACACTAGCTACTATAGCACTTACCTAAAAAAGCTCAGTTCCCCAAAAGAACTCAAGAAGGAACCAACAAGAAGCAAATGCAGAAAATGGCAAAAATCTGTCACAACAGACCAGCAGGTAAAGACGAATTTTTTCGAAGACATTTTGTTGCTCAAATCAAAAAGTGTTGTACTTACAAAAGTTAGATAACAACCTATGGCAGAAGCACAAAAATTCACGCCTCAAAAAGACGTTTAGAGATTTTACACAAATTTGTAAGGTGAAGCACAGAAATCTATTTCGGGACAGGAACTTTCCCAATCATTACTTCTCTCTCATTAGAGGTTACTCTTGGCACAAAAAGCAAAATAAAAAGGATAAGGAGCGGTTATTACAGAGGTAATAACTTCAAAGACTCATCTAAAACTTTTGGGTTATCTCCTAGTAAGTACTTTTCTTTAACGCCTTTAAGTTAGGCATAAGAAGCAAGAAAGAATCAAGTGTTCTCAAATGAAGAAGCATTAAGACCAAATTTTGTTTTCATAGGAGAGGCAAAAGAAATCTTCTCTCTCTTCTTAGGGAAGTGTTCTATACCTTTCTTGAGTGGGAGGTGATATTTAATGGTGTCTTCTTTTATATCAATAATGGCACCAATAGTTCTAAGAAAAGGTCTTCCCAAAATAATAGGACAAGAAGCATTGTATTCAACATCCAAAACATAGAAATCAACGAGGACATAGGCATTGTTAACCATAATAGGAACATCATTAAGACTCCCCATGAGTTTCTTTTTAGCATTATCATCAAGTGGGACATTCAAATAACAATCTTCAAGAGGAGGCAAATCAAGAATATCATAAATCCTTCTAGGCATAATAGAAACACTACTATCAAGATCCCATAAAGCTTTGAAATCAAAGTCATTCACTTTCATATTAATGATGGGTTCCCAACCATCTTCTTGTTTTATAGGAATAGAAGCTTTGTGTTTTTGTGCATCGCATCATCATGACCGCATGCTCATGTCATCATGCCACATTGCATTTGAGCATCGTCATCATCATGCATCTGTTTGTCAGAATCTATTATTGAAAACCTATTTTGTTTTTCTAAATAAGCCCCGTCTTTATTCAAATTCAAAACCCGGGCTTGGCCGGAATATTTTGTTTCGTCTACAAACAGATTTCAAAAGCCCCGTTTTAAACAAATAAAATATTTATATTATTTTTAGGAGGCAGCCCACCAGGCCCGAAAGCTCGGCCAGCCACCTCCAAGCCCTAAACTAAAATCCTATCCTAACCCTAAACCGACCCACACCCTACCCCTCACCAACTCCCTCCAGCCACCACACCCTCCATCCCACCGCTACACACGCGCCTACACCACACCCGCCACCCTGCACGCACTACATGCCCCGTGCAGTGCAGGCACACCGACGCGCCCACCACCTCGTCCCGTACCGCTCGGTCCCACCTGCCGCTAATCGATGCGAGCGTCGCGCGAAACCAGCCCCAAATGCACCCGACCTACCCCGCTAGTCTGCTACACGCGCAGCAGATCACCCCGCCAACCACCCCTCGCTGCACGCAGCAGCCCAACGTCGCATGCCTCGCATTGCTGACCCCAACCCAATGCCCGCGTGTGACCAACCCCTGCATCGCACGCGACCCCACCCCTCTCCTTCCTCGCGAGAACAACCGCCGCCGCCAGGTACTTCCTCGCTATGCGTCGCCCCTCCCCGAGAGCTCCTCCCCCCACCGTCTAAGTCAGCGTCGCTCTGCGGCGACCTAGACCGCCGGCGCCGCGCGTCGCAAGCTCCTCCACCCGCGCACTCCGGGCCCCTCGAGCCGCGACGGCCTACACCACCACCGCGTGCCCCCGTCGTCCGCGTGGCCCGCCATCCGCGCCCCTGCAGGACAGAACTGGTAGCTCGACCTCGTCTCATCTTCCTCGGTGACCTGCATAGCAACTACCGCCGCAGACGTCCTCTCACCGGAATTCTGGGCCGCCGTGCACTCGCGTTCTTCCCCGCGAGCGGAGCCGCCACGACCTCGCTGCCGTCCTCGACACCTCTTCCGGTCACCATCCATGTCGCAGGAGCTCGCCCGCCACCGCCTCTGCACCAGCAGGCCGCGGCCCTGCCTCCTCATTGCCCCCGGGTCCCGCCGCCGCCTCCGGCCATGCAGCAGCCGCTAGCCAGCGGCCTCGTCCATGTCCCCTACGCGCCTGCCTCGTCCCGCGAGCCCGACCTCCACCGGTCCTGTGCGTCACGCCCGCCGTCTGTCGGTGTGTATCTAGGAAGCCACGCCCATGTATCCTTCTACAAGTGGTGGTGCCCCTGTTATGTCGTCTCTGCTAGATGCCCTCGTTTTGGATATGCCTGGCTCTATGTCTGATTGTTGGTGATATGGTGGAGGATTTATTGTTGTGGTACAATTGGTGCTACTGGACAAAGAAGACCGTGTCACCACAAGAGTTCTACTTCTGTGTGTGTAGCCCTCCAAGACCATCTCCAGCGATCTCTTGTGCGGCAGTACCCGTCAAGATCTCCTTCGGCAATGAGTCTCGGACCCGAAGACCACCAAGCTCTCCGACCCGGTATCCGAAGACGCCGAGACCTCGGATGCCAAGATCTTCTCACGGATCCTGGAGCCTTTCTCTCGGAGTCTGAAGACCGGTCCCGGTGAGACCGATCCTGAAACCCCTCCAAGCCCCAAGTTCTCCGATCCGACATGTGTGACCCCTATCTATCCTTATTTTATAAATGCCATATAAACTTGTTGCATATTAAATTGTTCATACTCCCATACACATTGTGGTTGTTGGGGGTATTTGGGCGATTCACCTAAATTAATATGGAGGCCATACGCGGGCTATTCTAGTCTTATAACGCCTCCATTTAAATTTGTGTAGCGAATCGATGCCATGTTTTGCCTAGTTAAGACAACATTTAAATTGCGGGGTATCTAAACAACTGGACCACTTAATCAATTGTTGGGACCCCGGTTCCGCTTAATACTGCCTAATTGCACCGCATGTGCATCATACCATGCATCATGCCCGATCTTCTGTCGCAGTATTAAATAGTGCATCCGGTGTTTCTTTTAGTGCTTTGCTTCTTCGCGGATTAGGCCGATGAGTTGATGTGAGTATCAGCACGTCCTTCGGATAATGTATCTTCGGCAGTGTTTCCAGGCAAGCATTCTCCCCCTTTCTACTTATTTTGCATTTATAGTCTTTACTTCCTCCTGTTGATCTATTGCTATCCATGTCGCGATGCTTTAGTTTCCGTACACCAGTTATATCCCGTGCAGCCTCTATATTGCCTTAGACACCTCCTATTACCTGTGTTTGGTAGATAGCTGGCCTTGTGAGTCGTAGTTTCTTACTCAGGTGCGGTCTCGTCACTACAAGAAATCTGGTGACTAGTGACCTTTTCTTAACGACCATGTTTTTTTGGTCATTGATCTATGACCATTTCAAACCAATTGGTCGTAGAGAATCAGGGAGGGTCCAAACCTTGAAGAATAACGACCAATTTAGTCAAGAAGGTCATAATTTGCTAACCTGGAATGGTCATAGATGAACAACCTGGTTTAGAGAATGAGAGATGCGAGAAGAACCGTTGGATCAAAGCATAATGAACGGAATAGATTGTGATCCAGGACTCGGTTGGCGCGGATCGATGACGTGGCGTCCTGGCTCTCCACTCCCCAAGTGCTAACAGCCACGCTCCCGCCACGATGGACAGGGATATCCTCGCTGGATTCCTCCAAACCCTAGTCCCTATTCTCCTTTCTCCCTCACAGACATAGACGCACACGATCCACTCTAGTACTCTGCCCATCACATCCCCGCGCCGCCGCCCCGAACCCTAATCTGCTCGACCCTTCCCCTCGTCGTCCCCATCGAATCCCCGCGCCGCCGCTCATGGAAGGGGTGGCATCCCCACGCCTATGCTCGTGCAAGGGGTCAGACTCCCACGCTGCCACTCGTGCAGGAAGAGATGCGGCTGCATCCTCCCTGGCTCGTTCTCCTCCACCGCCAGATCCTATGCCGAAGTGCCGGATCTTCTCCTCCCTAACAGAACCACCCCTGGATCGGCTCAGCGTACCATCGACCTCGCGCACTGCACCCCTCGAGCTCGCCAGCCACGCCTCTGATCCCCATCTACCATGACGCTTCAGGGTAGAAGACCTTGTCAAGGCGGGAGTACAAGGTCACCCAGACGATGGGCAACATGGTGGATCCGTGGCTCGTCTTGATCACCCCCATCCTCCGCGTCGCCAACGAGGTCGAGTTAGGTAACCCACGCATCCCATACATTTGTAAAAAATCCCACCCTTCTTTCCCAATCTAGTCAAAATTACTCGCTCGAGAGAGTAATTCCACATCCCATCTCTTCTTCCCGTAAATTACAATCTGTGTAGGCTTAAATCTGAGGCAAAGGAGAGATATTTGACTGACTTGCCGAGCAATTTTGTCTGGCCCCCGTGCAGGAGAATGACCCAATGCTCAAGGAGAGGGTGCATCGCAGGAGCCTAGCCAGAGCCGAGTCTGTCGATGACCCTGTCTTCCGCCTCCAGCATCAAGGCAGTGGTTCCACAACAGTGAGCAGGCTCATTATTGCTACAGATCTAGGGTCCCTGCCGTCTGTGCTATGGTGAAGAAGACCAACAACATGTGAGTGTCTAATTTCTTCTCGTTGTCTGATTAGATTAATTAGAGGCATATGTTAAGATTTTTTAGTGGATCCCTGCTGCAGGACATGTGACGTTTATCTTGTATGTCAATGAAATCAGCTAAGCACTACTGAAATCTACATGCCATCATTCACTTCTCTTCTCATGTACCTAGTTGTTTGCCTTGACCAGATGCTTGGGCTAAGTATTTTATGTCAACCATCCATGATTACATGGTAGCTAATTTGTTAATTGGTTTGAGCACATTCATGCGATGATTATCGGTGCCAGGTGCTACAAAACTAAATGGTGACATGACTAATACTAGACAATGGTAGTACTAGTAGTGAAATTGTGTATCTGCTATATTCTGTAGCTATAAAAATGAACACCATATTAGCTTGAAGTTTTGAAATGCTATGGTACTCCCCTTAAATCTATGCCAGCTTGACTGCTTTTATTAATGATGTGGGTTGATCTCATCTGAAACTAGAGAAAATCCCATCCAGCAAGTATTTAAGGATATAAGTATTAGGACATACAAATCTATGACATGCTTGACTGCTTGTATTATTGATGTGGGTTGTAACACACTTTTATCATGCCACTTACTTTCCATTTCTTTCCATTCTGACAAATTCAGACAACTAATAGAATCAAAGATGGCCATAGAAAAATGATGGAGAGTGAAGAGGTTGGGGTCTCTTACTCAGACAACACATATTTTTTTGCTTGTTTCACTGTGTTTGCTTGTTTTCCCATAGGCATACTTTCGAAACCGTGTACTGTAGAAACTGTATGAAACCTATAGGACACTACAGTCTATGTGCTAATGAGTTTACTTGAATCAACAGGGATTGTATGTCAGCCAACACTTGATGGATTTCATCGATGAGCACATTCACATGGTGAGTGCCAAGTTAAAATTTTGCAATCTGGAGCATCTTGATGTAAAACTAGTGCTGGCTTGTTAGATTTCCTACATTATTTCTTGTGTACAGTGAGTTTTACACCACTGATGACTGCCCTATTTGTTTTTAGACTCCACCGTATAGTTCATTGATTGATTTCTTGTGTATAAAGGACATTCTAGTTGGGGACCCGTAGGAATGAATATGCAAACTTGTTTTCCTAGTTTGGACATATACTGTAATGTATAGAAATGTGTTGATGAGAATGTTGTACTACCATCAGCCTTTTTGAAAAGCAATTCATTGAAAAGCTTTCATTGTGTCTCTAGACCATTTGCTAGCTTGCACGTTACACATGCAGACATGCTTATGTTTCTTTACCAAGATTCATTATCATGGCTAATTGAGGCTTCTCCTTATACTATCAACACTAGTTGATCACTAGACCCAGTCTTTGTTTAAGTAGTAACCCAACTGATTGTATCAACTGTTTACATGTTCTAGTTTCAATACAAGGCATATATTTCACTTAATTTCATGGCAGGTCCATGTATGCTAGACTCACTTGTTCTTTTGTTGTTACTAGATAATCAGCAGTGTTAAGAAACCTGTAGGAGCAAACATCGGCTGGACGGCAAGCAGAGGAGCCACTGAAGAATGGAACCAGAGGCCGAAGACGCCTCGTGCCACTGAGCGGTGCTCTGCTTGCTTTGTGCGATACTTGTTGTAGTTTGTGCTTCTATGTGTGTTTTTTGCTGGGGCTTGCGCTTACATTTTCCTGCCTTACTATGTTGGTTGGTAACCCACATGATGGGGTTTGTAATAATAATTTTTTCTTCATCTAGTGGTCTTGTGTAATCACGTTACTGTTGTGAGCTTGGTTATTCTCAAATTTTTGAATCTATCCAAACCTGATTGGCGGGCCAGTGGTAAAAGGACTGACAAGTGCGGCCTATAACATTTTGGGCTCTAAAAAGGCTAAGGCCCAAATAGTAATGTCAGAAAAAATAGACTATAAAGGGTAAGGCCCAAACAAAAAATAAACCATAAAAGGCCAAGGCCAAAATAAAAATGGACTGATAATAGTCGAGCAGGCCATGTTAAAAGACCATAATTATTGGGCTTGGCCCATATAAAACACTTAACTGGACCGGGCTAAATCTGATCGATGACCTTTTCAATTGGTCATCGATTTGCCACGTAGGATCTGACGTGGATAGCCCAGATAGTCTGTGACCAAAATATTTGGTCGTAGAATCTACGACCATCCATATTGGTCATAAACATCTATGACCAAATCAGAAAAAAGGTCGCGGTGTTTAACTAGTGACGCTCAGCTTTTGACCAACTGTATTTGGTCACAAAAAGGTTACTGGTTAAAAACTATGACCTTTCAGTGAGCAATATAGAGGGTCTTGTATCACCAGATTTCTTGTAGTGCGTGTTGTCAAGTACCACAGTTGTTGAAATGTTGGCAGATGTTTATGGTGGAGTTGATCATGACTTTAAATACAACTATTAAATTGCTAGATATAACTAATGCAGAGGCATCGGTGGGCAATAGATGTTATTTGGTTCTTCCACGCTCACTTGTGTCCCGTAGGACCCCGAGTACTTGATACCTGTTCCTTGACTATCGCACTATCCGCATGTGGGACCATGAATCCCCTTAGCCAGAACTTGATTCATTTCTTATTTCTTGGGGCCACAAACTAGTTTGGGGCTTTATTACTATCCTGGACTTATGCCATGCTTTACTGATTTATTTAAGATTGTGCGTGGAGCACCTGTACTATTTTGGATCGTGAAACGTTTTCGCTGTATCGACAAGCCCAGTCACATTTTCGGGTTCCTAGTCGTTTACCGCCGTCTACACAAACTCTGGGTCTTTCACGGAGCCGGCCAACTTCGTCGTGTGTAGCTTAGTGGGGTGGCCCCCTGAAATATTTCATGAATCCTGTGATTGCATTGTCGTGAAAGCCACGTTGGGTTTTGAGTTGATTTTTCCGAGGTTGATCGTGTGTGTGTTGCTATTTGTGCACCCCTGCAGGGTAAATCTTTCTGAAAGCCGTGTCCACGATTATGGACGACTTGGAGCACAGTATCTCGATCATAGACAACAATAACTAAAGTAGTGCTGTGAATTTGACTTAATATATGTGACTAGTAATCAGCTTCACTACAATGGAATGGATAATAAAAGTGCCAACAACTGGTGGAACTAGGGTCTATCGTGTCATGTTATACCTGCCTAGTAAGTATTGCAACTCCAATGGAATGAAATAAAAGTGCCAACAACTGCTGGGTTTGGGATGTCACATGCTAATTGTGTCTGACTAGTAAGTACTGCAACCACAACTGTTTGGTTAATTAAAACTGTCCACTACTTATGCTATCAGGATGACTCATGCTATCTATATCTGATTAGTAAGAGCTTCAACTATAATGGAATGAATAAAATTGCCAACTGTGTGAGTTCCTCGGTTTGACTCTCTCGTTTGCTCTCGAGGGGGAATACCAGGATGGGTATGATTGGTGTTAGTATCAGGTTGGATCCGAATAGGTCTTTCTTATCCCTCTCTAATAGTCGCCAGTTATATTGAGTCTCTATAGGTTGTTTAGTGTTGTTGCGCTGCCGCTTCAGTCCACCATACCTATGTAGGTGAGAGCCGCCGAATTATAGCCTCGCCGTGTACTGGCCTCAGTACTGACGCTCCTCTTTTTCCTTCGCCCTTTGTCGGCACCCCCTTTTTGTTTTAGCAGGTTTGCGATCGACGTCGTTAGCAGGGTTACCCTTCCGGCTTGGCCTGGGCAGGGTTATGGATGCCATTGGTTATTCTTCAGGGCTCTTAGCCCCATTTGCAACTTGTCCGTAGTCAGACGCTCTATTGTTCTCAAGGTGATTTGGATCTTTGTATATTATATCTGTTTTCTTGACTCATGGAGTCGTTGTTGTATATATATGTTCTATGGGTTCCATCGTGGACTAATGTATAATGGTATTACTTCGTTCTCCACCTGCACGCAAGTGCCTGGTGGGCGTCCTTGAATCATTTCTATGCGGGTTTGGCGGGAAGCGCTAAAACTTGCATAGGGCCGATTCAAGGGTGTTACAGAGTGGTATCAGAGCTCAGCAGTTACGATACCCCACTGGTCCAGCCTGTAGGATAACCTAGCTAACGGTCGATGTAGAGTGTCAAAACTATTTTTTGCAAAATCGGTTGGATAGATCTCATTAGGTCTGTTTTACTCCTTACCCCTCTGCTATTCTCCTCTTACCTCTGCGTGTTTTAAATCTGCTCTCTTACCTTTCTTCAAGTCCAGGATTTCTCGTGGTTGGGTTCTGTCATACCTTCAGGGTTTCGCTTCCTCCTTTGACAACGGTGTTTCTGCCTCCGGACTTCATGCTATCTGAGTAATCCTTTATCTGTGGTACCATTCTTTGTTCCTTTTTTGTGCCTTCCGGTGTTTTCCGACGCAACGACATCATCTACTCCAAATGTGATGCAGAGCCTGCATCACTCCTTTGTTCCGAACCTCGATTAGATCTTCAGTCTGATTCTGAGAATGCTTGCACGCTTTTCTACTGATTGTGCGGAGTAATAGTTTGGGTGCGTGATGGATTGGCCCCCATGCCGACTACTCACTCTATTTTCTCGTGTACATTGAAGTGGATGAGAATGCATCGGTTCTCTCTTTCTATCAAAGTTAGAGGTGGCTTTATTTGTGGATACATTTACCTTCGTCCTTTGTTTCCCGGAGTGTTCTCTCGACGATCACGGACAACGACCTCTTGTTAGTGGTGTCGCGAGCATCTACACGAAGCGTGAAGATTCAGATCGCCGACCTTCTTCCCGGTACCACGAGGCGGATCTCGAGGGCGAGATCCCTTGTTAGTGGTGTCGAATTGTGGCACCCCGCTAAAACCACTACTAGAAAATCGATGTGTTTTTGTGCATCGCATCATGATGACCGCATGCTCATGTCATCATGCCACATTGCATTTGAGCATCGTCATCATCATGCATCTGTTTGTCTGAAACTATTTTCGAAATCTATTTTGTTTTTCTTAATAAGCCCCGTATTTATTCAAATACAAAACCTGGGCTTGGCCGGAATATTTTGTTTCGTCTACAAACAGATTTCAAAAGCCCCTTTTAAACAAATAAATATTTATATTATTTTTAGGAGGCAGCCCGCCAGGCCCGAAAGCCTGGCCGGCCACCTCCAAGCCCTAAACTAAAATCCTATCCTAACCCTAAACCGACCCACACCCTACCCCTCACCAACTCCCTCCAGCCGTCACACCCTCCATCCCACCGCTACACACGCGCCTACACCACGCCCGCCACCCTGCACGCACTACATGCCCCGTGCAGTGCAGGCACACCGACGCGCCCACTACCTCGTCTCGTACCGCTCGGTCCCACCTGCCGCTAATCGACGAGAGCGTCGCGTGAACCCAGCCTCAAATGCACCTGACCTACCCCGCTAGTCCGCTACACGGGCAGCAGATCACCCCACCAACCACCCCTCGCTGCACACAGCAGCCCAGCGTCGCATGCCTCGCATCGCTCACCCAACCCAATGCCCGCGTGTGACCAACCCCTGCATCGCACGCGATCCCTCCCCTCTCCTTCCTCGCGAGAACAACCGCCGCCGCCAGGTACTTCCTCGCTACGCGTCGCCCCTCCCCGAGAGCTCCTGCCCCCACCGCCTAAGTCAGCGCCGCTCGGCGACGACCTGGACTGCCGGCGCCGCGCGCCGCAAGCTCCTCCACCTGCGTGCTTCGGCCGCCTCTAGCCGCGACGGCCTCCACCGCCACCGCGTGCCCCCATCGTCCGCGTGGCCCGCCATTCACGCCCCTGTAGGACAGAACCGGCAGCTCGACCTCGTCTTGTCTTCCTCGGTGACCTGCACAGCAACTACCGCCACCGATGTCCTCTCACCAGATTTCTGGGCCGCCGCGCACTCACGTTCTTCCCCGCGACCAGAGTCGCCACGATCTCGCTGCCGTCCTCGACACCTCTTCCGGTCACCATCCACGTCGCAGGCGCTCGCCCGCCACTTCCTCTGCACCAGCAGGCCGCGGCCCTGCCTCCTCGTTGCCCCCGGGTCCCGCCACCGCCTCCGGCCGTGCAGCAGCCCCCAGCCAGCGGCCTCGTCCACGTCCCCTACGCGCCTGCCTCGTACCGCGAGCCCGACCTCCACCGGTGCTGTGCGTCGCGCCCGCCGTCTGTCGGTGTGTATCCAGGAAGCCACACCCTTTATCCTTCTACAAGTGGTGGTGCCCCTGTTATGTCGTCTCTGCTAGATGCCCTTGTTTTGGATGTGCCCGGCTTTATGTCTGATTGTTGGTGATATGGTGGAGGATTTATTGTTGTGGTACAATTGGTGCTACTAGACAAAGAAGACCGTGTCACCACAAGAGTTCTACTTCCGTGTGTGTAGCCCTCCAAGACCATCTCCAGCGATCTCTTGTGCGTCAGTACCCGTCAAGATCTCCTTCGGCAATGAGTCTCGGACCCGAAGACCACCAAGCTCTCCGACCCGGTATCCGAAGACACCGAGACCCTGGACACCAAGATCTTCTCACGGATCCTGGAGCCTTGTTCTCGGAGTCCGAAGACCGGTCCCGGCAAGACCGATCCTGAAACCCCTCCAAGCCCCAAGTTCTCCGATCCGACATGTGTGACCCCTATCTATCCTTATTTTATAAATGCCATATAAACTTGTTGCATATTAAATTGTTCATACTCGCATACACATTTTGGTTGTTGGGGGTATTTAGGCGATTCACCTAAATTAATATGGAGGCCATATGCGGGCTATTCTAGTCTTATAACGCCTCCATTTAAATTTGTGTAGCGAATCGATGCCATGTTTTGCCTTGTTAAGACAACATTTAAATTGCGGGGTATCTAAACAACTGAACCACTTAATTAATTGTCGGGACCCCGGTTCCTCTTAATACTACCTAATTGCACCGCATCTGCATCATACCATGCATCATGTCCGATCTTCTGCCGTAGTATTAAATAGTGCATCCGATGTTTCTTTTAGTGCTTTGCTTCTTCACGGATTAGGCCGATGAGTTGATGCGAGTATCAGCAAGTCCTTCGGATAATGTATCTTCGGCAGTGTTTCCTGGCGAGAATTCTGCCCCTTTCTACCTATTTTGCATTTATAGTCTTTACTTCCTCATGTTGATCTATTGCTATCCGTGTCGCGATGCTTTAGTTTCTATACACCAGTTATATCTCGTGCAGCCTCTATATTGTCTTGGACACCTCCTATTACCTGTGTTTGGTAAATAGCTTGCCTTGCGAGTCGTAGTTGCTTGCTCAGGTGCGGTCTCGTGTTGTCAAGTACCACAGTTGTTGAAATGCTGGCAGATGTTTATGGTGGAGTTGATCATGACTTTAAATACAACTACTAAATTGCTAGATATAACTAATGCAGAGGCATCGGTGGGCAATATATGTTATTTGGTTCTTCCACGCTCACTTGTGTCCCGTAGGACCCCGAGTACTTGATACCTGTTCCTTGACTATCGCACTATCCGCATGTGGGACCATGAATCCCCTTAGCTAGAACTTGATTCATTTCTTATTTCTTGTAGCCACAAACTAGTTTGGGGCTTTATTACTATCCTGGACTTATGCCATGCTTTACTGCTTTATTTAAGATTGTGCGTGGAGCACCTGTACTGTTTTCGATCGTGACACGTTTTCGCTGTATCGACAAGCCCAGTCACATTTTCGTGTTCTTAGTCGTTTACCACCGTCTACACAAACCCTAGGGCTGTCTCGGAGCCGGTCAACTCCGTCGCAGGTAGCTTAGTGGGGTGGCCCCCTGAAATATTTCATGAATCCTGTGATTGCTTTGTCGTGAAAACCTCGTTGGGTTTTGAGTTGGTTTTTCCAAGGTTGATCGTGTGTGTGTTGCTATTTGTGCACCCCTGCAGGGTAAATCTTTCTAAAAGCCGTCTCCGCGGTTATGGACGACTTTGAGCACAGTATCTCGATCATAGACAACAATAACTAAAGTAGTGCTGTGAATTTGACTTAATATATGTGACTAGTAATCAGCTTCACTACAATGGAATGGATAATAAATGTGCCAACAACTGGTGGAACTGGGGTCTATCGTGTCATGTTATACATGCCTAGTAAGTATTGCAACTCCAATGGAATGAAATAAAAGTGCCAACAACTGCTGCGTTTGGGATGTCACATGCTAATTGTGTCTGACTAGTAAGTACTGCAACCACAACTGTTTGGTTAATTAAAACTGCCCACTACTTATGCTATCAGGATGACTCATGCTATCTATATCTGATTAGTAAGAGCTTCAACTATAATGGAATGAATAAAACTGCCAATTGTGTGAGATCCTCGGTTTGACTCTCTCATTTGCTCTCGAGGGGGAATACCAGGATGGGTATGATTTGTGTTAGTATCAGGTTGGATCTGAATAGGTCTTTCTTATCCCTCTCTAATAGTCACTAGTTATACTAAGTCTCTATTGGTTGTTTAGTGCTGCTGCGCTGCCGCTTCAGTCCACCATACCTATGTAGGCAAGAGCCGCCGAATTCTAGCCTAGCCGTGTACTGGCCTCAGTACTGACGCTCCTCTTTTTCCTTCGCCCTTTGTCGGCACCCCCTTTTTGTTTTAGCAGGTTTCTGATCGACGTCGTTAGCAGGGTTACCGTTCTGGCTTGGCCTGGGCAGGGTTATGGACGCCATTGGTTATTCTTCAGGGCTCTTAGCCCAATTTGCAACTTGCCCGTAGTCGGACGCTCTATTGTTTTCAAGGTGATTTGGATCTTTGTATATTATATCTGTTTTCTTGACTCATGGAGTCGTTGTTGTATATATATGTTCTGTGGGTTCCATCGTGGACTAATGTGTAATGGTATTACTTCGTTCTCCACCCGCACGCAAGTGCCTGGTGGTCGTCCTTGAATCGTTTCTATGCGAGTGTTGCGGGAAGCGCTAAAACTTGCATAGGGCCGATTCGAGGGTGTTACAGAGCATTAGTAATGTGTTTTGTAAAGGCCATGTTCATAGCACTAGCATTAGGACTTTTAGCAAGATTTTGTAGGAACTTAATAACTTCAGAGATATTACAACCATCAAGATCAAAACCATAATTATCATCTAAAGTAGTAGAACTATTACTAGCCTCAACACTAGTGGTGGTGATAGTAGAAACACTAATGTTTCTAGCAATTTCATCTTCTATTTCCCACTGTAGCACCCCGCTAAAACCACTACTAGAAAATCGCTATGTTTTTGTTTTGTGCATCATCATGATAGCATGCTCATGTCATCATGCCACATTGCATTTGAGCATCGTCATTATCATGCATATGTTTGTCTAAAACTATTTTCAAAAAGCCTACTTTTGTTTTCTAAATATTCCCCGTCTTAATTTTAAATCAAAACCCTGGTCCTTCCTGATATTTTATTTTGTCTAAAATCTACTTATAAAAGTCTTTTAAAATATATATAATATTTTTGTGGGGGGCCAGGCAGCCAACGGCCAGGCCCGAAGACCCAACCAGAGGCCACCCAGCCCACAGCCACCAAACCCTAGACACACCTAATCCCACACCACATCCCTCCACCCGCCGCCACTTCCCAGCCGCAACACAGCACGGACGCGTGCACAGCCCCGCTCCCCTGGCCCACCCTCTACCGATCGGACCCTAGGGCCACCAACCCCGTGGTCAACCCAGAGCGCGACCCCGACCAGGTATTCCCCACGCCTCGTGATGCCCGGTCCCCGCTTGGCCCCACCCCGACACGGTCTTCCCCACGATCCCCTCCCTCGTCTCCCCATCGCCCCACCTACCACATCGCTAGCCTCGCCCATCCCCGGCACAGGCCGCCGGTAGGAGCTCCGCCGCTGCGGGATCCACCTTCCCCGCGTGACCTTGCCGCATGTGCCCTGCGTTCTCCCCGTGCCCTCTCGCTGGAGCCCGAGCTCCGCCGCCCCCGAGCAGAGCCCCTGTCGCGTCGCCCTCCTCGTTGGGCCTCGACCCTGTGCCGCCAAGCTCGTCAGCCGCCGTCGCCTCAAGCCCTCGCGCCGCCCTCCTCCGCAGGGATCCGCGTGACCCCAAGCTCTCCGAAGTGAACTCTCGGCATCGTCGCCCTCCTCTGATCCATGGTCTCCGCCCGTGGCTCCTCCCCGCCGGCAGCACGGCCCTGCAGAGCCGCTAGCTCATGTCGCCTCCTCCTCGCTGGAGACTCCTGCCGCCCTCGGCCTCGTCGCCAGCGTAGCGTCGTCGCTGACCTCGCCTCTCACCATGTTCCCTTGACGCAGAGACCACCAGCAGGCCCCAGACCTCTGCCTCCTCTCAGTAGCACTCCGCCCACCATCCATCGTTGCATGTTGCCTTGAAGCTGCAAGTCCACATCATCCAAGTCCAGCGCAACTGCCCGGTCCCGAGCTCGCCCTCAAGGTGTTCGTCGAGGTGCTTGTGCGGGTCCTTTTGATGCTGTTGTCGTGGAGTTGTTGCTGCTGCTTCTGCACATCTATAGCATCCGGATGTGCTGTAGCGTGGTGCAACTGCTGTTGTTGTGGAGTATCACGATCTCGACTATGAACCTTCTGGTGGATGAGGACGAGATGTTGGACAAGGGCATTTGTGTCATCGACAAGATCTTCCGAAGACCAGTGATGCAAAACCAACGTCCACCGGAGTCGGAACATCAAGCTCTACTTAATGAATCCGTGACTCGCCCGAGCCCAAGTACTCCATCATGGAACCACAAGGCCTTCCTCACGGATTCGATTACCGAAGACCTTCCACACGAAGTGCCGAGATCCTCTTCATGGAACCGAAGATCCTTGATCCCGGATCCGCAGACCGATCCCGCCGAACCCGAACCCCCTCGGTGAACCTCAAGATCTTCGGACCCTAATGTGATCCCCTTTTCCCGAGATCCCTATTTTTATAATATGACATTATCAAATGTTGCATATTAAATTGTTCATGCTCGCATACATATTCATTTGTTTGGGGTTATTTTGACGATTCACCTAAATTAAATATGGAGTGTTTATGTGGGATATATTTGTCTTATTCCGGACACCATTTAAATTGGTGTAGCGAACTGATGCCATGGTTTGCCGTGTTAAGACAACATTTAAATTGTGGGGTATCTAAATAACTTGAACCCTCTAATTAATTGTCAGGACCCCGGTCCGCTTAATATTCCCTAGTCGCATCGCATCTTTGCCATCATGCATCATACATGCATCATGCCAGATCTTCTGCCTAGTATTAAATACTATATCCGGTGTTTCTTTTAGTGCTTTGCTTCTTCACGGATTAGGCCGGTGAGTTTATGTGAGCTTCGACAAGTTCTTCGGATATATCTTCGGCAGTGTTTTCCCAGGCGAGCAATCTCCCCCCTTTCTACCTATTTTGCATTTATAGCCTTTACTTCCTCCTGTTGATCTACTGCTATCCGTGTTGCGATGCTTTAGTTTCCGTGCACCATTTATATTCCTTGCAGCCCTATATTGCCTTGGACACATCCTATTGCCTGTTGTTTGATATATAGTCGGCCTTGCGAGTCGTAGTTGCTTGCTCAGGTGCTGCTTCGCATCGTTGTTGTTCCACCGTTATTGGAAGGTTGGCACATGCTTAATGGTGGAGATGCTTAATGGTGGAGATGATCATGACTTTAAATACAACTATTAAATTGCTAGATATAACTAATGCAGAGGCATCGGTGGGAAATAGATGTTATTTGGTTCTTCCACGCTCACTTGTGTCCTGTAGGACCTCGAGTACTTGATACCTGTTCCTTGATTATTCGCACTATCCACATCCAGGAGAGTCTATGAATCCCCCTTAGCCAGAGCTTGATTCATTTCTTATTTCTTGGGGCCACAAACTAGTTTGGGGCTTTATTACTATCCTGTACTTATGCCATGTTTTACTGCTATATTTACGATTGTGCGTGGCGCACCTGTACTGTTTAGGACTGCAGAGTGTTTTCGCGGTATTAACAAGCCCAGTCACACTTTCGGTTCCCAGTCGTTTACAACCATTGGCACAAACCTTGGGTCTGTCTACGAGCCGGCCAACTTCGTTGCAGGTAGCTTAATGGGGTAGCCCCCTGAAATATTTTATGAATCCTGTGATTGCTTTGTCGTGAAAGCCTCGTTGGGTTTTGAGTTGGTTTTTCTGAGGTTGATCGTGTGTGTGTTGCTATTTGTGCACCCCTGCAGGGTAAATCTTTCTGAAAGCCGTGTCCGCGGTTATGGACGACTTGGAGCACAGTATCTTGATCATAGACAAGCATAACTAAAGTAGTGCTATAAATTTGACTTAATATGTGACTAGTAATCAGTTTCACTATACTGGAATGGATAATAAAAGTGCCAACAACCGGTGGAACTGGGGTGTATCGTGTCATGTTATACCTGCCTAGTAAGTATCGCAACTCCAATGGAATGAAATAAAAGTGTCAACAACTACTAGGTTTGGGATGTCACATGCTAATTGTATCTGACTAGTAAGTACTGCAACTACAACTAAATGGTTAACTAAAACTGCCCACTATTTATGCTATCAGGAGGACTCATGCTATCTATATCTGACTAGTAAGTGTTGCAACTATAATGAAATGAATAAAATTGCCAACTGTGTGAGTTCCTCAGTTTGACTTCCTCGTTTGGTCTCGAGGGGGAATACCAGGATGGGTATGATTGGTGTTAGTATCAGGTTGTTCACGAATAGGTCTCTCTTATCCCTCTCTAATAGCCGACAGTTAATCGGCTCTATAGGTTGTTTAGTGCATGCTGCGCTGCCGCTTCAGTCCACCATACCTATGTAGGCGAGAGCCGCTGAATTCTAGCCTCGCCGTGTACTGACCTCAGTACAGACGCTCCTCTTTTTCCTTTGCCCTTTGTCGGCACCCCTTTTGTTTTAGCAGGTTTGAGATCGACGTCGTTACCAGGGTTACTCTTCTGGCTTGGCCTGGGCAGGGTTATGGACGCCATTGGTTATTCTTCAGGGCTCTTAGCCCCATTTGCATCTTGTCCGTACTCGGACGCTGTAGCGATTTCAAGGTGATTTGGATCTTTGTACTGTATATTGGTATTCTTGACTCATGGAGTCGTGTTGTATATATATCTGTCCTGTGGGTCCCATCGAGGACTGTTGTGTAATGGTATTACTTCATTTTCCACCCCCCACGAAAGTGACTGGTGGGCGTCCTTGAATCGTTTCTATGCGGGTTTGGCGGAAAAGGGCTAAAACTTGCATAGGGCCGATTCGAGGGTGTTACACCCACTTAGCATGTAATCCAGCTAATAGTCTAACATTTTCATCAATTCTCACTTGTATAGCATTAGTAGTTGCAAAGGGATTATCAATAGTTCCGGGTTTAGCAGCCATTTTATTAATCAATGAAGATTGAGCTTCAGACAAAGATGATATATTCCTTTCAGCATTAGAGAGTTTTAGCTGTAAACTAGGAATTTCCCTATTTAGACTTTCAAGTTGATGGCTAATGTTCTTCAATATGGTAGATTGTTCCTCCATAGTTTTAGTAAATAGTTTATTTTGCTCATATTGCATTTGCATGAAGCTTTTAGTGGCTCTGTCAACTTCTAAAATTCTTCCTTCACTAGGTAATCCAGGTTTACTATTATAACCATAAGTATTACTAGGAGGGTAAGACCTATAATTGTTATTACCATAAGCATTGTTGCCAAAATTATTATTTCTTATGACGTTCACATCAACTTTCTCTTCTTGAGCAACCAAAGAGGCTAAAGGAACATTATTTGGATCAATATGGGCTTTCCCATTCACAAGCATAGACATAATAATATCAATCTTGTCACTCATGGAGGAGGTTTCCTCAACAGAATTTACCTTCCTACCTTGTGGAGCTCTCTCAGTATGCCATTCAGAATAATTAACCATCATATTGTCCAGAAGTTTCGTTGCAGCACCCAAAGTAAGGGTCATAAAGGTACCTCCAGCAGCAGAATCCAATAGATTTCTTGAAGAATAGTTCAATCCTGCATAAAAAGTTTGGATGATCATCTAAGTAGTCAGTCCATGAGTGGGACAATTCTTTACCAAAGATTTCATTCTTTCCCAAGCTTGAGCAACATGCTCATTATCAGATTGTTTAAACTTCATTATTTCACTTCTCATAGATATAATCTTAGCAGGAGGATAGTATTTTCCAATGAAAGCATCTTTGCACTTAGTCCAAGAATCAATATATTCCTAGTTAAGGAATTCAACCATTCTTTAGTTTTTCCTCTCAAAGAGAAAGGAAACAATTTCAGCTTAATAATATCACCATCTACATCCCTATGCTTTTGCATCTCACAAAGTTCAACAAAGTTATTTAGATGGGAAGCAACATCTTCATTACCAATACCAGAAAATTGTTCTCTCATAACAAGATTGAGTAAAGCAGGTTTTATCTCAAAGAAAGTATCTTCAGGCATAGGTGGAGCAATAGGTGTGCTCATAAAATCGTTGTTGTTGGTGCTAGTGAAGTCACACAACTTAGTGTTTTCAAGAGTAGTCATTTTTTTGTGTTTTCAAATAAGAAAGCAAACTAGTAAAACTAATTTTTTTTGTGTTTTTGATAAAGAAACAAGCAAACTAAGCAAAAAGAAACTAAGCAAAACAAAAATAACAAAGTAAAGAGATTGGTTATGAGGGACTCCCCTTGTGAAGATGTCCTTGACTCCCCGGCAACGGCGCTAGAAAATATGCTTGATGGCCCAAAATATATGGAGCTCGTTGGGGAACCCCAAGAGGAAGGTATGATGAGCACAGCAGCAAGTTTTCCCTCAGTATGAAACCAAGCTTATCAATCCAGTAGGAGCAAGGAAACACCCCAAAGGTGTAGCTAGCTGAAAGATGGCAGGGCGCACTACCGGTGCCAGCAGCAATGTGGAGACCTGCAGAACACAACCACAGAACTCTGTCCCCAACTTGCGATGAGGTTGTCAATCTCACAGGTTTGGTTGAAAACAAAGGATTAAATGTATCGAATGGAACGAAGTAATAGTTTGCAGAAAGTAAACACAAAGCAGTAAACAGTTTATAGATTGTATGTAAAAGAAAGGACCAGGATCCATAGTTCACTAGAGGTGGCTCTCCTTAAGATAGATAACATGCTGGGTGAACAAATTACAGCGGGGCAATTGACAAACACCGAGAAAGCAATACATGCATATACTAATCATATTGACTCCATTGAGATTCGATTGGGCATTACAACATTATACATAGACCGCCTTCCAACTGCATCTATGACTAATAATCCACCTTCAGGTTATCATCCAAACCCCCTCCAGTATTAAGTTGCAAACAACAGATTATTGCTTTATGAATTGCGTGTAATGGAAACAATACGATTGTTCTATGAACAAAGGATTGTTGTTTTCTCCCTAGTACCAACAGCACATCTAGTACCTTAGAGATTTCTGCACTTCCCCAGATTACCAGAGGCATGAACCCACTATCGAGCATAAATACTAACTCTTGGAGTTGCTAGCATCTACTTGGCCAAGATAACTACTAACAACGGAAAGCATGCAAGATCACAAATAACAAAGACATGATAGAATCAATAATCAATCTGAAATAGCATCTCAATATCCATCGGATCCCCGCAAACACAACATGCAGAATTACAAATAGATGATCTTGATCATGAACGGAGCTCACAAGATCTAGACATGAAAGCACAAAGGAGAAGAACCAGCCATCTAGCTAGTACATGGATCCGTACTCCAAGGATGAACTACTCACGCATCACACCGGAGGCTTGCATGGTGATGAAGAAGGCCTCCAGGGTGAAATCCCCTCTCAGGCAGGGTGCCGAGAAGAGCTTCAGACCCCTCTCGATCTAGGGATGGAGATGACGGCGGCTACAGACTCTTTCATGAATTTTTGATCGGGTACTTAGGGTTTTTGTCCCGAGGGCATCTTATAGGCGGAAGGAGAGGCCGAGGGGGTGCTGGGGTGGGCCAGACCACCCCCTGGCACGGGCCAGGCCTGGCCGCGTGGCCAGGTGGTGTGGCCGGCCCCCAGCCCTTCTCTGTCTCGTATTCTGGCATCTGATGACTTCCGAAAAAATAGGCACTTTGGCTTTTGTCCCGTCCAATTCCGAGAATATTCATTTTCTGACTTTCTTGGAACCAAAAACAGCAAAAAACAGGCAGCTGGCACTGTGGCTCTTGTTAATAGGTTAGTCCAAGAAATCATATGAAAAGTACTCCAAAGTGTGGACAAAACACAAGAAAGTGGATAAAACCAAGCATGGAACATCAAAAATTATAGATACATTTGCAATGTATCACTCACAAGACATCATATGGATCATGATCAGAGATGGAATAATGATGTATAACAATCTGAACATAAACAATAATTCAATGGTTCCACTCAATAGCATCAACTACAAAGAGTAATCAACACCGGGAAAGTTTCCCCTAAGAACTATGCAAGATTCAACCCAATTGTTACAGCGATATGGAGATGGTGATGAAGGTGTTGATGGTGATGATGGTGATGATGATGATCCCGATGAAGTCTAGCTTGATGGTGGTGTTGATGGCGACGATCTCCCCTCTCCGGGAAGGAATTCCCTTGCCAGTGTTCTATCTGCTAGAGAGATCTTTCTCTCTCGGTGTTTTCCGCCCCCACAAAGGCGGCAAAATCTTTCTGTGGTCGCTCCCCGAGTCTTAGGGTTTTGGGAGGATAATATACGCCAGAGGGGAGAGCCAGGGGTGGACCAGGGCGGCCACACTACCTGGTGGCGCGGCCTAGGGTGGCCCGCGCCAGGGGGTGGTGTGGGCCCCCTGTGGCCCATCTCCAGTCCTCCTTCTGGCAGCCTTCGTCTTCTAGAAAAATAGGATTTTCCATATATTTTCCTGGATTTTCTGATCTTCACGAATTTCGCCTCCAAACAGCCCCTTTCCATCAGAATCCTGAATGCAGCGGTCCATGCTCCAAAAGACATCAACCATGCAAAAACAGATGAAATTACAGAAGTATCATCTCTTAATATGAAAAATGTCAAGGAATAACAGTAAATTATGATATAGAATAGTGATGCAAAATGGACGTATCACTGGTCGAGAACCCCAAGCTACTCGTCAGTGTTGATGTCGTACGGAAGTCTTCTTCAGCGAACACTTACTCTGCTATAAAAGTATCAACAAAGCAAGGGTGAGTACAAGGTGTACTCCGCAAGACTTATGGCTGGTGGGGTTATTTTGCATAAAGCAATCTTTGTTTATAAAACAAGAGGGAGAAGAAGCTCGTCTACTTAGAATATTTTAAAAGGGGATAAGAGAGCGACATCTCCAAAGAACTGATCATCATCTTGATATCTACCAAAGTAATCCTCATCTCACAACTAGGATCACCCCCGCGTACCCATGAGGAAGCATCCTTAAGCACACGCTGAACTGCCAAGTTTTATGATTAGGTTAATGTTCTCTATGATCTTCACGTTCGTTCCCAAGTCGTCCATCACCATGGACATGGCTTTTTGAAAAGATTTAACCTTGCAGGGGTGTACAACTTTACCCACACTTACCAACCGACTCTTAATGCCACAATAATTAGCCCTCTTCCTTGGAAGGCCGACAGAGGGTGGTTGGACACGACCTTTACCTTGCTTTCTCCGAGACCATGAGTCACGCCCTAAGGAGGGTTCTGCCGTAACTGGTCAAATCCCAAAGCCGGTCCCTAGAGATGTGAGGCGAGGTTGGTTTACAAGGGGATCCATCGACCCCAAGCAACCCCGTCCACGCTTACCTACCTGTTATGATGCACCTTCACCCGCCAAATCTTTCCAAACGTTTTCTATGCATATGTCAAATGGAACGCCGAACTATGTGACTCATGGAATCGACTAGGAAAGTTAGTTATTCGTGAGGTTTTCTAGGCCCCGTGTGGCTGTACGCTTGTCTTGGTTCAAGAGGCTAGAACTCGGGTCCTAGTAGTGGCGAGCATGGGACTACAAAAACCACATCCCACTATGGCCTCCCATACAAGCCTTAGCTTGATTAACCTTTAACACTAATCTTACCTCATTAGTATACCTCGTTCTCCTATCATACTAGATTCTCTGCAATCGGTACATCTTCTGGATGAATCAGCACTGATAGCTATGCATGGCTAAGCAAGACACAGATATAAGCTCTAGTAGTGTGGACAAGCCAAACCTAGTTATGCTAGGATCAGTGGATTAGGTAATATAAACTCAAAGGGAGTAATGCAATAGATAGGATACTCTATCTATTGTTAAAAAACCATAGTAGAATCGTATGCATCATGGCAAGAATGAAATACTATTGAAATCATAGGATTTTATCATGCGTGGGGTTTTGCTTGCCTTGTTTGTTGATACCCAGATATAGATCTTCAGATGCCTTGTACTTGACTTGATTATAGTTGGTCAAGTATTGTTCGTCGATCTTCGATGGTGTTGATCTCGGTCTTCGATCTCGATCTCGATATCGTGTTCTACCGGGAAGAAGCAAACACCAAAAAGAAAGGGGAAACAACAATCCACACATGTCATTAATGCAATGCTCAAACAAGGATGATGATATGACAAGATTAATAGTATTGAAATGAAAGCCGAAAGCATGTTGGCAATTTAAGCGGTGTCCGAGAGGTCCAAACCCTAAAATAGGAGAGACCTCGGAATCACCTACGGGAGTTGATTTAGTTCTCTAATTAAACTTGTCTTGAAAGTGGTTTAACAATGCATGATATTGATGCTAAAGTGTAGATCTCATTTTTCTGAATATTTTATATATTACACATATTTTTCTGACTTATAAATAATTAGTTATTGAATTTATAGTATTTATCCTTTTTCTGAAATTAAAAACAAAAGCTAAGAATTACTTTTTATACAGGGGCTAACCCTAGCCAGAGAGGCTGACGGGCGGGACCAGTGCCACCTCAACAGCCACATGGGCAGAGTGGGACCCGTGGCCGTTTGACCATGCTGACCGGCGCGCTGCTGACGCACGGATGATGTCAGTATGACGTCACACCGGCGGGGATCCTTCGGATCGGCGGCGGGGATGGCGCTGGGTGGCGATCTCGGACACACAAAAAGGCTAGTGAGACGCAGCGTGACGAGGCGGACCTAACCCTGGGAGCGCCGCTGCCTAATGACCACCGAAGATGGCCGACGATGAGCTAGCACAGCGGCGGACAGAGGACCACGTCGGGGGAACACTATAGAGCGAAAGGGAGTTCGAGAAGTATTCCTTGAGGACCAGAACCTCACCAGGATTGTGAAGACGGCGACGGCGACCTCAGGGGAGGCTGGACGGTGGCGATTTGACCGTGAAGTGTGTCGGGGATGAAGGGTCCAATTGGGCCAACTGGGAGCATCTAAGCTCGCGTGAGTTGACGCTGAAGACGCAGACGGTCGTGCAGGGCTCGGGGACCTCACGAGGGAGCTTGAGGAGGCGTCAATCAGCGGCACAAGCGGTGACCGGCGGAGCTATGGTTTTGGCTCGCGAGGGAACATGCGAGAGAGTGGTCGAGGGAGAGAGGGGAAAGAGATAGGACCGAGAGAGATGTGGTCGCAATGATCTTATCCCCCCCTCCCCCGGAGCTCGACGGACGGCAGGATGCAGGCGGTAGGGATTGACGGTGATGTCAGCGACAGCGAGCTGCTTCGCTACACGAGGAAGACAATGAACAGAGGCAACGAAAGGGTACGCGAGCCTGGGTGGTATGCGTTTGGGCCAGCAGTGGGACGCGGGAGCTGAACTGCGCGACAGAGAAGCACGGGAGGAGGAGAGATGGACTGGGCCGGCCTGCTGCTGTTTATTTTATTTGCCAAAACGTTTTTCCATTTCTATTTTCATTTTCTGTTTGTAATTTCAAATCCAAAGCTAGTTTAGGTATTTCAAAAATAGCACCAGACTTTATAAAACATATAAAACAATGTGAGGCCCTTGTAACAGTTTGGGCTTCACAAACTTTTGTACTTTTCAAATTATTCAAAACTCTCTTTTGAATTGATTTGAGAGGAAGAGGAAAATAGCTAGGGTTTAGGGGTTTTAGGGGTTTTGCATTGTTTTCTTTGCTTGCATTTTAAGGGATGATGCTCATGAATGCACAAACAAATCCCTAAATATAAGATTAACTAAAACTAGGGTGTTACAGCTCTATCCCCCTTACAAGAATCTTGACCCGAGATTCTGCAAGTAGGAAGAAGGAAGAGAAACATGGTCAATTCTAAGGATAAGAGGAAACACACTAACAACACGCAGAATATCTCATGGTCAATTCATGAAAGGAGTGTTCATAACAACTCTAAGACGACAAACATGAAACACATCAAGGTAATAGAGGGGGAAAAGGAGATAGATTTCAAGTTGATAGATAACTAGTCTTCATAAGGATTGAGACCATGGAGCTCACAGAAGAGTTCAAACTTTTGAGAAGGAAAGCTTACAACAGGAAGAACATGACCACAGACTTCGAGAGATATGAAACTCTACTATACGGCTTAAGCAGAGCTTCATTGATACAAAGATAGATTAGGAGGACCAAGTTGTTGAGCTACTTTTGATACAGAAGGATCACTCTTCGTTCAACAGAAAGTTTTTTTGTGGTGAGGACTCGTAAGAGTCACAAGGAACATGTAACAAGATAAACTTCTAATTACAAAAATCATCGTCACTCTTAAAACATGTTATAGGAATGAAGGAAACTCTTTATTGATCCAGGTTTATCAAAATCTTTGCCAAAGATCATGATATCACTTTACACCACCAAGATGATTAAGTAAGAAGATTCCTGATGACACGAGGAAAAAGAAACTTCATTCTCAGACTTTAATTACATTGGCACAACAAGATGCTTTCCAACATAAAGGGTCTGGAGGATCGACCAAGAGATATTTAGCAACACTAATTTAAATGTTCTTCTTGATGTTCGAGGAAATAGACATCAAGTAAAGGTCAGACTTCGGATACAAAGGAAACCATAAGAACAACTCCTACAATTAAATCATAGAAGATGCCTCATGAAGAGTGGTTGTTATTGCTGATTCAAAAGAATATGGCAATATGTCTTCCGACTAATTGTGTCAACCATTACAACAATCTTACCAGATTTCAAAGAAACCGATGTCAATTCCTTGAGGAACACCAACCATTGTAGCTGCTTGAGATTCAGCTCTGGTTAGGTGGGATGATACTTCGGATTCAGCACGTCCGAATAGAAAGCTTGCAACATTTATCACAAGGATAAAGTTACTGGGTTCTCAAGACATGGACTACAGTGTTAAGCTCCAATAGACTGAGCTAGATTGCTAGACCCATGTATTAAGAACTTGTCAAATGACATTTTCTTATACCTGAAGTACTTGCAACGCAATACAACTGTGTCCTTAAGATACGGAGCTAACTCTACTCCAATCCATGGCGACATCTTTCAACATTTGCACATGAATCGAAGAAGTCACTTCTAACATCCTGAACACATACTTTGAGATAACACGAAGGAGATTCTTGAAAGTTTTCCAACATTAATGCCAAATGTTTCATATGAGTCTGTTCTAGTATGGAGAAGATAAGGATATTGTTGATGGGCTCAACAACAAACTTATCGAGATACTCCAAGATGATGAACTCATATGTTACTTGAACAAGGCAGAGTATTCGTCAGACCAAAGAACATGAAGATGTACTCAAGTGAAACATCACAAGGAGCAGCATCATCAAGATAGTCCTTGGAACTGATTTTGATTTGATGATAACCCAAATAAAATCAAAGGTGGGGGAGGATAACATATCCACGAAGGAAATACTATCTTTCTTCGGCACGAACAAAACTAGTTATCCCTTACAAAGGAACAAAGTCGGGTAGAACTTTTGTCTTACAACTCTCCAAGTTGTTGTTTAAGCTCAACCAACTAGTTCAGGGGTATCAAGTACGAATCCTTGGAGAAAGGAGCAGTTCAGCGAACTAGCTTGCTCAAGTACTTGACAAACACGGCCATGTGGCAACATGGATATACTTCTAGGAAGACGTCTAGAATATCATGAATCACTGATATGTCACTTAGTTCGAGAGGAAACTTTCTTGGTAAGGCAAGGAGACATAGTCTCAGAGCTTCGGCACAAGTCTAACTCTTTGACCGAAGAGAGTGTACCAGAATAGCGGACTTGGTAACAAAATCATCCTTTGTTAAGTGAAGGATTAACCAATCATGCTAAGAATGAACAAATGTCCTTATTGAGGTCCAAAGTAATAATGATTGCTAAGAATCTCAGATGGCCACATTATTATGCACACGCATCACTCATGAGCGCAAACATCTCAGAGGAAGGGTGGATAAAAATGTGTAAGAGCACCACTTCATTAAGAGATTATGAAACTCGATACAACCTCTTAGTTTATAAGAGTGTGATACTCGAAGGTAGAACGGATAGAAGCTAACCATGCATCTTGATTTGCGGATTACAACACTTTGACCTAGTCCTAGATATGACGAGGTACTGGAGTTTGTTTCTCCTGACATTCCGAAATGGTTTGTCATAATAGACCACAAGAGTATCTTGCATCGGAACACACCGATGTACATTTGCTACTTGGCTACCAACAAGGAGACAAAAGGTCAGAAACAACAAGGGGAAAAGAACATACTCAGCACAAAATCCCGAGATGTGGATGCATAGATTATCATTATTCGATATGTAATGCATAGAAGGGAAGAGGTGGCAGAGTCACGAATATAGATATGAGACTCTCAAGGAGTGCTCTTGTCATGACCTTTTTGGTTCCTCTAAAGAACATATGCCATAGCTAGTGGTAGGGGAAGTCCTTAATTGTCACGATTCAATCGTGACAATAACCACAAGCTCAAAGGCTAGAATTGTAGTACCAGACATCCTGAGGTAATGTGTGAACATTTACGACAGGGATCAAAGGAATGGACCTTGGGTTAAAGATCAGCTTCATGTACTAGGTTCACAACACTAGAATCGTGTACAATCCGGGACCTTCGGTTCAAGTCCAAGGGTTAAAACCCGAGAAAGAAGTAACTACTACTTGAGTGGAATAGCCTACCCTGCAAGACAGTAATCACAAGGTAGCTTCCAAGAGAAGAAATAACTTCTGAAGTACCCAAACAAACAAAAAGGAGGCACATGAGGCAAAAGGAAACCTCGAAGCCTAGAACATAACATTATGGATCCTACAATATAATATTGTGGGCCCATAAGATGGAGAGATCATGATGGAAAGGAATCTCTTTGACGAAGTAGAGCAAAGGGACACAAGGAATTCACAACACACCCAACTCTAGAGAACTTAGCACTAGGTAAACTAGCTGAGAAACGACATGCCCAAAAGGCACCTAAGTTTTGAAAGACTAGACGAGATAGCAAAACCTTTTTAAAGTCAACACAAGATAAGCTGATCCAGAGTAAGAGCGAAATTGGATAAGGAGCAAAATAAGCACACTAGAGTTTTCACAAATAATTTTGATCTTTAAAATAGTTTTCACCAGCACTAGACTCAACATCGACTAATAGCAAGGTTTTTCTATGGTCGATACTGCTTTGATACCAAGAATTGTGACACCCTCGGGATCAGGGCTAAACAAATCTAGACCTTAGCTTGACATAAGCTTAGCCTAGAGCTTGAGGATATCTAGTGAGAAATCGGTAACACAACAGTAACCCTGCGACACAAAAATTATTATAGCAAGCTCATAACTGAGCGAAGAACAAAAATATTACAAGCAGAGGTCACTGACCACAAACATCAAACAATGGAAGGAAAATTATGCTATTAAGTATAGCAAACTTAACAAATGTCCTAAGAGGCCTGAAGCATAACGATGATGTCCTAGCCCATAGATTCCAGGCTGCCGGCCGGGAACCCCAAGCTCCTCGTTGGTGTCGATGTCATACGGAACTCTTCTTCAGCGAACACTTACTCTGCTATAAAAGTATCAACAAAGCAAGGGTGAGTACAGGGTGTACTCCGCAAGACTTATGGTTGGTGGGGTTATTTTGCATAAAGCCATCTTTGTTTATAAAAAAAGAGGGAGAAGAAGCTCGTCTACTCAGAATATTTTAAAAGGGGATAAGAGAGCGACATCTCCAAAGAATTGATCACCATCTTGATATCCACCAAAGTAATCCTCGTCTCACAATTAGGATCACCCCCTCGTACCCATGAGGAAGCATCCTTAAGCACACGTTGAACTGCAAAGTTTTACGATTAGGTTAATGTTCTCTATGATCTTCACGTCCATTCCCAAGACATCCATAACCGTGGACACGGCTTTTCAAAAATATTTAACCCTGCAGGGGTGTACAACTTTACCCACAAGTACCAACCGACTCTTAAAGCCACAATGATTAGCCCTCTTCCTTGGAAGAGGGTTTTTGGATACGACCTTTACTTTACTTTCGCCGAGACCATGAG
Source organism: Avena eriantha (assembly GCA_910589775.1). Classification (NCBI taxonomy): domain Eukaryota; kingdom Viridiplantae; phylum Streptophyta; class Magnoliopsida; order Poales; family Poaceae; genus Avena; species Avena eriantha. Next base: position 352,246,526 of record OU342742.1, on the reverse strand, counting down.
TCGCGCCCTAAGGAGGGTTCCGTCGTAACGGGTCAAATCCCGAAGCCGGTCCCTAGAGATGTGAGGCCAGGTTGGTTTAACAGGGGCTCCATCGACCCCAAGTAACCCCGTCTATGCTTACCTACCTGTTATGATGCACCTTCACCTCCCAAATCTTTCCAAACATTTTCTATTCATATGTAAAATGGAACGCCCGAACTATGTGACTCATGGAATCTACTAGGCAAGTTAGTTACTCGTGAGGTTTTCCAGGCCCTCTGTGGTTGTGCGCTCATCTTGGTTCAAGAGGCTAGAACTCGGGTCCTAGTAGTGGCAAGCATGGGACTACAAAAATCACATCCCACCGTGGCCTCCCATACAAGCCTGTAACATCCCAAAACCATAATCCAGGGTTATTAAGATCCAAATCATCAAAATTAGGGTTAACAAAAACTTTTGCAATTAAAATTATTAAAGCATTCATATGTGTGTGCATTTAAAATAGGAGTTGATTTGAATTGCCTTGTTTAAGTGATACATTGCTTGTAAAATGATTCTTAGGTGAAATAAACATCATCTAGATCATTCCCAAACAAATCCCAAAGAAAAACAAATCAAAATGAATAAAAGAAAGAAATGGTCATTTGTGCCATATTAATCAACATGCCCACTATGGCTGTTCCTAGGGCTCAATTCTTAACAGACACAAATGTGGATCTTTGCACCCCTTGCTAGTACATGTAATGATGTACCAAGGCCCACTTTGTGATCTGCCAAAAACTTTCAAACACTAATTTTAAATGGCATTTGAATATTGAATGTAGTTCATATGGGAAGATCACACTTATTCAAAAACCACTCAAATGAGCTCCACTTTCAAAACCCAAGCAACCACAGAGGCTTAAGCATGTGTATAGAAAACTCACCAAAATTCATTCAAAAATTCCAAACTTCAGTTCATGCGGCCATTGTGTCGAACACCTGGCAGGCATGAATCACACTCTAATCCTAGCTCACTGTTTCTATGGGGTTTTGCCACCCATTTGACCTCAATTTGCTCCCTCTGTCCCTTCTAGCTCTAACCAAAGCCTAATCACCCCACCCCTTTGTCCCTAGCAGCAGTACCACGCCACCCCGAGGACATGCTCGCCAGCCAAACCTTGCCAACGCAGCAGCAGACCGCCAACCCCTCTCCGCCGCTCCAGGGAGCACGGCGTGACCTCACCGCCGCCCACGGTCCACCCCACGCTCACTGCCAGCCCCTAGACCACCGAGGAACCGCCACGCACTAAGCCTCTGCGCGCAGCCAGAGCGCGCCAGAGCGTCAACGCCACAAGCACACCACAGACTGCGCCTCGACCGCAGACCACACGCGTCGCTCTGCCTCGACCCCAGCAACCGGCCAGACACGGCCGTGCACCGCCGCGCGACCCACAGTCGCCATGCGCCGCGTCGAGCACCGCCTCTGTCTCCCAGAGCGCGGGACGCTCCCGACCAAACGCCACCGCCCCTAGCCACACATTCAACTCATAGAGCACTACCAGGAGGCAGGCCACTGTCCCCTACCTCGAGCCATGCCGCTAGCACGCTATGCAGCCCTCGCCGGAGTCGCCCGCCCATCCCTTTCGGTTGCCTCGTCGTGCTATAAATAGAGACCACCCTAGCACAAACCACTCACACCATTCCACTCCCCTCTCCTCACTGGTCCTTCCCCACCTCTAGCCGGAGCAGCTCGAGCACTTGTTCGCTGGAATTTGGCCGGAAAAGCCCGCTACAGAGGAGGAGAAGGCGACATTGATTTCGTCCACCTCAGGAGCTGCAGCGACCACCCCTGAGCCCGCCGTCGCCAGCACGTTCGTTCGCCCCCATCGCCGCCATAGCTGGATCCCTGGTATGCCCCCTGAGCACCCCCACTAAGCCGCTAGGGTTAGACCCGTCGGCAACCTGTCCGTCGTCGACGACGAGCCCCAGCCGTAGATCCTAGTTCTAATCTAACACCCCATATCGCCCTGTACTGCTTCGCGTGTAAAGAGCCGCTGACCGGTGGATCCCCCCTGTCAGCTGTCCTCTGTGCCGCGGAACGCCACTGGGCCGGCCCGTTTACTTTCCCGCGTGACCCATTTAATTCAAACTTAGATTTTTCTATTTAGTTTAAACCTAGTTCTGTCCCTTAGTTTAAAAATCCATTCAGAGAGATTTACAAATCCAAATGGAGTGATTCCAATTTTGTTAGAAAGCTACTGAAAAGATCTACCCAAGCCCGTTGGATTTAATTCAATTAGAATTAGAGATCTATCCTAGTAAAAATAACAAGACAGAAGCTTTTGCACATTCAAACCTTTTTATAAAATCAACCATGATAGCTTTTGAGTTGATTCCAACTCTCAAAAATCACATTTAACCATACCTATCTGAATATGTAATAATATTAAGGTTTACACACAGTGACTTTGGACTAGTACCAAAATAATGCTATATAGGCATTTCTAGTCACTTTAATTCATTAAATAATAAACTTAAACCTAAGTAAATATGATCCAACCCTTAAATCACAATCCCACATGTGATAATATGTGGTGATGACATGTGTCCATATGATCCCATATTTTAAGTGTTGAATATTAAATCTTAGTTAATTTTCAATGAGTAGAAATTACTTTTCTTAAATAAAAAGAATGTAGCTAGTTAATAATACTTGTGATGCTTGTGATGATAATATATCATCAAATGTTTGCCTTAGAGTGCTAATTAAACTAGTAAGTATTGTTTGGTGATTGTGTACTCCGTATGTATTTATATACAATAGTACCGACCAAGCTTTCGAGGAGGAGGAGTTCTATCAAGAGGAGGAAGAAAACTTCAACCACTGCACTGCACAAGGAAAGCCACCATTAAAAATGCAAGCTAACCCTTGCAAGCTAGATAATCTAAGTAGATGCTTTAGGCATGCTTTGGCTATACCACTTTGACCATTACTTACCCCAAGTGTTATTTTCAAAGCCTTACTTCCTTTACTTTACCAAAGTCCTTTACTTGTTTTGAAGGTAGCATAAAGAGTATAAAACGTGACCTATTTAGATAACTTTAGATGTCATTCTATGGCATGAGATTGACCGCATCTTTTCACCTTAGTGAACACTCCTAACTTAGTAGTTTAGAGTAGATCAAAAACTTGAGTCACTCTAGATGGGAATACTTGGTGAAAATGAATTATGAAAACCTTGGAATGATGAGTCATTCTATTGAGATGTTTTGACATGTGTTGAAGAACACAAATGGTTTATGATGGTGAAAATGTTGAGGCATGAGCCTTAACCCTTTTACAAAAACTGATGGTTGGATTCGGATGCGATACCATTCTAATTTTACCGTACAACCACAATACCTGAATTGGGTAAGGCTTAGATAGAAATTTATATGCATTAGTATTAGTTCCCTCGCGGGAGAGGTTTGAGCTGAGGCTACCTCTCAATGTTGTCCACCTATGCAGTGCCCAAGATGACAGATGCTCATGGTTGGGAGGCCATGCTCATAGGAGAGGTGCTTATACTAGGGTGTGTAAAGGAAAGGTTATGTTTGATTATCTGCATACTAAGTATGATGATTCAGGGTTATCCCTGACAGATGTATCGAATCTTGTGGTGAAAGTGTACCACCTCTGTAGAGTGTCAAACTATTCGAATAGCCGTGTCCGTGGTTATGGACAGTTGGAATGGCCATACTATTTCGTTGTCAGATGTTTTCAAAAAAACTTATGAAAGGAATGATGAATCTTGACTTGAACACAACAGGGTTGTGTTTATGACACTATCTTCCCAACTTAAGTGATTCTAGAACTTTATTTTATCTTTCTTTGCTTCTGAACTTAGCTTAGGTTTCAAACTTAACCTTATAGTTAAACTTAGAGTTAGCACTTTACTTTAGAACTATACTACTTGTTAGTGGTAGTTTGCGAGTACTTAAAGAGAACTCATGGATTTTGTCCCTGGCTATCCTCATGGCCAGACTATGAAGGAGACTACCAAGATGATGCCCAGCAGGACGGCTATGATAACTAGGACTATCTGCCTTCGTCAGCATTGCATGTGCCCCTGAAGATGGACCCCACCGCTACGCTTATCTTTTATTCTGCTGTTTGTTGTATTAAGACTGGATCATGAGATCCTTATTTGTGTAAGACCTTATGTATGGTTTGTAATGGATGATGTACTGTGATATCCAATCTGTTATGTCTCGCAAAAATGGTAATCCTGGGATTGCGAGGTATGGCATAACCGGCATCTGGGATTAAGAATCCGGGTGTTGACAAAGCCTTATCATGATTAACCTTTAACATTGATCTTACCTCATCAGTATACCTCGTTCTCCTGTCATACTATATTCTCTGCAATTGGTACATCTTCTGGATGAACCAGCACTGAGAGCTATGCATGGCTAAGCAAGACACTGATATAAGCTCTAGCAGTGCACACAAGCCAAACCTAGTTATGCTAGGAGCAGTGGATCGGGTAATATAAGCTCAAAGGGAGTAATGCAATAGATAGGATACTCTATCTATCGATAAAAGACCACAGTAGAATCATATGCATCATGGCAAGAATGAAATACTTTTGAAATCGTAGGATTTTATCATGTGTCAGGTTTTGCTTGCCTTGTTTGTTGATACCCAGATATAGATCTTCAGATTCCTTGTACTTGACTTGATTACATTTGGTCAAGTATTGTTCGTCAATCTTCAATGGTGTTGATCTCGGTCTTTGATCTCGATCTCGATATCAATTTCTACCGGGAAGAAGCAAACACAGAAAAGAAAGGTGAAACAACAATCAACACGTGGCATCGATGCAATGCTCAAGCAAGGATGATGATATGACAAGATTAATAGTATTTAAATGAAACTCTACAGCATGCTTGGCAATTTAAGCGGCGTTTGAGAGGTCCAAACCCTAATACAAGAGAGACCCCAGAATCACCTGCGTGAGTTGATTTAGTTCTCTAATTAAACTTGTCTTGAAACTTTTTTAACAATGCATGATATTGATGCTAAAGTGTAGATCTCATTTTTCTGAACATTTTGATATATTACACATATTTTTCTGACTTATAACTATTAGTTATTGAATTTCTAGTATTTATCCTTTTTCTGAAATTAAAAACAAAAGCTGAGAATTACTTTTTATACAGGGGCTAACCCTAGCAAGAGAGGTTGACGGGCAGGACCGGTGCCACCTCAACAGCCACGTGGGCAGAGTGGGACCCGACACGGTTTGACCATGCTGACCGGGGCGGTGCTGACGCACGGGTGACACCAGCATGACGTCACACCGGTGCGGATCCTTCGGATCGGCGGAGGGGATGGCGCTGGGTGGCGATTTGGGACACATGAAAATGCTAGCGAGACGCAGCTTGACGAGGCGGACCTAACCCTGGGGGCGCCGCTGCCTAATGACCACTGGAGATGGCCGGCGATGAGCTAGCACGGCGGTGAACAGAGGACCACATCGGGGGAACACTATAGAGCAAGAGGGAGATGGGTAAGTAGTCCTTGAGGACCAGAACCTCACCAGGAGCATGAAGACGGCGACGGCGAGCTCGGGGGAGGCCGGACGGCGGCGATTCGACGATGAACTGTGTTGGCGATGAAGGGTCCAATTGGGCCAACTGGGAGCATCTGAGCTCGCATGAGTTGACAGGGAAGATGCAAACGGCCGTGCGGGGCTCGGGGACCTCACGGGGGAGCTCAAGGAGGCATCAATCAGCAGCACAAGTGACGACCGGCGAAGCTAGGGTTTGGGCTCACGAGGGAACATGCGAGAGAGCAGTCGGGAGAGAGAGGGGAAAGAGATAGGGCCGAGAGAGACGTGGCCGCGATGATCTTATCCACCCCCAGAGCTCGGAGGACGGTGGGATGCAGGCGGCAGGGATCGACAACGACGCCGGTGATAGCGAGCTGCTTCGCTGCCCGAGGAAGACGACGAACAGAGGTGACGAAACGGTACGCAGGCCTGGGTGGGCTGCATTTGGGCTAGTAGTGGGCCGCGGGAGCTGCACTGCGTGGCAGAGAAGCAGGGGGAGGAGGAGAGATGGACTGGGCCGGCCTGCTGCTGTTTATTTTATTTGCCAAAACGTTTTTCCATTTCTATTTTCATTTTCTGTTTGTAATTTCAAATCCAAAGCTAGTTTAGGTATTTCAAAAATAGCACCAAACTTTATAAAACATATAAGACATTGTGAGGCCCTTGTAACAGTTTGAGCTTCCCAAACTTTTGTAATTTTCAAATTATTCAAGACTCTCTTTTGAATTGATTTGAGAGGTAGAGGAAAATAGCTAGGGTTTAAGGTTTTTAGGGGTTTTGCATTGTTTTCTTTGCATGCATTTTAAGGGATGATGCTCATGAATGCACAAACAAAGCCCTAAATATAAGATTAACTAAAACTAGGGTGTTACAAGATCACTTTGGACGTTACTTTTAGAACTCCAAAGAACTACTAGACGGAAGCACTTTCCTTCGAAGTGGTCCCATTCAAGAGCGCATACCATGTTATATTCGGACAACCGGCTTACTAGGCTTTTATGGCTCGTTCGTGTTACATTTACAATATGATGAAAGTTCTAGGTCCCGAGGGCGTGGTCACCATCAGCGGAGACCCAAATAAAGCACAAGAGTGCGAGGACGGAAGTGTTTCCTTTGGTAAAGCTGTACTGCATGCCCAGGAATACCAGGATATCAAGAAGACCATCAACCCGTCTGAGATGCCAGCAACGAAGAAGGAGGTGACAAAGCCAACTCTGGAGTTCAGGGCATCAAAAGAGACGAAGAAGACGTTGTTGAAGGATGATGACCCCTCCAAGGTGACCCAGATAGGTGTAGGTTTAGATAGCGCATAGGAAAGCGCACTCGTCAAGTTCCTCCAAGCAAATCAAGATATCTTCGCATGGAAGGCATCTGACATGACCGGAGTACATAGGGAACTTGCCGAGCACTCTCTAAATGTACACCCAAACGCTAAACCCGTCAAATAGTCCTTACGATGTTTTGGCGATGAAAAGCGAAAAGCAATAGCTAAAGAACTAGCTAGGCTCGAGTTAGCCGGATTCATAGAAGAGGTCATCCACATTGAGTGGTCGGCTAATCCCGTAATGGTCCCTAAAAAGGACACCACTAAATTAAGGATGTGTGTTGATTATACCACTTTGAACAGGCTTGTCCCAAAGATCCGTTCGCTCTGCCTAGAATTGATCAAGTTATCGATTCTAGGGCAGGCTCGGAACTCCTATGTTTTCTCGACGCATATTACGGTTATCACCAAATCCGGATGAAGGAATCACACAAAATCAAAACTTCATTCTAAGACAAAATCAAAACTTCATCCACGATCAAATCGGACGCAATGTACATGCATATGTGGACGACATAGCGATGATGTCCAAAAAGAAGGAAACCTTAATTTCTGACTTGGAGGAAACATTCACTAATCTACGAAAATATAACATAATGTTTAATCTGAAGAAGTGTTTCTTTGGAATACCAGCCAAAACATTGTTAGGTTTCATCGTGTCTCAAATAGGCATAGAGGTGAACCGAGTCAAAATTAAGGCTATACTCAATATTTCCAGGCCAACTCGCCTGAAGGACGTTCAAAGACTAACTGGTTGCATTGCTGCAGTTAGTCGGTTTGTAAGCTGGCTCGGTGAAAGAGACGCACCACTCTACAAGCTACTGAAAAAGACCAAAAAATTCGTTTGGACTGATGAAGCTAAAGCTGCACTACAAGACCTGCAAGCAGTACTCTCGTCTGCTCCTATCCTTGCAACACCAGAACCTCGCGAACCGATGTTGCTCTATCTGGTTGCGACAAACAGAGTCGTCAGCGTCGTTATGGTGGTGGAAAGACCGGAGGAAAAACAGGAACACCTGGTGCAGCGTCTGACTTACTACCTCAGTGTAGTCCTAACTGAATCAAAGCAGTGGTATCCGCACTATCAAAAGCTAGCGTATGGTGTGTTCTTCGCATCTAGAAAGCTACGACATTACTTTCAGGAGCATCAAATTACCATGGTGAGCACAACTCCCATGAGAGACATAATTAACAATAGCGACGCCACATGATGTGTTGCAAAATGGGGAATAGTGCTTTCAGGTTTCGACATTGAGTACAAATCCGTACAACAATCAAATCCTAAATCCTTGCTGACTTTGTCGCTGATTGGACAGAGATAACGAAAAATATGACCTTTCTAGAGTCAGAATCATGGACCTTGCATTTTGACGCGTCTAAGGCGCTCGGGGGCTGGCGTGGTGCTCAAATCACCTCAAGGAGATAAGCTTTTCTATGTGTTGCAGATTCACTTCATGTCAACAAACAACATTGCCGAATATGAAGCACTGCTGCATGGAATCCAGATTGCTAAGGATATCAGTATCCGACGACTTATGTGTTATGGAGATTCGGATCTTGTTGCTCAACAAGTGTCAGATATCTGTAATGCAAACAAACACATGGTAGCATATAGGGCTGTCGTGGAAGAACTATCTAAATCGTTCAAGGGGTTTGAAGTTCAGCACATCCCTCGAACAGAAAATGAGGAAGCAGATGCATTATCTCGTATAGGCTCTACGCGGAAGAAGGTCCCGGATGGCGCTTTTTAGAGCACCTCAAAGTTCCCTCTATAAAAGGAGTTGATGAGAAATATCCGACCAAATCCAACTCACCTTTAGTAGCAATTCTGGTTGTAATTCCTAGCTGGATTCAACCCTGCCTTGATTTCTTGGTAGATGGACAATTACCCGAAGACGAGGTTATGAGCCGGCAGATCATCTGACGAGAAAAAACCTATACAATAATAAGTGGTGAGCTCTATAAGCGGAGTGTAGCTGGTATCTTTCAGCATTGCGTATCTCTGGAAGAAGGAGCAGAAATCATAAGAGAAATCCACGAAGGATAATGCGGTCATCACGCTGTAGCCAAATCTTTAGTGGAAAAAGCATTTAGACATGGATTTTTCTAGCTTATAGCCAAGGCAGATACCGAACGGCTGGTCAAGACGTGCAAAGGCTGCCAAAAATATGCCAAACAAGCTCATGTTCTGGCTGATCAGCTGCGAACAATTCCGATAACATGGCCCTTCACGGTCAAGCTCATGTGATGGAGCAATGGCTCGAAGATTTGTTGAGGGTGTTATAATCCGATACGGCTATTCGCATAGTATTATCACGGAGAATGAGAGCAATTTTTCTATGGAAGAACTTGCCAAATTTTGCGATGAACAAAATATCTGGCTTGACATTGCGTCAGTCGCACATCCACATGCTAATGGACAAGTTGAAAGAGCAAATGGTTTAATCCTACAAGGCCTCAAACCAAGACTCGAAGCACCGCTTCGTCGTGCTGCGGGGGCTTGGGCAGATGAATTACCGTCTGTGATATGGAGCTTAAGAACAACTCCAAACAGGTCAACCGAATACACGCCTTTTTTCTTGGTCTATGGTGCAGAAGCAGTTCTTCCTAGCGATTTAATTCATACTTCTCCCCGAGTTTCTGCGTATATCAAAGAGGATGCCGAAATTTCTTGACAAAATGATCTCGATTTAATCGAAGAAGTTTGCGTCATTGCTGAGTAGAGATCAACATCCTATCAGTAGAACTTACGCAAGTATCATAGATAGAGAGTCAGAAACCGATCTTTTAATAAGGGAGATTTGGTTCTCTGACTTGTGCAGAAAAGAAAGCACAAACTTTGCCCAGTATCGGAATGACCCTTTTTGGTTAGCCGAGTATTGCACAATGGTTCTTACTATCTAACTGATACGCGTCCAGTCAAAGAAAGACCTGCTACTAAAAAGAGAAAGAGAGATGGAGGCAGTACAGACCTAGAAGAATTAGACAGACTGTAACATCCCAATTTTAGAAACCCTGATTAGTTATCCAGAATGCAAAAATCAGGGGGAACAAAAACTGTTTCTTGTTGAATGATGAAGTGTTTGCTTGATTGCTTATTTGTGCTTATGTTTCTAAATGTGCAACAGATGATATAATTCTTACATCACCCATAGTGGGCAAAAGCTATTTAACAAAATGTCTTGGCTTTTTTAAATATTCTCAAATGTTCTGGCATTTCAAAAACCTGAGCCAAGATGCCTTGCAACCCTAAAACCCTTTTAGTATCTACTTTTGACAAAGATATGGAGATCTATATGATATAATCTCCTTATGGTTTCAAGACAGAACTTTCAACTACTCTTACCTCTAGGTTTTTCTAATACCTTTATATAAAGCTTTTGAATTCTACTCTTGGTAGAGATACCAAGGACTCTCACCTTATTCAAACCCCAACCTGTTCAAAAGATCCACCCTTACCCCAAGCTAGTCTTGATGGTAACCCTAATAGTATTTGGTTTTGTTTGTAGGATGAATTGCCTTGATCTGCTGCTTGACTTGTTTTCTTAGGAGTAGTATGAGCTACCCTAGGAGCTCATCATCTAGCATATATGTAATCCAAGAATATCAACCCTAAACAAGTTAACCGAGCTAGATCTGATCTATAGCCCCCAGATGATCATCTAATCCCTTAACTAGATCACCTTTGATTTTATTCCTTCTAGAAGCTTCCATGTCTATGAAGACCAATATCAAGCATGGATCCTTCCTACTCCATCTATACTTCAACCTCATCCATTTGGTGATGATTTGGAACCTTGCATCCTCTCAAAATCATCCTCTCTTGTAGACCATCTTCGAGTCTCCCTCATTTCCACTCCTTCTGCATTTTTTGCAATGCACTTGAAGCATATTGTAGATCATCTTAAGGATTATCAAGGCCCACTGTTTCCCTTAGCTAGATCATCTTTAAATCCACTTGTTCTTGATGGTTCTGTAGGCAAGAAAATAACAATTCCTGCAAATCTTATCAACTGGCCTACTTTGGTAGAAGCCCACCTCTCCATAGTACCTTCTTTAGACCAACTCTTTGCATGATTGTGTTGTACTCATAAAGGTATAGCAATACATACTTCACGTGTTCCAAATGGATCTTTGTGCTTAAAAATCCCACAAGGTTTTGAAGGCTGTTTGATAATCTGTTTTCGCACCCTTATTTTATTCAAAGTTTGGAATCAATCCTTGGAGAGCTCAACCATGATCAACCTCAAACATATGTACCATGGTGATCTACATCACTTGGTATATCCATCCATATACTCCATGACCCAAGGGGAGCTTTGAGCTCCAAGATCCATCCATGTTTTCGTGGTATAAAAATAACATCACCCTAGATCCACTATTCCTTGTTTCTACCAAAATCAAGTGGGATTCTCAAACCCCAAGGCTGAAAATGATAGATATAATTTTTTTACATCATATACCTTGGAAATATAAATTTATCAAATAATTTCCATAATTAGTTTGGCCCAAAACTATTTAAAACCTCTCCTTTAACAAAATCTCAAAAACTCCATCTACAAAGGAAAGTTTGGTTCTTCCAAAGCACTTCCCCAACTTTAAGCACTTTTGAGGCCTATATATCATACCCCAACTTCCAACTTAAAAAATATTTTTTTTTGAAGAGTTTTAATAATTCTTTTTGCCTTTTCCATAAATTGTAGAAATGATAAAAGAAATGCTTTAAATACTCTTATGCCTCAATAAATTTTGGGAAAATTCTCCAATGTGTGGACTTTCATTTGGGACCATCCCAAACCAAAAACTCGCCTTTCACAATTCAAAAATCCCAAATGAACTAAATAAAACCCTTTTAGCACTATTTGAATAATTAACAAAAGAAGGACCTAAAATGTTCATAAAAATTTAGAATAATTCCTCGAGGTGTACCTTGATCATATCTACCTACTAGCATCATTAACTCACCTTCCCATGATCAACTTTGGGAAATATTTTCATGAACATCATCTATGGCAAATGGAGTATGAACAAAACATGAACTAAATCCTTTTCAAAATCCCTCCAAACTTGCAAGGCAATGCACCACAGCACCCAACACTCTCTCTGGTCAAGCTACACTGTAGCCACACTATAGCACTGTCCCTCCTCCTTGTCCTTTATGCTTGTATGAGAGTAGAGAGAGAGGGAAACAACCACATAATGCCATAAATATTAAAGACTTGCTGCAGTAGCCACCTCTCTGCCCCTCCTCACTCTCTTAATGGCCCACACGACCACTCCACCACCCCTGAGGCCCAATCCCTTGCCAGGACACCTCCTCCTTGCCCAAATGAACATAGTCCACCATGGACATGCCTTCCTTCGTTTAAATATCCAGAACCCACCCCAGCGCCTCCCTTCGCCCCCATTTGCCCCCTGTGCTCTCCACCTACCTCCCCCAACACCCTCTCTTCCTCCCTAGCCCTTTCCTGCCTAAGAGAGAGAGGGAGAGAAGCTTCGGCCTCCTCCAAAAATTGAGCAAGGTTCCTCCCCCTCTTGCTCTCTCCCTCGAGATGTCACCGTGTAGCAACCCCCTCGATCTCCTCTACCTGACCCTAGTCTTAGTCTTGCCTAGGAACAACCCTATCTTCGTCTCTGGCGAGCTCCCAAAGCACCTCTCGGCTGACGTCGCGCAAGCTCCCTCCCGATGAATAAACTGCCTGTGTCGCCCACCGTTCGGCTCCTCGTCGTCGACCGCATCGCCCTGTCGTCTCCACGATCGCCTGCGAGCCCTCAGGTGAGCTCCCCGAGCGCCACCGTTCCATGTTAGGGTTTCTGCCCCGCCGCCTCCATCGAGAGGAAGAGGACGAGCCAGGGCCATCCATCGCCCTCTAATCGGATGGCCATGTCCCTCCTTACTTCTTCGTCGCCCGCTGCGGCTGGAGGGAGGGACCCACTTGGGCAGTTACCCCTAGATTCCAGCCCCAGAACCCTATGTTTTTAATCTTTTCCACTAGATCTGTCTAGTAGCTGTTTGGTTTAAATCTTTTTGAAATTAAAATCCATCACCAAATGCCTAGATCTAAATTTCCATAAGTCCCTACATGTTTTCCCTAACATGAAGTATCACTGGTTGACCTAACCTCTGTCCAGATTTATTCCAATAAATCAAATTCCTATATGTATACTTTTCCTTCATAAATTCTTTCTATGAGTTTTACAAATCTTATTGATGTGAAACCTTTGTACCATGAAATGTATCCTAGATACATTGCATGACACCCTGGCCCCATAGTCATTTGCTTCTTATTTTGCCTAGAGCAAAAATAACAAAAACAGCCATAATCAGCCTTTAGGAATTTCTCTGAATCAAACCAAATTTGTTATTGACCTATTTCAGACTCTAAATGATTTAGTACCTCAATACCTATCATTATACAAGAGTTCAAGAATTTTTGAGTTTCTGTTTAATTTTAGTGAATTAAAAACTTTTGTATGTGGTTTTATCACTAAATAAATCATTTCAGAAGCTTAGAAACTCCAAAAATAGTGATTCTAATTTTTAATGGAAGCTATTTGAAATACCCATACATTGACCTTTACCTCATATCATTTGGACATGTAGAATAAATCTGGTTAAAAAGGCAAATATACTACAAAACTGACTTTGGGATTTTCCCAAGGGCATTCTGGTAAATATTTTGAGATGAATACAACTCTCAAAAATCTTAAACACCAAAATCAACCAAAAAATCTGAGGACAAATTTATTCGAGCTACAAATATTTTCTGGTGATTTATTCACCTTAACTAGAGGTTATCTCACTAGAAAAATCATAACTAAATATAGGAAATTGATAAAATCATAAAACCACTTTTGTTGGCCTTGTTATTACAATACCTATCTATAGATATCATTTTTGCACATTGATATCATACAGGTCCAACCCTTAGTTCCAAACCCCTTTATTAAGTGGTTTTGGCAAATAAATCCTAAAGGAAAGTCCACAAAGACAATTTAAGTAATTCCAAACGCTATTATCTCAATCTATTAAGACCTACTGATTTGAATAATGTGTGGTATGCTTGTTTTCTGTATGGTATTGGTGATTGTATGCCTTTTGTTGATTGTGCCCTTTGTTTGCTTGCATGTGATCCACAACGACGATAGATGCGATTATATCGGAGACCAGAAGAAGATGGTTATTATTATTGGTTATTATGGTATTCTAAGAAGAATTCTAGGTACATATATTGCTAGTTTGCTGATCCCAGGCAAGCCACCTTCTTGCTCATCATCCTTGTCGTACTATTTTACTTATGCATGTTTTACCTACTATTTTATGAAAGCTGCATTATTTTATTATATGATGAACTATATCTAGTAGTGGCTTGGCTCCTCCAAACCATTACACATGTGTACTACTATGTACAACCCCCTTGATGACACCTATTTATCCCTAGAATGGTAGATGGTGTATAACACCCTAACCCTTTAGAGACCCTGTTTTAGCTGAAGCAAAGCAATAGGATGGGAAGACCCCGAAAAAGTTTTACAAAGAGTTTTATGATAAAACCTTGGTGAGGTTTGACCTACCAAGAGAAGTTTGAGAAATAAAAAGGTTTTCATTTTACAAAAGATGCTGAAAGAAAGATGGAGGAAAAAATTTTACGAAAACGCACCCGGTTCTTTGAAGCTTTAGCTATAACAACTTAACCCGTGCAACCACACTACTCTAGAATGGGACAGGGCTGGACTTGAAGTGTGCTACTCTGGTGTGGGAATTCTCATAACTGCTAAAGGGGGGATCATATTCCTCTAATCCCGGGCTTCCTTTACCAAAACGGTCCACTGTTAGACAGTCACCTGGAGGAAGTAGGATCACCCATGTGAGTGACTAGGGGATGCTATGAGCCTCTCACAGAAAGTGCCCACTCTAGAGGAGTTGGAATGCGCTCCGGTTAGTCTACGGCCCTGACGTCCCGATGTTGAGAGGAACAACTCATAGGGTCGGGCCTATACTAGAGTGGCATCTGGAGAGTCTTGATCGGTTACTAGACCCACGATCGGTGAAGATCAGGGCAGGGTACCCGGATGGTGTGGGTAAAGTGTACAACCTATGCAGAGTGTAAATCTATTCGAATAGTCGTGTTCGTGGTTATGGACGGTTGGACAAACTAGTGTAGAGCGGTGCTAGTTTTGATTTCAAAAAGGACTTCGGAAAAGCAAAGGCTTTGGAAATGTTTTGACCATGGTATGGTCGGAAAGGAAGGAAAGGAGTTTGGTCATGGGATGACCGGAAGGACGAAACAAATGGGTGATCCAGTCCTAGTGTTTTCCAAAACTTTTCAAAAAGGTTTCCAAAAATGTTTAAAAAAGTTTTCAACAAAGATATGTGGATGCTATATCTAGAAGAGAAACTATTTGAGAAAAGAACCTCTCTTGGAGCCCTCCTACTACCACAGCCATATTGCATATCCTTGTGTTATTATTATTCTATTAAGGTGGTTTGCGAGTACATTCAAAGTACTCACTGGCATTGTCCCTGGCTATTAACTTGGTCAGATATCGAGAAGAAGGTGAAGTTGACGAATATGCGAACTAGGACGTTCTCCCAGTCAGTTGCCTATAGGTTAAGGCATGGCTCAGCTCTACGCGTTATGAAGTCCCGCTGAATTTTCTTGATGTATCCATAATGGCAAGTAAGGTATGACATGTATCCGCTTAAGTAATGGATGTTTACTTTGATACTTGTCGGTTATGTGCCACGACTAACTAATCATGGGATCGTGGTGTATGCATAACTGGGATTCTCGGAGGATTAATTCGGGGCCCGACACAGACTGTGGAATATTGCTCAGCTACGTCTGATGTCTACGCACTTCTATTCTTGTAGACAGTTTTTGGGCCTCCAAGTGCAGAGGTTTGTAGAACAGCAGCAAGTTTCCCTTAAGTGGATCACCCAAGTTTTATCGAACTCAGGGAGGAAGTGGTCAAAGCTATCCCTCTCAAGCAACCCTACAATCAAGATACAAGAAGTCTCTTGTGTCCCCAACACACCCAATACACTTTTCAGGTGTATAGGTGCACTAGTTCGGTGAAGAGATAGTGAAATACAAGTGGTATGGATAATGATGAGTGGTAACGGTGCCAGAAAAGAGCTTGACGGGTAGGAAGAGACTAAAGGAAAACTGAAATAAAGATGGAAGCAAGCAAACATGTAACATATCTAATTGCAAACGGTGTTTCAATGCTTAGAAACAAGGCCTAGGGATCATACTTTCACTAGTGAACACTCTCATATAAATATCTTCTCTTTATGATACTACTATAAACTACTCTCCGGTTGGATAACTCTAATCCACGGTAGGGCTATGACAGCACACCTCAAAGTTCGCTTTCCCCATCTAGATAACCCCACACTGTCACCTTGAGCACTAGATGGTTCCAACAAACACCACAATTTCATAGAGACATCCAACTCCAAATATAACTCATAACAGGTATTTGTAATCTCTAGCATAAGTGCCACCATGGTGTGCACGCTGTCACTTTCACACGCATGGGGAGAGCAGAGATCTATTAAAGCACTTGAGTAGCAAGGTAGATCTACTTGATTACAAAGCTCATGATCACAATATGATCATGCATAGAGAGAGATATGAACACATAGCTACCGGTAGAACCCTTAGCCTCGAGGAAGAACTACTCCCTCATCATCATGGGACTTAGCAACAGCGATAGAGATGGTTGTGGAGATCGATGGAGATGGATTTGGGGGCACTTCCCCGTCCCGGCAGGGTGCCGGAACAGAGACTTTCTGTCCCCCAAATCTCCCCTTCGGTGGCGCCGGCGCTGTGGAACTTTTCATGGCTGGAGGCTGGATTCTTTAGGGTTTTCTCGTCGGGAGGCTTCTTATAGGTAAAGGGGCGATGTCAGGGGGTGGACCAGGGGCCCACACCACCTGGTGGCACGGCCAGGGGGACCCGCACCACCACATGGTGTGGCCAGCCCCTGGCCCCTCTCTGTGTCATCTTATGGCTCCGTGGGTCTTCCGTTGAAATATCGACTTTGGCTTTTGTCCGGTCCAATTCCAAGAATATTCATTTTCTGGCTTTCCTGGAACCAAAAACATAAGAAAACAGGCAACTGGCACTGTGGCATCTTGTTAATAGGTTAGTTCCAAAAAATGTGTAAAAGTATTCCAAAGTGTGGACAAAACATAAGAAAGTAGATATAAAACAAGCATGGAACATCAAAACTTATAGATACGTTAGCAACGTATCAACATCCCCAAGCTTAACTCCTACTCGTCCTCGAGTAGGTAAGTGATAAAAAGAAAGAATAATTTTTGAGGTGACATGCACCATCATAAACTTGATCAAAGTATTTGTAAAACATTGAAAGCTGGGATCATAGTAGTCTAAACATGAGCATGAAAGATGAAGTTCTAACAATAAGACATAGTGACTATGCATGCAACATGAAAGGATACAAACAAAGATCATGAATAACAATGCATTGAAAGACGTTTGTTTGTTTGACATATAGAAAACATAGCATAGTGGCATTCAGCTTGTCCCTCATGGAGTAGAAAAACATAAATGCATAGGACACCTTCAAAGTTCATAAGGGAGACTAGATACAAATAGTTCAAGAACAAGCAATATCAACATTATGAATCAATCAACAAGTCTTGGGATAATGCACATTAAACTAAGAATGACCACTATGCTCTCTCAATAGGTGCATAAAGATAGAAGATGGAGACTCAACATAAAAAGTAAAAGAAGGGCCTTCATAGAAGGAAGCAGGGATTCAAGTCTCATAAAGAGCTTCCAAAAATTATGGTACTTATTATCTTTCAGCTCTCATTGCCCCTATCATAAGCATCTTGAAATGATTAAGGTTAAAGTGAACAAACTATGGAGTGTATGCTTGGCAAAGTATAAGTTGGAAATCTCATGTCCATTGAATATGAGGGTCATTCCTCATGCTACTCAAGTTTAGTTACCGTAAGTTCTTCTCATAGTAAGTACATGTGTATCATAGAGAACCACCAACGGGGTACCCCTTGCCCGATGATACGGAAGAATCCCCATATCAAAATGACAAGGCAAGCAGACAACGAGCATCTCAGCAATCTTCTTATTTATCAAGGGAAAATGGTGCTTTTTTCTCTCTTTCCTCTTTTCTCATTTCTTTTTTTCTTTTTTTTCTCAATCTCTATCTCTTTTTTTATAAGAAAAATGCTTCATAGATTGCTCATTATGGTTACGCTACAGGTTTCCACCATGATTAGGCATGGATTAGACCAGCGGTCAGGCGTTTCTCTAACACACATACATAACTCCGTGGACTTACAAGCTCCCCTTTCATTTCACACCGACGACATCCATAGACAAAAGAGCATGATATCAACTAGGTACAATGTACAAGTGCAATGTTGAAAGCATTCCCCACGATAGCATGGTTCTGCTAATCCCCAACGTATAAGTGCAAGCATATACAACATAGATGACACAATGGTTCAAGTTTATTAGGGGCAAGAAAAGTAAAGTGTGCCATTAAGTTCGTGAGAGCTTTAATCACTAGTTTTCTCATAACAAGTTTAATTCGGAAGGTAGATAAAAACATGAATATACTTGGAATAGCAAATGCTAATAGGTAGGTATGGTGGACTCTTCGGAATAACTTGGTTTTATTTGGAGTTGGATGCATGAGTGGAACTCATACTTGGTTATGGAGGCTAGCAAAAGACTGGGAGTGACCAACTAAGAGAGCAATAATGGCCATAATCATGCAAAGCGACAAAACATCATTAATTAAAGAATAAAGTGATATTAAAGTCGAAAACTAAAGGATCATCAAGGATACGGTGACTTGGGATTATCATTACATGGTGTGAGCATGCGCCAAGTCGACCCAAATAAAGCATCAAAGGAGAATACCACAATACTATGCTTTAATATGCTAAAACAACGCATGATTTTTTTCAAGGCACATTAAGAAATATCAAGTGTTTATAACATGTCATGCTACAGCAAAAATCACTAAGCATAAAGCCAAAAAATATCAAGCATGACATGACAAAGTCCAAGTCACAGTCAAAAACAAGCTCCTTTTACCACTTAAGCATGAACTTTTCCTACTCTTTTCCAATCCAAACCAAACTTATTTGAAAACTAATGTATGAAAGAGGGGGTCCAACCAATTTATTCAAGAAAACTAAGCAAAATAAGAAAATGAAAACTAAGAACAAAAAAAATGCTCCAAGAACAACACAATAGTGCATAAAACAATAAAAACGAAGTGTCTAGAAAGACCTGAGATTTTTATTGATGAAGAAGGGGATGCCTTGGGCATCCCCAAGCTTTGATGCTTGTACCTCTTGAATATTTCTTGGGGTGACACAGGGTGGCATCCCCTAGCTTGAGATTTTTTTCATTCTTCATCTCATTACATCATTCTTTCCCTACACCTGAAAATTTTCCTTCATACAAAACTTCACACAATCTTCATTAGCAATATTAGTGCATTCAAAAGATAATAAACCTTTGGGTTTTAGTTTTAAAACAGCAAAACTTTCATTAAAAACATAAGCTACTATAGCAATTCCCTTGTAACACCCCGTCCACTCCTGGGCCCGGGGGGTGTCACTCCTGGCAGCTTAATATGATATCTAGACTGGCCCCACAGAACAACACTAGTCTTATCTACGCACTTTGTCCTCACTCGTGCGCACCCGGTTACCCACTTCCTGGTCGGTCACCCATCCTAGAATTGCTCTAGGCCAAGCACGCTTAACCTTAGAGTTCTTTTCGAATGAGCTTCTAGAAAAGAAGTTGCAAATTGTTGGTATGAGTATTCTATCAATCCTATTAAGCCATGTGCCTGGTCTCACCGCCACTAGCCCGCACACACCCGTTTAACCGCGAGGTCGGCTCTGATACCACTTGTAACACCCCGTCCACTCCTGGGCCCGGGGGGTGTCACTCCTGGCAGCTTAATAGGATATCTAGACTGGCCCCATAGACCAACACTAGTCTTTTCTGTGCACTTTGTCCTCACTCGTGTGCACCCGGTTACCCACTTCCCGGTCGGTCACCCATCCTAAAATTGCTCTAGGCCAAGCACGCTTAACCTTAGAGTTCTTTTCGAATGAGCTTCCGGAAAAGAAGTTGCAACTTGTTGGTATGAGTATTCTATCAATCCTATTAAGCCATGTGCCTGGTCTCACATCCCTCAAAAAGCTCAATTCACGAAAAAGAACCCAAAAAGAAATCGATAAAGAGGCAAATGCAAATAATGGCAGAAATCTGTCAAAGTAGACCAGCTGGTGAAAACCGATTTTTTCGAAGACCTTCTGTTGCTCAAATTGAAAAGTGTTGAACTAGCGAAAGTTAGCTAACAACCTGCGGGATTTATTCAGAAAATTGCAGCTCAATCCGACATACAGATATTTTTCACGACTTTTTTAAGTGAAGCACAAAAATCTATTTCGGGACAACACTTCCCTAAATCTTACTTCCCTCTCATTAGAGGTTATTCTTGGCACAAAAATAAAAATAGAAAGGATAAGGAGAGGTTATTACAGAAGTAATAACTTCCAAGACTCAACAAAAACTTTTGGATTATCTTCCAATAAGTACTTTTCTTTAACGCCTTTAAGTTAGGCATGATAGTTTGAGAAGATGCTCATATAAGAAATATGAATTGAAGTAAAGGAGAGCATCAAGAAGCAAATTCAAAGCACATTTAAGTCTAACCCACTTCCTATGCATAGGAATCTTGTAAAGAAACAAGTCATGAAAGCACAAAGCAACAAGCATAGGAAAGCAAAATAAGTGCAACTTCAAGACTTTCAACATAAAGAGGGGAAACCTAATATTATTGAGATGCATAAAACCATGTTTCTCTCTCTCATAATAACTTTTAGTAGCATCATGAATAAAATTAACAATATAACTATCATATAAAACATTCTTATCATGAGCCACATGCATATAATAATTATTACTCTCCACATAAGCATAGTCATTCTTATTAATCATAGTGGGAGAAAATTCAACAAAATAGCTATCATTATTATTCTCATCACCATAATCATAAAATATAGGAGGCATATTGTAGTCATAATTAATTTTCTCCTCAATAGTAGGTGGACTAAAAATATCATATTCATCGTTGTAATCATCATATATTGGAGGCATAGTATCATCAAAGTAAATTTTCTCCTCCATGCTTGGGGGACTAAAAATATCAGTTTCATAAAAATTAGCTTCCCCAAGTTTAGACTTTCCATAGCATTAGCAATAATGGTGTTCAAAGAATGCATACTAATAATATTGCTATTATCATGCAAATAAAGTTCCATAGGTTTTTAATTTTCTCTTCAATCACTAATGTCCTAACTCAAGATAAATACTATAAAGCTCTCTAATTTTGTTGTTGTTTTCCATTAAGCCTAACTAGTGAAAATAAAAACAAGAACCAAAAAGGTATAATTGCATAATCTAAAGGAAATAACTTCGAGCACTCACACACCAGCAATCGTACTAGAAGATAGCTTAGTAGCCAGAGGATGTGAGTACCTTTTACCTTACCTCCCCGGAAACGACGCCAGAAAATAGCTTGATGTCTATGCACTTCTATTCTTGTAGACAGTTGTTGGGCCTCCAAGTGCAGAGGTTTGTAGAACAGCAGCAAGTTTCCCTTAAGTGGATCACCCAAGGTTTATCGAACTCAGGGAGGAAGTGGTCAAAGGTACCCCTCTCAAGCAACCCTGCAATCAAGATACAAGAAGTTTCTTGTGTCCCCAACACACGCAATACACTTGTCAGGTGTATAGATGCACTAGTTCGGCGAAGAGATAGTGAAATACAAGTGGTATGGATAATGATGAGTGGTAACGGTGCCAGAAAAGAGCTTGACGGGTAGGAAGAGACTAAAGGAAAACTTAAATAAATATGGAAGCAAGCAAACATGTAACATATCTAATTGCAAACGGTGTTTCAATGCTTAGAAACAAGGCCTAGGGATCATACTTTCACTAGTGAACACTCTAATATAAATATCTTCTCTTTATGATACTACTATAAACTACTCTCCGGTTGGATAACTCTAATCCACGGTAGGGCTATAACAGCAGACCTCAAAGTTCGCTTTCCCCATCTAGATAACCCCACACTGTCACCTTGAGCACTAGATGGTTCCAACAAACACCACAATTTCATAGAGACATCCAACTCCAAATATAACTCATAACAGGTATTTGTAATCTCTAGCCTAAGTGCCACCATGGGGTGCACGCTGTCACTTTCACACACATGGGGAGAGCAGATATCTATTAAAGCACTTGAGTAGCAAGGTAGATCTACTTGATTACAAAGCTCATGATCACAATATGATCATGCATAGAGAGAGATATGAACACATAGCTACCAGTAGAATCCTTAGCCTCGAGGAAGAACTACTCCCTCATCATCATGGGACTCAGCAACAGCGATGGAGATGGTTGTGGAGATCGATGGAGATGGATTTGGGGGCACTTCCCCGTCCGGGCAGGGTGCCGAAACAGAGACTTTCTGTCCCCCGAATCTCCCCTTCGGGGGCGTCGGCGCTGTGGAACTTTTCGTGGCTGGAGGCTGGATTCTTTAGGGTTTTCTCATCGGGAGGCTTCTTATAGGCGAAGGGGTGATGTTAGAGGGTGGAACAGGGGCCCACACCACCTGGTGGCACGGCCAGGGGGACCCGCGCCACCACATGGTGTGGCCAGCCCCTGGCCCCTCTCCGTCTCGTCTTCTGGCTCCGTGAGTCTTTCGAAGAAATATCGACTTTGGCTTTTGTCCGGTCCAATTCTAAGAATATTCATTTTCTGGCTTTCCTGAAACCAAAAACAGAAGAAAACAGGCAACTCGCACTTTGGCATCTTGTTAATAGGTTAGTTCCAGAAAATGTGTAAAAGTACTCCAAAGTGTGGACAAAACATAAGAAAGTAGATATAAAACAAGTATGGAACATCAAAAATTATAGATACGTTAGCAACGTATCCATGTCCCTTTTATTCTTAAAATTTCTTTCTTTGTAATCATATATGTGTACATGTTCAATGAGAAATAAAGTGTTGGTTGCCTCAATATTTTCTGAGTTCTATATTACCATCTTATTTTCGAATGATCATGTCCTAGTCGAAAATCCCAGAATACTTGAAAGTACTTTATCCTCATGTATGTTCTAGTTAGATTTCCGATTCTAAAAAATGCTACCTTCGGGTATAAGTCTAAATTTTCTTGTCTATATTGGGTTCTTTATCTGATTGCCGGATGCGGGCATTTTCTGAGTAGTTAATTGTTGGTACTAGAATCCAGCTATGTTTTCGAGTTTAAACTGGTTTAGCAATCAAGCCTCAATAATTTCTCGGGAAAGTTTCCATGTTGAAGGTTCGCCGGCTCACGAAAGGGACAAGGCAGAAATCTAAGTATAGAAAAACAAATAGTGCTTATGTAAAATTTTAGGCACAATAAAATAAAGCCAAAGTGATAAAAAGGAAGTCAAAAGCATCGGTTGTTGCAAATCTTAGCACTAGAAAAAATATTACACTACTTATTACAATCCGATTGTTTCAGAATAACACACTTTTTTTATGGTACTCTACGATGCAGGAGGAGAGGTAGGAGTTGTCGCCTCACTGGATACATCGCCTTCACCTTGATATCTTCCGAGATACACAAATCGGATTCGGTTTGCTCCTTTTCGGAAACTTCAGCTATTTCTTTGGCAGGCGGAGGAAGCTTTTCCACGTGAGTGAAGAAAGGAGTGGCATAGCTAGTCAAATCAGCTACGTGACATCCATAGCCAGTGTAGGAGTCCATGATGGCCTTAATGTTCTCCTCCTTGCCTTCTTCGTCCACAGTTGAATAACCACTGGTTACTTGCCATATCTTCATGCTTCCATGGTAGCTCATAACCATGGTGAGGGCATTCTGTGTTGCGGTTCGCGCATAGGACATGTTCCAGTCCTGGAAGAGCTAGGGCATCTCCTTTACCTTATCTTCCACCTCAAATGAGGACATTTTGTTCATGTCCGAAACTTTAAGAGTTTCGCCAATATCCTCGAGTGACTGGCGGAAATCATGACGCAAGTCGCTGACTTTGGTAAGCCGGCTGGTGCGAGACTCGGTGGAGGAGGAATCCAGCAAATTCAGAGGGCTTGCGTATATCAAGCAAATGGCAAAAATAAAACCAAACTCCTAGAGTCAGAAGAATGAAAAGTCGATGGACAGGAAAAATACCAAAGATGACATCATCAACTTTGGTCTTTTCCGCCCTGAGGCTCTAGAGTTCAGCCCGGAGTGCTTGGGTAATGTCCTTCTCCTTGGCCAATTCATCACTGAGCTCTGAGATTTCCTAATCCTGGATTGCGATCTTTCGATCACATTCTTCGGTGGCTATATTAGACGACTCAAGAATGCTAGCAATGCTATGCTCATGATCCGCCTTAAGTTCATTCAGCTCCCGCTATAAGTCGGCGTTTTCCACCTCCAGGGTTTTGAAATTCTCGACCTCTTGAATCATTTTACATGACTGTTTGACCAGTTCTGTTAGAAAAAGAAAACAGTCGAATAAGAAATTCGGCTATGAAAGCAAAAATAACAAGGATAAGGACTGAAATGGTTACCTTCGGCCTCATCCCTCGAAATCTTCAGTTGAGAATTTTCAAGACGGAGAGCTCTGATCTCTCATCTTATTGCAAATATTCTTTAATAATTCCTGGTTATAATCATTAACTTTCTATAAGTCATAATAATACCTAGAGTCAGAAGTCTACTAAAGACTCGGGCTAATATTTTAACTAATATCAGCACGAGCCTTGGGGGCTACACTAGTTCGTCCTTTGGTATCCTATGGAATCATAAATCCGGATTTTCCATCCAACTTCATGCTTGGGGACTAGAGTATATTATATGAAATAGAGTAAAAGTGTGAGTTGGAATTCCGACTTACATATTGTTCATGAGTAAGCTTTCTTAGGCTCATGTTCACCTCAGAAGTAACCTTCTCGGTGAGAGTCAGTGGGATTATTGGTGGTGGCGGAGCCACGCCAACCTTCAGCTTCTCGTCACGAAGACGAACTTGGTCAAGAAGCTCGGAGAACTTGACGTCCTCGGCTTCTTGCGCCTCTTCCTCGGTGGTGATGTTACGGCTCTACAAGCATTGCTTAGTCATTTTCTGGATCTCTTCGGCAGTCTTCCGAGTAATGCCAAGTTTGGCAATACTCGGATTGCTGAGTAGGTTATCTGTGAAAACCTTTGTCGAGGGATCAGTACCCTTTGGGGTTTCACCCTTATCAGTTGCCGAGTCACTCATGGTGACGTCGATCTGCGATCCAAGGATCGATGGATCAGAATATTGACCCGGATCTTCTACAACAGTTGGAGATGGAGTAACCTCCGGTGTTGTGGAAGGCTTCAGGGTAGGAGTCAGAGGTGGAGCAGCATGCGAAGTCAAATTTAACTTTGACTGTCGCATAGGCTTTGTCGGGATTGTCTTCCCCTTGCCCTTGGTGATCTATTTAGCTATGAAGAAGTGATAGTATAAGATCATTACGCTTTAGAGGGAGTAAGAAATAAAATACAAAGACCTTGTGAGGAAAGTTACCTCTTCCCAACGGGCACTTCCTTTGTGCCGATAGAAACAGTCGGAGTCTTACGCTTTCGGGTAAGTGTCTCCGGTAGTGGAACAAGTTCTCCATCATCCTGAGACATCTCAAGAGGATATCCCTCAAGAGGAGCAAGTTTCAACTAAGGGAGGTCAGCAAGCTTAAAGAAGAAATTACCTCAATTTTGCAGAAAGATGTAATAAAGTATAGATGAGCACATATTCGAGTGATTGTTGGAGAACTTACTGATGTTATAGGATCATCAGCCGTATACATATCCAAAGATATGTCCAGAATTTTCCTCTAGATCCGCTCTCTAATCAACGATTTGATCTGGGACTCATAGTCCTTCTCCGAGTAAGTTTTGGAGTAGATCCGAAGAGACACCGTCTTACTTTTGGTGATTGTATGCATGAGCCGGTCACCATGGTGTTGGAGAGGCTGGATCCGGGGCGCTAGATAGTAGTGGATCAAGTGGGATCCTTTCAGACCCTTATGCTTCATCAAATATTCGATCCGCCTCTTGGCAAGAACCAGATCGTTAGTGAGAGCCGGAGCCTTTGCATCCCAGGACTCTTGGGGCGTGGCGGTGCCTTCACGAAAACCGATAAAGCAGTTGCTTTGCCGGGAACCAGTCTATCCTTATGGTAAAAGAACGTGGACGGCCACTGCTTCACCGACTCGCTAGCTTTAATCCTAGGATAGACTCGTTCTCTCCTAACAGAAAGCTAAGAGTTCCGATAATGTAAGGATTACCGGAAGTGATGGAATTTCTCTGGGTATGGAAATAGTACCGGAACAGAAGAAGGGTCGGTTTAATTCTTAGATACCCCTCACACAAAGATGCGTTAGCGCTCATTTCTAAGAGTGAGTTTGGGGGAGATTGTGGAGTTGCACTCTGTAGTGATCTATAACCTCTGTCAAGGTGGGTGCCGAAGTGCACTCGCACATCGGTTTTGGGGGTGGGGATGGTTTGGCCGAAACCGCTCCGCCAGTCACTGGCGCGGAGGAGGCCTTCCCTATCGACGACGTGGAGCTTGTCATCATCAAGGACGCAAGGGATCTAGTCCTCGTGGAACTTCTCCTTCTTCATAATAGGGGTCGTCGCCGCCGTGTCGGATGATGAAGCATCAGCCATTTTCATGGACGTTGGTGACCTAGGATGGGCGGCGCTGTTTTCTTGGGCGGGGGGGGCATAAGAGCTTTTCGCGGGAAGCATCGAGAGGAAGGAGAAAGCACTAGCGTTGGTAAGGAACAAGGAAGAGATCTTGACCCCTTATATCCCTCACTTGCATCAAGATTTGTGCATGATAAACAGTAACCGTGCCACACGTCGTGGAAGGAGCTGGGTAACCTCCTTGCAAGGATTACGTCGACTCGATCTCCATGCCCACATTAAAACGACGCCTCATTTCTGCGAAAGGCAGACCAACCAACGGTCGTACTGAGAGGAATGTCTGTCAGTGACGTGACTTGACCTTGGCTGATGTAAGGTTACATTAGAGACCAAGTTCCGGCTTAGTTTGAATTTCAAGCTAGAAACCCAAATGATATACCCTTAGGTCCGACTTATTTTTAAGACCCGGATCCTATCCTTTCTTTTGAAGTTTCAGGAACCCTTCAAGATTCTACAAGCCGAAGATGGATCAAGCTAGATGAAGATGAAATCAGACTCTAGATCTTGGAGGCTTCTGGGGGATGCTGTTGGGGATATACTTTCCAGGTATCCACATTGTGCCTCACTTACTAGGCTGGCCCACTTCGGGTTAGAGCTTTGCTTCACGGGCGACCCAGTCAGGGAGAAGAGACGGAGTCTAGCCCGGCTATGGGAAAGGCCCAAAAGACTTACTGACATAGGCATGTAGTGTTACTTGTAGTTCAAGACGTACTATGTAACCGACTCTTAGTCGTAGCCAGATAGGTTTCTCCTGTAAACCCTAGGAAGGATATCTATATAAGGCGTCCTAGGGAGCAGCCTTTAGGGCACCTTATAATAGTCTACAATCTCAACTCACACAGGCAAAACCCTTGTAACCCATATCCGGCTCTGTCGTATTACTGGATTGCTAGTAAGAGTAGGATCCGTCCAAAGCCGGCGGATTTGAACCTGGGTAAACTTGTGTGCTCACCGTCCCGGAACACCATACGTCTCACACCTCTCTCTACCACACACCTCGAGGACCGCCTCATGGCGTACTTGTCATCAATCCGACGACAGAGTCCACTAGAGTCATTGCACGTGGTCTTTTCAAAATTACCTTTATCCACATTACCACACACACTCCAAATGGACGTGGTGATACAACTTTTGTCACACTAGTGCACCATTCCATGTGGCAGTTGCATTCCAGGGGCTTTTTGGGGTTTCTAACCATTCAATGTGGCAGTTACATTCCAAAATCTTTTGGGCTTTCTAAACATGGTTTAATACCTGGAGTCCACTACAGTCATTCCATGTGTTCTTTTTAATACCACCTTGATCCACATGACCACACACACTACAATGTATATGGTGATGCAATTTCTATCACACTAGTGCATCATTCCATGTGGAAGTTCCATTGTATGTTTTTTTGGGCTTTCTGACCATGGTTTGACACATGGAGACCAGTAGAGTCATTGCATGTGTTCTATTCAAAACCACCTTGATCCACATGACCACACATACTGCAATGGATGTAGCGATGCAACTTCTGTCACACTGGTGCATCATTCCATGTGGCAGTTGCGTTCCAGGGGCTTTTTGAGTTTCTGACCATGGTTTGACACATGGATTCCACTAGAGTGATTGCATGTCTTCTTTTCAAAACCACCTAGATCCACATGACCACACACACTCCAATGGATGTGGTGATGGACATTCTATCAAACTGGTGCATCAATTCATGTGGTAGTTGCATTCTAGGGGATTTTTGGGGTTTGTGACCATGGTTTGACACATGGAGTCCCTAGATTCATTCCATGTGTTCTTTTCAAAACCACCTTTATCCACATGACCACACACACTCCAAATGGATGTGGTGATACAACTTATATCATAGTCGTGCACCATTCCACACGGCACCTGCATTCTGAGGTATTTTTGAGCTTTCTAACCATGATTTGACACATGGAGTCCACTAGAGACATTGCATATGGTCTTTTAAAAACTACCTTTATCCACATCACCACACACATTCCAAATGGATGTGGTGATACAACTTCGGTCACACTAGTGCACCATTCCATGTGGTAGTCGCATTCCAAAGGCTTTTTTGCCTTTCCAACCATGGTTTGATACATGGAGTCCACTAGAGTCATTTCATGTGTTATTTTCAAAACCACCTTGATACACCTAACCACACACACTCCAATATATGTGGTGATGCAATTTTTGTCACACTGGTGCATCATTCCATGTGGAAGTTGCATTCCAGGGGCTTTTGGGCTTTCTGACCATGGTTTGACACATGTAAACCACTAGAGTAATTGCATGTGTTCTTTTCAAAACCACCTTGATCCACATGACCACACACACTCCAATGGATGTGGTGATGCAACTTGTGTCACACTAGTGCATCATTCCATGTCGCGGTTGTGATCCACGGGCTATTCGAGTTTCTGATCATGGTTTGACACATGGAGTCCACTAGAGTCATTACATGTGTTCTTTTCAAAACCACCTTTATCCACATGACCACACACACACCAAATGGATGTGGTTATACAACTTCAGTCACACTTGTGCACCAATCCATGTGGCAGTTGCATTCCATGGGCTTCTTGGGCTTCATGACCATGGTTTGAAACAACGAGTCCACTAGAGTGAATTCATGTGTTCTTTTCAAAACCACCTTGACCCACATTACCACACACACTCCAATGTATGTGGTGATGGAAGTTATGTCACATTGGTGCATCGTTCCAAGTGGAAATTGCATTAAAGGGGCTTTTGGGTTTTCTAACCATGGTTTGACACATGGAGTCCACTAGATCATTGCATGTGTTGTTTTCAAGGCCACATTGATCCACATGACCACACACAATACAAATGGATGTGGTGATACAACTTCTGTCACACACGTGCACCATTCCATGTGGCAGTTGCATTCAAATGGCTTTTGGGCTTGACACAAGGAGTCCACTAGAGACATTGTATGTGTTCTTTTAAAAACCACCTTGATCCACATTACCACACACACTCCAATGGATATAGTGATGCAACATCTTTAACACTGGTGCATCATTCAATGTGGCAGTTGCATTCCAGGGGCTTTTTGGGCTTTCTGACCATGCTTTGACACATGGAGTCCACTAGAGTCATTGCATCTGTTCTTTTAAAAACACCTTTACCCACATTACCACACACACTCCAAATGGATGTGGTGATACAACTTCTGTCACACTGGTGCACCATTCCATGTGGTAGTTGCATTCCAGGGGCTTTTTGGGGTTTCTGACCTGGTTTAACACATGGATTCCACAGGAGTCATTGCATGTGTTCTTTTCAAAAACCACCTTGATCCACATGACTACACACACTCCAATGGATGTGGTGACGGAAATTCTATCACACTAGTGCACTAATCCATGTGGTAGTTGCATTCCATGGGATTTTTGGGGTTTGTGACCATAGTTTGACACATGGAGTCCCTAGAGTCATTGCATGTGTTCTTTTCAAAACCACCTTTATCCACATGACCACACACACTCCAAATGGATGTGTGATATAACTTCAGTCACACTGGTGCACATATCCATGTGGCAGTTGCATTGAATGGGCTTTTTGGGCTTTGTGACCATGGTTTGAAACATGTAGTCCAGTAGAGTCATTTCATGTCTTCTTTCAAAACTACATTGACCCAAATTACCACACGAACTCCAATGGATGTGGTGGTGCAACTTCTGTCACACTAGTGCATCATTCCATGTGTTAGTGGTATTCCAGGGGCTTTTTTGGCTTCTTGACCATGGTTTGACACATGGAGTCCACTAGAGTCATTGCATGTGTTATTTTAAAAACCACCTTGATCCACATTACCACACACACTCCAAATGGAAGTGGTGATACAACTTCTATCACACTTGTGCACCATTCCACGTGGCAGTTGCATTCAGAGGTTTTTTGTGCTTTCTGACCATTGTTTGACACATGGAGTCCACCAGAATCATTGCATGTGTTTATTTTCAAAACTACCTTTATGCACATTACCACACACACTCCAAATGGATGTGGTGATACAACTTATATCATACTCGTGCACCATTCCACGTGGTAGTTGCATTCCGATGTATTTTTGGGCTTTCTAACCATGATTTGACACATGGAGTCCACTAGAGACATTGCATGTGGTCTTTTCAAAACTACCTTAATCCACATTACCACATGATACGTTGATAACGTATCTATAATTTTTGATGTTCCATGCTTGTTTTATATCTACTTTCTTATATTTTGTCCACACTTTGGCGTACTTTTACACATTTTCTGGAACTCACCTATTAACAACATGCCACAGTGCCAGTTGCCTATTTTCTGATGTTTTTGGTTTCAGAAAAGATAGAAAATGAATATTCTTGGAATTGGACCTGACAAAAGCCAAAGTCAATATTTCACCGAGGGGAACACGGAGCCAGAAGACGAGACAGAGAAGGGCCAGGGGATGGCCACACCACCTGGTGGCAGGGTCTAGGCTAGGCCGTGCCAGGGCATGGTGTGGACCCCCTGGCCAGCCACCGACCTCGCCTCTTTGCCTATAAGAAGCCTCCCGATGAGAAAACCCTAAAGAATCCAGCCTCTAGCCACGAAAATTTCCGAAGCACCACTGCCACCGAAGGGGAGAATCGCGGGACATAAAGTCTCTGTTCTGGCACCCTGTCGGGACAGGGAAGTGCCCCCGGAGCCATCTTCGTCGACTCCACGCCATCTCCATCACAATTGCTGACTCCCATGATGATGAGGGAGCAGTTCTTCCTCGAGGCTAAGGGTTCTACGGTAGCTATGTGTTCATCTCTCTCTCTCTATGCATGATCATATTGTGATCATGAGCTTTGTAATCAAGTAGATCCACCTTGCTACTCAAGTGCTTTAATAGATCTCTGCTCTCCCTATGTGTGTGAAAGTGATAGCGTGCACACCATGGTGGCACTTAGGCTAGAGATTACAAATACTTGTTATGAGTTATATTTGGAGTTGGATGTCTCTATGAAATTGTGGTGTTTGTTAGAACCATCTAGTGCTCAAGGTGACAGTGTGGGGTTATCTAGATGGGAAAAGCAAACTTTGAGGTGTCATGTTATAGCCCTACCATAGATTAGAGTGTCCAACCGGAGAGTAGTTTAGAGCAGTATCATAAAGAGAAGAAATTTATATGAGAGTATTCACTAGTGAAAGTATGATCCCTAGGTCTTGTTTCTCAGCATTGAAACACCGTTTGCAACTAGATCTGTTACATGTTCGCTTGCTTCCATCTTTATTTCAGATTGCATTTAGTCTCTTCCTACCCATCAAGCTCTTTTTTGGCACCGTTACCACTTATAATTGTCCATACCACTCGTATTTCACTATCTCTTCGCTGAACTAGTGCACCTATACACCTGACAAGTGTATTGGGTGTGTTGGGGACACAAGAGACTTCTTGTATCTTGATTGCAGGGTTGCTTGAGAGGGATACCTTTGACCACTTCCTCCCTGAGTTCGATAAACCTTGGGTGATCCACTTAAGGGAAACTTGTTGTTGTTCTACAAACCTCTGCACTTGGAGGCCCAACAACTGTCTACAAGAATTAAAGTGCATAGACATCAAGTTATTTTCCGGCGCCATTGCCGGGGAGGTAAGGTAAAAGGTACTCACATCCTCCGGTGTGAGTGCTTGAAGTTATTTCCTTTAGATTCTGCAATTATATCTTTTTGTTTCTTGTTTTTATTTTCACTAGTTAGGCTTAATGGAAAACAACAACAAAATTAGAGAGCTTTATAGTATTTATCTTGAGTTAGGACATGAAGTGTTTGAAGAGATAATTAAAAAACCTATGGAACTTTATTTGCATGCTAATAGCAATGTTATTAGTATGAATTCTTTGAACACCTTTATTGCTAATTCTATGGAAAAGTTTATGCTTGGGGAAGCTTGTTTTTATGAAGATGATCTTTTTAGTCCCCCAAGCATGGAGGAGAAAATTTACTTTGATGATACTATGCCTCCAATATATGATGATTACAATGATGAATATGTTATTTTCAGTCCACCTACTATTGAGGAGAAAATTAATTATGATTACAATATGCCTCCTATATTTGATGATTATGGTGATGAGAATAATAATGATAGCTATTTTGTTGAATTTGCTCCCGCTATGATTAATAAGAATGACTATGTTTATGTGGAGAGTAATAATTATTATATGCGACAAAAAATTTATTACAGCAAGTTCATAACTGAGCGAAGAACCAAAATATTACAAGCAGAGGTCACTGGCCACAAACATCAAACAATGGAAGGCAAATTATGCTATTAAGTATAGCAAACTTAACGAATGGCCTAAGAGCCCTGAAGCATAACGATGACGTCCTAGCCCATAGATTCCAGGCTGTCGGCTGATGACCCACAAGTATAGGGGGTGTATCGCGGTATTTTCGGTAAGTAAGAGTGTCGAACCCAACCAGGAGCAGAAGGTGTTGGCTAGTGGTATGGATCAGGAATTCTCTGCAAATACTTAGCAAACGGATTTTTAGGGGTTTTTGATAATGCAAGTAAATAATTTACAAGTAAATAAAAGACAGTAGGAATAAATGCAGCAAGTGGCCAAATCCTTTATTCAGCAAAGGACAAGCCGGTTGTATTACTTAAGATGACCAAACGTTCTCGAGGACACATGGGAATATCGTCAAGTGCTTTCGCTTCATATAGTTGATTAATCTTCTTTAGCTTGCTAAGTGTTGTGTGGGTGAACCTGTGCTAATTTACCGACCTTCCTAGGACTAATACATACTTTTGATTATACCCCTTGCAAACATTCGTAAGTAAAAGAAAGTAATTAAGGTAGAAACCTAACCATAGCTTTAAACTCTAAGACCCTGACGTCCCTTGTGCAATGGTTTCCTAACGGGTGTTTAGGTTTCTGTCACTCCGGCAACCCCTACGATTAGTAGCCAAATACACAATGCATTCCCCTAGGCCCATATAGGTGAAGTGTCATGTAGTCGACGTTCACATGACACCACTAGAAGAAGTACACCACAACTTAAATAACAAACTATTAAATCTTTCTCAACACAACTCCACTACTAACAACATGGCTTCTCCCATGTCCTCGAGAACAAAACGAACTACTCACAAGACATCATATGGATCATGATCAGATATGGAATAATGATGTATAACAATCTGAACATAAACAATAATTCAACGGTTCACTCAATAGCATCAACTACAAAGAGTAATCAACACCGGGAAAGTTTCCCCTGTGAACTAATGCAAGATTCAACTCAATTGTTACAGCAATATGGAGATGGTGATGAGGGTGGAGATGGTGATGATGGTGGTGGTGATGATGATGATGATCCTGATGAAGTCCAGCTTGATGGTGGTGTTGATGGCGACGATCTTCCCTATCCGGGAAGGAATTCCCCTGGCAGAAATCTGTCTGCCGGAGAGATCTTTCTCTCTCGGTGTTTTCTGCCCCACAGAGGCGGCGGAATCTTTCCGTGGTCGCTCCCCGGGTCTTAGTCTTTCGGGAGGATGATATACGCCAGAGGGGAGAGCCTGGAGTGGGCCAGGCTGGCCACACCACCTACTGGCGCGGCCTAGGGCTGCCCGCGCCAGGGGTGGTGTGGGCCCCCTGTGGCCCACCTCCAGCCCCCCTTCTGGCTTCCTTCGTCTTCTGGAAATATAGGATTTTCCGTATATTTTCCCGGATTTTCTTATCTTCGCGAATTTTGTCTCCAAACAGCACCTTTTCCATCAGAATCCTGACTGCAGCGGTCCATGCTCCAAAAGTCATCAACCATGCAAAAACAGATGAGATAACATAAGTATTACCTCTCAATATGAAATATATCAATGAATAATAGTGAATTATGACATAGAATAGTGATGCAAAATGGACGTATCAGAAACATGGTTTTATGCATCTCAACAATATTAAGTTTCCCCTCTTTATGTTCAAATTTTTGAAGTTGCACTTGTTTTGCTTTCCTATGCTTGTTGCTTTGTGCTTTCATGACTTGTTTCTTTACAAGATTCCTATGCATAGGAAGTGGGTTAGACTTAAATGTGCTTTGAATTTGCTTCTTCATTCTCTCTTTTACTTCAATCATATTTCTTATGTGAGAATCTTCTCAAACTATCATGCCTAACTTAAAGGCGTTATAGAAAAGTACTTATTAGGAGATAACCCAAAAGTTTTAGTTGAGTCTTGGAAGTTATTTCCTCTGTAATAACCTCTCCTTATCATTTTTGTGTGGTTTTTGTTCCAAGAGTAACCTGTAATGAGAGAGAAGTAATGCTTGGGAAAGTTGTTGTCCCAAAACAGATTCGTGTGCTTCGCTGTAAAAAATCTTGAAAAATCTCCGTACGTCGGTTTGAGCTGTAATTTTTGGTGCTTCTGCCCCAGGTTGTTATCCAACTTTCGTTGGTTAACACTTTTCGATTTGTGTAATAGAAGGTCTTTGAAAAAATTGGTTTTTACCAGCTGGTCTGTTTTGACAGATTTCTTCCATTATTCGCATTTGCCTCTTAATATATTTCTCTTTGAGTTCTCTTTGATCATTTGAACTTTTTAAAGTAAGTCCTATAGTAGCTTGTGTTTTTAATGAAATTTTTTCTATTTTAAAACTAAACCCCAAAGGTTTATTATCTTGAATACAATGTTGCTAATGAAGATTGTGTGAAGTTTTGTATGAAGGAAATTTCTAGGTGTAGGGAAAGAATGGTGTAATGAGATGAAGAATGGACAAAAGCTCAAGCTTGGGGATGCCACCCCGTGTTATCCCAAGAAATATTCAAGAGGTACAAGCGTCAAAGCTTGGGGATTCCAAAGGCATCCCCTTCTTCATCAATAAAAATTTCAGGTTTCTTCCAAACACTTCATTTTATTGTTTCATTCACAATTGTGTTGTTCTTGGAGCATCGTTGTTTTCGTTCTTAGTTTTCGTTTGCTTAGTTTGCTTTGTTTGCTGCAATAATTTGGTTGGATCCCAGCACTGCTTTTGGAGGGAGACACACTCTACTTTCATTGTTTAGAACACTCTAGTTTTCAGTCTTATTGTTTTGTGAGTGTTCTCTTTTGCTAGCACTGTGTTTAGCCTTAGTTTTCTTGTGCTTTCAGCTTAGAACTTTTTAGTTCTTCCTTTTGGATTTGTGAGATAAGCTCACTGGTCTTTATTTATTATTATCTTTGTGAGTTCTTTCAAATAAGTTGGTTTGGATTGGAAAAGAGTAGGAAAAGTTCATGCTTAAGTGGTAAAAAGGAGCTTGTTTTTGATTGTGGCCTATGCTTTGTCATGTCATGCTTGATATTGTTTTGGATTTATGCTTAGTGATTTTTTGCTGTAGCATGACATGTTATAAACAATTGAGATTATTTAATGTGCCTTGAAAGAATCATGCGTTGTTTTAGCATACAAAAGCATAATATTATGGTATTCTCCTTTGATGCTTTGTTTGGGTTGACTTGGCGCATGCTCACACCATTTTAAGACTATACCAAGTCACCATAGCCTCTATGATCATTTAGTTTTTGACTTGTAATATCACTTTATGCTTTAATTAATGATGTTTTGTCGCTTTGCATGATTATGGCCATTATTACTCTCTTAGTTGGTCGCTCCCAGTCTTTTGCTAGCCTCCATAACCAAGTATGAGTTCCACTCATGCATCCAACTACAAATAAAACCAAGTTATTCCAAAGAGTCCACCATACCTACCTATTAGCATTTGCTATTCCAAGTATATTCATGTTTTTATCTACCTTCTGAATTAAACTTGTTATGTGAAAATTAGTGATTAAAGCCCTCACAAACTTGATGGCACACTTTACTTTTCTTACCCCTAATAAACTTGAACCATTGTGTCATCTATGTTTTATATACTTGCACTTATACGTTGGGAATTAGCAGAACCATGTTGTCATGGGGAACACTTTCAACATTGCACTTGTACATTGTACCCAGTTGATATCATGCTCTTTTGTTTATGGATGTCGTCACTGTGAAATGAAAGAGGAGCTTGTAAGTCCATGGAGTTATGTATGTGTGTTAGAGAAACGCCTGGGCGGCTGGTCTAATCCATGCCTAATCATGGTGGAAAGCTGCAGCGTAACCATAATGAGCAATCTATGAAGCATTATTCTTATAAAAAAGAGATAGAGAAAAAAGAGAAAAAAAGATGAGAAAAGAGAGAAAAAAGCACCATTTTCCCATGGTAAATAAGAAGATTGTTGAGAAGCTTATTGTCTGCTTGCCTTGTCATTTTGATATGGGTATTCTTCCGTATCATCTGGCAAGGGGTACCCCGTTGGCGGTTCTCTATGATACACATGTAATTACTATGACAAGAACTTACCGGTAACTAAACTTGAGTAGCATGAGGAGCGGCCCTCGTATTCAAGGGATATGAGATTGCCAACTAAAAGCTAATAAGTACCATAATTTTTGGAAGCTCTTTATGAAACTTGAATCTCTACTTCCTTCTATGAAGGCCTTTCTTTTACTTTTATGTTGAGTCTCCATCTTCTATCTTTATGCACCTATTAACAGAGCATAGTGGTCATTCTTAGTTTAATATGCATGTCCCAGAACTTATTGATTTATTCATAACTTTGATATTCCTTGTTCTGAAACTATTTGTATCAAGTCACCCTTATGAACTTTGAAGGTGTCCTATGCATTTATGTTTTGCTACACTATGAGGGACAAGATGAATACCACTATCATTATGTTTTCTATATGTGAAACAAACAAACGTCTTTCAATGCATTGTTATTCATGATCTTTGTTTGTATACTTTCATGTTGCATGCAGAGTCACTATGTCTTATTGTCAGAACTCCATCTTTCATGCTCATGTTTAGAGTTCTTTGATCCCAGCTTTCAATGCTTGCAAATAGTTTAATCAAGATTGTGCTGGTGCATGTCACCAAAAAAATTATTCTTCCTTTTTATCACTTACCTACTTGAGGACGAGCAGGAGTTAAGCTTGGGGATGATGATACGTTGCTAACATATCTATAATTTTTGATGTTCCATGCTTGTTTTATATCTACTTTCTTATGTTTTGTCCACACTTTGGAGTACTTTTACACATTTTCTGGAACTAACCTATTAACAAGATGCCATAGTGCCAGTTGCCTGATTTTTGCTATTTGGTTTCAGAAAAGCTAGAAAATGAATATTCTCGGAATTGGACCGGACAAAAGTCAAAGTCAATATTTCACCGAGGGGAACATGGAGCCAGAAGACGAGACGGAGAAGGGCCACGGGATGGCCACACCACCTGGTGGCGCGGGCTAGGCAAGGCCGCGCTAGGGCATGGTGTGGGCCCCCTGGCCAGCCACCGACTTTGCCTCTTCGCCTATAAGAAACCTCCCGATGATAAAACCCTAAAGAATCCAGCCTCCAGCCACGAAAAGTTCCGCAGCGCCGCCGCCACTAAAGGGGAGATTTGGGGACATAACGTATCTGTTCAGACACCTTGCCGGGATGGGGAAGTGCCCCCAGAGCCATCTCCATCGACTCCACCGCCATCTCCATCACCGTTGCTAACTCCCATGATGATGAGGGAGTAGTTCTTCCTCGAGGCTAAGGGTTCTACCGGTAGCTATGTGTTCATCTCTCTCTCTATGCATGATCATATTGTGATCATGAGCTTTGTAATCAAGTAGATCTACCTTGCTACTCAAGTGCTTTAATAGATCTCTGCTCTCCCCATGTGTGTGAAAGTGACATCGTGCACACCATGGTGGCACTTAGGCTAGAGATTACAAATACTTGTTATGAGTTATATTTGGAGTTGGATGTCTCTATGAAATTGTGGTGTTTGTTGGAACCATCTAGTGCTCTAGGTGACAGTGTGGGGTTATCTAGATGGGAAAAGCAAACTTTGAGGTGTGTTGTTATAGCCCTACCATGGATTAGAGTGTCCAACCGAAGAGTAGTTCAGAGTAGTATCATAAAGAGAAGATATTTATATGAGAGTATTCTCTAGTGAATGTATGATCCCTAGGAAGAGTAGTTCAGCATTGAAACACGGTTTACAACTTGATCTTTTACATGTTTGCTTGCTTCCATCTTTATTTCAGATTTCCTTTAGTCTCTTCCTACCCGTCAAGCTCTTTTATGGCACCGTTACCACTTATAATTATCCATACCACTTGTATTTAACTATCTCTTTGCCGAACTAGTGCACCTATACACCTGACAAGTGTATTGGGTGTGTTGGGGAGACAAGAGACTTCTTATATCTTGATTGCAGGGTTGCTTGAGAGGGATACCTTTGACCACTTTCTCCCTGAGTTTCATAAACCTTGGGTGATCCACTTAAGGGAAACTTGCTGCTGTTCTACAAACCTCTACACTTGGAGGCCCAACAACTGTCTACAAGAATAGAAGTGCATAGACATCACCATAGACATTCCAAATGGATGTGGTGATACAACTTCGGTCACACTAGTGCACCATTCCATGTGGCAGTTGCATTCCAAAGGATTTTTGGCTTTCTAACCATGGTTTGATACATGGAGTCCACTAGAGTCATTTCATGTGTTCTTTTCAAAACCACCTTGATACACCTGACCACACACACTCCAATATATGTGGTGATGCAATTTTTGTCACACTGGTGCATCATTCCATGTGGTAGTTGCATTCCAGGGGCTTTTAGGCTTTCTGACCATGGTTTGACACATGTAGACCACTAGAGTAATTGCATGTGTTCTTTTCAAAACCACCTTGATCCACATGACCACACACACTCCAATGGATGTGGCTATGAAACTTCTGTCACACTAGTGCATCATTCCATGTGGCAGTTGCGTTCCACAGGCTATTCGAGTTTCTGGCCATGGTTTGAGACATGGAGTCCACTAGAGTCATTACATGTGTTCTTTTCAAAACCACCTTTATCCACATGACCACACACACTCCAAATGGATGTGGTTATAGAACTTCAGTCACACTTGTGCACCAATCCATGTGGAAGTTGGCATTCCACGGGCTTTTTGGGATTCATGACCATGGTTTGAAACATGGAGTCCACTAGAGTTAATTCATGTGTTCTTTTCAAAACCACCTTGACCCACATTACCACACACACTCTAATGGCTGTGTTGATGCAACTTATGTCATATTGTTGCATCATTCGATGTGGAAATTGCATTAATGGGGCTTTTGGGCTTTCTAACCATGGTTTGACACATGGAGTCCACTAGAGTCATTGCATGTGTTCTTTTCAAGGCCACGTTGATCCACATGACCACACACAATACAAATAGATGTGCTGACACAACTTCTATAACACTCGTGCACCATTCTGTGTGGCAGTTGCATGCCAAGGGCTTTTGGGCTTGACACAAGGAGTCCACTAGAGTCATTGTATGTGTTATTTTAAAAACCACCTTGATCCACATTACCACACACAGTCCAATGGATATGGTGATGCAACATCTTTCACACTGGTGGATCATTTAATGTGGCAGTTGCATTCTAGGGGCTTTTGGGGCTTTCTGACCATGCTTTGACACATGGAGTCCACTAGAGTCATTGCATGTATTCTTTTAAAAACTACCTTTATCCACATTACCACACACACTCCAAATGGTTGTGTTGATACAACTTCTATCACACTGGTGCACCATTCCATGTGGCAGTTGCATTCCAAGGGCTTTTTTGGGTTTCTGACCTGGTTTAACACATGGAGTCCACTAGAGTCATTGCATGTGTTCTTCTTAAAACCACCTTGATCCACATGACCACACAGACTGCAATGTATGTGGTGATGCAACTTCTGTCACACTGATGCACCATTCCATGTGGCAGTTGCGTTCCAAGGGCTTTTTGAGTTTCTGACCATGGTTTGACACATGGGTTGCTCTAGAGTCATTGCATGTGTTCTTTTCAAAACCACCTTGATCCACATGACCACACACACTCCAATGGATGTGGTGATGGAAATTCTATCACACTGGTGCACTAATCCATGTGATAGTTGCATTCCAGGGGATTTTTGGGGTTTGTGACCATGGTTTGACACATGGAGTCCATAGAGTCATTACATGTGTTCTTTTCAAAACCACCTTTATCCACATGAACACACACACACCAAATGGATGTGGTGATACAACTTCAGTCACACTAGTGCACATATCCATGTGGCAGTTGCATTGCACGGGCTTTTTGGGTTTTATGACCATGGTTTGAAACATGCAGTCCTATAGAGTCATTTCATGTGTTCTTTTCAAAACCACATTGACCCAAATTACCACACAAAGTCCAATGTATGTGGTGATCCAACTTCTGTCACACTGGTGCATCATTCCATGCGTTAGTTGCATTCCAGGGGCTTTTTTGGCTTCTTGACCATGGTTTGACACATGGAGTCCACTAGAGTCATTGCATGTGTTATTTTAAAAACCACCTTGATCCATGATATGTCCAAAACGTATCTACTTTCCCGAACACTTTTGCTATTGTTTTTCCTCTAAACTTGTGTGATTTGGATACAACTAACACAGACTGACACTGTTTTTAGCAGAATTACGTTGGTGTCTAGTTTTTGTGCAGAAAATCAACTATCAGGAAAAATCCTAGAAAATATGCCAAAAATCCTATTTCACCAGACGACTCACGGAGCCAGAAGACGAGACAGAGTAGGGCCACGAGGGGCCCACACCACCTGGCCGCGCGGGCCAGGCCAGGCCACGCCTGGCGGTGGTGTGGCCGCCTCGGCTGCCCCCTCGGCCTCCCTCTTTGCCTATAAGTTGTCTCTTGACCTAAAAACCAAGGGGGTTCAATGTTTTTCCTGAAAGAGTTCTGCTTCACTGCCACCACCAAATTCCGTGGTTCGGACCCAGAAACTCCATTCTGGCACCCTGCCGAGACAGGGAATTGGAGGAGATCATCACCATCATCATCACTATCGACCATGCATGTTTCCCCCATGAGTGAGTAATCCCCCGCTGTAGGCTATGGGGATGGTAGGGATTGGATCAGATCGTTCATGTAATGGCATCAGATTGTTACAGCATGGTGCCTAGTATCTATTATTAGTGCTTTTGGACTTTGTTGCAACTTGTTATGCTTAATGCTTGTCACTAGGGCCCGAGTGCCATGATTCTAGATCTGAACATGTTATTGATTCATTATGATAGTATTGTTTATGGTCTTACCTGCAACTTGTATACACACGTTGTTCTCCGGAACCAATGGCCCCGAAGTGATAAAAATTAGGATAACCGGAGGGAATGGCTTTGATGTGAGGATCACATGTGTTCACGGAGTGTTAATGCTTTGCTCCGGTGCTCTATTAAAAGGAGCACCTTAACTGTCAGTAGTTCCCTTGAGGCCCCGCTGCAAACGGGCTGGCAGGACAAAAGATGTTGTGCAAGTTCTCATTGCGAGCACGTATGACTATATATGGAACACATCCCTAGGATTGTCTAGTACTTGGGTGCTTTATCTTATTTATCTGCAATTGCCCTATGTTCTGATTGCTATGTGAATTGTCTTGTCCATGCAACGCCCGTCCATCCATCCATATGCCTGCCGCGCTATAATCCTATTGTTTACTACAATTGTTACTATTGTCTTTACTTTTACTACTACTGTTACTTTATTATTGCTACTAATAAACTGCTGTGAGCAAGATTGTTTCCAGCTGCAGCTGAATTGACAACTCAGTTGTTAAGGCTTATAAATATTCTTTGGATCCCCTTGTGTCGAATCAATAAATTGGGTTTCACTTCCCTCGAAAATACTGCGATACACCCCCTATACTTGTGGGTCATCAAGACTATTTTCTGGCGCCGTTGCCGGGGAGCATAGCTTTATTTATCAAGTTCACTTAGAATCACTATTGTTTGCTGCTATCCATCCATCATGGGTAAGTCTCGTGATGGCAAGGTTCCTATTTTACCATCCACTACAGGGAGAGGTACGGTTCTGAACACCTATGTTGCTCTTGATTCACCATCTATTATGAGTAATTTCCTTACACCACCACATACACATGCTACACACGCTGCTACTACTGCTGAATCTGATACTTCTGATACTTATGATGTTGCTTCTCCTATGCTTGATAAGAGTGGTTCATTAGGTCCTTCCCTAGATGCTATGATTGCTATAACTATAGCTGGAAATACTAAAACTCATAATGAAGACACTACTACACCTGTTAGTTCACCTGAGTGTAGAGAGAGCTATGATATTGAAGACGGTTATATTGAGATGACCGGTGAATTTATTAAAGAATGTCAAAACACCCATGATAGGAGTGTTGTTAAGAGTCTCCTTGAGAGGCGTACTATAAAACTCAAATTGTCTCCTAATGCTAAGTTTGTTGTATCTCCCATAAACATTAAAGATAAAGACTATGATTTCTCTCTTGATCTATCTTATATAGCTATTGTTGAGAAAGAACCTTTTTGTGGGACTAAGAATGAAAGTGCGGTAGCACATATGACTGTGCTTTCTACCATGAGTGGCTTGTTTTCTGATGATATTAAGATGCACACTTACTTTGTCGCTAAGATTTTCCCTTTTTCGTTGAAAGGAGAAGCTAAAAC
This sequence comes from Avena eriantha, assembly GCA_910589775.1. Taxonomy (NCBI): domain Eukaryota; kingdom Viridiplantae; phylum Streptophyta; class Magnoliopsida; order Poales; family Poaceae; genus Avena; species Avena eriantha. The sequence goes on along the minus strand of OU342742.1, from coordinate 352,203,248 downwards.
TTGGTTTAATAATTTACCTCCTAGATCTATTGATAGCCCTGATTTCTTGATTAGTACTTTCCTGCAGAAATATTTTCCTCCTAGTGCTAGACATGCTATTTTGCAGGAACTTTTTGATTTTAAACAGGGAGAAAACGAGATCTTGCCTGAATCATGGGCAAGGTTTTGTGCTTTGATTTATGCACAGGCTGGATGTCCATTACCTAAGAATGAGCTTCTTGATATATTTTATAATGGACTAACTAAAGAATCTAGGACATACCTGGATAGGTGTGCTGATTGTGTTTTCAGGAATAGGACTCCCAAGGAAGCTGAGGAATTAATGGCTAAAAATAAGCAAGACCTATGAAGATTGGACTCCTCCTGGACCAGTTATACCTAAAACAATTATACCTGAACCAACTATCCCTGCGCCTATACCAACATCAAAGAAGAGGGGAGTTATTGAACTAAATGATGAAGTGATGAAGGAAGTTAAGAAATGTCTTAAGGAGAAGGGAATTAAAGCTGCAGATGTCAAGAATTTACCTCCTATAGAAGAATTATGTAAGCCTATCCCCCACTCATCCACTATTGAGGCACACTCTCTCCAACATTTTGATGAAGGTGCTATCCCTTACTCTAAACCTCCTAATGAATGCTTAGAAGAATTCGATATTTTTATTGTTAAGCAAGATAATTTTAATAAAAGGGTAAAAAATCATTTAATGGAAATCTCTAGAGCTATTATTGAGTTAAAAGATATTGTGGAAAGAACCTCTAATGATGTTAAAATGCTTGTTAAACATTTTCAAATGGTTCAAACTCAAATAGATCAACTTATTAAAGTGCAAAAAGACTTGCTAGTTAATGTTGCCAAAGAAAAACATGCTTATGAAATTAGAACTAGAAGTGGTGCTGCTACCCAGGATCCTCTATATCCTGAGGGGCATCCTAAAAGAATTGAGCAGGATTCTCAACAAGCTGAAAATAGTGGTACTACTCCTAAGAAAAGAAAAAAGAAACATAAACCTGTTGTAGAACCCTCTGAACCTGCTAAATATCCTAATAGTATATTTGTCTCTATTGCTGAAACTGAAAGTGGTAATGAAGAAAATGATGCTCCTGATGAAGAAAAAGTTGAAGAAGAACCTAAAAGGCACACTAAGAATACTAAATACATTAAAGAAGATTTTATTGCTAAGAAACATGGTAGTGAAAGAGAGCCTTGGGTCCAAAAACCTATGCCTTTCCCTGATAAGAAACACAAGTCAAAGGAAGATGAACACTATAATAAGTTTTGTGAGTGGATGGAACCTTTATTTTTGCAAATTCCTTTGACCAGTGCTATTAAATTGCCTCCTTATTCAAAGTATATGAAGGATATTGTCTCTAATAAAAGGAAGATCCCTAATGAAGAAATTTCTACTTTCCTTGCTAATTATTCCTTTAATGGTAAGGTCCCTAAGAAACTTGGAGACCCAGGGATTCCAACTATTCCATGCTGTATTAAAAATAGTTATGTTAGAACTTCTTGGTGTGATTTGGGAGAAGGAGTTAGTGTTATGCCTTTTCCCTCTACAAGAGACTTAACCTGGAAAAACTAATACCAACTGATATATCTTTGCAAATGGCTGATAAATCTACTACTATTCCTGTTGGTATATGTGAGGATGTACCTGTTCAAGTGGCTCATAATTGCTTGATATTAACTGATTTTGTTGTGCTTGAAATGCCTGAAGATGATAATATGTCTATTATTCTTGGGAGACCTTTTCTTAATACTGCAAGAGCTGTTATTAATTGTAATCAAGGAAAGGTGACTTTTAATTTAATGACAAGGAGCATACTGTCAATATCCCCAAGAAGATTGATAGGACTTATGGTTTAAATTCAATTGAATATGCTGAGGGCATCCAAGTTGGAGAAATGTATTGTCCCATACCACAAGAAAAATATGAAACTATTATGATTGGGACCATTACTATCAAGGTTGAGGTAACATAATCATTAGTGAAATACAAAGTTTTGCTTTATATAAAATTGTTTTGGTAAAAAGACCTGATCAACCTTGTTAACAAAAGGATTTCAATGAACAAAACAATGTTTGCACCATGATTATCTTTGTTTACTTTCATTTTATCCATTTTAGTTTTTGTTTTTGCTTAGTTTACTTTTCTGTTGTTACTTGCTTATTTGTTAGAGTGTCTTAAAAAATTCTGAAGTTTAGCTTTGTTTAGCTGTTGCATCATTCCAGAAACCTTTTTTTGTCAGAAAATCATTCATCTATACCGGAAAATTTCTCAAAAATAAAGTGTCTCGAAAAATTCCAGAAAATTCATATTAAATTTTTACGTGAAAAAAGGGGCAGAGAAGTGCCTGGAGAGTACCAGGGGGGCCACCAGGCAGGCACACCACCTGGTGGCGTGGCCAGCCCAAGGGCGCGCCTGGCCATGGTGTGGGCTGCCCCTCACTCTCTCACTTTCCACTTCTTCCTCTCTCCCGAGAAAACACCAGTTCATTGCTCGAAATCGCGTTCTTGCTGTTATTGCCCACGATTTTTCGATCTCCTTGCTTAGCCCACCTTTGCTGCTGAAATTTGGAGCATCTGTTCTCCGGTATGTGACTCCTCCGCTTGTCCAAGTAGATTTGTGTTTAGTGGTTTATATCTTGAGCATTTTGCTGCTGTAGGTGACAGGTTATGAGAGCTTGTAAGCTTTTTCAACGCTTAGAGATATTGACTTGATGCATGTTTAGGCCTCTTACAAGTCCCCTTGAGTAGTGCTCTTCATTATATATTTTCTTTACAATCACTTGTGTAATAGATGTTTAAATTTCAAAATATCAAAGATGAACAACCACACCTTTGGAGAAATATTTGAGAGGGACACACCTAGGAGGTCAAGGCCCTCAAGATCAGCCTCTCAGTTTAGGCCTTCATACAATGAAGATCTCATTGCACCACGCTTTGGCAATGAAGGAGATGAGGCGGATGCTCACCCATCTACTTTTCCTTGTTATACCTTGTTGCAAGCTGCAGGGATCCTCGATGATTTCTTACTATTGGTTCAGAGAGTCGGTTTGACCTCATACATGGAAGATGAGAGTGGGAAATATGCCGTGCTCACCAAAACTTTCGTTGAGAGTTTCGTTTTCACTAACACCCCCTATCAGTCAACTGTTTCTTTCAGAATTTATAATCTGCCGTTTACCATGCCATTGGAAAGATTTTGCAGCATTATAGGTATAGGCATGACAGGGACCGTGAAGAAGATCCAAGGGTGACCCACTGATTTGCTGGAGCTCTTTCCAGGTGTGACCAATGATGACGACCACGTAGCTCAACGCGGGAAGATAAGAAACATCCAACTCCCAGCTCTTAGATACTTTGCTTATTATCTTGCTACTAGCATTCTTGGTAGGGAGGATACGAGTAATATCTCCAATTATCATTTAGCCTTCCTCGCTACTGCACTTAATAATGATACTCGGTACAATCTTGGCTCTCTCATTGCTCGCCACCTAGCTGCTAGGGGACCTATTTATGGGGGCATTATTGCTTCACGTATGGTCACAGAATTAGAGCTTTCTGTGGATCCTAATGATACTATATTGGCACCACAAAGGCTCGATATTGCTGCCATGAAAACACATCACTTCGTCACTACTGACTCTAATATGGACAGTTTAGTATACAGGATGTTGTTTACTGACAGGGATGAAAGGGAGATTCCTTTGTCGCAATCTACTTTGTTTAGTTTTCATTGGAGGCCGTGGTCACGCTCCAAGGAGGAGGTGGACGAGAAGCTCCGCTTGCTCGGTTTCCACAGGCAGCACCAGGAGGATGTGCCCTCCTACGATTACTTTGCGCACTACGGTGGGGCGTCCTCGAGCTCGCACCAGGACGAGGGTACCTCCTCGCCGTACTACGGAGGCACTCCATCTTGGCCAGCTTGGGATTGATATCCACTTAGGCCAAAAGCCTAATCTTGGGGGGAGGTACACCGACATCACACTCATCTCCATATCATGTTTCGTCGGTACTTTGTATATTCATGTTTCGTTCTCTTTTTAGTTTTCGTTCTTTCTCTACTTTTGCTTTCTAAAACACAAAAAGACCAAAAATATTTCTATTGTTTCTCTTTGTTTGCTTCTTCTTCTTTTTGCCTTGGTTTGTTTTTCCCTTTTTTGCTTTGTTTAAACTTTTCGAAAAACCCAAAAAGACTTTGCTTTGCTTGTTCTTCCTTTTTGGTTCTTGCTTTTAAAAATCGAAAACACCAAAAATATTTGTTGTTCTTCTTTGGTTTTCTGAGTTTGTTGCAGGGTTCAGTGGAATTTGGTTTCATATTATTATTCAAGCCACTCAAGTGAAGGGCAATAATGAGGACTAATGACAACTTGAGGTGTGGTAAGAGGCTGGTAACGAACTCTATTTGTTTTCATTCTTGTACATATACTCATCATTGTGGGCATGCTTAGTCTGTTCATGTAGGGTGTATGTTATTATGGATGCTTAATAGTTCTTGCCTTCTTATGATTAACTTCAGCTTGCTAATAGTTTGTAGCATGTCTTATGAATGTTTGCTTGCATTGCTCTATTCATAACTTCGTATGACACTTTGGTATCCTCCTCTGAATGTTTCACTTGAACTGACTTGGCACATGCTCACGCATGCATATGACTGAAATAATCAGTTAAGCCTCAATGAATTATTTTGCCTCAGGGGTCTTGAATCACTTTCATACCATGATTAGTCCTATTTTGTTGCAAGCATGATTATCACAGTTATTGCTCTCTCGTTTGTCGCTCCCTTACTATTGCTAGCCCTCACTTGCACTGAGTATAAGCTTTACTCGTGTTTCCAACTCCCTAAAACCAATATTGCCAAAGTGTCCACCATACCTACCTATTAGCATCATTTGCTATTTCCGTGCATATTCAATATGCCTTGTTTTCTTCCGAATAAAATGTTTGCTTATTATGAGAAAGTTAGTTAGTAAAGCCACTACAAGAAATATGTTAACTGGTGACCCCAAATATTGGTCAAAGAAAGGTCATAATAGTCCATCTATGACCTTTCTATGACCAAAACGAGTAGGTCACATACCGAGCGTCACTATAGATAACTCACGACCTTTTTTTTGATTTGGTCATGGACTATTATGACCAAAATATTTGGCCATAGTGTCCATGACCAATATTTTGGTCATGGCGTTCTAGTTAGTCCACGTAAGCCAATCTGACGTGGAATCTGACGTTGCAGCTGATTCAGCCCAGTCCAGTTTGGTCCTTTACATGGGCCAAGCCCAACAATTCTAGCCTTTTGGTTTCTAAGTCTGACTTTTACTATGCATTTATTTCATGGGCCAAGCCCAAATTAAGCCCGTATATTTTTAATTTGTAGCATTTTCTTTGGCCCAATATTTTCTTTTTTTTCAATTTTATTTCACAGCAGGTCCCACAAGTCAGATGGATCCTACTTGTCAGTACTAGTTTCCTACTAGTCCCATAGATCAGGTATAAATTTCGCACAGGACACACTCATCAATTTTCATTTGTGCAATAACCAATAATATGATTCAAACAGATCCAATAAAATCATAATTTTTCATATAGCATTGAAACAAGGTAGGTTACAACCATGTCATCAGGTGCTCATGCAATCAAAATGCTCGGTCCGCCTCAGAAAGTATGTCGCATGTCCTATATGAATAAAATTTACAAAAGAGACATGCTGATGTTAAGAGTGGCTCTCCTTCTGCTCGTGATCATAGCCAAGGGGCGTCAGAGCCTTCCTTGGTGAACCAGAAAAGGACAACAATCTATGCTACGCTGCGTCGCTGCTGCCTGTGGGATCCCGGGCACAGCGCCACCACCTCTCTGTGATGCAGCATAGCTCGCCGTGCTAATCCGCATAATCGCCAGTGGCTGTAACTCTCGGTGTCACGGCATCAGGCACGGCAAGGTGGAGGATGTAGCTAGAACGGAGAAGCTGACTTCTATCTCTGGCTAGTAGCAAATGCAACATCTGTAGAAACAATGAGGGAGGATTATAACCCTGACTAGCATTTGCTAAGCATCTAGTAGCATAAGCAGAAATATTTTTTGTCTACAAGTGAGTGATACCTAATAGTATACACACAAAAATTCAGCTAGGCTCCTCCCCAGTAGGACTTGTTTTTTATCAGAGACCTGAGTCGTTCTACAAAGTAATCACCCATATTGTTGAAACAAGGAGCATTATTGCATCAATAGCAAGTACATTTAACAACAAGAAAACAGGGGCAAAATTACATTACTAGTTCTACAATAAACCATTATACTTGGTCGGCGGAGCCACCCCATTGCCATAATTGTACCTGGCATCTGCAAAGTGAAGTGACACTAAAATCATAAGCAACAAACACTCAATTGTCATAGTTCTCCTATAATCCCCGCTTGTTTAAAAGGACATCAGTTAAACTGGATGTACTGGAGAGGTGCAAAACATGACTAGCTTCTTATTCTTAGACATTGTACACTGCTTTTGTTCATTATGTGATTAAAACAAAAACAAAAACCAAGATAGAACTCCTAACTTCATTGAATCACCAGGAGACCTAATGGTATTTTCTTCTTAATAGAACCATTCACCAACATCATGGCAAGGTTGCTCCTAGAGCACCCAGTCCCCCTACAAGCTGACACTACAGTGAACACAAACCAGGATTCAAATATAAGGTTTTCTTGAGACCATCCCTATTTCACTATTTTGTTGTAACAAACATAGTTACCAGTTTATATGCTAATGTTTGTTATATTAGGAAGAAAAAATATTTTGACGCTGAAACGGAAGTCCATGACAACAAACTTGACCAATACGGAGTCATCCACAATGCTATTTATAGCATTTATACTCGAAATGGTTAGATATGTCAATGCTTAGAAGTACATCAGATTGTTTCAAGTTAAAATGATCTATACCATTCATGTTGTACCAGGTCATGAGAAGCTACTTGAAATCATTGGCATTTTTGTAGACTCTATGGCATCTGGAGGCAACACACTCGCTCTTTCAGAAGTACATCTAAAGTTCATTACACCTCTAAGGGTATGATTTGCTAACGCAGAGCACAAAATAAAGAACTTAGGACCCCTGATACTTACTCACAACACCATATATGACCAGTAAATATTCCCTGCATAATCCATGAAAAAATGACAGTTTCTTCAACAGATGTTACTGACAACACATGTTGCCTATGTTGTCGTCCGGCCATCACTAGCTCGAGGCTGGTAGAGAATAGTGCGAGGTTAATGTTCTGGGTTCATAAATTGAATCACCTATCGTGGTTGCCGATGGCGGTCATGTAGTAGACCGAGGAAGCGAGCGGCCTGATCAGGTGGAGGAAGAAGTCCCACTAAACCAGGAATCATGTGGCGTAGCTGATGTCTCCTATGTGGAAGATCGAGTCGACCTTCCTGGTTTGCATCTCTTTAGCCACTGCTCTTGTCACGGAGATCGATCCAGGCTGCAAACGAGGGTCATGACTCATTAGAACTAACTTCAGAATTCAGAAGGCCACATCTCGCGCAGAGAAGTACAATTCAACCGGCAAGTGAGTAGAAGAGTTATGTACCGAGTGTATTTTAAATACACGGGGCAACGTTTTTATACCTGAATGTAGTGCTCCACCGATGGGTCTAGCGGAGCCTTCCCCATGTCGACGTAGATCACAAAGGAGACCTCATCTGACCCTGTAGCTGGAGGGGTCCTGAACTTGACCGTGTCACTCCCACTCACTGAATCACTACACAGAGAATAAATATGCCAACAGACTCGTGAAGTCGCACGATTCACAGGACAATCCTATAGAGACTAACAAGTTTACCTTCTAGGCCTTCATGCCATTGCATAGGTGCACTGAAAAATAAATAGTACTGCTACTTTTCGACACAGTAATCACTTCTTTATCAGAGGGGTACTTATTATCAATAACTAGACTATTGATCAGCCTAGATCTAGCACATATCAACTCAGGTATCATCCTGCTTACTAACTTGGAATGTGAATGTCATAATAATATAGTTGTACCAACTCCTAGCATGGACCATAATTTTTTTATAAAGTATGCTTTGGTGAACATATCAAGGATCAACAAAGGACATGTCATGCCATAACATTTAGCAAGCTAATAAATATTTTTAGCATCTGATCACAAATGAGCAAACAAGTATAACATGTTCAAAAAACAGATGCAAGGCGAAATAGCTGCTCCACAAAGGACATGTCTAACACAAGCAATATTTTCCCTTTACGGGATGGGTTCAAGATCTTGAGAAGTTTTGACCTATTGGTGGAAGTAAACAAAACCACAAAGTTCTCAACATGAGCTGTTTTGACCTCAAGGCTCTCTTCAGCAAAATAATAAAGGTGACTCATGTACTTATATGCAATCGTGAATATGAGAAACATTCCAGGCAACCATCGTTGTGGTAAATCAGGCAAACCACCGAAAAGATGGTTAGCACATATGCAAAATGCAGATATTACATGGATAATTTGCTAACATATTTTATTTACTTCTAACCAAGATAAACTTTAAAAGGATCAGTGGTACCACCATGGATGCATATATATAATGGGATACATCTACTGGTATGATACATGTGATGGTGCTATAATAGGATACATCTACTGGTACAGATTACATATCCCTGGCAAGTATACCAAGAAGTTCAAAATGGATCAAAAAATAAACATCTCCTGTGCTGTCATGAATCCCTGGAATAGAAGTACACAGCTACTACATCCCCAGGTTACAAAATAGCAAGCACCTTGCAGAGAGGATATCGCCATGAACAGAAAGGATGGGACCGCGGGTAGAAAAATGTGGTCGCGGCGCCTCAAGGATGTGACTGCAGGATCAAGAACCTTTTGCATGGCCGCAGTCCCATCGTGGATGCTGTCATCAGAGGCAAGCATTATAGTGGAGTCTAGCCTGATATGGCAAACGCGAGTAGGAGGTATGACTAAAGTTTGGGCCGTTTGCGGCTCCCGAATGTAGTTGTTAGTGGTTTTGCAGGCCGTGGCATGGTGAAAACGAATGGACGCAGCCCTGGCGCTGCAAGCACCAACAGTGCGGCATGCTCACGGTCGATAAGGGACTCAAGCGTTTGGCCGACGGGCACCATCCCCCAGTTCCTTCCATGCTCAAGCCCGGGGGTTCCTGCAAAGAGAGATATACTGAGAAAAGAGAGTATAGCGGAGACACGAAATAGATATTCATAACAGGTAAATCAATACTCATACCAGTCCTGCATAAATGTGTTTTATTTGTGCTAATCAAACTATAAATATACTAATAAACAGAAATCATTTAAGCACATGAGACTAAGAAAATCGCATAGTGTAGTTAGACAACAAAACTTTCGTTATGTAAAAGAATGACATGCTCTATTACCAACTATCTTGCAGAAATGTGTCAGGAAAGAAATCGAAAAGAGACATGAAATGTTTGACTGAATACAATCTATTATGTCAATAACTTCAACAACCTACAGATATCATGCATATCCACTAACTATTTTAAATCACCAACAGTCACAAGAAGTAAGTTTGGCATCTGATTTCCTGGTTTTCCTATTCTGGTTGGTTGTGTGCATGCTGAATTGATATTGTAAAAGGCACATTTTCTATTATATAATTAATTATGACAGTCATATTAGCACGTGTTCCTTCTGGCCATCAACAAGTTTGACTAATTGATACACTAAAAGGCTTAGTTTTCTAGCTTTCAAGTCATATTACAGTTCATCCACACCTCCTTGCTTCGGTTCTAATTTTCTCAAACTTAACTAAACAAGAGCACAGTGGATATACTACATCATTGTGGACTCTATGAAGTGCACATACATACACCTGAAAAATCAAGCCCAATAAATTAAAAAGGGTTGGACTAATGAAAAACCTACAAATATACTAACTAGCAAGAGCACTAACCAATAACCTACATCATCCTTAGGAATTGGACTAGAACAAACACTACCGAAGAAAACTATGCTGGGATAGAGACGATTGGAGCACTACCTGTGGAAGGGGAGGTAGTCGACCAAAGGGAGCATTCCTTGAGTTTGAAGAGCCAGAGAAGGACCAGGACAGAGAGCAGGCGACGACCAGAGGATGAAGCTCATGTCGTCAATCGGGAGGGGAAAGCATCGACCAGGACCGTCGGTGGCAGAGATGGTCAGGGGCATGGGCGGCGACTAGGGCATCTGAGCTCCTGGCCTATTACCATTTGTGGTGTTTAGCTGCTCGCGACTAGGCCGAGGAATTGATGGGTGAACCTCGCCTACCCCCTCTAGATGATCTTGATGTTGCTGGATTATGAGAGCCACCGAGACAGGCACCGACCCAAAATCCCATCAGGTTCTTCGCCTTCGTCACGCCCCCTTGATCACCTTTGGGAGGAAATACAGGAGTAAGAGGGATGGGGATGGGGATGGCGATGGGGCGGCGACTGATGGGATCTGTAGAGGAGTGGGCGGCGGCCAATGGGATCTGTAGAGGGGTGAGGCGGCGGGGGAGAGAAATGAGTTAGGGTTAGAAAAGAGATCTTGTTTTGCTCCCGCGTAGGATTTCTGTAGTTTGGCGACTAGAGAGATAGGACGACATGTCATCGATCCAGGCCTACTACCCCTAAACACATTCTCGTCCGTCTATTTTGCTCTCATCCAATGGCTATCCTTGTATCTCTCATTCTTGTCTAGCACTAGAGCTAGCGGTATCCATTTATGACCATCTGGTGTAAGGAAACTATGACCTTTCTGGCAACAATGGTCGTAATTTTTTAAGGTTTAGGCCCTCTCAAATACCTTATGACCATTTATTTTAGAATGGTCATAGATCTATGACCAAAAAATTCATGGTCATTAAGAAAAGGTCATTAGTCAACACATTTCTTGTAGTGAGCTCTCACGAACTTGATGGCACACTTTACTTTCTTGCACTTAAAAATCTTGAACCATTGCGTCCATCTTTGTTGTGTATATGCTTGTGCTTTATAAGTTGAAGTTCGCAGAACCATGTATCATGGGGAACGCTTTCAACATTGCACGGGTACTTTGTACCACGTTGATATCTTGATTCTTTTGCTTATGGATCCCAGTGGTGTGAAATAAAAGGGGAACTTTTAAGATCATGGAGTTTGTATATGTGTTAGAGAAACGCCTGGGCCGCTAGCCTAAGCCATGCCTAATCATGGTGGAAACTTGCAGCATAACCATAATGAGCATTCTATGAAGCATCCTCAATAAAAACCTATGCAAATAGCAAATAAAAAGATCGCTGAGATGCTCATTGTCTACTTGGCTTGTCATTTTGATCATGGGATCGCTCATGTATCATGTGCAAGGGGTACCCCGTTGGCGGTTCTCTATGATACATATGTACTTACAATGACAGGAGCTTACTTGTGACTGAAGTTGAGTAGCATGAGGTTCGGTACTCGTAAGTAAGGGGCATGAGATTTTAACTTATAACTTGCCAAGCATATCCTCTTAGTTGTGTCACTTTAACCTTAACCATTTAAAGATGCTTATGATAGGGGCAATGAGAGCTCAAAGCTAACAAGAACCATACTTTCAGCATTTGGAAGCCTTTCAAACTTTTCAAAACCTTTTTCATTTCCTTGTTGAGTCACCACCCATTCTATGAGCACTTTCTTGAGAGCATAGTTGTCATTCTTAGTATAATGTGCTTGTCTCAAAACTTGAATAATTGTGTTATGACTTTGATGCTTGTATCTTTGATATCTTTACTTCTAGTCTTCACTTGAACTTCAAAGGTGCCTTGGCATTTATGTTTGATTTACAATCAAAGGCAAGCAAGATACCACTCTATCATACCTTTTTATGAGCATTGCAATGTTGCTTATGTTTATGTTTCTTGCCACTTACTATTTTTGAGTTATAAGCTATTCATAGCTTGCAATGATTATTAAGTAAACTTAGTTGCATACTCTTTATTATGAATTACCTGAGTAGTTGATCATATGCTGAGAATATATACACCTTATGAAGCAAATGTGTTCATGGAAGTCTCTTTTATCGCACTCGGTTTTCAACTGAATTGCTTGAGGACAAGCAATAAGCTAAGCTTGGGGGAGTTGATACGTCCAAAACGTATCTACTTTCTCGAACACTTTTGCTATTGTTTTTCCTCTAAACTTGCGTGATTTGGATACAACTAACACGGACTGACGCTTTTTTCAGCAGAATTACCTTGGTGTCTAGTTTTTGTGCAGAAGATCAACTATCAGGAAAAATTCCAGAAAATATGCCAAAAATCTTATTTCACCAGAAGACTCATGGAGCCAGAAGACGAGACGGACTAGGGCCACGAGGGGCCCACACCACCTGGCCATGCGGGCCAGGCCAGGCCGTGCCTGGGGGTGGTGTGGCCGCCTCGACCTCCCTCTTCGCCTATAAGTTGCCTCTTGACCTAAAAACCAAGGGGGGTCGTCGTTTTTTTAGAAAGTGTTCCGCTTCGCCGTCACCACCAGATTCCGCGATTCGGACCCAAAAACTATGTGCTGGCACCCTGCCGGGACGAGGAATTGGAGGAGATCATCGCCATCATCATCACCATCGCTTCTCCATCGACCATCCATGTTTTCCCCATCTATGAGTGAGTAATCCCCTGGTGTAGGCTATGGGGATGGTAGGGATTGGATCAGATCGTTCATGTAATGGCATCAGATTGTTAGGGCATGGTGCCTAGTATCTATTATTAGTTCTTTTTGACTTTGTTGAAACTTGTTATGCTTAATGCTTGTCACTAGGGCCCAAGTGCCATGATTCTAGATCTGAACATGTTATTGATTCATTATGATAGTATTGTTTATGGTCTTACCTGCAAGTTGTATACACACGTTGTTGTCCGGAACCAATGGCCTCGAAGTGATAGCAATCGGGATAACCAGAGGTAATGGCTTTGATGTGAGGATCACATGTGTTCATGGAGTGTTAATGCTTTGCTTCGGTGCTCTATTAAAAGGAGCACCTTAATTGCCAGTAGTTCCCTTGAGGCCCCGCTGCAAATGAGCTGGCGGGACAAAAGATGTTGTGCAAGTTCTCATTGCGAGCACGTATGACTATATATGGAACACATGCCTCTGATTATCTAGTACTTGGATGCTTTATCTTACTTATGAATTGTCCATGCAACGCCCATCCATGCATCCCTATGCCTACCGCGCTTTAATCCTACTTTTTACTGCAATTGTTACTACTGTCTTTAATTTTACTACTGCTGTTACTTTACTATTGCTACTACGAAACGGTTCCTACTGATAAACTGTTGTGAGCCAGATTGTTTCCAGGTGCAGCTGAATTGACAACTCAGTTTTTAAGGCTTATAAATATTCTTTGGCTCCCTTGTGTCGAATCAATAAATTGGGTTTCACTTCCCTCGAAAATACTGCGATACACCCCCTATAGTTGTGGGTCATCAATCCACATTACCACACACACTCCAAATGGAAGTGGTGATACAACTTCTATCACACTTCTACACCATTCCACGTGGCAGTTGCATTTCGAGGTCATTTTGTCCTTTCTGAACATGGTTTGACACATGGAGTCCACTAGAGTCATTGCATGTGTTTATTTTCAAAACTACCTTTATGCACATTACCACACATACTCCAAATGGATATGGTAATTCAATTTTTGTCACACTGGTGCATCATTCCATGTGGCAGTTGCATTGCAAAGGCTTTTTGGGCTTTCTAACCATGGTTTGATACATGGAGTCCGCTAGAGTCATTTCATGTGTTCTTTTCAAAACCACCTTTATCCACATGACCACACACACTCCAATATATTTGGTGATGAAATTTCTATCACACTGGTGCATCATTCCATGTGGCAATTGCATTCCAGGGGCTTTTTGGGCTTTCTGACCATGGTTTGACACATGGAGACCACTAGAGTCATTGCATGCGTTCTTTTCAAAACCACCTAGATCCACTTGACCACACACACTCCAATGGATGTGGTGATGCAACTTCTATCACTCTGGTGCATCATTCCATGTGGAACTTGCGTTCTAGGGGCTTTTTTGGCTTTTCGACCATGGTTTGACACATGGAGTCTACTAGAGTCATTGCATGTGTTCTTTTCAAAACCACCTTGATCCACATTACCACACACACTCTAAATGGATGTGGTGATACAACTTCTATCATACTTGTGCATCATTCCATGTGGAAGTTGCATTCCGAGGTCTTTTTGGAATTTCTAACCATGATTTGACACATGGAGTCCACTAGAGTCATTGCATGTGGTCTTTTCAAAACTACCTTTATCCACATTACCACACACACTCCAAATGGATGTGGTGATACAACTTCGGTCACACTAGTGCACCATTCCATGTGGCAGTTGCATTCCAAAGGATTTTTTGGCTTTCTAACCATGCTTTGATACATGGAGTCCACTAGAGTCATTTCATGTGTTCTTTTCATAACCACCTTGATACACCTGACCACACACACTCCAATAGATGTGGTGATGCAATTTTTGTCACACTGGTGCATCATTCCATGTGGCAGTTACATTCTAGGGGCTATTCGAGTTTCTGACCATGGTTTGACACATGGAGTCCACTAGAGTCATTGCGTGTGTTCTTTTCAAAACCACCTTGATCCACATGAGCACACACACTCCAATGGATGTGGTGATGAACTTCTATCACACTGGTGCACCAATCCATGTGGTAGTTGCATTCTAGGGGCTTTTGGGGTTTTTGACCATGGTTTGACACATGAAGTCCCTAGAGTCATTGCATGTGACTTTTCAAGACCACCTTTATCCACATGACCACACACACTCCAAATGGATGTGGTTATACAACTTCAGTCACACTTGTGCACCAATCCATGTGGCAATTGCATTCCACGGGCTTTTTAGGCCTCATGGACGGTTTGAAACATGGATTCCACTAGAGTTAATTCAAGTGTTCTTTTCAAAACCACCTTTACCTACATTACCACACACACTCCAATGGATGTGGTGATGCAACTTATGTCACATTGGTGCATAATTCCATGTGGAAATTGGATTCTTGAGGATTTTCGGCTTTCTAACCATGGTTTGACACATGGAGTCCACTAGAGTCATTCCATGTGTTATTTTCAAGGCCACCCTTATCCACATGACCACACACAATACAAATAGATGTGCTGATACAACTTCTGTAACACTCGTGCACCATTTCGTGTGGCAGTTGCATTCAAAGGGCTTTTGGGATTTCTAACCATGGTTTGACACAAGGTGTCCACTAGTCATTCTATGTGTTCCTTTAAAAACCACCTTGATCTACATTACCACACACACTCCAATGAATATGGTGATGTAACATCTTTCACACCGGTGCATCATTCCATGTGGCAGTTGCACTCAAGGGGCTTTTTGGGTTTTCTGACCATCCTTTGACACATGGAGTCCACTAGAGTCATTGCATGTGTTCTTTGAAAAACTACCTTTATCCACATTACCACACACACTCCAAATGGATGTGGTGATACAACTTTTGTCACACTAGTGCACCATTCCATGTGGCAGTTGCATTCCAGGGGCTTTTTGGGGTTTCTAACCATGGTTTGACACATGGAGTCCACTAGAATCATTGTATGTGTTCTTTTCAAAACCACCTTGATCCACATGACCACACACACTCCAATGGATGTGGTGATGCAACTTATGTCACACTAGCGCATCATTCCATGTGGCAGTTGCATTCCACAGGCTTTTTTGGCTTTTGACCATGGTTTGACACATGGATTCCACTAGAGTCATTGCATGTGTTATTTTCGAAACCACCTTGATCCACATGACCACGCACACTTCAAATGGATGTGGTGTTACAACTTCTATCACACTGGTGCACCATTCCATGTGGCAGTTGTATTCCAAGGGATTTTGGGGATTTTTGACCATGTGAAAGGACATATACTGTCATAATCACTTTTGGTGTTCGATAACAACTAGTAGACCCTATTTTACAGTTTGCTATTGTCTACAGTTGATATATTACAAAGTGAAAAGGACTGCATGTCTCTTGGGAATTCCAGACCGGAGTCTCCGGTCTGCCAAGACTCGAGTCTCCGGTGTGGTCTGGAGTTTCCCCAGGAGTCTCCGGAGGGGGCTTCTATTTTCTTGCATGGGTCATTCTATTTGGTGGTCCGGAGCTTGGTCCGGAGTCTCCGGTCCGTGCCTCAGACCGGAGTCTCCGGTGTAGAGGGACCGGAGTCTCCGGTCCACTTGGCTCACAAGTGGGCTGGGTCATTCTGTTTGTCGGTCCGGAGGCTGGTCCGGAGATTGACCAGAGTCTCCGGTGTAGACCGGAGTCTCTGGTGTGCATACCGGAGTCTTCGGTCTGACTCGTCTCCAACGGTCAGAAAACGGTTCACTGGTGCATAGGGCTATAAATAGAGGACCTTATCCCCTTCCTCCAGTTGCTCATCCACCTCAAGAACACCATGTCCATTGGAGCCACCAAATCAACAAGATATCTTCATCCAACCATCCAAAGTCTTTGATCTTTGGAGAATCGAAGGAGGACGCCTTGATCTACAACTTCACCAAGAGAGATCTTCATTTCTGCCTCATTCACTTGAGGGCCCCCATGCTCTAGTGTTTCATTGGAAACCCTAGATTTTGATTTGGTTCTTAGAAGCTTGTCTTTGATTGTTTGACAGCTTGCTTGTATTTCGGAGCCTCCAATTAAGTTGTGGATGTGTGCCCCAAACTCGTTGTAACGGTGTCGGCTTCCACCTCGAAGGTTGTCGTATAGTGGAAGAGGTGAATCGAACCCCTTGGGGTGAGGTTCATCGGAGAACAAGGGAGGCCTCTCATGGCCTTGGTGGTTTGATACCACCCCCTCTCCAACAGTAGACGTACTTCCCCTCAAAAGGAAGGAACTACAGGAAACAAATCCTTGTATCTCCGAGCGCTCCACTTTGGTTACTTCTATCCTTTACTGCACTTTGCTTATATAGTTCTTCCTTGGTTCTTGTACTAGGTTGACATATAGGTAAATTCACCATAGTTGCATAATCTAGAGAATTTACCTTTTTGTGTCAAACCCTAAATTGAAAAAGAGTAAAATTTGGAGTAGCACCTATTCACCCCCCCCCCCCCTCTAGGTGCCCATTCGATCCTTTCAATTGGTATCAGAGCCTCGGATCTTTATTCGGGCTTAACCGCCTGAGAGATTATGGGCAACCCAGAGGAGGGAGAAAGTGAGGCTAGCCATTCGGTGACCATGGTAGATCTCAAGAAGTTGGAAACAAGCTTGAGCTCTACCTTGGGCAACGAAATCCAACAATTGCGTCAACTCGTTGAGCAACTTGTTAGGGATAAGCAAACCTCACCTTCTCCCTCTCCGGAGGAAACACCACCTAACCCAAAGGCTAATGCTCCGGCTAAGCCTTTGGAGGAAGTGGTGGGGGATGAACATAATTCCACTAACTCCACCACCAAAAAGGGTGATGGGAAGGAAGAGTTCCATATGGTTCCCGGATGGTACTCTCCCGACCCTCCTATCCCTCATCCACATATAAATAATAGAGGAGACCCACCCAAGTTAGCAACACATACTTTTTCTCAATGGCAAGTGTTAATGAAATCTCATGTGCGCAGCTCTAGCATTGATTTGTGGAATATTATTGAAGAAGGACTCAAAATTGAGGATCCAGCCAACTTGACGAGAAGAGAAGTGGTCAATAGCCAACTCAATGCGACTGCCTTGCACATGATCCAACTTGGGGTGGGGCCAAAGGATTTTCCCCACATTGAGCACTACAACACCGCCAAGGAAGCTTGGGATGCTCTCATGACTTGTTTGTTGGCAATGAGAGTATGAGGAGAAATAGATATGATGCCTTAAGCAGTGAGGCCGAAGGCTTCTTCATGAAGTGTAGCACCCCGGAAAAACCACTACTAGAAAATCGCGTGTTGTTTTTATTTTTGTGCATCATCATTACCGCATGCTCATGACATCATGCCACATTGAATTTGAGCATCTTCATGTTTGCATGCATATAATTTTCCTGAAACTATTTTCTAAATATCCCTTGTCTCTATTTCAAATTATAAAATCGGGTCCTTCTGAATATTTTGTTTGTCTAAAAACTAATTGCAATAATCTTATAAATAAATAATTAAAACTTATATTATTTTTTGGGAGGCAGCCAGCCAGGCCCAAAAGCCCAGCCAGCCACCTCCAACTAAACCCTAGCCTACCCCGAACCCAGCCCCACCATACCCCACCTAAACTCTAATCTGACCTAACCCAAACCCTAGCCTACCGACCCAGTACACCACATCGCCCGAACGCCACACTTGCCACCGAGCCAAACCATCCCACCTACCACCTATTCACTGCCGCTGCACCACCCCACACCGTGTCACACCGCGTCACACCACTACACACGCACACGCGGTGCACCTCACCGACACGATCCCTTCGCTACCAACCACGCCTATGCGCCTGGGCCACCAACGCGACACGCCTCGCGATCCCCTTCCTTGGCCTCGCCCGCAGCACCGCAGGTGCAGACGATCGCCACCACGGCGCCCTCCTCCACCCCGACGCTAGCGCCGTCCTCCTTCTCGCCAAGCTCGCTATGCCGACGCGCGCCCTCGTTGCCTAGCTCCATGAGCGCTCGCTACCCTGCCTCCGCGGCCTCGCCTCTTCCTTCCTTCGATCTCTGACTGGCCGCTGCCTCGACCTCCTTCCATGGAACCTCGGGCCCTTCCTCCTTCGACCCCGCGTAGGACCGACCGCCTCTCCCACGCCCTCCTCTCCTTCCCCGACCGCGCGCCATCCTCTGCATACCTCAACCGCCACCGCCTGGCGCCGCCGCTCCAGCGCCTCTCCTCTGCTCTTCCGTGCCTCTGCGAGCTCGCCATCCACCGCTCTCCTCCGTCCCGCCGCGGAGCTCCTCCGACCGGCCACCATCCGAGCTCGTCACACCGTCGTCAAGCCCGACCCCGAGCAGAGCGCCGCCGCCTCGCCCTCTGTGTCGCCGGTCGCCCCGTGAGCGAGTCTTGCGCCTGGCCGTGCCCCTGCATCTCGCTGCCCGAGCGTGACCCCGGCCGCCTCTGCGCGTCTCCTCGAGCCGCCTTGTTGCCTCCACCACCGGCCTGCTCCCTGCCGGCCGTCGTCCCCTGCACGTCCTCCGTCGTGCAGGCCCTGCGTGCCCCTGTCAAGTACCATGCGAGCCACGAACACTGCCTTGCCACTGGCAGCGAGCTGTTCTAGAAGGTGTGGCCTCCGTGAGGAGAACCTGCTAGTGAGAAGTACCCTGTTTAGCCAAGTTTGCCCAATGACAAGAGCTGCAACAACATCAAACCGGCAAGTCAAGGTTGTCTGTGGACAAGACCGACAATTGTACATGATAACCCGAGATCGACGCGACAAGTTGAAGACTGAAGACCGTACCAAACTCGGTGGCATCCGACAGCCATCGACACGGAAAACCAAGTCCTCCATCATGGACGACAAGATGAAGACACCGAGACCGCCATGCTCTTACACCCGGATCCGAAGACCCCGTCCCCGGAGGCGAAGACCGATCCCCAAACCCCTTCGAGCCCCCAAGATCTTCGATCTGAGATGTGTGATCCCCTTTTCTGAGACCCCTATATTTTACAATATCCACTTGTTGCATATTAAATTGCTCATGCTCACATACATATTCATTTGTTTGGGGTATTTAGTCGATTCACCTCGTAATTAAATATGGAGCGCATATGCGGGCTATACTTGTATTATATCACCTCCATTTAAATTTTCATAGCGAACCGATGCCATGTTTTGCCGTGTTCATACAACATTTAAATTGCGGGGTAGCTAAAAAACTTGAACCATATAATTAATTGTCGGGACCCCGGTTCCGCTTAATATTGCCTAGTTGCATCGCATCCTTGCCATGTCATACATCATACATGCATCATGCCTGATCTTCTGTCGTAGTATTAAATAGTGCATCTGGTGTTTCTTTTAGTGTTTTGTTCTTCGTGGATTAGGCCGTTGAGTGGATGCGAGTATCACAAGTCCTTCGGATATGTATCTTCGGCAGTGTTTCTCAGGCGAGCATTCTCCCCTTTCTAGCTATTTTGCATTTATAGTCTTTACTTCCTCCTGTTGATCTAATGCTATCTGTCTCGCGATGCTTTAGTGTTCCGTACCAGATATATCCCTTGCGGCCTTTATATTGCCGTGGACACCTCCTATTACCTGTTGTTTGGTAGATATATCGTCTTGCGAGTCGTAGTTGCTTGCTCAGGTGCTGCTTCGCATCGTTGATGTTCCACCGTTGTTGGAAGATTGGCACATGCTTAATGGTGGAGATGATCATGGATTTAATTACAACTTGATATTAAATTGCTGGGATAACTAATGAAAGAGGCACCAGTGGGCAATAAACGCTATTTGGTTTTTCATGTCCACTTGTGTCCCGTAGGCCCCGAGTACTTGATACTTGTTCCTTGATTAGCACTATCCACATCCGGGAGACCCTATGGATCCCCCTTAGCCAGAGCTTGATTCATTTCTTATTTCTTGGGGCCACAAAGTAGTTTGGGGTTTTATTACTATCATGTACTTATGCCATGCTTTACTGCTTTATTTACGATTGTGGAGCACCTGTACTGTTTAGGAACCCCGTGCCACGTTTCCGCTGTATCGACAAGCCCAGTCACACTTTCGGGTTCCCAGTCGTTTACAGTCGTTGCCACACACCCTGGGTCCGTCGCGGAGCCGGCCGACTTCATAACGGGTAGCTTGGTGGGGTAGCCCCCTAAAATATTTTATGAATCCTTGATTGCTTTGTCGTGAAAGCCTCGTCGGGTTTTGATTTGGTTTTTCCGAGGTTGATCGTGTGTGTGTTGCTATTTGTGCACCCCTGCAGGGTAAATCTTTCTGAAAGCCGTGTCCGCGGTTATGGACGACTTGGAGCACAGTATCTCGATCATAGACAAGCATAACTAAAGTAGTGCTATAAATTTGACTTAATACGTGACTAGTAATCAGCTTCACTACAATGAAATGGATAATAAAAGTGCCAACAACTGGTGGAACTGGGGTGTATCTTGTCATATTATATCTGCCTAGTAAGTATCGGAACTCCAACGGAATGAAATAAAAGTGCCAACAACTGCTGGGTTTGGGATGTCACATGCTAATTATATCTGACTAGTAAGTACTGCAACTACAACTGAATGGTTAATTAAAACTGCCCACTAGTTATGCTATCAGGATGACTCATGATATCTATATCTGACTAGTAAGTGCTGCAACTATAATGGAATGAATAAAACTGCCAACTGTGTGAGTTCCTCGGTTTTACTTCCTCGTTTGGTCTCGAGGGGGAATACTAGGATGGGTATGATTGGTGTTAGTATCAGGTTGGTCCCGAATAGGTCTATCTTATCCCTCTCTAATAGCCGACAGTGGTTTCGAGTCTCTATAGGTTGTTTAGTGCATGATGCGCTGCCGCTTCAGTCCACCATACCTATGTAGGCGAAAGTCACCGAATTCTAGCCTCACCGTGTGCTAGCCTCAATACTGACCGTTCCCTTTTCCCTTCGCCCTTTGTCGGCACCCCTTTTGTTTAACAGGTATAAGTTCGGTGTTGTTAGCAAGGTTACCCTTTCGGCTTGGCCTGGGCAGGATTATGGACGCCATTGGTTATTTCTTCAGGGCTCTTAGCTCAATTTGCTTCTTATCCGTACTCGGATGCTATTTCGTTTTTAAGGTGATTGGATCTTTGTACTGCATATCTGTATTCTTGACTCAGTGAGTCGTTGTTGTATATATATCTGTTCTATGGGTTCCATCGTGAACTATTGTGTAATGACATTACTTCGTTTTCCACCCGCACGCAAGTGCCTGGTGGGTGTCCTTGAATCATTTCTATGCGGGTTTGGCGGGAAGCGCTAAAATCTGCATAGGGCCGATTCGAGGGTGTTACATGAAGGATTGTGAGGATCATGAAGACATGTATCAAAGACTCAAATCCACAGCCACCGCTTTTAAGAATGTTGGCGCCTCTCACATTGATGATGCTTGGATCAAGAGGAAGTATGTGATTGCACTCATGCCTTTCAAGCCTACTGACTTGAACAGTCTCCAAGGAAGACACAACTACCATCTCATGACCTCCAATGAAGTGATGCAAGAGATGGCCGCGTTCAAGGTTGCTGCCAAGAATGCCAAAGACGCATGTGCTCGTGCCATTGGAATGAGTAGTGGTGTCAACCTTGCCTTGAAGTCCAAGGTTGTGGAGTATGATGAAGATGAAGGAAGTGATGAGGGACCTTCAATGAGCCACCCGGACAATGTCAAGACTGCTCATGGTGAATACATGGCCTTCTATGCAAGAAACTTTTGAAAGACCCCGCCAAGGCCAAGATGGAAATGCAACGAAGAAGCAACCCCAATGGGAGGAGAGACAATGGGTCCAAGTTGAGAACTTGTTTCAACTGTGGTGACCGCTATCACTTCGTTGCGGCTTGTCCCTATGGGAAAAGAGAAGACCATGGGGTAAACTTGTGTTGAAGAAGACCTCCAAAGCTCCCTACAAGAAACCCTTCATCAAAAGGAACCCAACCAACAAGAAGCCGGGAGAAATTGTCTTGATCACACATGAAGAGTACTCCTCCGATGATGATGATGAAGATGAAGAAGAGGATACATCAACTGGTGTGGCGGCTCTTGCCACTACCTCTACCCCTTCATTCTCCCTCTTCGACTCTCCAAATGAGAATATCTCCAACAAGAACGCCACTTGCCTTATGGCAAGTGGAACGGAGGTATTATCATCAACGCACTCCACCTCACTAATCAATGATGATGACTTTGATGATGAGTTGTCTCTTGAGGTCAAAAAGGAATCAGTTGCTTTTGATGTGTTCATGAACAACTTGCAAGGGGAACACAAGAAACATGTTGTGGACCTCTTAAATCAACTTGCACATACACAAGAACTTCTAGATGAGAGATGTCAATTAGGGAGAGAGCACATGATTGAGGTAGAAGCTCTAAATAATGCCTTAGAAGAATCGTGATCATGCTATTGCTAAATACAAAAAGGCTAAAAAGGATAAGATTGAGTTTGATGTTGTTCATGAAAAACTTGTCGAGGACTTTAGGACACTTGACAAGGCTCACAAGGCCTTGGAAAGTGAACTCTTGTCTCTCACAAAGTCTCATTAAAAGCTTCAAACTCAATTGATCAATACTCCCTCACCTAGTACATTCATTCCTTCTGGTTGTACAAATACTCTTGAAGAACATGCTAGGTTGAAGGGGGGCTAGCTAAGACCTCCTTTCCCAAAGGAAACAAGTCTATTGATGACCTCTTAAACAAGCAAAGGTCAAATGGTGAAAAGGGGGGCATTGGCTTTGTCTCTAAAGCCAAGAAGAAAAATAACAACAAGAAGAAGGCCAAGTCTGCCCAAGAAAAGAACAAGGTCATTGTGGGAAGTAAGGCCCCAAGTGGCAAAACTATGTCTCATGATGATTTTGCGGGTAGTGCTAACCCTCACTATGTCTTAATGCGTGATTATTATGGTGATGTGTATGCACAATATGTTGGCCCATTTGATGGTTATATTGCATGGTCTATTTGGGTTCCCAAGACCCTTGTTGCTAACAAAAGATGACCCATTGAAAGATGGGTACCTAAAAACTAGTTTGATCTTTTGTAGACCTATGCTTCCGGGGGTCAAAATGGGTGCTTGATAGTGGATGCACAAGTCATATAACCGGAAGCGTGTCTAGTGTCAAGGAGTTGAGACCAAATGTTGATCAGATATCTGTGACATATGCCGACAAATTGAAGTCTAAGGTAATGGGTTTCGGCAAAGTTGTGGTTGCACACGATATCACTCTTGTGGACGTCATGCTTGTTGAGACCCTTGGCTATAATTTACTTTTAGTCCGTGCTCTTGGAAATATGTGTTTTGCCGTCTTTATTGATAATGATATTGTGATCCTCATGTGGAGCAAGTCTCTAAAGGTCGCTTCCATTGGGTACGTTGAGAATGACTTGTATGTGGTGGACTTCTCGGGGAAAACCACTACAAGTCCGATGTGCCTATTCAGAAAGGCTGATGTGGGTTGGCTATGGCATCACCGTCTAGCCCATGTCAACATGAGAACTTTGCAAAGCCTCCACAAGGATGGTCATATTGTTGGACTAAAATAAAATGTTTGCTTTGCCAAAGATCGTATTTGCAGGGCATGTGTTGAAGGAAAGATGCATGATTCTCTCCACAAGACAAAGAACTACATCAAGTCCAAGAGGATCTTGGAGCTCCTTCATGTGGATCTCTTTGGTCCTCCGTCTCATGCGAGTCTTGGTGGGAAGAAATATTGTTTGGTGATTGTTGATGACTACTCAAGATACACTTGGGTATATTTCTTCAAGTTAAAAGTGAGACCCAAGAGAACTTCATCAACTTCATCAACATGGATCAACGTCAACACAATGTCCCAGTGTTAACAATAAGAAGTGACAATGGTACCGAGTTCAAGAACTACACATTAAATGGATTTCTTAGTGATGAGGGAATAAAACATCAATATTCCGCTTCATATACCCCTCAACAAAATGGTGTAGCTGAGAGGAAGAACCAGACTCTTATTGACATGGCAAGGACTATGTTGGCGGAATTTAAATCTCCATACAATTTTTGGGCTGAAGTTATCTCCACCGCATTCCATGCATCAAACCGTCTCTATCTCCGCAAAGAATTGATCAAGACTCCATATGAAATCCTTACCGGTAACAAGCCTAATGTTTCTTACTTCCGCATATTCGGTTGTAAGTGCTTCTATCGCATTAAGGGCATTCATTTATCCAAGTTTGATTCCAAACCATTAGAGGGTATTTTTGTTGGTTATGGTCTCGAATCCCACACTTATAGAATCTATGACAAGCTCTCAGGAATTGTCATAGAATCTTGTAGTGTGGTGTTTGAAGGATATGATGGTCCCCAAGAGGGTCATGTTGATGTTTGTGATGTGGATGATGAAATGCCTCAGGATGCCATAGGAAGAATGGGTGCGGGTTTCATCCGCCCTGTTGAGGAACCACTTATGGTGGATCGAGAAGAACTATGCTCTACTCAAGTGGAGCCCTCATCTTCACAACTTCAACAAGCCACTGTCGAGGACATTGAGCCATGCCAAACACAAGTTATGGACCCTCAACCAAGAAGAAACCTCTAGCCAGGAGATACTTGAACCTCCATTTGCCAGAATGTCCAGTGGTGTGAAGGCTATTACACAAGGAAGATCTATAGAAACTGCCTTAAGGAAAGCTCAATGCCTGTCTTGGAGTATGCTTGATCAAGACCAAGGTCAATCTTTGCCTCTTATTGAAGAGAATAATTCCAATGATGATCAAGGTCAAGTTGATGGCCAAGACGAGGACCAAAATGATGAAGTGACCCCCCCAAGAAACAACAAGGAGATCGAAACTCGTCGCCAAGCTAGAATGGATAGAATATTGGAATTAAGAGACCACACTCTTGAGAATGTGGTAGGAGATCTAAGAAGAGGGATATCTACTCGAGCACAACTGAAGAACTTTGGTGAGCACCAAGCACACATTTCCATGGTGGAACCAAAGAAAGTATGGGAAGCTCTTGAAGATTCAGATTGGTTGGATGCAATGCACAAAGAGCTCAACAACTTTGAGAGAAACAAAGTATGGAAGTTAGTGGAAAAGCCAAAAGATTGCCGCAATGTTATAGGCACCAAGTGGATTTTCAAGAACAAGTAAGATGAGCATGGAATTGTGATAAGGAACAAGGCAAGATTGGTTGCACAAGGGTTCTCTTAAAGTGAAGGCATTGATTATGGAGAGACTTATGCACCCGTGGCTCGCCTTGAGTCCATCTGTATCCTTCTTGCTTATGCGGCACATCATAAATTTAAACTACAACAAATGGATGTAGAAAGTGCATTTCTTAATGGTCCATTGCATGAGTTGGTATATGTGAAACAACCCCCGGGGTTTGAGGATCCCAACTTTCCAAACCATGTCTACAAACTCGATAAGGCACTCTATGGGCTCAAGCAAGCCCCACGCACGTGGTATGAGCACCTTAGAGAGTTGTTGTTAGATCGTGGGTTTGAGGTTGGGAAAATCGATCCCACTCTTTTTACTAAGAAGGTCAATGGGGAACTTTTTGTATGCCAAATTTATGTAGATGATATTATCTTTGGCTCATCTAACAAAGCTTTTAATGATGAATTCTCAAAGCTTATGACTAACAGGTTCAGGATGTCTATGATGGGAGAATTGAGAGTATTTCTTGGTTTTGAGATCAAGCAAGTGAGAGGAGGAACATTCTTCAACCAAGCCAAGTATACTCAAGATATGCTCAAAAGATTCAACATGAAAGACCTAAATGGAGCTCCCACTCCCATGGCAACAAAGACTCATCTTGAACTAAACCCAAATGGTAAAGATGTGGATCAAAAGGTATACTGATCCATGATTGTCTCTTTGCTTTACCTTTGTGCATCTAGACCCGATATTGTGTTGAGTGTAGGAGTGTGTGCAAGATATCAAGCGGCTCCTAAAGAAAGCCATTTGATGGCAGTCAAGAGAATCTTTCGATATTTGGTTCATACCCCAAACTATGGTATTTGGTATCCTAGGGGCTCAACTTTCTCTCTTTGTGGGTACACGGACTCTGATTGGGCTGGTGACAAGGATGATAGAAAATCGACCTCTGGGGCTTGCCAATTCCTTGGGAGGTCCTTAGTGTGTTGGTCTTCTAAGAAGCAAAACTGTATATCTCTTTCCACCGCTGAAGCTGAGTATGCGGCTGCTTCTAGTGCTTGTACACAATTGCTATGGATGATGCAAACTTTAAAGGAATATTGTGTCCATTGTGACAAAGTGCCTCTTCTATGCGACAATGAAAGTGCTACCAAGATTGCATATAACCCAGTGGACCATACAAGAACAAAACATATTGAGATTCGTCACCACTTCATTAGAGATCATGTTGCCCGAGGTGATATTGAGATATCATATGTGTCAACCAAAGACCAACTTGCCGACATTTTCACGAAGCCACTTGATGAAGCAAGATTTTGTTATTTGAGGAATGAACTAAATATCATGGATTCTAGAATCTTGACTTGATTACCTTGCATACACACCTATGTCTTGACCCATATTTGGTGTAGGTGTAGGCATGGAGATAGGGGGAGTGCGGTTCTAATTCATTGGACTATCCCTCCCCCAATAATACCAACATTAAGAAATTCAATCCTCTTAGTATCATTTAGCGATATGTGAGCATCATTGATGAGTAGTGGCTATGGACCCAAGGATAATTCTTCGTGGTGTCATGCCACAAACTCCATGGTGGCTTCGGCCACCACCCTCTTCTCATTTGATATGTTGGTTCTTAGTTCGGGTTTATTTGGCGCATTAATGAACATTTGAATTGATTTCTGTGGTTTTCTTGACTTTTCACAGTATGACATCTTAACCCAAGCCTACTCTCTGTCCTGAAAACTATCTCTATCTAATATATGTCCCCATACACATATCTTGGAGTTTTTGGTCAAGGAGGATCGGAACCTCCGGTGTGTTCACACCGGAGTCTCCGGTGTGGGCCAGAGTCTCCGGTGTGGACCAGAGTCTCCGGTCCGGATGGTTTCTGTCCACTTAAGGGGGGGACGGGCTGAACTGAAATAGCAGTTTCATTCATCCACCCCCCCCCTCTCTACCCCATCGCCTCCTCTTCCAAATCTTCTCCCCGGAGGTCAAGAAGCCCCCGGGATCCGCCGTGCCGCCGGACAATCATCTCCTTTCGACCATTGGGTGATTCCCACTGGTGGAATCCATCTCATGGACAGATCTGGTAACTCTCCTCCTTTTTCTTCATCTAGGGTTCTTCCCTTGCTTTGTTTTTTAGGATTGGTACTAGTTTTGGCCACGGGAATCCCTTGTTTGCGTGCACTTGAGTACTTTACCCTTGTTACCCTGCCCGATCTGTTGGATTCAACACCATTGGAGCCTTCCTGATCTTCCCCTGAGTCTCCAGACCGGAGACTCCGGTCCAGGCCGGAGACTCCGGTGTGGACCACGGAGACTCCGGTGTGGTTTCAATCTGACATATTTTGCAAAGTCTCAAGGGTCCTGTACCGCCTCCTTGGGACATATATACTTACCTCCATGCTATCTCCCTTGCTGCTTTTCACAGGTTCAGGCTCTCGTCGTCCTCCTTGCACTAAGGCCAAGATGAAGAGAGGGGATTCTCGCTATGATGAGTCTGAGGGTCAGTACATTGTGCCCCCATCCAACCGTAGACAGCAGGCCCATGATGCAGCCTATATGCGGCGGGAGCAGGACATGGTTGAGGAAGAGAACCGTGCCAAGAGGGCAAAATATGACAACCTTCAGTCTTTGGCCCACATGTCTAAGCAGAAGTACCGTGAGCTGCGGAAGACTAATTTCTATGCCTTGCCTCGCACTAGTGATGACCCATGCTATTGGAGGAAGGAGCAAGCTGTCTTCATGAAAGACATTTACATCATGCTCAAGAGATCCCCCGTGTGCCCCCCAGAAGTACTTAAGTGTTGAGCAGATGAGGAAGAGCTCCTACTTCTCTGATGCACTATGGATTAGTGAGAAGTTGGGGCTGTTCAACTTGATGGAGCTCCGTGAAGACTACAACATCACCCTTGTGCAGCAGTTCTATGCCACGGTTGTGTTTGGGACTGACCAAGCCAGGACTATGACTTGGATGACTGGCAACCATCGTTGTTCTGCAACTTCCTATGACTTTGTTGAGGCCATCTTCGAGACATTCCAGGGGGTATCTACTCATGTTGGAGTTCGCATGCACTCAGCAGCTCTTGGGGTGAACAAGAACAAGCTTGCCCCTTTATATGGTAGTGAGGGTGTTGTGGGGGGGTCCAAGGGACTCAAGCCTCTCTACAATCTGATGTTGAGGATGTTCCGCCAGACCATTTCCCCTAGTGCTGGGAATGATGATGCCATCAGATGTGGTTTGGTCAACTTGTTGTATCACACCCACAAGATTTACATGGTTGGCCCCGATGCAGATGCTGATCCTATTAATGTGATGGATTACATATTTGAGAAGATGTATCATGCCATCTTATACAAGAAGGCCCCTCCATATGCACCCCTGGTCATGAGACTCATCAACACTCAGCAACATGGTTCTCCGCTTGCTATGCCTCCCAACCTTACCGAGCACACTCTCGTATCTCTGCAGCAGAAAGGGGAAATGAGGGTTCCCCTTAGACGCTCTCATGCACATGTGGAGGAGGAAATCTCAGAGACCGAAAGGGCCCCCTCTCCTCCTAGGGCTTGGAAGAAGAATGCTTCCAATGCACCTCTTCCTCCCATGACACGTGACTATGTACATGAGAGGGTCAAGAAGGCCTCTTTCTGGGAGAGGACCCTGTGTTGCATGAATGTGGACATCCGCAAGCAACAACATGATTCCTACAAGAGCAACCATCGCATCGAGAAGCTACTCAAGGAGATCAAGGCTCGGGGTGAAGCGTATGATGAGGAAGGTGAGGCTGAGTACACTGACGAGCATGGCACTCAGCCATCCACCGAGTCAGACCACACTCTTTTGTTTGGGGCATGGAATGCCCATCAGGACAGCTTGGTGGATTGGAAGACCTTTTCTGATGTCACTTCTGGATTTGGGTACCAAGGTACCTCCTCTTCTCGCCCTCACGGCAAAGGACGTGCAGCTCTAGATGGTGATGAGGACTATGATGATGAGGAGGAGGAGGATCAGGATATGGATGAGGAGGACGAAGAGGATGATGATGATGAGGACTACTGATCCGTTGGGGCGCTAGCTTAGGTCTTTTCCCTTTTTCGGTGTCTTGATGCCAAGGGGGAGAAGACATTTGTCATCGAGATTTGCATGGACTGGGCTTTGATTCTTGTTTGCTATCTCGACTTTCATACTTGTTTGCTATCTCGACTTTCATACTTTCGTATCTATGTGCCTTATGTTTGTGCGAGACACTGTTTGCTATTTGTGTATGACTCTGTGGGTGCTCCTACATGCATGTTTGTAACTCGTGTGAGATCTATGTGCTTTATCCATGTTCAGCCTACTATGCTTGCTTTCCATGTTTATCCTAGTGCACATAGCCAGGGGGAGCATGTCCATACTCTGTCTTAAGTCATTGCAAACCTTTTCCATGCTAAATCACTAGTTGTCATCGAACACCAAAAAGGGGGAGATTGAAAGGACATATACTGTCATAATCACTTTTGGTGTTCGGTAACAACTAGTAGACCCTGTTTTACAGTTTCCTATTTTCTACAGGTTGATATATTACAAAGTGAAAAGGACTGCATGTCTCTTGGGAATTCCAGACCGGAGTCTCCGGTCTGCCAAGACCGGAGTCTCCGGTGTGGTCCAGAGTTACCCCAGGAGTCTCTGGAGGGGGCTTCTGTTTTCCTGCATGGGTCATTCTATTTGGTGGTCCAGAGCTTGGTCCGGAGTCTCCAGTCCATGCCTCAGACCGGAGTCTCTGGTGTAGAGGGACCGGAGTCTCCAGTCCACTTGGCTCACAAGAGGGCTGGGTCATTCTGCTTGTCGGTCCGGAGGCTGGTCCGGAGATTGACCGGAGGCTCCGGTGTAGACCGAAGTCTCCGGTGTGTAGACCACAGTCTCCGGTCTGACTCGTCTCCAACGGTCATAAAACGGTTCACTGGTGCGTAGGGCTATAAATAGAGGACCTGATCCCCTTCCTCCAGCTGCTCATCCACCTCAAGAAGACCATGTCCATTTGAGCCACCAAATCAACAAGATATCTTCATCCAACCATCCAAAGTCTTTGATCTTTGGAGAATCGAAGGAGGAGGCCTTGATCTACAGCTTCACTAAGAGAGATCTTCATTTCTCCCTCATTCACTTGAGGG
The DNA here is from genome assembly GCA_910589775.1 of Avena eriantha. Lineage (NCBI taxonomy): Eukaryota > Viridiplantae > Streptophyta > Magnoliopsida > Poales > Poaceae > Avena > Avena eriantha. The sequence continues at coordinate 352,172,258 of OU342742.1, read as the reverse complement.
CCCCCATTCTCTAGTGTTTCATTGGAAACCCTAGGTTTTGATTTGGTTCTTACAAGCCTGTCTTTAATTGTTTGACAGCTTGCTTGTATTTGGGAGCCTCCAATTAAGTTGTGGATGTGTGCCCCGAACTCGTTGTAACGGTGCCGGCTTCCACCTCGAAGGTTGCCGTATAGTGGAAGAGGTGAATCGAACCCCTTGGGGTGAGGTTCATCGGAGAACAAGGGAGGCCTCTCGTGGCGTTGGTGGTTTGGTACCACCCCCTCTCCAAACGTAGACGTACTTCCCCTCAAAAGGAAGGAACTACGGGAAACAAATCCTTGTGTCTCCGAGCGCTCCACTTTGGTTACTTCTATCCTTTACCGCACTTTTCTTATATAGTTCTTGCTTGGTTCTTGTACTAGGTTTACATATAGGTAAATTCACCATAGTTGCATAATCTAGAGAATTTACCTTTTTGTGTCAAACCCTAAATTGAAAAAGAGTAAAATTTGGAGTAACACCTATTCACCCCCCCCCCTCTAGGTGCCCATTTGATCCTTTCACCATGGTTCGACACATGGAGTCCACTAGAGTCATTGCATTTCTTCTTTTCAAAACTACCTTTATCCACATTACCACAGACACACCAAATGGATGTGGTGATACAACTTCGGTCACACTAGTGCACCATTCCATGTGGTAGTTGCATTCCAAAGGATTTTTTGGCTTTCTAACCATGGTTTGATACATGGAGTCCACTAGAGTCATTTCATGTGTTCTTTTCAAAACCACCTTGATACACCTGACCACACACACACTCCAATAGATGTGGTGATGCAATTTTTATCACACTGGTGCATCATTCCATGTGGCAGTTACATTCCAGGGGCTATTCGAGTTTCTGACCATGGTTTGACACATGGAGTCCACTAGAGTCATTGCGTGTGTTCTTTTCAAAACCACCTTAATCCACATGAGCACACACACTCCAATGGATGTGGTGATGAACTTCTATCACACTGGTGCACCAATCCATGTGGTAGTTGCATTCCAGGGACTTTTTGGGTTTCTGACCATGGTTTGACACATGAAGTCCCTAGACTCATTGCATGTGACATTTCAAGACCACCTTTATCCACATGACCACACACACTCCAAATGGATGTGGTTATACAACTTCAGTCGTACTTGTGCACCAATCCATGTGGCAGTTGCATTCCACGGGCTTTTTGGACCTCATGGATGGTTTGAAACATGGATTCCACTAGAGTTAATTCAAGTGTTCTTTTCAAAACCACCTTGACCCACATTACCACACATTCCAATGGATGTGGTGATGCAACTTATGTCACATTGGTGCATCATTCCATGTGGAAATTGGATTCCAGGGGCTTTTGGGCTTTCTAACCATGGTTTGACACATGGAGTCCAGTAGAGTCATTCCATGTGTTATTTTCAAGGCCACCTTGATCCACATGACCACACACAATACAAATATATGTGGTGATACAACTTCTGTAACACTCGTGCACCATTCCGAGTGCCAGTTGGATTCAAAGGGCTTTTGGGATTTCTAACCATAGTTTGACACAAGGAGTCCACTAGAGTCATTCTATGGGTTCTTTTAAAAACCACCTTGATCCACATTACCACACACACTCCAATGGATATGGTGATGTTACATCTTTCACACCGGTGCATCATCCATGTGGCAGTTGCACTCAAGGGGCTTTCTGGGTTTTCTGACCATGCTTTGACACATGGAGTCCACTGGATTCATTGCATGAGTTCTTTTAAAAACTACCTTTATCCACATTACCACACACACTCCAAATGGATGTGGTGATACTACTTCTGTCACACTGGTGCACCGTTCCATGTGGCAGTTGCATTCCAGGGGCTTTTGGGGGTTTCTGACCATGGTTTGACACATGGAGTCCACTAGAATCATTGTATGCATTCTTTTCAAAACTACCTTGATCCACATGACCACACACACTCCAATGGATGTCGTGATGCAACTTATGTCACACTAGCGCATCATTCCATGTGGCAGTTGCATTCCAGGGGCTTTTTTGGCTTTTTAACCATGGTTTGACACATGGATTCCACTAGAGTCATTGCATGTGTTATTTTCAAAACCACCTTGATCCACATGACCACGCACACTCCAAATGGATGTGGTGTTACAACTTCTATCACACTGGTGCACCATTCCATGTGGCAGTTGTATTCCAAGGGCTTTTGGGGCTTTTTGACCATGGTTCGACACATGGAGTCCACTAGAGTCACTGCATTTCTTCTTTTCAAAACTACCTTTATCCACATTACCACAGACACACCAAATGGATGTGGTGATACAACTTCGGTCACACTAGTGCACCATTCCATGTGGCAGTTGCATTCCAAAGGATTTTTTGGCTTTCTAACCATGGTTTGATACATGGAGTCCACTAGAGTCATTTCATGTGTTCTTTTCAAAACCACCTTGATACACCTGACCACACACACTCCAATAGATGTGGTGATGCAATTTCTGTCACACTGGTGCATCATTCCATGTGGCAGTTACATTCCAGGGGCTATTCGAGTTTCTGACCATGGTTTGACACATGGAGTCCACTAGAGTCATTGCGTGTGTTCTTTTCAAAACCACCTTGATCCACATGAGCACACACACACTCCAATGGATGTGGTGATAAACTTCTATCACACTGGTGCACCAATCCATGTGGTAGTTGCATTCCAGGGGCTTTTTGGGTTTTTGACCATGGTTTGACACATGAAGTCCCTAGAGTCATTGCATGTGACTTTTCAAGACCACCTTTATCCACATGACCACACACACTCCAAATGGATGTGGTTATATAACTTCAGTCATACTTGTGCACCAATCCATGTGCAATTGCATTCCACGGGCTTTTTGGGCCTCATGGATGGTTTGAAACATGGATTCCACTAGAGTTAATTCAAGTGTTCTTTTCAAAACCACCTTGACCCACGTTACCACACACACTCTAATTGATGTGGTGATGCAACTTATGTCACATTGGTGCATCATTCCATGTGGAAATTGGATTCCAGTGGCTTTTGGGCTTTCTAACCATGGTTTGACACATGGAGTCCACTAGAGTCATTCCATGTGTTATTTTTAAGGCCACCTTGATCCACATAACCACACACAATACAAATAGATGTGCTGATACAACTTCGGTAACACTCGTGCACCATTCCGAGTGCTAGTTGCATTCAAAGGGCTTTTGGGATTTCTAACCATAGTTTGACACAAGGAGTGCACTAGAGTCATTCTATGTGTTCTTTTAAAGACCACCTTGATCCACATTACCACACACACTCCAATGGATATGGTGATATTACATCTTTCACACCGGTGCATCATTCCATGTGGCAGTTGCACTCAAGGGGCTTTTTGGGTTTTCTGACCATGCTTTGACACATGGAGTCCACTGGAGTCATTGCATGTGTTCTTTTAAAAACTACATTTATCTACATTACCACACACACTCCAAATGGATGTGGTGATACAACTTCTGTCACACTAGTGCACCATTCCATGTGGCAGTTGCATTCCAGGGGCTTTTTGGGGTTTCTGGCCATGGCTTGACACATGGAGTCCACTAGAATCATTGTATGCATTCTTTTCAAAACTACCTTGATCCACATGACCACACACACTCCAATGGATGTGGTGATGCAACTTCTGTCACACTAGCGCATCATTCCATGTGGCAGTTGCATTCCAGGGGCTTTTTAACCATGGTTTGACACATGGATTCCACTAGAGTCATTGCATGTGTTATTTTCAAAACCACCTTGATCCACATGACCACGCACACTCCAAATGGATGTGGTGTTACAACTTCTATCACACTGGTGCACCATTCCATGTGGTAGTTGTATTCCAAGGGCTTTTGGGGCTTTTTGACCATGGTTCGACATATGGAGTCCACTAGAGTCATTGCATTTCTTCTTTTCAAAACTACCTTTATCCACATTACCACAGACACACCAAATGGATGTGGTGATACAACTTCGGTCACACTAGTGCACAATTCCATGTGGCAGTTGCATTCCAAAGGATTTTTTGGCTTTCTAACCATGGTTTGATACATGGAGTCCACTAGAGTCATTTCATGTGTTCTTTTCAAAACCACCTTGATACACCTGACCACACAAACTCCAATAGATGTGGTGATGCATTTTCTGTTACACTGGTGCATCATTCCATGTGGCAGTTACATTCCAGGGGCTATTCGAGTTTCTGACCATGGTTGAGTCCACTAGAGTCATTGCGTGTGTTATTTTTAAAACCACCTTGATCCACATGAGCACACACACTCCAATGGATGTGGTGATGAACTTCTATCACATTGGTGCACCAATCCATGTGGTAGTTGCATTCCAGGGGCTTTTTGGGTTTCTGACCATGGTTTGACACATGAAGTCCCTAGAGTCATTGCATGTGACTTTTCAAGACCACCTTTATCCACATGACCACACACACTCCAAATGGATGTGGTTATATAACTTCAGTCACACTTGTGCACCAATCCATGTGCAATTGCATTCCACGGGCTTTTTGGGCCTCATGGATGGTTTGAAATATGGATTCCACTAGAATTAATTCAAGTGTTCTTTTTAAAACCACCTTGACCCACATTACCACACACTCTAATGGATGTGGTGATGCAACTTACTACCTCTGTTTGGGATTATTAGTCCTAAGGGCCAAGTTGATAATACCAAGACACTTCATAACTCTCTCATTAATCTATGCATGCACCAATAGTCTTGTATGCATGAGAGAAGTGAGTGGAAAAGAAGAACATGCATTGGACAAGAGAGACTAATAAATGAGATGGCCCTTATAATCTCAAACAATATAAAAAGCTCTCGGGACCTATAATCCCAAACTGAGGTAGTATGTCACATTGGTGCATCATTCCATTTGGAAATTGGATTCCAAGGGATTTTGGGCTTTCTAACCATGGTTTGACACATGGAGTCCACTAGAGTCATTCCATGTGTTATTTTCAAGGTCATCTTGATCCACATGACCACACACAATACAAATAGATGTGCTGATACAACTTCTGTAACACTCGTGGACCATTCCGTGTGATAGTTGCATTCAAAGGCTTTTGGGATTTCTAACCATGGTTTGACATAAGGAGTCCACTAGAGTTATTCTATGTGTTCTTTTAAAAACCACATTGATCCACATTACCACACACACTCCAATGAATATGGTGATGTAACATCTTTCACATCAGTGCATCATTCCATGTGGCAGTTGCACTCAAGGGGCTTTTTGGGTTTTGTGACCATGCTTTGACACATGGAGTCCAGTAGAGTCATTGCATGTGTTGTTTTAAAAACTACCTTTATCCACATTACCACACACACTCCAAATGGATGTGGTGATACAACTTCTGTCACACTAGTGCACCATTCCATGTGACAGTTGCATTCCAAAGACTTTTTGGGGTTTCTGACCATGGTTTGACACATGGAGTCCACTAGAATCATTGTATGTGTTCTTTTCAAAACCAACTTGATCCATATGACCACACACACTCCGATGGATGTGGTGATGCAACTTATGTCACACTACGCATCATTCCATGTGGCAGTTGCATTCTAGCGGCTTTTTTGGCTTTTTGACCTCGCAGGGTAGGCTGACCCTGAAAATAGAGAAAATTTTGCACGAGGAACCAATTGCACCAATACAGCTTTTGAGAATAAAAACTAGATGGAACGAATAGAGTTCATTTCTTATATTTCTAATCACTCTGTTTCAAAATATAAGATATTTTTGTAGGTTCATATAGGTTTGGAATGAAACTAGACACTAAAAATGGTCTAAATACACCACTTTCATAAAGATAAAACATCTTATATTTTGAGACGGAGGAAGTACACGAGAACAGAAAAAATAATGACATACAACATCACAGGGCAATCGTCATTTCTTTACATGAACATACATCTAGTTATTACTTAGATACTCGTGGTAGCATCCCACAGTCGAAGAAGTCCATTCCGGCCACCACTGCATATTCTTTTCCTATCCAGGTCTGATGCTATACATCTCACCTGTCACAAGGAAACTTTAGGATTTAGAGATAGGATCTCCCAAAATGAATAGTAGGCATCCTCCTTGAATTTAACATGACAACTTCCCAGAAGAACTATTATGGTGCTTACATTGACATGCCTAGGAACATCATATGCATATGAATCACGCTTGGGAACATTTGGTTCTGTAGTACATGCTAGGAACATCACTGATAGTGAGAACCCTTTGTAATTGATTCTCAAAAGAAAACTCGTAATAACAATTACAGATGTGGTACAAGAATCCTTGCTAAAAACATGCAGCTTTGCTTGTCAGAAAGAGATTAAAAGAGGGGGACATCTATAATAAATGCATCGAGTTTCTAATGTGTGAGGTTCTCATTGATCAATACTGCAAACATGCTAGGAAGGAATTGAACAAAGCAATGAAATGTATTACCACTGCAGATGTTTTCTGGGGAGTTCTATAAAGCTGCCATCCTGCAACTTTTGATCCAGCATTTGAGAAACTTCCAAATCTTTCTTGTGGTCGATGGAAAAGAGACATAGAATTGTCAGCAGCACCAATTCCAAGCCAGTGATCACCAGCGCTAATGGACAGAACCGATGCCGAGTGAAGCGTCAGATTCTTAACACATCTTATTCCCCCTACATTGAAAATGAAAACGCCTGAGTTCCACACCATTTTTCACCGCATGTACTTCTATTTTATTTTATATACAGGTTCTTATTCGTACAATAATAAAATTTGAAATAATAAAAATCATGAAATGGAACCCACTGAACAGGTCAGTTAATGGTAAAGAGGGGCTGCTCGTAAATTATTTAGATTAAACAACAACTTGACACTGTAGTCTACTATCTCTTTCTTTTTATTGACAGTTTTCATATTGTTTTGGTGCCCGAGCGAAAAGGGTTTCCACATCTCCACTAAATTTGTAGGTTCCAGCAGATACCAGCCACACAGTGCACTATATCTGGCTCTACTGATAAATGGTATGTTTGCCTTGTGTACAGATAAAAGTACAAAAATAAATGTAGTAAAACAGATGAAGTTATTTTCACAATCCATAAGACATCACCTTCATTTTCCCAAAAACGTATAAGCCCATCAGAGGAGCCTGTCATATTAATCAAGTATCAGATATCTGACATGGATATAGTTTGGCAGAGCTCAGCCCACCTAGCTTTCAAAATAAGCAATGGTCACCTACCAGTGATAATTCCTTTATCTGAAGGCGAGTATTCAACACAAAGTATGGGACCGGCATGGCATGCTAATACAGCATCACATGTTCCCCGGGTAAGAGACCACACCCTAGCCGTCCAATCATCACTCCCAGTAATTATCGTTTCCCCGGTCATTCTCATTGATCTTTAAGCGACCAGAATTTGTGTCAGCATCTGTAAATTATTGGTCGAAATAACCAGCACAACAGAGATGTGAATCCTCAACAGTTTAACAAACGCATTACCTTATCCACTTTGTGTGCCCTTGAAGCTTGAACATTTGCTTACTGGAACGAATATCCCAGACATGCGCCACCCTGAAGGAATGAACTTTTAGAACAGAAATGTAGCCCAAGTTGCTTGAGCTAATATTGAATCAAAGCACGAAAACATTTCGAAGTTCAAAAAAAGCACATACACATCTCTCCCAGCAGCTGCCAAAATTCCAGTTGAGTCATCATATTCCATACAGAGAACTGCACTTTGACAACGCCCCACAGTGGCAACACAAGTATCGGTCCGGACATCCCACATCTTTACAGTACCGTCATGAGATGCAGTGAGAACCCGTTCTCCTGAGAGCATCCGGACAGAACTGACCTGTATCAATGTCAATCGTGCATGAATATGCTTAGTAAGGGCTAGGTATGGAGGCATTGATGTATAAGTTAACCAGTGCATCATGCACAATTGTATGACGGATTGATGAAACTAACCGGTGCATCATGGCCCTTCAGTTCTTCCAAAAGCTTAAAAGTTTGCTTATCCCAGACTATGACGGATTGATCATCAGCTCCAGAAACTATTTTGCCACGATCTGAACTAATCGCACGAACTGTCCTGCAAGAATTGAAGTTAACAGCAGTTAATCTAGACTGAATTTGGGTAGCCAAATTAGGAGGGCCAAGTTAAAGACCCTGGATACTCTAATCAAAAGTAGTTGAAGATATATCTCAAGTAAGGTAACAACAGAACTACTAAGTATCAATCATAAACCCACATGACACCTTACAATTCTTTACAATTGAGAATAGTTCTCAAATTAATTTACTGCTGTCCTAAAATTCATAACAACTTTATGGATGAGATCAAGCACAATACTCCTCCAGAACCAATGGATGTATATTATTTTCCCATACGAAAAGAAGTGTAGAACTGATCAAATGCTTGGCAAAAGAAAAGGAAAAGGAAGAAAAGGCTAGCATATACATTGGTTCATAACAACTTTATGGATGAGATCAAGCACAATACTCCTCCAGAACCAATGGATGTATATTATTTTCCCATACGAAAAGAAGTGTAGAACTGATCAAATGCTTGGCAAAAGAAAAGGAAAAGGAAGAAAAGGCTAGCATATACATTGGTTCATATAACAGAACTTCAAACATAACAGAACCATGCTTAACAAGGGCAGATATAAGGGATGAAATTGTTACGTGCAACCCCATGTCCACAAATTTGCAAGATGATTCAAGTTGCATTATGCATAAGTCTCTCCAAATAATGGTAATAACATACATGTTTGAACACGTTAACACAAGAAAGTTTGACTGTTTGCTGACATTATACTGTATCTCGGATGAGCAATTCTAGTAAGTTAGTTCACTAGACACCGAACTACAACAGGATAAGACAAGTGATATTGCAATATCGAAAAAGCTACAGTTGCATAGAGTAATTTGGATGACAGTTTCTACCTAGTATGCCCTTTAAGTGTTGCTCGAAGTTCAGAACCACGCAAACTTGGATCCCAAACTTTTACCTGTATGGAGAACCAAAGTATATCACATAATGTCCACATCAGACACATATAAGCACAATAGCTGATTAAGAGATTTCATTGTAATACAGGACAGCTATAAGTAGAATGAAGTAAGTCATAACATTTAAAAGGTAAACATAACATGCCAACAAACACTGCAACAATAAACTTGAAATGAAGTACACATGAATTTATGTTCAATTTTGAAAAGTATAAGCATTGACTAATAAGATGAAGATAATGAACAAGTATTACGCAGATGTTACTGAAACCCTCAACTAGTAAGAAGCACTAAGAGCAGTCGCCACCAAAGTTTAATTTAGAGTAGAACACAATGTAGTGCTAAACTTACAAACCATTGGCTGTAAACGATAGATGTACATATGTTGGCAAGATTTACAGAAGCGCAAATAATGTTACCCAACATGTTATACAGAAGTAGCCAGGCGATAACAAGCAATTCCAGGAAATTTTGATTTTTCAAAATATGGCTATTTTACCAGCATATTCCAACTTGAATCAGGATTTTGACTCTTTTCTGGAAACTGGATGTGAATTGACTCAGTAGTGGGCAGTAACCAGCTAGTTCTCATTTTCAAACCTAATTACAGGCCACTAGCACGTATCATTTAATCTGTTATGACTAATGAGCCTTTGTAGTGCTGTCCTGTGCACACAAAACAAGGAGGTGGCAAAAAGGCTTTAAACTATGTTTCTCTACAAATACAAGTATTCTTTAGCATGGAAAAATACAAGTTTTTCTCAACAAAACCATATCAGGTATTTTGAAAGGATCTTGATTAACGTGAAGTGTTCCTAATTTGCCTAGCAGGTTCTAACTTTGATGACGATGCCATAATGCACTTGCCTTTTCCTAGCAAAACTTTTCTCCACTCTTAGTATTGGAAAATTTTAGCGGGAGCGCTCATACTAAAACAAAGAACTATGGCCCATGATTCGCTGCTGGTGTGATGCATAACTAAATGAACAATGACGCCAAAGCAACAATTGAGAGTAGAATAACTGTGACAGCAGAAAGCTAACCGTGCAATCTGTGCTTCCACTGATGAAAAAACCAGCATCTTCACGATCGCCAACAAGGTCCCACACCTCTTTCCTTGTTACACAATGAAGAGCAGTAATAGCAGCTGTGTGACCTCTGAGGATCCTCATATTTGTTTGAGTTTTCTTTTGCGCAGCAGCTAGATCTGTTTTTCCTGCGGTAGCACCAGCCTTTGGATCACCTGGGACAATCAATTGACAAGCCATATTAGAGAGATATGGTGATGTCGGGATAACGTATATTCCATTTAGGTCCTTGAAGGGGAAAAATGGGAACAGCTGAAACCTAACTAGCTCGGTTGAAGGAGCTAGCTCTTAAGCTTCTGTCCCTGCTGAACATACTGTGCACCCAGCTTCGACCTAACACAGATGCCTCAGCAGGTTGTTCGCTTTCATCAGATATATCAAGTGCACGAGGGGAAGCCATGCTGTATGATGGCAATGGCTGGCTTTTCCCTACAGGGACCCCCCAATAGCCAACGCGGAGTTGTTGAAGATGTGTGAGCAATGCTCTAAGTTTGATCTGAGGGAAGTTTAAAATAACTATCACAGAAATAGGTATATAAAACAGGCATATATTAAAACACTGTCATGTCTAGTTTGACTTACAAGCTGCTTATAACCCAAATTGTTTCTCTCTGCTATCTTCTCGATCATATTCCAAGAATCAATATCAGGTAGTCCCAATCCAGCCTCCATTATAGACCAAATGAACAGTCAGGATAGTACATTTGAGTATTTTACAACGAATATAAGATATAACATGCTAAGTACCATGTGAGTTGCCATGACAATGAGCTGTGCAGTAACTAATGTCACATAATTTGTTGACCTGAGAAAATAGAAAAATGCACAACAGAAAAGATCAGGAGAAATATAAATATAATATTTTGTGCTGCTATTGGTTGGTGCTACCATTATTTCATCCATGGAATGCGCCTTGAGCATTGAGTGCATTCTCTCACCATACATTGATTGCACTAGGGTGAGACAATGTGCACAGATCTCAAGGAGCACTTGCTGGTTGAGGTAGTGGGAGCACCCACACATACAAGTAAAATGAGTCTTTCCCCAAAATAGATGCATTGGTACTTTGCTTGACACAATTTGAACTACTAAAACTTTGGTAGAGAATGGATAAACACTGACATTGACAGACAATATTTTCCATGTTTCATTTCAATCAACTTAATGTAATCTTATAAATCTTGACATCAATTATACGGGTTTTTTCGTCTAGAAGATCATGGAAGCATAAAAGGCAAAATTACAGGTATTTTGCACACAGAACATACATGTAAAACGATCCTTGCAGTCTGTATTTAAACTGCATCAAGAATTTCTGCCCTATTTTATGTTGTGTAGCAAACTATACTAACGCATGATGTCGAGACATATACATAACCCATTCAGAAACTTACTTGTTGGAAAAGTTTTCCATCAAATATTCAAAGTAGCCATCCCAGAAGCTGCCAAAAAACACAATCATGTATCATAGGTGGACACTGAATGACTGAAATTACACATGGAAATAAACTTACTCCCTCCGATCCAAATTAGTTGACTCAGATTTGTCTAGATTCGAATGTATCTGGACTTATTTTAGTGCTAGATACATCCGAATCTAGACAAAACCAAGTCAACTAATTTGGATCAGAGGGAGTATTAGAAATAGAAATGAACACATGGAAATAAACCTAAGCAAAAAGGAGAAAGAAAAATTGGATTTCCCATCTATCAAATAAGTGTGGCCACCTGATAAACCTTACAAGAGACTGAGATCCACACAGGGCACTGAGTAATCATGCTGCTGACAATAGGCAATATTTGTTAAATTTCATGCAACTTATTTTCCTTCTCTTCACTTTTCAGAATTGCCTTATTTTTTTTCCTTGGAAGAGAACAACCTACACGGTATTTGTCATGTCAACTCAAGCCCCAAAGTTCTATTTGAGTCACAGACCCCCTCAACTTATTTCAAAACAAAGCTGGCGACATGACAAGCTAATGTGTTGTTCACAGTCTACGTGGCAACACTTGTAGTTAGAGAATGACATGGCATATGGACGGCATAATAGGAAATTCAACTTAAGAGCAAATAATCACATGCTAAGCATGACATACCGAAGCTCCTCCCATACTGATAGGGTTAATAGATGACGCTGAACATAGTCTTGAACGTTGTTTGGGTCCTTCCTGTACATTTCAGCAGAAACTTCAAGAGCATCTCTAATGGTTGACATGTCCTCACGAGAGCTGGCAAGAGTTATAGCCGTCTTAAGCTGAATGAAGAAAAAACAATGAGAAGTTTGCAAGAATCAATACAAGAAAGAAAAGAAGATAAGCATATTGATAGCTATGTACAAAACATGCAGGTTGTACAAGGCTGTAAAAAGAAGAAGCTCGGCATAGCTTAAATAGCAGTGAAGTCATAATTAACTGTGTAAGATTTCTATTGAAAACAGCAGCCCAAGTATGAGATTGAAAAATATAGCATTATGGTTATCTTTTTAATTGGGATATAGTGTTCTAAAGGCAGTATCCACCACCACCTGATATGCAAGTTAAATTTCGCTAGTAAAATTTCAATAGCAATGAAACTAGAAATGATAAGTTATCATAACTATTTTGCCGATTTACCTACATCATACCCAGCAGCTAATATCATGGCAATCACTGACCTGAACAGGAATAACTGTTTGCGAAAACCAGTACTACCATGCAAAATGTGTGCCTAGCAACACAATAAGAAAACTCACCAATTCTTTTACAGCAATAAACTGTTCGTCCGTCAAGCGGCATTGCCAACCCTAGGTAGAAAAGTTATATATGACGTGGATCTGAAAGTGGCAAGGTATACATTCACTGGCATAAGATTTAGATTACCGAATGAATGTGCTCTCTGATGCATTCAACAAAGCCACTCCCTCCAATGCCTTCTGCATCAGACTCGATCAAAGCTGCAACAAGGCAACAGAACTCGTGTTGGGCAGGTAGGAAATCTAGAGATAAGTAGGTTAAACAGTGATACGGTTTCAAAATACCAAGAATAGTGCCATATTCAAATGATGAAAGGGGGTCCTCAGTTGCCCCAAGTCTCAGAAGACGAAGCCATAGTCCCTGAAGTTAAAAATGCAAATAGATTCAGTGATAATATGCTTATATGTATATGCAGCAAGAATCTGTAATTTGTATGTAGTTACCAATTTCACAACAATGGTAACCTTGGGCCTAGGAGAGAATGTTCAGACTAAAATTCTCTGTTAAGAGAGAGTTTGCAGCGCCAAGGAGTTCAAAATGAAATAAACCAAACAAAATTGCTTTAAATTTCAGGATGTAATGGTTGACTGGCTGTATCACGGTTTTGGACCTCAAATATGCAGAGGATGGTAGCAAATTAGGGTCCAAAACAAACAGGCCCTTAAATACAAGCCCAGTGATCAAAACAATCAACTCAATACTCTAAGGTCTGCAATAAAATCCAGCTGAATAATTTCCCTACTGCTATATAGGATTATTTCTTTGCACTTTCAAGTAAGTATTGCAACTTGCAATTCTAACTTGGATACAATCCTCTTTATTTTAGTGTTTCTTGGAAGTTTCGCTGTAATTTGGATGTAGACTGATACTCCTTCCATTTCCCTATATTTCTCAAAAGCCCACCAACCGCCCAGAACAAGACACTAAATCAAATAACGATACATACCCATGCATACCCTGTAAAATGGCATGCTACAATGACATATAACATATATTTTGAACAGACTCCCAATGCCATGAAAAGTTATAGCGAATGGTGACAGGACAGGGTAGTAAGCAGTAGTACTCCTCTTCACAAATCTAAGTTGCTATATCTTTTCACACACTTCAATTAAAATATACCAATACAAAATCAAATCTTAGGAATGAATTTTGCAAGGTAAATCGAACAGATCAGTTTCAAATCATAAATCAAATAGTTTCGCAGATATAATATGTTACTGCTCAAAGTTTCTAAAGATTGACCACACGGATCCCACTGCAATGTATATTTAGGCAGAGTATATAACCGGTTTATAAACATGGCATCCAATAACTTCACCATACACTAGATCTCCCGAGTACAATTCTTTCTAGCAATACCATGAAAGCATGATAATCACGACTTACAACATGGTAAAATGTAAATGAGAGCAGTGAGAATGAAGAGATGATTACCTGGAGCTTCACTTTTATATCTAGGACCATCCTTTCTCTCTCAGCCTGTATATCGAAACAAAATTCATTACAATTTCAAGAAAAGAAAAGCTACTCTGTCATGCATGTACACAAACAATTGTTGAGTTACATAGCAGCATGGTTTTTAAGGCGTCCTTAAGGCGACGCGTAGGCATCAAATCCCCCCCCCCCCCCCCAAGGATTACGTGTCGCTTGGCTTGTCCACCGGTCGTAACTTAACTGTCGACAACCTGGAGCGACACGACAAGTTGAACTTGTCGATCGACTAGTTGACTAGTCGACGATTAATCACGACTAGCCTTTGTCAATGAGTCGAGTGACAACTTGTGGGCTGGGACATAAAGGCCTGCCCATGAAACCCTGCCCCTCCAGAAACAGATCACGCCCTCCCACCCAGCCACCTCTCCTCAGGCCGTCCCTCCCCTGGCACCGCCTCTCAACTGGCCACCGTCGGCTCGCCGCCGGCACCCCTGCCTTCGCCTCTCAGGTCGCTGCTGTGCTCCTCCCCTCTTCTCCTGCGCGGTTGTTGCTGCTTGCTGTACCTGGGTCTTGAGCTCCTACGAAGGCTACACCAAGCTAACTCCACCGTCGCTGCTGTGCTCCTCCCCTCTGATCTCCTTCACGATTTATTGCAGTATACCAGTATTAGTAGACTAGTTACTTGGTATTTTTTAGTAGTTATTACAGCTCGGCTTGTCTAGCACTAGTCACGACTAGTCTGTGTGTCGGTATCCAAGCGACAAGTCGTGACACGTAATCCTTGCACTTTAGGTGCCTAAAGCGTCTGCTTAAGCGCCACTTAGGCATCAACCCCCCCCCCCCCCCCCCCCCCCCCCCCCTCGCCCTCTCCACCTTTAAAAGCATCCATAACCAGTAGACATGACTTACCGCCCTTTCTCTGGGACTCAGACTTTCTGCCTTTGGACCTCCATTGATTCGGACAGCGGGAGAGCTGAAAACACGTCAGTTGACATGATATTTATAGTTACTGGAAAAAGTTAGCAGCGAAAAAACTTGCAAGCATGTCATCGTACCTTGGTACTTGCTTACTAGCCCCACTAGCTAATGCTAGAATTGATTTACGTTTTTCTTCTTGTTCTTCTGTTCTTGCATTTGCTGGAAAACTTTTATAACAGTGACTATTGCCTGGTTCTGCAGAAGAGCTTATGGCTAATTATTTTCCACAAACAACAAAAGTGCAGCACCAAATCAGCCCACAAAACCCAGGCATTACAAGTCAAAATGAACCTCAACATGGAGAAAATACAATAATTACATGGTTCCTTCAGTTAATATGTTTGAACAGTTTTGGTACTAACGAAAGTTGTTTACGGAGCAATTCCTAGACCATAGTGTATTAGATATATATACAAAATGCACGGTCATCTATGTAACTCTAAATGGGTGTGTTCCTGAGGTCATCTATGTAATTCTAAATGGGTGTGTTTGAGCTACTAGAAACACAGTGATTAGGTGTGACAATACGATGGAGAGAATAGGTTAGGCAAAAAAGAACACGTATATAAGTACCTGAACCTTCAATATCAGAATCAGCTATTGTTATGATCTCAGGATCAGCAACATGAGAAGGAAAGATGGCCAGAGGGTTTTGTCCTCTCCCAGTTGCGTCCTGCAACTTATCAAGAAGGTTATTGGTGAATTCTTCTGCATTGTTGCATCTTTCCAGGTAATCCAAGAATCCCTGAGTCTCTATAAACTGCATAATCTGCCAAACGAACATCAAATTAGTAGTTTCTTAAGGATATTATCAAGCTGGCTACATAGCGAGGATGTTAAAATGCAGACACGTGATATAAGGTTAGGCCATTAGGGTACTGATTAGTTAATTATGCATATGCTTGCCCTACCTGGTTATGAAGGAAATAAATAACATAACTAACTTTGAAGAGCGTTCGCATCATAAAGCAGGTAGGTTATTGTGAGCAACAGACAGAAGTTGGTAGCATCAATTATCAACCACCAAAGCACTTGGTAACTAGTTTATCAGATGAAAACTAAGTAAACTCTCAATTGCGGGACGTGTTAACCCCATATATGCAGATAGTAGTCTCATGATAAATGTTGAACATGTCAACAAGAAAGGAACCAAGGGATTAAATTTCAAGACGCAGTGTGTTAAACGTAATGTTGTATATATGTTGACAAATGATGGAGAACAGCAGGGAAAATAAAAGAAAATAAAGCAGAAGTCAAGTACAACACTGACTTCTACACAGTTCTACTCTATTCTACATAATTTGGTACTTTAGTCATATGTGTTGTAGCAGTTTCCAGAGTGTTCTAGCTATGTGTTGAAGTGATGTTGCTTGTATTTATTTATTAGCTTTAAGTAGTGTTCTCTAGAATGTTCCAGCTACAAGTAGAACTAAGTAGTGAAGGCTTATGCAGCCTATAAATAGAGGAGCACACCTCTAGCTATAGAACCAGACTATGTAACCTTTGCCTATCAATAAAGAACTTTGTGTTGTTCCTATTTTAAGATCTTGGACTAGATCTTGTGTGTTAAGAGTTTTGGATTGAACTCTTGACAGCCCCGCCTCTACAGCGATACCTAGCTCACGCCCCTAGAGCGATATCTAGCGCAGCACGTTGAAGTGGTTCCTTCAATACTTGTGCTGTCCACTTTGTAGCAGCAAGGTGGAGTTGTTCCTCCACAACTTTATGCTGCATCAACAAAGACCATTTAGCAATAGGTTAGGCCTGTGCGAAACTGTGGCTCATGACTCTTGTATATACACAAATGCGACTGGAATAAGGTGCACAGTTGTTTCTTTGTGAACAGCACTCTCTCTTTCTCCCAAGGGGGGGGGGGGGGGCATTAGTTACTTCACAAGTTAAGGAACCATAATACAGCATGAATAAACTTCCATGTTTTCTGGAGGATGCACATGTACAGCAAACACTGAATGACATTATCTAAGAGCTCAGGTGCATCCTCCAGAAAACACTGAATGAATAAACTTCCATGTTCTCTGGAGGATGCACCTGTACAACACTGAATGACATTATCTAAGAAGTAGCTTAGGTGCTAGGGTAAAGATTTCAGAAGCGAATCATTCATGGACATTATCTAAGAGCTCAGCATCCACTGAATGACAGATTATATTTTGGAGAAGTTCATTAAACTCACGGTTCGTGATCAGGCTTTATGTGGCCTACGTTTATGAGGGCATTATTTTGGTCCCTGGACTTCGGAAGTAAGCCCAAACAAAAATTTAATGGAAATGCGACTCTTTTATCAGAAGGGAGGAAATTTGTGCTCGCATCCAAAGTTATTTTTTTACCAATGTTAGCATTTAGAAGTTTAGGGTCCAAAATAGACGCAGCCTAAGTTGATGAACTAATAGATACTTGACCAGGTTCAACTTTTCCTTTCATTTCATTCCACAAATATTCAAAGATATAAATGGCCAATGATGACAGCATTACAATCAGATAAGGATGGACACCATAGGCACCACAAATAAACGATAAAAGAGGATAAAACAGGAATTGTAAGCATACCATCGACATGGACTCGACAGGCTGATTCGTTGCTCGAGAACGCTTTTTAAGGAATGCTTGAGCATTGAAACCAGTTTGTAGAGCATTATCCTGACAAGCAAAAACCTCTCAAGTTACCACCAAGAACGTACTAGTAGTAGTAGACAAAAAGCAGTCAGAAAATTTAACAGCATGATGGCTTACAATGAAGTTACGGTAACCACTCATAATCTGTGCAAAGAATCTCAAGAATATCAGCCTGCATAAAAAAATCAACTAATAAAATAGTTCACATGATGCCCAATGAAAAAAATAGTCCTAAACAAGATCATGACTTCCAGACTTCAGGTTTCTGCACGATAGTACTATAAAGACCCAGGATAGTCTTTGAGTAACCAAAACTATGCAATAAAGAAATGAAACTTCCATATCTGATTAGTGTTGAACATGTTTTCTTTCACTCTCAATTTCCAATAATTTTACCATGCTCTGAATGTGAGGTTCAGCTGCTTGACCCAAAATAGTCTGCATGTACTGATATTTGTCTCATTTCCATGTGTATACATGTTTGTGTGTGCGCTATAATTTATCTATTCATATTCTTGTCTAAGGTACTAGGCCTACCTTCAGTAGAACACGTGTGGTACTGGACCTACATTCAGTAGAATGCTTGCACGAGCATCGTATTAATTAGCAATTAGGCACAGATACAAATTAAACATTAAAAAGTAGCACATAATTACCTAAGCTGAAAATCATGCTCTTGTCCCCATGATTTCGTGACCCTTAAAGAATGGTCACTCATATTGCCAAGATTGATTTTCATGCAATCAATGCCCACTACATTTGGTTGTAGTAGTTTCAATATCTCACCACGCAAAAAACTATGTTCACTTTCTGGTATAGGAGGAATTTCTTCTGTGGTCGTTATCCGATTGTATTCAAGATCAACCACCACTACCTGCAATCACATGCATTGCCATTGTCACATCTTTGGGATGCATCACATTGGTACAGGTTGAGATACCAAACATGCAAAAAAGTAAGTTGGCAAAACTAAGTAACAAAAACTTGGATCGATAGTGCGGTATCATGGTAAGAAAATGTATTCAGTATATGCAGTACAAGCAGATTTATATCTAACAGCACATGGTGTATAGAATCATAATTGCAAATCAACTTCTCGTTATTCTCATGGAAATTATCCACACATCTAAGAAAATCTGAAACCTCGAGCTCCAGATAGTAGTAAAAAAATCTTCAAATAGGTTGAACCAAACTTCTTCACTCTCAAAACACCGTAAGATACCTTGCACAGACCCTAGTGTTAATTTCAAGGTTACAGAACTAAAAATATAAAGATTATGTTATGAATTTATGAATCAAATCAAATAGGAGTGACTAGGCATTCAAATATCTGTTCTGAAAGAAAAATGATCCAACCAGCAAAAATATTAGTGTTGCGAAACCTTAAAAAATAGCTATTTCCACCTACAAAAGTTGCAGTACATGAGAACAGAGGAACTTACACCATCCATTGTTACCCCAGATGTGTCAACACCTGAATGAAGTCCCATCATGTAAGGAGTCGGAGCATCAATGTAGTCAACGCCACTAGAGAATATAATTGGAATGTAGACATGCTGCAGTATGTCCAAATAAGTTGAGAATAATTCACCGCATAAGCATGGCTTACAATAATGAGAATTTCGGGAACAAACATGAATGAATTCCTCAAGCGCAAAAATTATTTTCACATATTTTGTGAAACCCACTACAAACTTTATAATAAAAAAGAACAGTTGAATGAAACCTACCTGCCACCTAATCGGGTATATTAAATGGCATATGGCTTCTGAGACTAGAGTCAATAGTGTATACCTGCATTATGAAACAAAACAAAAGTACATCAAACGTTAGATAAACTTCAAACACTTCCACCACTCAAGTTATTGTTCCAAAGTATCAATTCATTCATTTATAAAACTAATAATATGTAGAGCTAAGACTGAGATGAAGAATGTAAGAACGTAGTTCAAAGTTGCATCGTGAAAATCAACGGACTTATTTGATCTTAGCAATATCCTTCTTTCAAGCAGAACAGCAGTGAAGAGCTGTATTAGTTTGTCAACATCCAAACACTGCACCAATGGCTGGAAAGATATCTGCAATGACAGCAAGCTTAATGTTACTGGTTGGGTGTGAGCAAAGCGGAGTATCTACAACTACAATGGTACTGGAAATATGGTTAAGAAACATAACAGGAAATGGGATTGAATGCCATACATCAGCATGAGGAAGCCATTCTTTTGGAGGAGTTTCCGCAGAAAGAAGGCAATTATCAATAGCAAACAAGACACGGTCCTTTCCGGGTGTTGGTAATGGAACATTTGACACCACATGAGATATTATGTCCCACAAAGGTTTACTAAAATCAGAGCCGACAAAAATTAAGCTACGGTTAAAAGTTGAATCCAGAGCATATACAGGGTATGCATGAACAATGAAGTTTACCTACAACCAGCAGGAGAAAAACAAAGGACAAATATTTCCTCTAGAGCATCGCGAAGGACTTGGAAACAAGGAGAATGGGACACAAAGCAGATGCATTTATCAGCAAAAGAGTTCACCGGAATTTGGTAGGATTCAATAATATCTTCACAAATTGGATCCCGAAAAGCAATACAGCTGACATAAATTTTTGAACCATCTCCCTCTACAAGAAATGACAATTATGTTAAGCGGTCTATATGTATAAATAAGCAATAATAGTTTAAACTGTAAGTGTTGGAAAACATGTTCGGAGTTTGAGAAATGCCGGCTATCAACAAAAGAAATTAATGTGATGAATGGTACCTGTCAAAACTATGGGATAGCTACGTGGATAGGTTGAGACATCATTGGCGTCCAACCCAGAAGAGTATATTTTTACTCCCGCTGGCAAAACACACTGCAGTTATCAACGGCCAATGATAGAAGGGTTCAGATTACAATAAAACAAGATTCATGGCTAACAGATTTTGACAGTGCTAACTAATTTTGGTGTAAAATATATGTGCTGGTACAAAAAAGGCCATCCTGAAGGGATATGATTGAACATGCTAAAACAGCATGCCCTACATACATCACACGGTACACTGTAACAGTATCCTTCCATGTTTAATCATCTCCAACCACACAGATGTACTGAAGCCAAATTCCCTGCTAGCACCAGCTAACATAGCATTTCACCGTCTGCGCACAGGCAGAGAGACCACTGAGCAAGCTGGAGCACTTGCCCTAGAAGTCCAGTATAGAGAAGCTGACAAGGGACCGCTTCCTAGCTACACATTTTCCCTAGATATCAGGAATTTGAACTTCTGATATTGACTCTCAACAAGACGAGTGAAAGGTAATTGTCCAAAGAGGAAATCTCTGTTGGGCACAACTAGGTTAAGCCTCTAGTAGTCTAGTGTGCAAATTGGCTCGGGTGCCCTACACACTCATCCTTGAATCAAAATCAATCAAACTTCAAACTCAACCTAATCAGGCCAACAAAAACAACATAATGACTAGGTGATTCTGCGCACTAGAGGCCGCACAAATCCAGTAGGATGGCGAGCAAGCAGTGGCATGGTGCAGCAGGCTAGCAAGTGGCTGTGCAAAAGAACATCCCCAAGCAGGCCTGCAAGTGTGCAAATAACAGTGCCACGCTGCAGGCCAACAATCCACAGAGCAGCGCAGCGACCTAGATTTTGTGCAACCATTCTTAAACTTCTTTCTCCACCAATGCACAATTGAGTACGCGACTGGATATACAATACTAAACTCAGTGCACAAGAGCATCACGAATTCACTTCTAACGATCAAACATTTCGAAATTAGCGACACACCAGCCAAATGAAATGCTAACAGTACAGGAATATTTTGCAATAACAACCAATCTGGCTATTTCACGGAGAATTCGCACGATGAGCGCCTAAGCAGGTCAGGGGAGGAAGAACTGGGGCAGCAGGCGCCAGGCGGGAATGGGCGGGATCTGTGACTTACGGTGGGGAGCTGCGGGGGCGGGGGCGGGTAGAGCGCGTGGCCCGAGTGCGGGAACTGGTCGATGAAGGCAGGCATGTACATTTCTTCGGCGCCATGGAAGCCCTTGACGCCGTCCAACGCCCGGATCTCCGTCCCCAGCCCGCAGACCACGAAGTACTCGAAGATCCGTGGAGTTAACGCCATCGCCACCGCTGTCGATCTCCGGCTGGCACGCCCACCCGCCCGCCTCCCGAAAGAGGTCCCCGGCGCGGCGGTTGGTCTCCTTCGATCTCTCTCTCTAGTCTCAACTCTGCGGGAAAGGAAGGAGGCGATGTAGGCCGCGGGACGAAGGAAGGCGACGAAGCTACGTGGATCGGGTCTTCTCTCTGTTTGACCCGTTAGGAATTGGGAAAAATCGCTAGAGGACAGTGTTGGAACGTGGCTTTGCCCACCATTATACATTATACTAGGAAAAAAGCTCTTGCCCAATTGAAAAGAAGAATGTATATCGTGAAAACATGCACAGTCACTTATCATAGGTAGAGCCACGACATGTCACAAAAATCATTCATCTTGTGCATGCCTATGGTCTGACGCATCGCCCTGCTTCCAATCCTGGCTAACGGGCTGGCCCAGCACGACCCAGGCACGGCACCGCCTTCACGGGCCTGGCATGGCACGGCCCCCCTCGGCCCGCCAAGCTCGCGTGCCGTGCCGGGCCGGCCCGCGTGCCCGGCTGTGCGGCCCCGTCCCCGGCGTCTGGCGGGCTGGCCTGCGGCACGTGTGGCCCGCGAGGCCGAAAACAGCCTGTTTTACCTGTTTCCTGTTTTTCTTCGATCTGTGTCCGAAAAAATACTAAAAAATGCCCAAAAATTGCAAAAAAAATAGTGAAATGACACAAATTTTTATATGGGATAAAAGTGAGCTTTATTAATGTTGCCTCATTAAAAAACCTTACATCCCTAGTAAGGAAAAAGAGTACAACCCGCTCGAAAAGAAAAAAATTACATTGACTAATTAGTTTTCTCCGTCTTGCCTCTGGTGAGACAAAACATGCCTATGCAAGTGACCAGTTCCACCTCCACGACGCAATATGAACAAATGGCCGCATCTTCTGCACCTAGCTCTATTCACTTGTTCACCATCTACCTCACACACTTCTTCATCGAAGTACTCCCAAATGCGGCTTATTCTTCTTGGTGGTTGGGGTCTTGGTGGATTTGCTCCAAAGTTCCACTGGTTGAGATTTGGGTCAGCAGCCATGTGGTGTGAAGAATGAGAGTGGTGGTGTGAAGAATGAGAGGGTGGTGTGAAGAATTAGAGTGGTGGTGTGGAGAATGAGAGGGTGGGTTGCTCTATTTAAAGGGAAAGAAGTGAGACCAAGGATTGGGGCAAGGGCAATATGGAGACAAGTTTGTATGGGGATAAAAATTGGCCTTTATTATTAGCTGCCTCATCAAAACCTTCCATCCCTAGGAAAAGAAAAGAGTACAGCTGGCTCTAAAAAGAAGAAAAAATTACAGAAGAGATTAAAAATTACAAAGAGATTAAAAAATCCTATATCAAGTTTCTTCTTGGTCTTCAGTCCACCGCATAGCTTCAAACGAGGCTATCAGTTCTGGGTTCTCGGTGGTGTGCTGGGCTCTTCGTCTGGCTAGTTCTCCATCTTTGACAGACATCAGTTTTTTCACCATCTCTGGGGTGAGACTAGTTCTTCTATCATCAATTATCCGTCCAGCTAGACTAAAAGCAGACTCCAATGAGACCGTTGAGACGGGCACCGATAGCACATCCCGTGCTAATATGGAAAGCACCAGATATGTTGACCTTTTATCCTGCCACCACTGTAGTATATCGAAGTCGTTATCATCATCATCATTAGTAGCAACTACTAGACTGTTGAGATACTTTGCTAACTCCCCGCCACCTTGAACCATGGGAGTTTGTGTGGAAGAGCTCGGTGTGGTCGTGGAAGTACCAAAAAAAATTCCCCACACTTTTTTCTTATCCCTACCGGTTGTTGGTACCGCCGGAGGTCTGTGTAGCAAAGTTGCGCCATACTTAACCTCATATTTACTATAAACTTCCTGCAGCTTATCCTTTATATCAAGTGAATATTGATCATAGCTAACGTTTACGATATAACTTAAGAGCGACAGAACACCACTAAACCCTTCTATTTTAGCTCTAGGATCCAAAATAAATGCGATAGCATAGAGCAAAGGTATAGTTTTCCAATATTTGAGAAATTTTTGTTTCATGTTATGGACAGCTACTAATAAAGTGGTATCATTTTTAGACTCTTTCAGGTGTTGGGCAATTTCTAAAATATGATGCACTATCATATGAGATGTAGGATAATAAACCCCAGATAAAGTAACAGTTGATTAATTAAATGTAGCCAGAAACTTATAGATCGATTCAACAATGTGCCAAGTATCATCACCAAGTAGATGATACCCGTCTTCTTGTAGAAAATGTGCATTAACAAATGCGGAAAATTGAGCCTTGTCACGTATAACTAACTGAAGCATCAGATATGTAGAGTTCCATCTAACTGGCATGTCTAGATGAAGACCATGGCATGGTACATTAATAACAGCACAATAATTTCTATAGCTTCCAAGTCTAGTATTAGAAGCATTCAACCATGATATTCCCATACGCAATCTCTCAATGTGTGGTTCTAGATCATCTAAATCACTTTTAGCAATAAGATTAATTATATGACAAGCACAACATTGATGAAGCAGAAATTTTGATGCATATACTTCAAATGTAGGAATGAGGGTATTCATCGCACTAGTATTTGCAGAAGCATTATCCAAAGTTACTGCAAATATCTTTTCGGCACGACCAAACTCACTAACAACTTTAAGTATAGCATGGGCAATGTTCTCACCATTATGTGATACATCAATTAACTCAAATCCTATTATCCTTTTATTTAATTCCCAGGATGAGCTAACATAATGAGCAACAACAGTAGTATAATCTTGCTTAGCACGACCACTCCAAATATCAGAAGTTATGGCGACTGAGAAAGTTGACGATCCTAATTCTTCTTTTACGGCGGCAAGACCTGCCTTGGCTAGCTTTTTCATGTCCCTAGTTTTAGTTTGTCTAGAGACCGGTGTAAAACTAGTAGTGTGAGCAGTTCTAATATATTCGACAAAACCAGGAGACTCGCCAAATCCTAATGGTAAATCATTTATGGCAATTAATGTTGCAAGAGTCTCTCTTTGACGAGTCACATCATAGACAAATATACCTCGGGGAGTGCCGTCGGGGTTGAAGTTAATCCTGCTCTGGATCGCCGCGGCTTATCCATCTTGCTTGGCGTGGGTCGCCAAGTGCCTCCTCATGTGGTCGTGGCCTCCTCCCTTCTGCAGAGCAAATTTGCTCGAGCAACCCGGGTGCAAGCACCGAGCTCTCATCTTCGTCACACCATCGCCGTCAACATATTCTTCTTCCTCATAGTGCTGCCAGATCTCCGAGGTTTTTTTCCGCCGCTTGCTACCAAAAGCGGTGGAATTTTGGCTAGCACTACTAGATGTATCGGGAGAATGTGTGTATGTTGGTGTTGGATGATCGGATTGGGTATGTGGAAATTGCATGGTGTCGATGTTGTCGTTGCCACGGAAGGGAGAAGTATTGAAGTCGGGAGGAATCTCGACCCCCAACTCAATGGCATTGAAAAGAAACTGGTTGGGATTAGCCATGAGAGATGTGTTGGATGGTGTGGAGATTGAGAGGGGCGTGATGCCCTTTTTATAGCAAAACTTTGATGAAATTCGGACCAAAGTAGCCTTCCAAATGACCTAAAACCCTAAATATACTCAAAAAAGGGACCAAAATGCCCCCAAACCCTAGCCCAAACCCTCCCAACTGCCAAAAACGGCCACCCCCCGCTCACCCGCTCCCTCTGGGTCCCACCGATTTCAAATTTTAGACATTGCCGCTCCCCCCCCCCCCGCTCCCCTCTCGTGGCGGGCCGCCGGCGTGCCTAGCGGGCCAGCCCGCGTGCCGCTCGCGTGCTCGGCCAGGCGTGCCGTGCCGGGCCTGGCCCACGTGCCCAGGGAGGCGGCCCCAGCACGGCACCCGCGTGCCGCGGGCCGGCATAGGCCCGTCAAGCCACGTGCCGTGTCGGGCTAGTGCCGGGCCAAAACCGCGTGCCGCGGGCCCGTCCGCCCCAGGCACGGCCCGTTGGCCAGGTTTGCCTGCTTCCTCTACCCGCTGCTAAAGCGAGGCCAAATTTGCACGATAAATCCATGCATCGCCACCTCACTTCACTTTGCAAACGCCTTCGCTTCCGTCGAGGCCGAGGTGTAGAGAAAGATATCTCACATCTGACCTCCAATTGAGGTGTTTCTAGGAATGAATCGATGTCTTGGCAGCTACCGGTTTCACCAAATATCAACAACAATCAACAACAAAGGAATTGTATCCAAGTTCCAGGTTTCGAACCAAGAGGAACTGCAGAACATGAAAAACAGCAGGCTTGTCCAGCGTGAGATTCATATTAGCCCGGTTGGTCCCTTCCCTCCCAATTGCATAGCGCTCGATCCTCAGGGACCGCTGCCTCTGCCCTCATCCGGCGGGAGGAACTGAATCGCCGACCTCGACGTCTCTCAACCTGGTTCCCAATAAGGCCCCGATTTCACCAAGCAGAATCGAAACATTTGATATATGGAGGAGGAGTACTTATCATTGACTGAAAATAGAACTCCTAATGCCAATCTCCTGATCGCTTTCGTTTGTTGTACTGCATTAAAGAACTAAATTATGGTGATCACCCACCATTCCTTTGGCAAATAACAAGAGACGAATCAAAGCTAGCTGATTTCTAGTATACGCACGCGTACACAGCACTCACGCACACAGCAGGGACACACATCGCCACGACCCACTCAAACTGACCCAACAGGGCAATTCACGCACTCAACCACAGACACACGCACTTGGTGTCGCGTGTGTGCGACGCAACACAACGCACAGAGGAGCCACACACGCACGCGATTCCCATCCCATCGATTGCAACCAACCGCGTGTGTCTCTCCCTTCGTCAATCTCCTTCTCCCATCCTCTTCTCACCCCGCCGCCCCGCTCGATCCTGCAAGCCGCCGTCGCAGCGCGCCCCACTCCTCTTCCCCCTGCGCCCCTCGCCGTGATCCCTACCGGCACTGCTCGCCGCGTATCCTCGACCCCTGGCCACCTCTGCGTCGCCCGGTTCCTCTTTGCCGCTCCTCTATCGGTAGCACCCCCATCTCGGGAGGATGCCCGAGCTCGTCCACGCCGGCATCTGCGCAGTGCCGCCGCCCTCTGATTTCGCCCGCACGCTCGTAGCCCGTCCTCACCCACAGCCTCGACGGCCTCCACCCCGACACACAGGCCCACGACGACCCCGAGCTCGTCCCCGACCCGTCCGCCTTCGCATGTAGCGCCACCGCCGCCTAGGGCCCTCGCCACCGCCGGCGTGCGCGCCATCCTCGCCCTCGTCCCCAACGCACAGGCCCACGACGACCCTGAGCTCGTCCCCGACCCGTCCGCCTCCGCATGTAGTCAAGGATGTGCGCCGCCTCCGCCATCTTCAGCGTCGCGCGTCTCCAAGCTCAACGACCCGGCGCTACTGACCTCGTTCCTCTGCACCTTCGTGCTCTCGCAGCGTCGCTCTATTTTGCGATTGGGGAATCGCTCGGTGGATGAAGGATTAGAAGAAAAAATGTTTCGGTGGCAATATGTGTAATATGTGGTTTGGTGGAGGGTAAAACCGTCCAGAAAAGTGTTGGACCCGGAGAAACAATCCGTCCTTTATTATTAGGTATAGATAGACGCTGGAAACAGACCGCTAAAATAACTGTCAATTTAGCGCGTGGGACTAAAATTAGGGCTCCAACAGCGCTGTAAACTAGCGCGTGCACAAAAAATTATCCAACACGTTCAATCCAGCGTATCAAATATACTACTTTGGTGAGCGCGCACCGGCAAATTTCCAGCATGCGCGGCAAAGCTCCAGCGCATCCGGTGGATGGATGTTTGGCGTATCCGGTAAAGGTGTTGCCCGTTTCGCGCTGTAAAACTCGATCCAGCGCACACCAAAACCATTTTACAGCGCTAAATTTTCCAGCATCTGTTAAAGTTGCTCTTACTATTTTACAAATATGTCTAGAATTTCAATAGAAATCCAAGATGTTTCAGATAGAAATAATGTCTAGATTTTTCCCAATTCTCTTGTAGAATGTTTCTTTCTTTTTTTGCGAGGGAATGTTTCTTTCTTGACCATGATGCTGCATGCGGCCATGGCTGCGACTTGGCCTAGGTGTCGGACGATTACTTTTCTCCCAAAATCCTTTCCAACTTGGTGTGAACTGACATATAATCTCTAATTCATGTCCAGTGTGTGCGATATGCTGGATTTGGTGAATTTGAAATAGAGAAAAAAGTGTTCAAAACAAATGTACGATGGTATAAGTACAGGATAGTAATAAATTCCCAAACTAGTTTTTGGCCCCAAAAAATAAAGTGTGAATCAAGCTCAGACGAAGGGGATCCATAGAGTCTTTCCTATGTGGATAGTGCGAATAGTCAAGGAACATGAATCAAGTACTCGGGGTCCTATGGGACACAAGTGAGCTTAAAGAACCAAATAGCAGATAATGCTCACCGGTGCCTCTTTCATTAGTTCTTCCATTACTACTCAGATTAAGTTGTTTAGGTACCTCGTTATCCAAAGACTCGCACAAATCCTACACATGCAATTCTATAACTCACATGGCTCAAACAACTCCTGCGGTAATGGCTCATGGGATTTAGGTACAATCTTCGGTGGGGTTTAAAAGTAAAGGCTATGCAATACTTGGGATTCAATTTAATGCAATCGCAACTCCATGATACAAGAGTAAGATAGAAGCATAGATACTATATGCATGTATTTTAGTTGCGGAATAAGAAGGATCTGGATGATACTCCTGAGGCTCCTGATATTCTCCTTACTCAGTGTCTACCCGGATAAAAACCAAACACACAAGGGCTGAAATAAATAAGATTGCAAAATCATATAAATTATATGCAACAAGCAAACAAGGTATGACATGATGGAATGATGCACACTTGCATCGTATAACATAGCATGGTGTAACATCTCAAAAATATTAAAATGAGTATATCAATTTCCAAGCAAACCAAAATTAGGGTTAACAAAATCTTTTAATCTTAAACAACTATGAATGCAAGTGTGTGTTTGTTAATGATGTGTGAATGCATGATATGTCATGTTCTATTTGTTATAAATGATGAGCATTGATTTAAAGATCAAAACAAGATCATCTAGGTCAAATCAAAACCAACCCAAAGCAAAAGAAAATCAAAATATAAAGCATATATGCTAATGGTCACTTTTGCAAATGTTAACACCTAGCTCACTTGGAGCATCTCTATTAAATAATTTCAAACAGAAACAATTTCTCTTCTTTTCTCACCTTGCTAGACCAAGTGACGATGAACACAAGTGAGCTTTCAAAACTTACCAGAACAAATTCAAATTCATTTGGAGGACTTTTCAAAATTGAATCTGTCTCATGTATCAAGATAGCAGCTTTTCAAAAACCATCAAAACCTTCTCCACTTGACCAATCCTTGCAACCAGAGACTCTCAAACTTATGATCAGCAAACGCACTAAATATAATTTAAAAATTCAAATCTTTTTCTCTTGCGGCCATTTGATCAAACACCTTATGAGCACAGTACAGAGCTACCTACTATCCACTGTTTAGATCATTATTGTGATCATCTTTGTATCTCACTAGGCCTCCACAACTCACCCACACTCACCCTAGTACAAGCCCGTGTAACTAAGCCTCACTCACTCGACCCTTTGACCAGTCCCAAATCGTACCCGAGCTCACCATGCCACCCCGACGGACTCGACGCTACACGCCTCACCTCACTTGCCTATGACATCTAGGAGCTAGCCGTGACCTCACCGCACCCGCTTGTGTACGTCTCGACCAACGCCATCACGTGGAGACGCCAGCACAGCCCCGCCCATTTCTCTGTCCGCCATGCCGCGCGCGCGCCAGTGCGTCGAGCAATCCTGCGCAACCACACCGCGCCTCGCTCTGCCCTTACATCAATGCACTCGCCGCGACGCCAGCAACCTCCCAGACATGCCCGATTGACCCTGCGCGACTTGTACACACCGTACGCCGTGATGAATGCCCGAGGTACCCGAGGATGGAATGGACGTCCCCGACCGATTGAGACCGCGCCTTGCCCTGCCACTGTGCTCATGACGATCGCCAAGGAGCACTGCGTCGGCCTACACCCTCCGCCATGCCCATAGCTCACTGTAACGACATCGCCGACGAGGCCGAGCCATGCGCTAATGCTCCCCTCGCTGGGGTATAAATATACCTCTCCCCTTGCCTCAAAACGCACCCCACTCGACTCACATATCACCCAGCAACCTCTCTGACCCATCCCCAGAGCAAGTTGAAGCCAATAGTGCCGGAATTTCACCGGAGCTCGCTGTAGCAGTGGCGGAACGGAGCTAGCGCTAGGAGCCGCCCCAGGAGCCGCCACGACCACCGTCCGAACCGTCGTCATTGACCAGTTCATCTGACCGCACCGCCGTACCTAGCTGGAGCCCTGGTAAGCCCCGACGACCCCTCTCATATAATTAGGGTTGATCCCGCATGCGCCATGCGAGGGAGACGACGACACGGAGCCGTCGATCGTGCTCTAATCGTGCGGCTAGGAATAGAACTTACCGTTTCACGTTGGACCAGTCGCTGACGTGTGGGGCCAGCGTAAGTGAAGCCCGCTACGCGCGCGCTGTATAGTTGGGCCGGCCTAGTAATTTTCCTGTGGGCGCCCAACAATTCAAATGTAGGTTTTTCTTTTATTTCCAAAATCCTATTATGTAGGCGACTTTGAAATTGAATTCAAGAAGATTCACTGAACCAAATTACATGATTCCAATTTTGTTAGAAAGTAAATGAAAATATCTAAACACTCCCATTGATTCAAACATTTTGGAATTGTAGATCACCCACAGTAAAAATAACAAGGCAATGACTTTTCCAACTTCAAACATTTTTCTAAAATCAACCATAAATGCTTTTAAGTTGGTTCCAATTGTCAAAAATTACATTTGCCATGATCTATCTGAATATGTAAAAATATATAGTTTTACATGCAGCAGTCATGGGCTAAGATTAAAAGAATGGCTATATAGTCATTGCTAGTCATTTTAATTATATTAAATAGCAATATTAAACTTTTGCAATATATACCATCTACTTTAAATCACATTCCTAATGTATTGGAATATGTGGTGATGACACGTGTCAACATGATCCCATATTTTATAATTGGAGAATATTAAATTCTAAGTGTTTTTCAATGAGTAGAAATTGCATTTCCAAAATTAGATAAATAATATCATGTCACTTTTTCATCTGGTGATTGAGATGATGCTAGATAATCTAGTGTGAGCATTTGTGTGTTGAACAGAAGTAGATAAGTATTGTTTGGTGATTGTGTACCTCGTATTTATTTATAGACGCTAGTACCAAAACCCGGGCTACGAGGAGGAAGAATTCTACAAAGAAGAAGAGGAGCACTTCGACCATTGTACCAACCAAGGCAAGCTAACCTATGCAAGCTAAACCATGCATGCTATTGAGATGCAACCTTGATTATACCAATCCCAAGTTTTACCTACAAGCTTTATTTTTCCCTTACCAAAGTTTCTTAAATAGTTAATTATTGGTGATTAGTGGAAAAATAGGACAAATGCCATCAAGAGCATAGAACTAGGCTTGGATAGTTACACTTGATTAACACCCCTCAATAGTGATACCCTCATTGATAGTTGCTAGTGCTAAACTAATATTGATCACTTTAGATGGGAACACTTGGAGCAAATGATTATGAAAACCTTAGAATGATGAGTCATTCTATTGAAATGTTTTGACATGGGTTATGAAACACAATGACTTGAAGATGATGATGAATGAGGCATGTGCCTTGACTTTGAATAAAAACTGATGGTTGGGTTCGGATGCGATACCATTCCAACTTTTACCATACAACCACAATACCTGAATTGGGTAGGGCTTAACTGGAAGTTTATGTGTCTTAGTATGGGTTCCCTCGCGGAAAAAGGGGTTAAGCTGAGGCTACCTCGTGACTGTGAGTGAAATAAGTGACCACCTATGCAGTTCTCGGGATGGCGGATTGCCATGGCTGGGAGGCCAAGCTCATAGGGTATGTGCCTATACTAGGGTGTGTAATCGAAAGGTTAGGATTGATTATCCGCATACCAAGTATGATGATTCAGGGTTATCCCTGACGGATATATCGAATTTTGTGGTGAAAGTGTACCACCTCTGCAGAGTGTCAAACTATTCGAATAGCCGCGTCCGTGGTCATGGACAATTGGATGGCCATACTGTTCCATTGTCAGATGTTTTCAAAATGACTTGTGACTTGAAAGATGACTTTGACTTGACCATAACAGGGTTGTGGAAGTGAGAACTATGTTTCCACTTGAGTAATCTAGACAACTAAAATAGGTCTTTACTACTAAGTACTTCTAAAATAAAACTGGCTTATTGCAAACAAGCCTAGAGCTTAGGATTCCTACTAGAATTGTCTTACTTGCATTAGTGATAATTTGCGAGTACTTTAAGAGTACTCATGGCTTTGTCCCTGGCTATTCCCATGGCCAAACTATGAAGAGGAGTATCCGGAGGACGGACAGCAGGACGTCTATGATAACTAGGATCATCTCCCATCGTCAGCATTGCCAGTGACAATGAAGATGGAGTATCTACTACATTTATTTCCGCTACTTTGATGTGTGTTAAGACTTGATCATGAGATCAACTATTTGTAAGACTATTATGGTTTGTAATGGATGAGGTACTATGCTATCAATTCTGTTATGTCTTGCAAAAATGGTATTCCTGGGATTGCGATGTATGGCATAATAGGCATCTAGACTTAAAAATCCGGGTGTTCACAAGTTGGTATCAGAGCCATCCTGGCCATAGGAGACCCTAGTTAGAATGGACGTCTGAAAAACATAGTTTCAAAACAAAGGAAGTGAGTATTTATGAAAACCTATTCTCACTCTTATCCTTGAGATTCTTTCAAAAAAGAGAGTTCACATGTTCCTCAAAATTCTTGCAATCCTACATAAAATTTGACACACTTGATCACCTCACTAACTTACTCATCCTAATTGCTTATAGATGCAAGTCAAGAACAACAAGTTCTATCAGCTTGGCAACGGAGGAGAACTCATCTTCGAGAGGGACTTAAGTCAACTAGCGGAGTTTCTTGGACGCCCGCATCTAGTTAGCCAGGAGGAGAATTGTAGTGGTTAGTCATTGCAGATCTGAGAGGAAAGATGGAGCCACCCACCTCGGAGAAGATATAGTTCACGGTGAGGGAGAACAACTTGTTGGATGGACTAACTAGAGCGATGGAGGAAGCACTTGCCCGTCTGTGTGGGCAGAATGTAAATCAGATCAATGGCACTCACTTCACTCACTATGCAAGACACGATTCCATAGGAGAACCCTTGGCCATGCCAGGACACCCGGAGCTGAAGCATCATGTGGATCACCTCGACTTCATGCTGCACGAGACTCAGAAAGAGCTGGACAACGCCCGTGCCTACGCCAACCATAAGCACATTGTTGAGGCACAGAAGAACCACACCCTCGCCATCCTAGCTAAAGAGCGCAAGACACTTCGCCGCCAGCGTGGCAAGAAGGACCGCATCATTTCTCGCCTCCGCTAGAAGGTGGCAACCCTTGAAGAAACCATCCATGACCAAGAAAATCAGCTTGAGGAGAGGGAAGATGAAGGTGAAGATATTCGTAGGGATATCACCTCTTTCATAAGTGATGATGAAGACTATCTGGAGGACGCGAACATGGAGTTCCACACCGACGAGGAGGACGAAGATTTCCTGGATGACGAAGAACCTGTCAGTTCTGATGAGGAGTAGTATCACTAGATCACTGTCGTAGGTGTGAGTTTGTATCCGGTCCCAATGTATCATAGAATGACAGAATGGTTCTTAAAACCATCTTCTTGGTAGTTGTGGTGTGTTGTTTGGAATGTGTTGCTTGGAATGAATGAAAAAGAGTTGTTGGTTTTCAAACCTTAGCAATACTCAAGTTTTAAGCTTTTTGAACCATACCCATAGGCCATAGAAATTTCCCTCTTATCTTATGATCTATCTCAATCTTCAGATGATTCGCGGCAACCCCGGTGGGATCAACTCATCCCAGGATCCGATGGTTCAGATTCTGTAAATGCTAGTATCAGATCAAGAAGCCGGTAGAGCCGAGCATCAAGCCAATCTCGCCATTCTTCAGCAGATCGCCCAAATGGCGCACGACAACCAAGGGCATGGGAATCAGGATCACCATTGATCTAAGCTAAAGAACTTTCAAAACACTAATCCTCCTATGTTTAGCAAATCTGAAGAGCCCTTAGATGTTGATAACTGGCTGCAGTCAATGGAGAACAACTTAGAAGTTGTAGGAGTAGATGCTGCGGAGAAAGCACTGTTTGCCACCCACTATCTGGCAGGTTATGCAAGATCCTGGTGGAATAGCACTCATACAATGAATGAAGGCCAAATGATGACTTGGGAGGAATTCAAGATCAAGTTCAGCAGGACCCATGTGTGCCCAGGTTTGATCAAGAGGATGAGGGATGAATTCAGGGATTTGAAGCAAGGGAGAATGACTATGGTGGAATATCGTGACAGATTTCTGTCTCTATCTAGGTATGCTCCCGATGAGATCGACACCGAGGCAAAGAAGAAGGAGAGATTCCTGAATGGCCTGCATGATGAGATGCAGATAGTGTTAGTCAATATTCCTTTTGATGATCTAGAAGCTCTAGTGGATTCTGCTATCCAGATGGAAGGAAAAATCAATCAAGCCAGTGAGAACCGCAAGCATCGTATGATGAACCATCCTGGACCCCACAATACCCCAAAGTAACGCCCCAACTCGTCTGCAGGTTTGCACCAAGACCCAACATGCCACCTATGTCTCGTCCGAACTTTCCCAATCGTGGCGGAGGAAACCCGAGGCCCTGAGGCCACCACAACAACACCGGCAACCCCCATAACTTCAACCATGCACCGCCAAGGTCCACCACCACCAACAACAATAACAACAATACTGCCTCAAGGACTGGAAGCAATGCTATGCACATTGCCGGGAAGGACAAGTCAATGGTAACCTGCTTTGAATGTGGAGTTATGGGTCACTACTCAAACGAGTGCCCCAAGAAGCTAGCTGCAACCCCCAATGTCACTGAACCTGCCCAGCAACAGTGTCGTGTCTAGCCTAGAAAGAGGTTTGCCCCAGGCAACCCGCACAACCGTACCGGCCGTCTGTTCCACATGAATGCAGAAGAATCCCAGGAAGCGCCAGATGTCGTTGAAAGGATAGAGATGTCGCCTAGAGGGGGGGGTGAATAGGCAATTTTAAAACTATTACGATTTTGGCTTGATAGAATGCGGAATTAAACTAATGTTTATTTTACAAGCACAAAACCTAAATACACTAGGCTCAACTAAGTGCACCAACAATAAGATAAGCTAAGCAAGATAGCGCAAGATAAATAGACCACATGTGATAACCAAGATATAAGTACTTCAAGCTCGATGGCTATCACACGGAAAGTAAGCTCGGGTATAGAGATAACCGAGGCACGCGGAGACAAAGATGTATTCCCGTGTTCCCTTACAAGTAAGGTACGTCACGTTGGAGAGGTGTGGGATTCCACGAAGGATTTCCCAACGCCATGAAGGCTCACCTTCTTCTACGAGTCTATCCCATGAAGGAATAGGCCCTTTCCTTATGGCTAGCTTTTCCTCCACTCCGGAGATGGCAAGCTCCACAACCACTTCACAAGCTCCACGAAGGAGAAGCCCGGGTCTCTTCACAATCTTCCACGAAGAGGACACCGCGGCACCAACCGCCAAGCCAACTAGGAGGTCACCCTCCAAGAGCAACAAGCTCACAGTCTCTCACTCGAACAAATCGTAGTGGAGAGCTCAACACTTATGCAAGAATGCAAAGCAAGAACACCAAGGGCATTCAAATCCCTCACTCTAAAATCCCACCAAAGCAACAAGTGCTAGGGAGGAATTAGAGAGGAAGAACAATGGTGGAAGTCAACCAATGACTCCAAGATCTAGATCCAATGGGTTCCCCTCACTTAGAGGAGGAATTGACTGATGGGGATTGTAGATCTAGATCTCCTCTTCCAAAGCCCTCAAAAAGATGCAATAATCATAGGAGGGAAGGGAGAGGAAGCAAGCTCAAGAGGTTCAACAATGGAGGTCAATTTCGTGGTCAAGAACACCCAAAAATGTTGGGGGAAGAACCCCTTTTTTATAGGGAAAAGCAAATATGGCCGTTGGAGAG
Organism: Avena eriantha; assembly: GCA_910589775.1. NCBI lineage: Eukaryota > Viridiplantae > Streptophyta > Magnoliopsida > Poales > Poaceae > Avena > Avena eriantha. Next base: position 352,135,927 of record OU342742.1, on the reverse strand, counting down.
AAAACAACGAAAACTCGGTTCCAAAGTCGGTTGGACCGGTCCCAGAACCGGGAAACTCGGTCCCCAGGCCGGAGGACCGACCTACAAACCGAAATACCTCTGTTTGCCAACCCAGAATAGACTCGGTCGCGAAAACCGGAAAATCCGGTCTGAGATCCGGTCTACCGGAGCTGGAACCGGACCGTCCGGTGTGGGATTCGGTTGAACCGGATCCACAATCGGGATGAAACAGACTTCACGAAAAACGCAATAACTTTTGCATCCGGACTCCGCTTTCGATGAACTTGGGCTTGTTTTGACGAGGACAACAAGCTCTATAGTATGGTGCATGAAAACATCATAGTCCAACAAAGGAGGATAGAACCAAATTAGGAAAGGTATGAAGCCTCCCTCTAAGAAGAACCGGTAAAACCTTCAAACTCGAAAACGCCATAGAAGATGCATACGAATTCCGTTTTCGATGAACTTGGGCTTGTTGAAGATCTAGCAACAAGCTAAATAACCTCACATGGAGAAACACCAAGAAGAAACAAAATAGGAAGATGCAAAGTATGCAAATGATTGAACTCCCTATGACTATGTGATCAAGTTACCGAACCAAATGCCCCTCTTGATAGTGCGGCTATCTATCCTATAACCCGATCTCCCAACAACCACCTTGAGACCGGTAAAAGGAAAACCTAACAAGGCCATACCTTTGCCTTGCGCATCCCGCTTGATCTTGATGACAATGCTTCAAGCTCCATCCAAGCCGGAATGCACCACTTGATCATTGTTGCTTCGTGAAGACTCATAATTTGCTCCCCCATACACCACTATGGGATAGCTTCATTAAGACACGTCTTCACATGTCCATTATCACCAATATGGATGGCAAGCTTCAAGCAAATGATCTTCTCGAGATGCTTATCTTGAACTTGCCCTTCTCAACCTTGATGACGATCACCACTTGACGCCATCCTCTCATGGGCTATATGAGATCTTCACTTTTGAAGCATGCCCATGGAAAGATACCTATCCCATATATAAAATACAAAGGAACATATATAATGGGTTAGTTCATGATGCATAAATGACAAGGCTTACAACACCACAAGATCCATGTGCTACATTCTTTATGCTTCATGTGTTGACCAACTTGAAATCACTCTTCACCCTTTGCATTTGTCAACCAAGTGTCTTCTCATGCTCCATCTCAATATCTTGAGGTACATAAGGAACTCTTCATTTGATTACATGCTCTAAATCTTAGTCAACCATAGCTCAACTAATGAGGCTATCATGACACCGACTTAGAGCCATATCTTGAATTCTTCTATTGAGATCACACTCTCAAGATCTTGAATATATCATATTCTTATCTTCAATTCGATGATATTGATGCCAAAACTCAAGGTTATCTTTATCGTCATGGCATCCATACTTGAATCCAACATATGAACTACAAGCATGACCTATGGAATATTCCTTCATATAAAACTCAATGAAAACATTAGTCCATAGGGATTGTCATTAATCACCAAAACCACACATAGGGGCAATTACCCTTTCAGTCGTGCTAGGTATGTTTTCTGTTAACTCAGTACTTGCAAGAGTGTTGTTTGATTCTAGAGCATCGCACTCGTTTGTTACAGAAGAATTTTCATGTACTAGTAAGATTCAACCAACAAATTTGAAGCATGTTATGATAGTCCAAATGCCTGGGTCAACCACCAAAGCTAGAAAAATTTGCAAGGCCGTGCCTATCAGAATACATGGAATAGATTTTTATGCCAATTTAATAGTACTTGGAACAAAAGGTTTGGAAGTAGTACTAGGAATGGATTGGATGTCGAAACATCAGGGATTAATAGACTGTGCCACGAAAGCCATAACCATGACCAGTAGCACCGGAGTATCAGTAGAGCATGTGTTTGAGACGCTGCCCCGTCAATTCAAGTGCAACAAGAGTTTAGTCCAGTCAACCCTAGATGAAGTCAGAGTAGTCTATGAATACCCCGATGTGTTCCCAGATGAATTACATGGTATGCCCCCAGATCGACATATCGAGTTTATCATTGAATTAGTTCCTGGAATTGGACCCATAGCTTAGAGACCCTATAGTATGAACCCAGCCGAATTAGTGGAGCTGAAGAAGAAACTTGATGACATGTTGAGCCAAGGTCTAATACAACCAAGTGCATCGCCGTGGAGATCACCTGTTTTGTTTGTGGATAAGAAAGATAGTTCCAACCGTTTGTGTACGGATTACCGGAAGCTGAATGACGTCACCATCAAGAACAAGTACCCACTACCAAAGATAGAAGATCTGTTTGACCAACTGACTGGTGCTAGAGTGTTTTCTAAGATTGATCTTAGAACTGGTTATCATCAACTAAAGATCCGCACAACGGATATCCCAAAGACTACTTTCACTACCAGATATGGATTGTATGAGTACAATGTCATGTCATTTGGATTGACAAATGCCCCCGCTTATTTCATGAATCTCATGAATAAGATTTTTATGAACTTCTTGGATAAGTTTGTCGTTGTGTTCATCGACGAGATTCTGATCTATTCCAAGTCAGAAGAGGACCATGAGCAGCACCTAAGAACCATCCTTTAAACCCTTAGAGAGCATCAGTTGTATGCCAAGTTTCACAAATGTGAGTTCTGGTTAAAGGAAGTGGGATTCCTAGGACGTATCTTGTCGGCAGGAGGAGTTGCCGTTGATCCCGCCAAGATTAAGGATGTTGAAGAATGGAAAGCCCCAACCACTCAAACCAAAGTCCATGCATTTCTTGGATTAGCGGGATATTACCGCAAGTTCATTGAAGGATTTTCAAGCATCGCAAGGCCGATGACCCGGTTGTTGAAGAAAGACAAGAAGTTTGAATGGACGGAGAAATGTGAAGCAAGTTTTCAAGAGCTCAAGAAGAGATTGATTTCAGCTCCAATTTTGATCATGCCTGATATCACGAAGCCTTTTGATGTATTTTGTGATGCATCCAAGATTGGTCTCGGATGTGTGTTGATGTAGGAAGGTAAAGTAATATCATATCTGTCCTAGAAACTGAAGCAACATGAGCAGAATTATCCCACCCATGACTTAGAATTAGCAGTAGTAGTTTTAGCCTTGAAGACATGGCGTCATTACCTCATGGGTAACCGCTGTGAGATTTACTCGGATCACAAGAGTCTGAAGTATATTTTCACCCAGAAGGAGCTGAATATGAGGAAACGGAGATGGATAGAGTTAATCAAGGATTATGACCTTGACATTCACTACCACCCTGACAAGGCCAATGTGGTAGCAGATGCTCTTAATAGACTGCCGTGTAGGTTAAACAACATGATTAAAGAAGACCAGCCAAGTTTGCATGAGGAGTTGGAGAATTTTAGAATGGATCTAGTTAGCGAAGGATTCCTAGCCAGTATTGAACTTCAACCCACTTTGATCAGTCAGATAAAGGAAGCTCGAAAAGGAAATGCCAGTATCAACAGAATTAAGCGTCGTATCGGTACAGGGAAGGTACTCGGATTCACTAAAGATGAAGAAGGCATTCTGTGGTATAAAGGACGCATCTGTGTGCCATCAGATTCAGTGTTGAAGCAAGTCATTTTACAGGAAGCCCATGATACTCTTTATTCTATTCATCCGGGAGGAAAGAAGATGTATCAGGATTTGAAGGAGCAATTTTGGTGGCACAAAATGAAAAGAGAAGTCGGAAGCTATATCGCCAAGTGTGATATCTGTCAGAGAGTCAAAGCAAACACTAGCGACCCGTAGGACTTTTGTAGCCGTTGCAAATTCCGGAATGGAAATGGGATTCTATTGGAATGGATTTTATCACTGATTTACCTACATCTAGTAGAGGAAATGATTCTATTTGGTTCATAATAGATAGACTATCCAAAGTAGCTCATTTCATACCCATCAAGACCACTTACCAAGGCCCGAAGCTAGCAGAGTTGTATATTGCTAGAATAGTCAGTCTGCACGGAACCCCCAAGACAATTGTGTCAGATCGAGGAACCCAGTTTACCTCAAGGTTTTGAAAGAAAGTCCAAGAAGGATTAGGAACCAAACTGAACTTCAACACAACTTATCACCCACAGATAGACGGACAGACGGAAAGAGTAAACCAGATACTAGAAGATATGCTGAGAGCCTATGTACTATAATATGGATCTAAATGGGAAGATTGTCTCCCTTTCGCCAAATTCTCATACAACAACAGTTATCATGCCAGTTTGCAAATGGCCCCCTTTGAGGCTTTGTATGGAAGGAAGTGTCGTACCCCTCTAAATTGGTCGCAAGTAGGAGAGAGTCAGATATTCGGACCAGACATCCTACGAGAAGCCAAAGAGAAGGTTCACAAGATCCGTGAACACCTCAAGACTGCTCAATCTAGACAGAAGAGTTATGCTAACAAAAGACGCCAAGAACTGACCTTCAATATAGGAGACTCTGTGTATCTCAAAGTATCACCCTTGAAAGGAATGCAACGTTTTCAACTCAAAGGGAAGCTTGCACCCAGATATGTTGGACCCTTCAAGATTTTAAGTCGCCGAGGAGAAGTATCCTATCAGCTAGAACTCCCTGAAGAGATGTCAGCTGTACATGATGTGTTTCATATCTCGTTACTTCGTAAATGCTTAGAAGTTCCGGAGAAGACCGAAGTTTTCAAGAACAATTATCACAGAGCTGTGGATATCAACAAGGATTTAACTATCGTGAAGTACCCATTCGTATTTTGGAAGAAGCCTTCAGAACCAACCGGACCAGAAGTGTCAAGTTTCTAAAAATCCAGTGGAGCAATCATACTGAAGAAGAAGCCACCTGGGAGCGAGAAGATTATATTAGAACTAAGTTTCCAAATCTCTTTAGTTCCTAGTTTTTTTCTTGAATCTCAGGACGAGATTCTATTTAAGGGGGGAAGATTTGTAACATCTCAAAAATATTAAAATGAGTATATCAATTTCCAAGCAAACCAAAATTAGGGTTAACAAAAACTTTTAATCTTAAACAACTATGAATGCAAGTGTGTGTTTGTTAATGATGTGTAAATGCATGATATACCATGTTCTATTTGTTATAAATGATGAGAACTGATTTAAAGATCAAAACAAGATCATCTAGGTCAAATCAAAACCAAACCAAAGCAAAAGAAAATCAAAATATACAACATATGTGCTAATGGTCACTTTTCCAAATGTTAACACCTAGCTCACTTGGAGCATCTCTATTAAATAATTTCAAACAGAAACAATTCCACTTCTTTTCTCACCTTGCTAGACCAAGTGACAATGAACACAAGTGAGCTTTCAAAACTCACCAGAACAAATTCAAATTCATTTGGAGGACTTTTCAAAATTGAATCTGTCTCATGTATCAAGATAGCAGCTTTTCAAAAACCATCAAAACCTTCTCCACTTGGCCAATCCTTGCAACCAGAGACTCTCAAGCTTATGATCAGCAAACACACTAAATATAATTTGAAAATTCAAATCTTTTTGTCTTGTGGCCATTTGATCAAACTCTTATGAGCATAATACAGAGCTACCTACTCTCCACTGCTTAGATCATTCTTGTGATCATCTTTGTACCTCACTCAGTCTCCACAACTCGCCCACACTCACCCCAGTATAAGCCCGTGCAGCTAAGCCTCGCTCACTCGACCCTTTGACCAGTGCCAAATCGTACCCGAGCTCACCATGCCACCCCGACATGGAATTGACGCTACACGCCTCACCGCACTCACCCATGACATCTAGGAGCTAGCTGTGACCTCACCGCACCCTCTCGTGTATGCCTCGACCAACGCCAGCCCGTGGGGATGCCAGCACAGCCGTGCCCATTTCTCTGTCCACCATGCCGCACGCGCCAGTGCGCCGAGCAATCCCGCACAACCACACCACGCCTCATTCTCCCCTTGCAGCAATGCACTCGCCGCGGCGCCAGCAACCTCCCAGACATGCCCGTTTGACCCCGTGTGACTTGTACACGCCGTACGCCGTGACAACCGCCCGTAGTACCCTAGGATGGCATGGACGTCCCTGACCGATTGAGACCGCGCCTCGTCGCGCCACTATGCTCATGACGATCGCCAAGGAGCACTGCATCGGCCTACACCCTCTGCCATGCCCATAGCTCACTGTAACAATGTCGCCGACGAGCCCGAGCCATGCCCCAATGCTCCCCTCGCTGGGGTATAAATAGACCTCTCCTCTTGCCTCAAAACGCACCCCACTCGACTCACCTCTCACCCGACAACCTCTCTGACCCATCCCGGAGCAAGACGAAGCCAACAACGCCGGAATTTCACTGGAGCTCGCCATAGCAGTGGCAGAACGGAGCCAGTGCTAGGAGCCGCCCCAGGAGCCGCCGCGACCACCGTTCGAACCACCGTCGTCGACTAGTTCATCAGCCCGCACCGCCATACCTAGCTGGAGCCCTGGTAAGCCCCAGCCGACCCCCGCCGTAGAGTTAGGGTTGAATCTCGTGCGCGCCATACGAGGGAGACGACGACGCGGAGCCGTCGACCGTGCTCTAATCATGCGGCTAGGAATAGAACTTACCGTTTCGTGTTGGACCAGCCACTGACGTGTGGGGCCAGTGTAAGTGAAATCCGCTGCGCGCGCTGTGTAGTTGGGTCGGCCCAGTAATTTTCCCGCGCGCGCCTAGCAATTCAAATGTAGGTTTTTCTTTTATTTCCAAAATCCTATTCTATAGGTGACTTTGAAATTGAATTCAAGAAGATTCAGTGAACCAAATTGCATGATTCCAATTTTGTTAGAAAGGAAATGAAAATCTCTAAACACTCCCATTGGATTCAAATATTTTGGAATTGAAGATCACCCAGAGTAAAAATAACAAGGGAATGACTTTTCCAAATTCAAACATTTTTCTAAAATCAACTATATATGCTTTTGAGTTGATTCCAATTGTCAAAAATCACATTTGCCATGATCTATCTGAATATGTAAAAATATATAGTTTTACATGCAGTAGTCATGGGCTAAGATTAAAAGAATGGCTATATAGTCATTGCTAGTCATTTTTATTATATTAAATAGCAATATTAAACTTTGTAATATATGCCATCTACTTTAAATCACATTCCCAATGTTTTGGAATATGTGGTGATGACATGTGTCAATATGATCCCATATTTTATAATTGGAGAATATTAAATCCTAAGTGTTTTTCAATGAGTAGAAATTGCATTTCCAAAATAAGATAAATAAGACCATGTCACTTTTTCATGTGGTGATTGAGATGATGCTAGATCATCTAGTGTAAGCCTTTATGTATTGAATAGAAGTAGCTAAGTATTGTTTGGTGATTGTGTACCTCGTATTTATTTATAGACGCTAGTACCAACCCGGGCTACGAGGAGGACGAATTCTACGAAGAAGAAGAGGATAACTTCGACCACTGTACCAACCAAGGCAAGCTAACCTATGCAAGCTAAACCATGCATGCTGTTGAGATGCAACCTTGATTATACCAATCCCAAGTTTTACCTACAAGCTTTATTTTTCCCTTACCAAAGTTTCTTAAATAGTTAATTATTGGTGATTAGTGAAAAAATAGGACAGATGTCATCAAGAGCATAAAACTAGGCTTGGGTAGTTACACTTGGTTAGCACCTCTCAATAGTGATACCCTCATTAATAGTTGCTAGTGCTAAACTAATATTGATCACTTTAGATGGGAACACTTGGAGCAAATGATTATGAAAATCTTAGAATGATGTGTCATTCTATTGAAATGTTTTGACATGGGTTATGAAACAAAATGACTTGAAGATGATGATGAATGAGGCATGTGCCTTGACTTTGAATAAAAACTGATGGTTGGGTTCGGATGCGATACCATTCCAGCTTTTACTATACAACCACAATACCTGAATTGGGTAGAGCTTAACTGGAAGTTTATGTGTCTTAGTATGGGTTCCCTCGCAGAAAAAAGGGTTAAGCTGAGGCTACCTCGTGACCATGAGTGAAAGAAGTGACCACCTATGCAGTTCTCGGGATGGCGGATTGCCATGGCTAGGAGGCCAAGCTCATAGGGGAGGTGCCTATACTAGGGTGTGTAATTGAAAGGTTAGGATTGATTATCCACATACCAAGTATGGTGATTCAGGGTTATCCCTGACGGATGTATCAAATTTTGTGGTGAAAGTGTACCACCTCTACAGAGTGTCAAACTATTCGAATAGCCGCGTCCGCGGTCATGGATAGTTGGATCGCCATACTATTCCGTTGTTAGATGTTTTCAAAATGACTTGTGACTTGAAATATGACTTTGACTTAACCACAACAGGGTTGTGGAAGTGAGAACTATGTTTCCACTTGAGTAATCTAGACAACTAAAATAGGTCTTTACTACTAAGTACTTCTAAAATAAAACTGGCTTATTGCAAACAAGCCTAGAGCTTAGGATTCCTACTAGAATTGTCTTACTTGCATTTGTGATAGTTTGCGAGTACTTTAAGAGTACTCATGGCTTTGTCCCGGGCTATTCCCATGACCAGACTATGAAGAGGAGTATTCAGAGGACGGACAACATGACGTCTACGATAACTAGGATCATCTCGCATTGTCATCATTGCCCGTGACAATGAAGATGGAGTCTCTACTATGTTTATTTCTGCTGCTTTGATGTGTGTTAAGACTTGATTATGAGATCAACTATTTGTAAGACTGTTATGGTTTATAATGGATGAGGTATTGTGCTATCAATTCTGTTATGTCTCACAAAATGGTATTCCTAGGATTGCGATGTACGGCATAACAAGCATCTGGACTTAAAAATCCGGGTGTTAACACATGGCATGGGTGAGGTGTGGAAACAATAATAAAGCACTTTATTAATTTATTTAGGCATGTTTTACTCTCATAAACAATTCTGATTATTTAATATTTATATGATGCATGCTTAAATTCATATCATGGAATGCATAAACAGAACGGTCTCATCACGCTGATCGATTTAGACATATTATTTATCGAATTTGGATTTACGGAATTAAAGTTATAAATTTATTAAGAAAAGGCATTTATTGACATTTAAATAATTTTGAAATTTTAAATTGCTCAAAAATTATTTTGGATGGCATATTTGAATTCCTGGCATTTTTTCGATTAGAAAACATATATTATATGCATTATTTGAATTTATGAATTTAAAACATTCTTAAATACAAAATTAATCAAATATGGTCAAAGTTATGAGCATGTTTGATTTGTTTAAATTATTTGAAGTTGAATCGGTTGAAAATGTGCCAACTTCTCTCACGGGCTAAACCTAGCCACTATCGCTGATTAGTGGACCCTGTGGCGGACTAGGCATAGAGGATCATAGGTGGGGACACACGGTGTGGGAGGTTAAAAGAAAAGGGGACGAAAAAGGGGCACGGTGGGGGTTCAAACCAGGGATCTCACAAGTAGCCGCCCAAATTGAGTCCAGGCCCAAGCCAATGGGCTAGGTGCAGGTTAGTGGGCTGGTACTACCTTTCGAGCATGACCGTGACCACTATGCTGCACTGTTTCGACCGTGTGTTAGCTCATTTTGAAGAGGGGACATGTGACTACAGGTTAAGGAAAAGATCGGAGATGAAGATGCATCGTAGATTACGTATATAGTGCTACAATTTTATTGACAAACAAAGGTTGCAACTACTCTCAACCGACAACAGCTAAACGGCGCGGCAACCCGATCTTCCGATGAAGATTACGTGTGTGATACTAAACCAAAAGGGTGTTCTACGACTTGTTTTGAAGAGGGAGAAACAGGCTACACAGGAGGTTCATTAGTGATAGCAAAAGCGGGCTAGCAACGCATTCTTGCAGTGAAAACCTCGGAAGAGAGACTACAGCGGCGGGTGGCTCTTAGCGCGCTATGGTGGCGACAACGAGTTGAGGCACGATGGTGACGGTGGCATGACCTAGGAGGTTAGCAGGGCAGAACTGCTGCTCCACGAGTACTCAGGCACACGTGGGGAGGCCGGCGAGGCAATGCACTACAAGGTAGGCTTGCTGACGGCTGGCCGCATGGTGGCCGCTCGACGGAACGATGACGAGCTAGAAGAAGAGAGAAAGGGGTCGGGCATGTCCGGGGGATCGAGGCGCTCACCAGGAGTGTGTCGGTGTAGGCAGAGGAGGTCGGGGTAGACGCGATCAAGGGCGACACTCGCGGATGGCTTCCTCGGCTCCTCACGAGCATGTCATCAACGACGGCTCCAGCGGCGTCCATCGGTACAGGGCGAAGTAGATGGCGTAGATGGCTCTTCTGGTACTACTGGTTCGCAGAGGAAGCTCCAGGGCGCATGGAATAGGAGATGGACAAGCTAGGGTTACGGTCTATGGTACCATAGCCATGGCTAGAGAAAGGAGGAGGCAGAGAGGATGGAGATGGGTCTGGGGCATCTAGATCTCGATCTAAGGCTGCCCTAGGGTGGCTGGTTTGGTGGGGAGAAGAAGGGAGAAAGCACATGGGGGTGGTGGCTTTTGCATAAAGTGGAGGAGAGGACACGGTGGTGGTGGGCTTCTCTCTCTTGTTTCTTTAGCTAGAGAGGGGAGAGAGGACCAGGGAGGAGACATCTCGATGGGGTCTTCTTGCTTTGCAAGAAAGGAGGGAAACTAGGAGATAGGGTAGATGGGTGAGGGAGAGGGGGCACATGCACATGGCAAGGCAAGACACACATGTCCACCACTCCATGGTGCACCTCGATTAGCACTAGGTAAGATTGGGTAGGGTTTAGCTAGGGGTTTAGGTGTAGATATATGGTTAGTTAGCTTCCTTTCTTTTCTTCTTTTTATTTGTCTTTGTTTGTTTAGTTTAAAACAAGCTTTTGTATAGCTTCCAAAAAAGAGCAAGCTCAAATAAAACCCAAAGAGACAAATAAGGGGAATAAAGGTTATTCATTGATGCTTGGTTGTCCTTGATCATTTCTTTGAATTCAAACCAAAGCAAGCTTCTCTCCCAAAAATCAAAGGCAAACAAGAAGGAATGAAGATAGTGGCAAGCTTGCATGGGCCATGCATATGTAATAAATGCCACTCCTAGTTGTGAAAACAACTAGTTTTCCACATGCTCATTTATTCTTACATGCTTTAAATAATTGAATTAAGGCCCAACAAAAAGAAAAGGAAGATTGTTTTCCCATATGGACTAAATAAAAGAAACATGCATGAACATAAGGTGGCCAAGATTGTGTGTGTGATCCACTAATAACATAGAGCCTCAATATAATCAAACATGGACATTTGTTTAAATTCAAACCATATGGAAGCTTAGAAAAGGATTTCTACTCACATAGCATCCAAAGGTGGCCATGAGGCTCCACATATTTATTATTGTGAAAACAATAAGATACCACATATGGAAGCATATAGAATTAGAAGTGGATCCATCCCAACACACATGAGCTAGGCGCAAATATCAATAGAAAGGCAAAGGCTCACACATAGCTGGATGGTGGAATGATAAGGTGGTGACAAGCAAGGTGGTGTAGTTTGGAAGAGATATGCCCCCAACTCAACTTGGGCATGAAGCAATATATCAAGAAGCAAATACAATATATCAAGAGGCAACTACAAGTGATACAATATATAATGCATATGAGATAAGAACCAAATAGAGGGGTTTTATATGATGCTCAAATTCAATGTGGCATGGTGACATGAGCATGATATAATGATGATGCAATAAATGATATGTAGGAAGTATCAATATATAGACTAGACAAGTAGCATTGCAAATTTTAGACAATTGGGATGCTACAACTCTCCCCCACTAAACAAGAATCTCGCCCCAAGATTCCTAGGAAAAATAAAAAGGCACAAGGAGAGGTGGGTGTTCAGAATGAAGGTGATCCTTATGTTCCCAAGTTGATGACCAACGGAATGGTGCGACCATTACACCTTGCAAAAGTTGATAGACTTGTTGTGAGTCTTTCATTTTGCTACTAGAGAACAAAGGACTTGAAGAACCTACAGGATTTTACTGAGATGGGAAAGATAGGATGGACATAGCTCGGGTGCCCTTGCAAACACGATAAAAGAATAGGAACACTTCTTGAAAGAATTTGAAAAGATGATGTATCAAGGAGAGAAAAAAGAAAGACACATCGTTAGGATTAACGATCAACGGGTGCATGTGAATATGGTTGTTTGTTTCGCCAGACAAAAAGGTCAACTTTGGAGAAGTTATCAACCACTATGAAAATAGCATTGTCTCTTCCCTCGAATTTAAGAATTAAAGTTCGAAAACAATATTGCTTTTGAACAATAGAGTTCCTTTATATCGACGGAGTAAGATTAGCACTGAGGACTTCTCGGATTAGCTTCTTCCTGTGCAGGTAAGAACCAAAAGATCATGCAATTGAGGTGCGCAAATATATCTTCAAGGGAAAAGGTGACCCAAGTTTATGGTGAAAACCTGATGAAGAAGTTGAATGTTGAATATCTAGAGTTTATTGTAGAGATTCTTATTGCTTTCCTTAACCATGAGGTTATTGCAATAGATTTTTGCGATTGATGGCATCAACCATAATTGGCTTTCCCAAAAGAAAAGAATTGCTAAAGAAGTTAGATATATATCCATCCATCTTGTTTGACAATATTGAACTCCGGTGGCATGAAGAGGAACTGAGAAGATTATGCATTTGTTTTCACCAGATCGCTAAAGATATTGCTCCATCTTGAAATATATGAGACCACCAACAAGGGATTTTTGCTCGCGTTGATCGAGAGAACACTTCGGAAAACAAGGACAGAAGTAAAAGTATCAAGAGATAAGGCCACTTCTAACTTCCATGGAATGAGAGAAATTGCATTAACCCACCAATTCATCGTAACAAAGAGAATGATGAGAGTAGTGGTATGGTCATGAGTCCATCCCGCACTCAAAGCATTACTCTATACATGAGTAGGAAAATCGTGCAACCTAAAATGAGCATTTTAGACTGAAGATCTTGCTAAGCCGAATTCCTGAAGCTCCATAAGAAAACAAAGATTTGATGCAAACACTTTGTCGGAACCAACTAGATAAAGATGATGATGTTGTCGTCATGTTAGAAGTACCAAGCCATCAGAAAGATATGAATGAAGATCCCGGGGACATATAAAAGGTTCAACAGATAGATCAAGGATATCACCCAAAAGTTGAATAGAAGAATTACAAAAGATCTGAAAAGTCTTCATGGCCTCCAGTGGATTGAGGATGGCATATAAAACGAGAGGGTTCCAAAAGGTTTCTTTAGCAGAAGACCAGAAAATTTCTTGTCCTTCTTAAGAAGATCTGAGAGAGATATAGCAATCTTGAGGAAAACTTCAGCGGAACGACGATGATAACTTGCCAAATAGGGAAAAACTCCAGATTTGGTTGACAGAAGAGGATGGAATTAACAATTGAATTGATGATTCTAGAATTGTAGAGATGTCTTTAGCAGAAGGACATAGTCAAGATAGTTGACTTTGAAAGTCAGAAATCATACTTTGAGAACTTTGCACACAAGCGATGTTCACGAAGTTGGAGAGAAAAGACGATGTTCTTCATGTTCTTCCATTGATATAGAGTAGGCAAGCATATCGTCAATATATACCACAACGAATTACCAAGATATTCCAAGAATACCAAATTCTTGAAGCAAGAGAAGCGAACAAATGCTCAAAACGCTTTCTAAGCTCAACACTCTTTGAAAGATCAATCTTAAGAGCAAGGATTTGTGTTGGAAGAGATGCATTTTAAAGAATAAATTATCTGGCTCAATCGAAAGAGAAAGGATACCGACTTGTTCACCTTGTTGATAGGACCATCGATTGAAAAATAGACGAGCTTTCAGATAAGAACCGATGATAATTCATACATTAAGCAAAGTTATTAGAGATGAAAGAATGAGACTATCTTTTATCAAGAATAACCTAGTAGATATGGAGTTCAAAAAGATGTGAAGCATGATAAACAGATGATAATCCACCATAGTGCCTTAAGAAATCTCCAGATTACCAAAGATACTTGAATATGATATAGATATGATCACGGTATAACTCAAAATTACAAGAGATAACCTCCATCATTTGGAGGAATAGTTTGATTGCATTGACCCTATTCCACTCATGATAGCATCATACAGCTATACTGAGAACCCCATTACAATCACAAGCATCAGATTGACACAAGTTATATATTTATCCCCAAAAGAATTTGAAGATGAAGTAAAAAACTTCAGATTGAAGTGCCGGTAACAAAAGATCGGACATGCCGATAAAACAAGATAGATAGCGTATCCCACACAACTGAAAAGGAGTGTGGAAACACAGATATATCAAAGAACTTTTTTCCACATTTTTCGGCATTAAAATACCAAGTAGATGCGGAAAACAATTTAGCAAATAGGGATTAGCAACTCCACATTTTGTGAAAGCATGCAAGAGGGAAGAACACGCTTAACAAGATTGCGTCGGTTAACAAAGAGTCAGATAGATCACGTCGGTTTACACAAGCCTGTCGGTTTGGAATGTACCAACAGTTGATAACCAAAGGCAGATTGCGACAACAAGGTTGGATGCAACAGATAGACAAAGAATTACACACACATCTTATGGTACTTGATACGTTGCTAACGTATCCATAATTTTTGATGTTCCATGCTTGGTTTTATCTACTTTCTTATGTTTTGTTCCAACTTTGGAGTAATTTTCATACACTTTCTGGGACTAACCTATTAACAAGATGCCACAGTGCCAGTTCCCTGTTTTCTGCTGTTTTTGGTTCCAGAAAGTCAGAAAATGAATATTCTCGGAATTGGACGGGACAAAAGCCAAAGTTGATATTTTACTGGAAGACTCACGGAGCCAGAAGACGAGACGGAGAGGGGCCATAGGGCGGCCACACGATGTGGTGGCACGGGCTAGCCCTGGCCACGCCACCAGGTGGTGTGGGCCCCCTGGCCACCCACCGACCTTGCCTCTTCGCCTCTAAGATGCCTCCCAATGCAAAAACCGTAAATAGTCAATCAGAAATCCACGAAAAGTTCCGCAGCGCTGCCACCACCGAAGGGGGGATTCGGGGGACAGAAAGTCTCTGTTCCGGCACCCTGCTGGGACGGGGAAGTGCCCTCAGAGCCATATCCATCGATCTCCACCGCCATCTCCATCACCATTGCTGATTCCCATGATGAGGAGGGAGTAGTTCTCTCTCGAGGCTAAGGTTTCTACCAGTAGCTATGTGTTCATCTCTCTCTATGCATGATCATATTGTGATCATGAGCTTTGTAATCAAGTAGATCTACCTTGCTACTCAAGTGCTTTAATAGATCTCTGCTCTCCCCATGTGTGTGAAAGTGACAGCGTGCACACCATGGTGGCACTTAGGCTAGAGATTACAAATACTTGTTATGAGTTATATTTGGAGTTGGATATTTCTATGAAATTGTGGTGTTTGTTTGACCCATCTAGTACTCAAGGTGACAGTGTGGGGTTATCTAGATGGGAAAGATGAACTTTGAGGTGTGATGTTATAGCCCTACCAACGATTAGAGTGTCCAACCGGAGAGTAGTTAAGAGTAGTATCATAAAGAGAAGATATTTATATGAGAGTGTTCACTAGCGAAAGTATGATCCCTAGGCCTTATTTCTAAACATCGAAACACCGTTTGCAATTAGACCTATTACATGTTTGCTTGCTTCCATCTTTATTTCAGTTTTAGTTTAGTCTCTTCCACGCCATCAAAGTATTTTCTAGCACCATTATCTTATATCCATACCACTTGTATTTCACTATCTCTTCGCCGAACTAGTGCACCTATACACCTGACAAGTGTATTGGGTGTTATGGGGACACAAGAGACTTCTTGTATCTTGATTGCAGGGTTGCTTGAGAGGGGATACCTTTGACCACTTCCTCCCTAAGTTCGATAAACCTTGGGTGATCCACTTAAGGGAAAACTTGCTGCTGTTCTACAAACCTCTGCACTTGGAGGCCCAACAACTATCTACAAGAATAGAAATGCGTAGACATCATGCTATTTTCTGGCGCCATTGCCGGGGAGGTAAGGTAAAAGGTACTCACATCCTCCGGTGTGAGTGCTCGAAGTTATTTCCTTTCGATTCTGCAATTTTGTTTTTTTGTTTCTTGTTTTCACTAGTTAGGCTTAATGGAAAACAACAACAAAATTAGAGAGCTTTATAGTATTTATCTTGAGTTAGGACATGAAGTGTTTGAAGAAAAAATTAAAAACCTATGGAACTTTATTTGCATGCTAATAGCAATGTTGTTAGTATGAATTCTTTGGACACCATTATTGCTAATGCTATGGAAAAGTCTAAGCTTGGGGAAGCTAGTTTTTATGAAAATGATATTTTTAGTCCCCCAAGCATGGAGGAGAAAATTTACTTTGATGACACTATGCCTCCAATATATGATGATTACAATGATGATTATTATATTTTCAGTCCACCTACTATTGAGGAGGAAATGAATTATGACTACAATATGCCTCCTATATTTGATGATTATGGTGATAATAATAATTATTATAGCTATTTTGTTGAATTTGCTCCCACTACAATTAATAAGAATGACTATGCTTATGTGGAGAGTAATAATTATTATATGCATGTGGCTCATGATAAGAATGTTTTATGTGATAGTTATATCGTTAATTTTATTCGTGATGCTACTGAAAGTTATTATGAGAGAGGGAAACATGGTTTTATGCATCTCAATAATATTAAGTTTCCCCTCTTTATGTTGAAAGTCTTGAAGTTGCACTTGTTTTGATTTACTATGCTTGTTGTTTTATGCTTTCATGACTTGTTTATTTACAAGATTCCAATGCATAGGAAGTGGTTTAGACTTAAATGTGCTTTGAATTTGCTTCTTGATGCTCTCTTTTACTTCAATTCATATTTCTTATGTGAGCATCTTCTCAAACTATCATGCCTAACTTAAAGGCGTTAAAGAAAAGTACTTATTGGGAGATAACCCAAAAGTTTTAGATGGGTCTTGGAAGTTATTAATTCAGTAATAACCGCTCCTTATCCTTTTTATTTGCTTTTTGTGCCAAGAATAACTTCTAACGAGAGAGAAGTAATGATTGGAAAAGTTGCTGTCCCGAAACAGATTTATGTGCTTCACCATAAAAATTCGTGTAAAATATCTATACGTCCTTTTGAGGCGTAAATTTTTGTGCTTCTGCCACAGGTTTTTATCTAACTTTCGTTAGTTCAATACTTTTTGATTTGAGCAACAAAAGATCTTCTGAAAAATTCATCTTTACCTGCTGGTCTGTTTTGACAGATTTCTGCCATCATTTGCATTTGCTTCTTGTTGGTTCCTTTTTGAGTTCTTTTGGGGAATTGAGATTTTTGAGGGAAGTGCTATAGTAGCTAGTATTTTAATGGAAGTTTTATTGGTGTTATAACTGAACCTAAAGACTTATTATCTTGAGTGTACTAATGTTGCTAATAAAGATTGTGTGAAGTTTTGTATGAAGGAAAAATTTCAGGTGTATGGAAGGAATGAGTAATGAGATGAAGAATGGAGTAAAGCTCAAGCTTGGGGATGCCACGCATGTCACCCCAAGAAATATCCAAGAAGTACAAGCGTCAAGGCTTGGGGATGCCCAAGACATCCCCTTCTTCATCAATAAAAATCCCAGGTTTCTTCCAAACACTTCATTTTTATATTTTCATGCACAGTTGTGTTGTTCTTGGAGCGTCTTCTTTTTCGTTTTCGTTTTGGTTTTTCATTTGCTTGGTTTGCTTAGTTTGCTGAATAAATTGGTTGGACCCCCTCTTTCATACATTGGTTTTCAAATAGTTTGGTTTGGATTGGAAAAGAGTAGTAAAGTTCATGCTTAAGTGGTAAAGAGAGCTTGTTTTTGACTGTGGCCTATGCTTTGTCATACCATGCTTGATATTATTTTGGCTTTATGCTTAGTATTCTTTTCTGTAGCATGACATATTATAAACAATTGAGATTGCTTAATGTGCCTTGGAAGGATTATGTGTTGTTTTAGCATATTAAAGCATAGTATTGTGGTATTCTCCTTTGATGCTTTATTTGGGTTGACTTGGCACATGCTCACACCATGTTGTGACTATCCCATGTCACCATAGATTTTATGATCCTTTAGTTTTCAACTTGTAATATCACTTTATGCTTTAATCAATGATGTTTTGTCGCTCTGCATGATTATGGCCATTATTGCTCTCTTAGTTTGTCGCTCCCAGTCTTTTGCTAGCCTCCGCAACCAAGTATGAGTTCCACTCATGCATCCAACTCCCTAAACCAAGTTATTCCAAAGAGTCCACCATACCTACCTACTAGCATATGCTATTCCAAGTATATTCATGTTTTTTTACCTTCCAAATTAAACTTGTTATGAGAAAACTAGTGATTAAAGCTCTCACGAACTTGATGGCACACTTTACTTTTCTTGCCCTTAATAAACTTGAACCATTGTGTCGTCTATGTTGTATATGCTTGCACTTATTTGTTGGGGATTAGCAGAACCATGCTGTCATGGGGAACGCTTTCAACATTGCACTGGTACTTTGTACCTAGTTGATATCATGCTCTTTTGTCTATGGATGTCGTTGGTGTGAAATGAAAGGGGAGCTTGTAAGTCCATGGAGTTATGTATATGTGTTAGAGAAACGCCTGGGCCGCTGGTCTAATCCATGCTGACATGGTGGAAACTTGCAGCGTAACCATAATGAGCTGTCTATGAAGCATTCTTCTTATAAAAAAGAGTCCTATATTGAGAATGACTAAAAAGAGAAAAAGAAAAAAAGAGATTATGAAAAGAGGAAAGAGAGAAAAAAGCACCATATTCCTATGGTAAATAAGAAGATTGCTGAGATGCTCGTTGTCTGCTTGCCTTGTCATTTTGATATGGGGTTCTTCCGTATCATCGGGCAAGGGGTACCCCTTTGGCGGTTCTTTATGATACATATGTACTTACAATGACAAGAGCTTACTCGTGACTAAAGTTGAGTAGCATGAGGTTCGGTCTTTCTAAGTAAGGGGCATGAGATTTCACCTTATAACTTGTCAAGCATATTCTCTTAGTTGTGTCACTTTAACCTTAATCACCTAAAGATGGTTATGATAGGGGCAATGAGAGCTGAAAGCTATTTAGTACCATAATTTTTGGAAGCTCTTTATGAAACTTGAATCTCTGCTTCCTTCTATGAAGGTCTTTCTTTTACTTTTATGTTGAGTCTCCACCTTCTATCTTTATGCACCTACTTTGAGAGCATAGTGGCCATTATTAGTTCTATGTGCATTGTCCCAAGACTTGTTGATTGATGCATAACTTGATATTGCTTATTTTAAACTATTTGTATCTAGTCACACTTATGAACTTTGAAGGTGTCCTATGCATTTATATTTGCTACTCTATGAGGGACAGGTTGAATGCTACTGTGCTATGTTTTCTTTATGTGAAACAAACAAACATCTTACAAAGCATTGTTATTCATGAATCTTTTGTTTGTGCCTTTTCATGTTGCAACTTAGTTGCTTTGTCTTATTGCTAGAACTTTATCTTTCATGTTATCTTTGAAGTACTATGATCCTAGCTTTGAGTGTTTTGTAAATACTTTGATCAAGTTTATGATGGTACATGTCACCTCAAAAATTATTCTTTCTTTTTTATCACTTACCTACTCGAGGATGAGAAGGAGTTAAGCTTGGGGATGTTGATACGTTGCTAACAGGTCCATAATTTTTGATGTTACATGCTTGGTTTTATCTACTTTCTTATGTTTTGTTCCAACTTTGGAGTACTTTTCATACACTTTCTGGGACTAACCTATTAACAAGATGCCACAGTGCTAGTTGCCTGTTTTCTGCTGTTTTTGGTTCCAGAAAGTCAGAAAATGAATATTCTCGGAATTGGACGGGACAAAAGCCAAAGTTGATATATTACCGTAAATCTCACGGAGCCAGAAGACGAGACGGAGAGGGGCCATAGGGCGGCCACACCATGTGGTGGCACAGGCTAGCCCTGGCCATGCCACCAGGTGGTGTGGCCCCCCTGGCCGTCCACCGACCTTTCCTCTTCGCCTATAAGATGCCTCCCGATGCAAAAACCCTAAATAGTCAATCAGAAATCCACGAAAAGTTCCGTAGCGCCACCGCCACCGAAGGGGAGATTCGGGGGACAGAAAGTCTCTGTTCTGGCACCCTGCCGGGATGGGGAAGTTCCCCCGGAGCCATCTCCATCGATCTCCACCGCCATCTCCATCACCATTGCTGATTCCCATGATGAGGAGGGAGTAGTTCTCTCTCGAGGCTAAGGGTTCTACCGGTAGCTATGTGTTCATCTCTCTCTATGCATGATCATATTGTGATCTTGAGCTTTGTAATCAAGTAGATCTACCTTGCTACTCAAGTGCTTTAATAGATCTCTGCTCTCCCCATGTGTGTGAAAGTGACAGCGTGCACACCATGGTGGCACTTAGGCTAGAGATTACAAATACTTGTTATGAGTTATATTTGGAGTTGGATCTTTCTATCAAATTGTGGTGTTTGTTTGACCCATCTAGTACTCAAGGTGACTGTGTGGGGTTATCTGGATGGGAAATATGAACTTTGAGGTGTGCTGTTATAGCCCTACCAACGATTAGAGCGTCCAACCGGAGAGTAGTTAAGAGTAGTATCATAAAGAGAAGATATTTATATAAGAGTGTTCACTAGCGAAAGTATGATCCCTAGGCCTTGTTTCTAAACATCGAAACACCGTTTGCAATTAGACATGTTACATGTTTGCTTGCTTCCATCTTTATTTCAGTTTTAGTTTAGTCTCTTCCACGCCATCAAAGTATTTTCTAGCACCATTATCTTATATCCATACCACTTGTATTTCACTATCTCTTCACCGAACTAGTGCACCTATACACCTGACAAGTGTATTGGGTGTGTTGGGGACACAAGAGACTTCTTGTATCTTGATTGCAGGGTTGCTTGAGAGGGGATACCTTTCACCACTTCCTCCCTGAGTTCGATAAACCTTGGGTGATCCACTTAAGGGAAAACTTTCTGCTATTCTACAAACCTCTACACTTGTGGGCCCAACAACTGTCTACAAGAATAGAAGTGCGTAGACATCAGTACTACGAAAACCCCAAACACGTGAATCCTAGTTTGAATTTTTAAAAGAGGATAGACAACTGTTACACTTCCTTACTAGAAAAGGGTGGGTGGGAGTGTAAAAGAAAAATGGAAGCAGTCTTACTCTCACGTTTAGTTTTTCCCTAGTATACATAGCTACCAAAATATTTTCTAGACTGACAACGACCATCTTGGCTGAGACCCTGAAGGGCGAAATGGCTTTGATACGAATTGTAATACCTCGGACCTTATGCTTTAAGCTCAAGCCTGGATGAACCAAAAGTGGACATGATGTACTACCGTGGGGCTACACAGCCACACACAGTAGGCCCACCTCATGGAGCAGGGCACTGTACCGGCCAACCACCCCACCCACTTTTTAGAACATCGAGACTAGAGCGAGCAGCATAATCGACAGGTAAAGTGATCAAAACATACACAAATGAGTATGTATGTCAGCGATATACAATAGACATCAAAACCACACCATCTAAAATAATAGAAATAGAAATATTCAACACCATATGAAAAGATCCAAATATCCTAGATTGATATAATAGTTTAGGATACTTCCTCATACAACACACATCAGAGTATCAAGCGTAAGAGGAAAACATGATCCAAGTACGGATAAGAAGCAAATCGGCATAAGATGCCCTAAAAATAAGCACACCCGCCCACAGATCTCATGGATCTCCATCCCCGGAATCCCTACACTAGACATTCGTTGCCACCATCATCGGTCTCTTCAACCCAGTAGCCTTCCTGAGAGTATACATGTCCATCTGAACCAAATATTTATCGTGTGAGACCCAAGGGATACTCAAAAAGTCTTAATGCTTCTAAAGGGAACAACCTGGGGTGACGCATTTGCAGCGAAAGATAATATCTACAAAGTTCTATAGAGACACGCTACACATCCACCCAACTAGAGATGGATGGGCGCTCGTTAATAACAACAGTTATATAAGCAACATAAATAAACATCGCTCGCCCTCCTTCTTACTTACCTACGAGAAGGCGAAGAGCATCCCATCCATTGGCAATTTTATTAACCATTCTATGAGTATTGCACTATTTACTAGTCATGTCTTAGTCAAATTAAGGCTATACTTTATTTATACTGTTCTATGATCGAGAAACTGTGGTCCAAGTCGTCCATAACCGCGAACACGGCTTTCAGAAAGATTTACCCTATAGGGGTGCAGAAATAGCAACACACACACGATCAACCTCAGGAAGAACCAAATAAAACGCAATGAGGTCCCACGACAATGCATTCACAGGATCCATAAATTATTTCAAGGAGCCACCGCACAAATCTACCTGCAAAAAAGTTGGTCGGCTCCGAGACGGACCCAAGGTTTGTGTCGATGGCTGTAAACAACCGGGAACCCTAAAGTGTGACTGGGCTTGTCGATATTGCGGAAACGTGTCACAAGTCCTAAATAGTACAAGTGCTCCACGCACAATCATAAATAAAGCAGTAAAGCATGCCATAAGTACATGATAGTAATAAAGTCCCAAACTAGTTTGTGGCCTCAAGAAATAAAGTGTGAATCAAACTCATGCGAAGGGGGATGCATAGAGTCTCTCGTATGCGGATAGTGTGAATAGTCAAGGAATAGGAATCATGTACTCGAGGTCCTATGGGACACAAGTGAGCTTAAAGAACCAAATATCAGATAATGCTCACCGGTGCCTCTTTCATTAGTTCTCCCATTACAACTCAGATTAAGTTGTTTAGGTACCTTGTTATCCAAAGACTCGTACAAACCCTACATATGCAATTCTACGACTCGCATGGCTCAAACAACTCATGCAGTAATGGCTCATGGGACTGAGGTACAAGATTCTGTGGGGTTTAAAAGTAAAGGCAATGCAATAGTTGGGATTCAATTTAATGCAATCACGACTCCATGATGCAAGAGTAAGATAGAAGCATAGGTACTATATGTATGGAAGCCTGGGGAATTGCTTGCCTGGCAGTTAAGTTGCACAATAAGAAGGATCCGGGTAATACTCTTGAGGCTCCTGGTATTCTCCTTGCTCAGTGTCTATCCGGATAAAAACCAAATACACAAGGGCCGAAATAAATACATTTCAAAATCATATAAATCATATGCAGCAAGCAAACAAGGTATGCCATGATGGAATGATGCACACTAGTATGGTATAACATAGGATGGCATGGGTGAGGTGTGGAAACAATAATAAAACACTTTATTAATTTATTTAGGCATATTTTACTCTCATAAACAGTTCTGATTATTTAATATTTAAATGATGCATGTTTCAATTCATATCATGGAATGCATAAAAAGAATGGGCTCGTCGCGCTGATCGATTTAGACATATTATTTGTCAAATTTGGATTTACGGAATTAAAGTTATAGATTTATTAAGAAAAGACATTTATTGACATTTAAATAATTTTGAAATTTTAAATTGCTCAAGAATTATTTTGGATGGAATATTTGAATTCCTGGCATTTTTCTGATCAGAAAACATATATTATATGTATTAATTGAATTTATGAATTTAAAACATTATTAAATGCAAAATTAATCAAACATGGTCAAAGTTATGAGCATGTTTAACTCGTTTTAATTATTTTTTTAATCTGTTGAAAACATGCCAACTTTTCTCATAGGGCTAAACCTAGCCAGTGTCGCTAGTTAGTGGACCCTGTGGCGGACTAGGCATAGAGGATGACAGGTGGGGACGCACGGTGCGCGAGGTTAAAAGAAAAAGGGGCGAAAAAGGGGCACGGTGGGGGTTCTACCTTTCGAGCACGACCACGACCATTATGCTGCACTGTTTCGACCGTGTGTTAGCTCGTTTTGAAGAGGGGACATGGGACTACGGGTTAAGGTAAAGATGGAGACGAAGATACACCGTAGATTACGTATCTAGTGCTATAATTTTACTAACGAACAGAGGTTGCAACTGAACCGACAACAGCTAAACGGTGTGGCGACCCGATCTTGCGATGAATATTACAAGCGCGATACTGAACCAAAAAGGGTGTTCTACGACTCGTTTTGAAGATGGAGAAACAGGCTATGCAGGAGGTTCATCGATGACGGTAGAAGCAGTCTGAGAGCGACACGTGCTTGTGGTGAAAACCTCGGCAGAGAGACTACAGCAGCGGGCGGATGTTAGCACACTGCGGCGGCGACAACGTTGGGGACAATGAGTTGATGCACGATGGTGATGGTGGCGTGGCCTGGGAGGTTAGCGAGGTGATACATTGCAAATGTATCTATAATTTTTGATGTTCCATGCTTGGTTTTATCCACTTTCTTGTATTTTGTTCCAACTTTGGAGTGCTTTTCATATGACTTCTTGGACTAACCTATTAACAAGAGCCACAGTGCCAGCTGCCTATTTTCTGCTGTTTTTGGTTCCAGGAAAGTCAGAAAATGAATATTCTCGGAATTGGACGGGACAAAAGCCAAAGTGCCTATTTTCCGGAAGTGATAAGTGCCAGAATACGAGACGGAGAGGGGCCAGAGGGTGGCCACACCACCTGGCCGCGCGGCTAGGCCTGGCCCGCGCCTGGGGGTGGTGTGGCCAGCCCAGGCACCCCTTTGGTCTCCCCTTTCACCTATAAGATGCCCTCGGGACGAAAACCCTAAGTACCCGATCAAAAATCCACGAAAGAGTCTGCAGCCGCCGTCATCTCCATCCCTAGATCGGGAGGGATCTGAAGCTCTTCCCGGCACCCTGCCGGAGAGGGGGATTCACCCTGGAGGCCTTCTTCATCACCATGCAAGCCTCCGGTGTGATGCGTGAGTAGTTCATCCTTGGACTACAGATCCATGTAGTAGCTAGATGGCTGGTTCTCCTCCTTTGTGTTTTCATGTTTAGATCTTGTGAGCTCTGTTCATGATCAAGATCATCTATTTGTAATTCTGCATGTTGTGTTTGCGGGGATCCGATGGATATTGAGATGCTATTTCAGATTGATTATTGATTCTATCATGTCTTTGTTATTTGAGATCTTGCATGCTTTCCGTTATTAGTAGCTATCTTGGCCAAGTAGATGCTAGCAACTCCAAGAGTTAGTATTTATGCTCGATAGTGGGTTCATGCCTCTGGTAATCTGGGGAAGTGATAGAAATCTCTAAGGTACTAGATGTGCTGTTGCTACTAGGGAGAAAACGACAATCCTTTGTTCACAGAACAATCGTATTGTTTACTTTACACGCAGTTCATAAAGCAATAATCTGTTGCTTGCAACTTAATACTGGAGGGGGTTCAGATGATAACCTAAAGGTGGATTATTAGTCATAGATGCAGTTGGATGGCGGTCTATGTATTATGTTGTAATGCCCAATCAAGTCTCAAAGGAGTCAAGATGATTAGTATATGCATGTATTGCTTTCTCGGTGTTTGTAAATTGCCCCGCTGTAATTTGTTCACCCAGCATGTGATCTATCTTAAGGAGAGCCACCTCTAGTGAACTATGGATCCCGGTCCTTTTCTTTTACATACAATCTACAATCTTTTACTGCTTTGTGTTTACTTTCTGCACACTTTTACTTCTTTCCATTCGATACGTTTAATCCTTTGTTTTCCGCAAAACACGGTGAGATTGACAACCTCATCGCAAGTTGGGGACAAAGTTCTGTGGTTGTGTTGTGCAGGTCTCCACGTTGCTACTAGCACCGGTAGTGCGCCCTGCCAAGCTCAGCTAGTAACACCTTTGGGGTGTTTCCTTGCTCCTACTGGTTCGATTAAACCTTGGTTTCATAACTGGGGGAAACTTGCTGCTGTGCTCATCATACCTTCCTCTTGGGGTTCCCAACGAGCTCTACATTAACACCGCACCAGCACTTTTTGGGCGCCGTGCATTGAGCCATCAAGTGATTTTCTGGCGCCGTTGCCGGGGAGTCAAGGACATCTTCACAAGGGGAGTCCCTCATAACCAATCTCTTTACTTTGTTGTTTTTGTTTTGCTTAGTTTATTTTTGCTTTGTTTGCTTGTTTTGTTCTTCAAAACCCCCCCAAAAAAATTAGTTTTACAAGTTTGCTGTCTTATTTGAAAAACACAAAAAAATAGTTCCTATCCTAAGTTGTCACTATGTCTAGCCTTGCTCCAGTCACTATGTCACCCGAGGAAATGATTTTCACTTTTAGACAAGGAATTGAGGAAAGTTTTAAGGAACCTTGGTCTAGAATCTCCGATCTACATGAAAAAACTGAGCCTAAAAAGACTCAAAGCTTGTTCCTTAGCAGTTTTTACCTTGGGATTGCTCTTTGCTATAGGTATGCCTTAGATGCTATTGTGGGAGGAGATTTCCTCCAATGTAATGAGGATGATGCTATTAATGCTATAAAGAAATTGATTCTCACTTACAACATGCCTAGCCAAACTGATATTTCTTTCGCAAAAATATTTGCTAGGTTGGACACTCTTGAGGCTAGCACTATTAGATTAGAAAGTTGCTATAATACGCTTAGGGAGCATCACGATTATGTTCCAATAAACTCTGAACCATCAAAGTGGTTCCCTATAGTAAAGATTGAGATGAACACTGAAACTTTTCAAGCTCGCTGTGATATCATGTCTGAATTTTGCCTTATGCCCAAAGATATTTATAAATCTCTAAATACTTAGGGGCTCATTGAGGGAGGAAAATAAATATCTCTTACTAATAATACTACCATATTACCTCTTGGAATAGCTGAAGGAGTGTTTACAAAGATCCTTGGGAAAACGATTTCTATTGATTATCTTGTTATTGAATGTGCAGGAAAAGGACAAATTACACTTGGAAGGTCCCTATTAGAACTCCTTGGAGCAATAATAGATGTGGGAAAGGGTGATACGTCCAAAACGTATCTACTTTCCCGAACACTATTGCTATTGTTTCTCCTCTATACTTGTGTGATTTGGATGCAACTAATGCGAACTAACGCTGTTTTCAGCAGAATTGCCTTGGTGTCTACTTTTTGTGCAGAAAATCAACTATCAGGAAAAATCCCGGAAAATATGCCAAAAATCCTATTTCACCCGAAGACTCCAGGAGCCAGAATACGAGACGGAGAGGAGCCCTGGGGTGGCCACACCACCTGGTGGCATGGGCCAGGCCAGGCCGCGCCAGGGGGTGGTGTGGGCCCCCCAGGAACCCCCTCGGCCTCTCTCTTCGCCTATAAGGAGCCTTCTGACCTAAAAACTTCGGGAGGTTCGACGTTTTTCCAGAAGGAGTTCCACTCCGCCACCACCACCAGATTCCACGAAACAGCACCAGAAACTCCGTTCTGGCACCCTGCCGGGACGGGAATTGGAGGAGATCATCGCCATCATCATCACCATCGCTTCTCCATCGACCATCCATGTTTCCCCCATCTATGAGTGAGTAATCCCCCGTTGTAGGCTATGGGGATGGTAGGGATTGGATGAGATCGTTCATGTAATGGCATCAGATTGTTTGGGCATAGTGCCTAGTATCTTTTATTAGTGCTTTATGACTTTGTTGTGACTTGTTGTGCTTAATGCTTGTCACTAGGGCCCGAGTGCCATGATTTCAGATCTGAACTTATTATTGATTCATCATGATAGTATTGTTTTGGGTCTTATCTACAAGTTATATACACACGTCGTTGTCCGGAACCTATGGTCCTGAAGTGACAGAAATCAGGGTAGCCGGAAGGGAAAGGCTTTGATGTGAGGATCACATGTGTTCACGGAGTGTTAATGCTTTGCTCCGGTGCTCTATTAAAAGGAGCACCTTAAGTGCCAGTAGTTCCCTAGAGGCCCCGCTGCAAACGGGCTGGCAGGACAAAAGATGTTGTGCAAGTTCTCATTGCGAGCACGCATGACTATATATGGAACACATGCCTAGGATTGTCTAGTACTTGGGTGCTTTATCTTATTTATCTGCAATTGCCCTATGTTCTGATTGCTATGTGAATTGTCTTGTCCATGCAACGCCCGTCCATCCATCCCTATGCCTACCGCACTCGAATCCCACTGTTTACTGCTTTTGTTACTACTGTCTTTGCTTTGCTACTACTGTTACTTTACTATTCCTACTACAAAACTGTTACTACTGATAAACTGCTGTGAGCAAGATTGTTTCTAGGTGCAGCTGAATTGACAACTCAGTTGTTAAGGCTGATAAGTATTCTTTGGCTCCCCTTGTGTCGAATTAATAAATTGGGTTTCACTTCCCTCGAAAATACTGCGATACACCCCCTATACTTGTGGGTCATCCAGACTATTTTCTGGCGTCGTTGCCGGGGAGCATAGCTTTATTTATCAAATTCACTTGGATTCTCTATTGTTCGCTACTTTCCATCCATCATGGGTAAGTCTCGTGATGGCAAGGTTCCTATTTTACCATCCACTACAAGAAGAGGTACGGTTGTGAACACCTCTACCGCTCTTGATTCACCGTCTGTTCTGAGTAAGTTCCTTACACCACCACATACACATGCTACACACACTGCTACTACTGCTGAATCTGAAACTTCTGATGCTTATGATGCTGCTTCTACTTTGCTTGATAAGAGTGGTTCATTAGGTCCTTTCCTAGATGCTACGATTGCTAAAACTATAGTTGGAAATACCGAAACTCCTAATGAACACACTGCTACACCTGTTAGCTCACCTGAGTCTAGTGAGAGTTATGATGCTGAAGAAGATTATGTTTAGATGACTGATGAGTTTATTGAAGAATGTAGGAACACCCATGATAGGAGCGCTGCTAAGAATCTCCTTGAGAGGCGTACTATTAGACCAAAATTATCTCCTGCTGCTAAGTTTGCTGCTTCTCCTATAACATTATAGATGAAGATTATGATTTCTCTCTCGATCTATCCTACATAGCTATTGTTGAGAAAGAACCTTTTGGCGGGACTAAGAATGAAAGTGCGGTAGCACATATGAATGAACTTTCTACCATGAGTGGCTTGTTTTCTGATGATATTAAAATGCGTACTTACTTTGTTGCTAAGATTTTCCCTTTTTCACTGAAAGGAGAAGCTAAAACTTGGTTTGGTAATTTACCTCCTGGATCTATTGATAGCCCTGAGTGCTTGTTTAATACTTTCCTGCAGAAATATTTTCCTCCTAGTGCTAGACATGCTGTTTTGCAGGAACTTTTTGATTTTAAATAGGGAGAAAAAGAGGTATTTCCCGAATCTTGGGCAAGGTTTTGTGCTTTGATTCATGCACAGGCTGGAAGTCCATTACCTAAGAATGAACTACTTGATATATTTTATAATGGACTAATCGAAGAATCTAGGACATACCTAGATAGTTGTGCTGATTGTGTTTTCAGGAATAGGACTCCTAAGGAAGCTGAGGAATTAATGGATAAAATAAGAAAGAATTATGAAGATTGGACTCCTCCTAAACAAGCTGTTCCTGAAGTAATTGTACCTGAACCATCTATTCCGGTGCCTATTTCAACATCAAAGAAGAGGGGAGTTATTGAATTAAATGATGAAGTGATGAAGGAAGCTAAGATATGTCTTAAGGAGAAGGGAATTAAAGCTGCAGATGTCAAGAATTTACCTCCTATAGAAGAATTATGTAAGCCTATTCCCTATTCACCCACTATTGAGGTACACTCTCTCCAACACTTTGATGAAGGTGATATCCCTTACTTGAAACCTCCTGATCAATGCTTAGAAGAATTTGATATCTTTATTGTTAAGCAAGATAACTTTAATAAAAGGGTGCAAAATCATCTAATGGAAAACAGTAGAGCTATTGTTGAGTTGAAAGATATTGTGGAAAGAACCTCTAATGATGTTAAAATGATTGTTAAACACTTTCAAATGGTTCAAACTCAAATAGATCAACTCGTTAAAGTGCAAAACGACTTGCTAGTTAATGCTGCTAAAGAAAAACACGCTTATGAAATTAGAACTAGAAGTGGTGCTGCTACCCAGGATCCTCTATATCTTGAGGGGCATCCCAAAAGAATTGAGCAGGATTCTCAACGAGCTGAAAATTGTGGTTCTACTCGTAAGAAAAGAAAAAGAAACATAAAACTATTGTAGAACCCTCTGAACCTGCTATAGATCCTAATAGTATATCTATCTCTGATGTTGAAACTAAAAGTGGTAATGAAGAAAATGAAGTTCCTAATGAAGAAAAAGTTGAAGAAGAACCTAAAAAAACCACACTAAGACTACTAAATACACCAAAGAAGATTTTATTGCTAAGAAACATGGTAGTGAAAGAGAACCTTGGGTCCAAAAACCTATGCCTTTCCTTGATAAGAAACACAAGTCAAAGGAAGATGAACACTATAATAAGTTTTGTGAGTGGATGAAGCCCTTATTCTTGAAAATTCCTTTGACTGATGCTATTAAATTGCCTCCTTACTCAAAGTATATGAAGGACATTGTCTCGAATAAAAGGAAGATCCCTAATGAAGAAATCTCTACTTTGCTTGCTAATTATTCCTTCAATGGTAAGGTTCCTAAGAAACTTGGAGACCCAGGGATTCCAACTATCCCTTTCTCTATTAAGAACAGTTATGTTAGAACTGCTTTGTGTGATTTGGGAGCTAGAGTTAGTGTTATGCCTTTCTCTCTCTATAAGAGGCTTCAGCTTGAAAAATTGATACCAACTGATATATCTTTGCAAATGGCTAATAAG
The DNA here is from genome assembly GCA_910589775.1 of Avena eriantha. Taxonomy (NCBI): domain Eukaryota; kingdom Viridiplantae; phylum Streptophyta; class Magnoliopsida; order Poales; family Poaceae; genus Avena; species Avena eriantha. Next base: position 352,105,184 of record OU342742.1, on the reverse strand, counting down.
TCTACCACTATTCCTGTGGGTATATGTGAGGATGTACCTGTCCAGGTGGCTCATAATTGCTTGATATTAACTGATTTTGTTGTGCTTGAAATGCCTGAAGATGATAATATGTCTATTATTCTTGGGAGACCTTTTCTTAATACTGCAGGAGCTGTTATTGATTGTAATCAAGGAAAGGTGACCTTCAATGTTAATGACAATGAACATACTGTCTACTTCCCCAAGAAGATTGAAAGGACTTATGGTTTAAATTCAATTGAACATGTTGAAGGCATTCAAGTTGGAGAAATATATTGTCCCATACCAAAAGAAAAATTTGAAATTATTATGATTGGGACCATTGCTATCAAGGTTGAGGTAACATAATCATTAGTGGAATACAAAGTTTTGTCTCATATGCAATTGTTTTGGTAGCAATACTTGATCAACCTTGCTAACAAAAGGATTCCATTGAACAAAACAATGTTTTCATTATGATTATCCCCGTTTATTTCTATCCTTTGCATTTTAGTTTTTGCTTTCATTTTGTTTTCTTTGTGTTGTTAGTTGCTTGCATGCTAGAACTTCTGTAGTTCTAGCCTTGTTTTTGTCCTTGCATCATGTTTCCAAAAAGAAAAAAATCTGTTTGTCAGAAAAAATCATTCTTCTATTTCTGAAAAATGCCCAAAAATAAAGTGTCTCGAAAAATTTCTAGAAAATTCATATTAAATTTTTACGTGAAAAAAGGGGGCAGAGGAGTACCTGGTAGGTACCAAGGGGGCTCACCAGGCAGGCACACCACATGGTGGCGCGGCCAGACCTGGGTGACGCCATGCCCTGGTGTGGGCCACCCCTGGCCCCCTACTACCTCTCTCTCCTGCCACTTTCTTCTCTCTCCCGAGTAAGCTCCAGTTCATAGCTCGAAATCGCGTTCTCTTTGTGCTTGCCCTTGATTTCTTCGATCTCTTTGCTCAGCCCATCTTTCTTGCTGAAATTTGGAGCAATTGTTCCTTGGTATGTGACCCCTCCCCTTGTCCAAGTAGATTTGTGTTTAGTGGATTGTATGCTGAGTATTTTGCTGCTGTAGGTGACTGGTTTTGAGGGCTTGTAAGCTTGTTTGATGCTTAGAGATATAGTTTTGATGCATGTTTAGGCCTCTTGCTAGTCCCTATGAGTAGAATCCTTCATTATATTTGCTTTGCAATCACTTGTTTAATATGTGTTTAAATTTCAGAATAGAAGATGAGTGAACACCACCTAAACCAACATGAGCTTTGGGTGCCTGATGTCATTAAGGTCCACCGGGAGGAGGAAGTTTTTCCCTCCATTTATCCATGTTTTGAGTTCATGAGAGCTGAAGGAATTCTACAAGATTTCCACACTTTGGTTTCTAATGCGGGGTTAGAGCACTTTTTGGAAGACGAACCTTGTCAATTTGTGAAGCTAACCATGTCTGTGGTGCAGGATTTAAAATTTAGTCACTCTTTGCCTAACCCCATGGTCCATTACAAAATTTACAATATAGCTGTCAACCTTTCTCTTGATGATTTTTGTGCAGCTATTAAGGTACCTCAATGGGGATCATGTAAGAAGATTAAAGAGAGACCGGAACCACTCATGGATTTATACGTAGAAATTTGTCAAGGGAGTAGCTTCTCGAAGGAGAATGGAAAAATCCGTAACATTCATCTTCCCTCCATTCGCTACTTTGCCTACTTTATTGCCAAGTGTGTTCTTGCTAGGAAAACTGCCAATAAGTTATCTTCGTTTGATTTAGCATTTATCTCAGCTGCTCTTAGACGAGATAGGTCCTACAACTTGGGTGCTTTGATAGCTTTCCGTCTTGCTGCTAACCGTGAGAAGGGTGGAATTTGTGGAGGCCTCATTGCTTCTCGTTTGCTAGCATTGCATGGTTTAGTGCCTCATCCTCTAGACCTACAGTTTCCCATAGAAAGGCTTGATTTTAACTCCATGGTACAACATAAATTTATTTCCTCGTGGGCTAGCTTGAGTGAGTTGTCTTATGAAATAACCTTTCTCAAAGCTGGATGGAGAAAGAGCAAGTCCGAGCGTGTTGTTCTTTTTCCTGCACCTGTTTTGTTTAACCTTGATAACAGGGAAGGATGGTCCCTCACTGAGGAGGAGCTTGACACGTACTTGGGAGAGCTCTCCCAACAGGAGAAGGACACTAGAAGGGAGGTCACGGATGATTCGGTCCAGCCCTCGAATGAGGGAGAGTCTTCATATCAGCAACCCGCTTATGATTGGGGAGCTTCTTCTTCCTCTCATGGGCCCGGTTACGACCATTCTTACCAAGATCCGCCCGCTTGGAACCCCTATTCTTACATGGATTGATACCCACTTAGGACAAAAGCCTAAGCTTGGGGGGAGGTACGCCGACACCGCACTCATCTCCATATCATGTTGCGTCGGTTCTTTGTATATTCATGTTTTCGTTCTCTTTCTAGTTTTCGTTCTTCTTTGCTTTTGCTTTCTAAAAACACAAAAGACCAAAAATATTTTTGTTGTTTCTCTTTAGGTTGCTTCTTATTTTTTTTCTTTGGTTTGCTTTTTCCTTTTTGCTTTGTTTGAACTATTTGAAAAACCCAAAAAGATTTTGCTTTGCTTGTTTTTCTCTTTTGGTTCTTGCTTAAAAATCGAAAACACCAAAAATATTTGTCGTTCTTCTTTGGTTTTTGCGAGTTGGCTACAGGGTTCGGCAGTTCTTAGTGGATTATTGGTTTCATATTATTATTCAAGCCACACAAGTGAAGAGCAATAATGAGGATCAATGACAACTTGAGGCGTGGTAAGAGGCTCGTAACGAACTCTATTTGTCTTCATTTTGTACATATACTCATCATTGTGAGCTTGCTTAGTCCGTTCATGTAGAGTGTATGTTTTCTTTGGATGCTTAGTTGTTCTTGCTTTCTTGTGATTAGCTCCAGCTCGCTAATAGTTTGTAGCATGTCTCATGAATGTTTGCTTGCATTACTCTCTTCATAAATTGGTATGACAGTGTGGTATCCTCCTCTGAATGTTTCATTTGATCGATTTGGCACATGCTCACGCATGCACATGACTGTAATAATCAGTTAAGCCTTGACGAATTATTTTGCCTTGAGGATCTTGAATCATTTTCATGCCATGAGTAGTCTTGTTTTGTTGTAAGCATGATAATGACAACTATTGCTCTCTCGTTTGTCTCTCCCTTACTATTGCTAGCCTTCATTTCCACTGAGTGTTTTACTCATGTTTCCAACTCCCTAAACCAAATATTTCCAAAGTGTCCACCATACCTACCCATTAGCATCACTTGCTACTTCCGTGCATATTCAATATGCCTTGTTTTCTTCCGAATAAAATGTTTGCTTGTTATGAGAAAGTTAGTTAGTAAAGCTCTCACGAACTTGATGGCACACTTTATTTTTTGCACTTAATAAACCTGAACCATTGCGTCCTTCTTTGTTGTGCATATGCTTACGCTTTATGAGTTGAAGTTAGCAGAACCATGTATCATGGGGACCGCTTTCAGCGCTTCATAGGTACTTTGTACTTAGTTGGTATCATGTTCTTTTGCTTATGGATCCCGGCGGTGTGAAATAAAAGTGGAACTTGTAAGATCATGGAGTTTGTATGTATGTTAGAGAAACGCCTGGGCCACTAGCCTAAGCCATGCCTAATCATGGTGGAAACTTGCAGCATAACCATAATGAGCATTCTATGAAGCATCCTCAATAAAAATCTATGCACATAGTAAATAAAAAGATCGCTGAGATGCTCATTGTCTGCTTGCCATGTATTTTGATTATGGGATAGCTCCCGTGTCATGTGCAAGGGGTACCCCGTTGGCGGTTCTCTATGATACGTATATACTTACAATGACAAGAGCTTACTTGTGACTGAAGTTGAGTAGCATGAGGATCGGTCTTCATAAGTAAGGGGCATGAGACTTCAATTTATAACTTGTCAAGCATATCCTCTTAGTTGTGTCACTTTCACCTTAACCACATTAAAGATGCTTATGATAGGGGCAATGAGAGCTCAAAGCTAACGAGTACCATACTTTCAGCATTTGGAAGCCTTTCAAAATTATTCAAAACCTTTTTTTCTTCTACTTGTTGAGTCTCCACATATTCTTTGAGCACCTTCTTGAGAGCATTAGTTGTCATTTTTTGTGTTTGTTCCATTACTTGATTATTTGTGTTATGACTTTGATGCTTGTATCTTTGATATCTTTACTTCTAGTCATCACTTGAACTTCAGAGGTGCCTTGACATTCATAATCCAAGGCAAGCGAGATACCACTCTATCATACCTTTCTATGAGCATTGTAATGTTGCTTATGTTTGTTCTTCGTGCTACTTATTATTCTTGAGTTGGAATCTCTTCATAGCTTGCAATGACTATTAAGTAGACTCAGTTGCATACTCTTTATTATGAATTGTCTAAGTAGTTGATCACATTGCTGAGATTATTTACATCATATGAAGCAAATGTGTTCGTGAAAGTTCTTTTATCGCACTCAGTTTTCAACTGAATTGCTTGAGGACAAGCAATAAGCTAAGCTTGGGGGGAGTTGATACGTCCAAAACGTATCTACTTTCCCGAACACTTTTGCTGTTGTTTCTCCTCTATACTTGTGTGATTTGGATGCAACTAATGCGAACTAACGCTGTTTTCAGCAGAATTGCCTTGGTGTCTACTTTTTGTGCAGAAAATCAACTATCAGGAAAAATCCCGGAAAATATGCCAAAAATCCTATTTCACCCGAAGACTCCAGGAGCCAGAATACGAGACGGAGAGGAGCCCTGGGGTGGCCACACCACCTGGTGGCGCGGGCCAGGCCAGGCCGCACCAGGGGGTGGTATGGGCCCCCCAGGCATCCCCTCGGCCTCTCTCTTCGCCTATAAGGAGCCTTCTGACCTAAAAACTTTGGGGGGTTTGACGTTTTTCCAGAAGGAGTTCCGCTCCGCCGCCACCACCAGATTCCACGAAAGAGCACCAGAAACTCCGTTCTGGCACCCTGCCGGGACGGGGAATTGGAGGAGATCATCGCCATCATCATCACCATCGCTTCTCCATCGACCATCCATGTTTCCCCCATCTATGAGTGAGTAATCCCCCGCTGTAGGCTATGTGGATGGTAGGGATTGGATGAGATCGTTCATGTAATGGCATCAAATTGTTAGGGCATAGTGCCTAGTATCTTTTATTAGTGCTTTATGACTTTGTTGTGACTTGTTGTGCTTAATGCTTGTCACTAGGGCCCGAGTGCCATGATTTCAGATCTGAACTTATTATTGATTCATCATGATAGTATTGTTTTGGGTCTTATCTACAAGTTGTATACACACGCCATTGTCCGGAACCTATGGTCCCGAAGTGACAGAAATCGGGGTAGCCGGAAGGGAAAGGCTTTGATGTGAGGATCACATGTGTTCATGGAGTGTTAATGCTTTGCTCCGGTGCTCTATTAAAAGGAGCACCTTAATTGCCAGCAGTTCCCTAGAGGCCCCGCTGCAAACGGGCTGGCAGGACAAAATATGTTGTGCAAGTTCTCATTGCGAGCACGTATGACTATATATGGAACACATGCCTAGGATTGTCTAGTACTTGGGTGCTTTATCTTATTTATCTGCAATTGCCCTATGTTCTGATTGCTATGTGAATTGTCTTGTCAATGCAACGCCCGTCCATCCATCCCTATGCCTACCGCACTCGAATCCCATGGTTTACTGCTTTTGTTACTACTGTCTTTGCTTTGCTACTATTGTTACTTTACTATTCCTACTACAAAACTGTTGCTACTGATAAACTACTGTGAGCAAGATTGTTTCCAGGTGCAGCTGAATTGACAACTCAGTTGTTAAGGCTGATAAGTATTCTTTGGCTCCCCTTGTGTCGAATTAATAAATTGGGTTTCACTTCCCTCGAAAATACTGCGATACACCCCCTATACTTGTGGGTCATCGAAGGGGACCATGCACTTTTCTTCTCCACCAAACAATCATATTTTCCCCAAGGTTAAGAATAAAAGTAAGAGAGGTAAGGGCAAGAAAGTTGGTTTTAATGCTTCTTCATTTGAGAACACTTGATTCTTTCTTTGCTTCTGATGCCTAACTTAAAAGCGTTAAAGAAAAGTACTTATTGGGAGATAACCCAAAAGTTTTAGATGAGTCTTAGAAGTTATTACCTCTGTAATAACCTCTCCTTATCCTTTTTATTTGCTTTTTGTGCCAAGAGTAACCTCTAGTGAGAGAGAAGTAATGATTGGGAAAGTTGCTATCCCGAAACAGATTTTTGTGCTTCACCGTAAAAATTCGTGAGAGATCTCTGTATGTCGGATTGAGATGTAATGTTTTGTGCTTCTGACCCAGGTTGTTATCTAACTTTTGTTAGTTAAACAATTTTTGATTTGAGCAACAGAAGGTCTTCGAAATAATTCGTCTTTACCTTCTGGTCTGTTTTGACAGATTTTTGCCATTTTCTGCATTTGCTTCTTGTTAGTTCCTTCTTGAGTTCTTTTGGGTAATTGAGCTTTCTGAGGGAAGTGCTACAGTATCTAGTGTTCTAATGGAAGTTTATTTGGTGTTAGAACTGAACCTTAAGACTTATTTATCTTGAGTGCACTAATGTTGCTAATAAAGATTGTGTGAAGTTTTGTATGAAGGAAAAAATTTAGGTGTATGGAAGGAATGAGTAATGAGATGAAGAATGGACTAAAGCCCAAGCTTGGGGATGCCACGCATGTCACCCCAACAAATATCCAAGAAGTACAAGCGTCAAAGCTTGGGGATGCCCAAGGCATCCCCTTCTTCATCAATAAAAATCCCAGGTTTCTTCCAGACGCTTCATTTTTATTGTTTCATGCACAGTTGTGTTTTTCTTGGAGCGTCTTCTTTTTCGTTTTTGTTTTGGTTTTTAGTTTGCTTGGTTTGCTTAGTTTTCTGAATAAATTGGTTGGACCCCCTCTTTCATACATTGGTTTGCAAATAGTTTGGTTTGGTTTGGAAAAGAGTAGGAAAGTTCATGCTTATGTGGTAAAAAGAGCTTGTTTTTGACTGTGGCCTATGCTTTGTCATGCCATGCTTGATATTGTTTTGGCTTTATGCTTAGGATTCTTTGCTGTAGCATGACTTGTTATAAACAATTGAGATTGCTTAATGTGCCTTGGATGAATCATGCGTTGACTTGGTGCATGCTCACACCATGTTATGACTATCTCAAGTCACCATAGCCTTTATGATCCTTTAGTTTTCAACTTGTAGTATCACTTTATGCTTTGATCAATGATGTTTTGTCGCTCTGCATGATTATGGCCATTATTGCTCTCTTAGTTTGTCGCTCCCCGTCTTTTGCTAGCCTCCACAACAAAGTATGAGTTCCACTCATGCATCCAACTCCTTAAACCAAGTTATTCCAAAGAGTCCACCATACCTACCTACCTACTAGCATATGCTATTCCAAGTATATTCATGCTTTTATTTACCTTCCAAATTAAACTTGTTATGAGAAAACTAGTGATTAAAGCTCTCACGAACTTGATGGCACACTTTACTTTTCTTGCCCTTAATAAACTTGAACCATTGTGTCTTCTATGTTGTATATGCTTGCACTTATTTGTCGGGAATTAGCAGAACCATGCTTTCATGGGGAACACTTTCAACATTGCACTTGGTACTTGTACCTAGTTGCTATCATGCTCTTTTGTATATGGATGTCGTCGGTGTGAAATGAAAGGGGAGCTTGTAAATCCATGGAGTTATGTATATGTGTTAGAGAAATGCCTGGGCCGCTGGTCTAATCCATGCTGACATGGTGGAAACCTGTAGCGTAACCATAATGAGCTGTCTATGAAGCATTCTTCTTATAAAAAAAAGAGAGTCCTATATTGAGAAAAAAAGAGAAAAGAGAAAAAAGAGATACCATGAAAAGAGGAAGAGAGAAAAAAAGCACCATATTCCCATGGTAAATTAGAAGAATGCTGAGATGCTCGTTGTCTGCTTGCCTTGTCATTTTGATATGGGGATTCTTCCGTATCATTGGGCAAGGGGTACCCCGTTGGCAGTTCTCTGTGATACACATATACTTACAATGATAAGAACTTACCAATGACTAAACTTGAGTAGCATGAGGAACGACCCTCGTATACAAGGGACGTGATATTTCTGACTTATACTTCGTCAAGCATGTACACCATAGTTTGTTCACTTTAACCTTAATCACTTCAAGATGCTTATGATAGGGGCAATGAGAGCTGAAAGCTATAAGTACCATAATTTTTGGAAGCTCTTTATGAGGCTTGAATCCCTACTTCCTTTTACAAAGGCTTTTCTTCTACCATTATATTGAGTCTCCACCTTCTATCTTTATGCACCTACTTTGAGAGCATAGTGGCCATTCTTAGTTCTATGTTCATTGTCCCAAGACTAGTTGATTGATGCATAACTTGATATTGCTTATTTTAAACTATTGTATCTAGTCACTCTTATGAACTTTGAAGGTGTCCTATGCATTTATATTTGCTACTCTATTGAGGGACAAGCTGAATACTATTATGCTATGTTTTCTTTATGTGAAACAAACAAACGTATTGCAAAGCATTGTTATTCATGAATCTTTTGTTTGTGCCTTTTCATGTTGCATCATAGTTTCTTTGCTTATTGCTAGAACTTTGTCTTTTATGTTATGATTGAAGTACTATGATCCCAGCTTTGAATGTTTTACAAATACTTTGATCAAGTCTTTGATGGTGCATGTCACCTCAAAAATTATTCTTTCTTTTTATCACTTACCTACTCGAGGACGAGCAGGAGTTAAGCTTGGGGATGTTGATACATTGCAAATGTATCTATAATTTTTGATGTTCCTTGCTTGGTTTTATCCATTTTCTTGTGTTTTGTTCCAACTTTCGAGTACTTGTCATATGATTTCTTGGACTAACCTATTAACAAGAGCCACAGTGCCGGCTGCCTGTTTTTTGCTGTTTTTGGTTCCAGGAAAGTCAGAAAATGAATATTCTCGGAATTGGATAGGACAAAAGCGAAAGTGCCTATTTTTCTGGAAGTGATCAAGTGCCAGAATACGAGACGGAGAGGGGCCAGAGGGCGGCCAGACCACCTGGCCACGCGGACAGGCCTGGCCCGCGCCAGGTGGTGGTGTGGCCAGCCCAGGCACCCCTTTGGCCTGCCCTTCCGACTATAAGATGCCCTCGGGACGTAAACCCTAAGTACCCGATCAAAAATCCACGAAAGAGTCTGTAGCCGCCGTCATCTCCATCCCTAGATCGGGAGGGATGTGAAGCTCTTCCCAGCACCCTGCCGGAGAGGGGAATTCACCCTGGAGGCCTTCTTCATCACCATGCAAGCCTCCGGTGTGATGCGTGAGTAGTTCATCCTTGGACTACGGATCCATGTAGTAGCTAGATGGCTGGTTCTCCTCCTTTGTGCTTTCATGTTAAATCTTGTGAGCTCCATTCATGATCAAGATCATCTATTTGTAATTCTGCATGTTGTGTTTGCGGGGATCCGATGGATATTGAGATGCTATTTCGGATTGATTATTGATTCTATCATGTGTTTGTTATTTGAGATCTTGCATGCTTTCCGTTGTTAGTAGCTATCTTGGCCAAGTAGATGCTAGCAACTCCAAGAGTTAGTATTTATGCTCGATAGTGGGTTCATGCCTCTGGTAATCTGGGGAAGTGATAGAAATCTCTAAGGTACTAGATGGGCTGGTGCTACTAGGGAGAAAACAACAATCCTTTGTTCACAGAACAATCGTATTGTTTAGTTTACACGCAGTTCGTAAAGCAATAATCTGTTGCTTGCAACTTAATACTAGAGGGGGTTCGGATGATAACCGGAAGGTGGATTATTAGTCATAGATGCAGTTGGATGGCGGTCTATGTATTATATTGTAATGCCCAATCAAGTCTCAAAGGAGTCAAGATGATTCGTATATGCATGTATTGCTTTCTTGGTGTTTGTCAATTGCCCCGCTGTAATTGGTTCACCCAGCATGTTATCTATCTTAAGGAGAGCCACCTCTAGTGAACTATGGATCCCGGTCCTTTTCTTTTACATACAATCTACAATCTTTTACTGCTTTGTGTTTACTTTCTGCACACTTTTACTTCTTTCCATTCGATACGTTTAATCCTTTGTTTTCCGCAAAACACGGTGAGATTGACAACCTCATCGCAAGTTGGGGACAAAGTTCTGTGGTTGTGTTGTGCATGTCTCCACGTTGCTACTAGCACCGGTAGTGCGCCCTGCCAAGCTCAGCTAGTAACACCTTTGGGGTGTTTCCTTGCTCCTACTAGTTCGATTAAACCTTGGTTTCATAACTGAGGGAAACTTGCTGCTGTGCTCATCATACCTTCCTCTTGGGGTTCCCAACGAGCTCTGCAGCAACACTACACCAGCACTTTTCTGGGCGCCGTGCATTGAGCCATCACGGGGCGGCGGCGCTGCTCCACGAGTATTCAGGGATGCATGGGTTGGCCAGCGACGCGATGTACTGCAAGGTAGGCTTGCTAGCGGCGGCTCGCATGTGGCTTCTCGACGGAATGACGACGAGCTAGAAGAAGAGAGAAAGGGGTCGGGCATGTCCGGGGGATCGAGACACTCACGAGGAGTGCGTCGGTGTAGGCGGAGGAGGTCGGGGGGGGGGGGGGGCGATCAAGGGCAACGCTCGCGGATAGCTTCCTCGGCTCCTCACGGGCATGGCGTCGGCGACGTCTTCCAGCGAGGCTCTAGCGGCATCCACCGGTACATGGAAAAGTAGATGGCTCTTTTGGTACTGCTGGTTCGCCTAGGGAATCTCTAGGGTGCATGGAACAGGAGATGGACAAGCTAGGGTTAGGGTCTATGGTGCCATGGCCATGGCTAGGGAAAGGAGGAGGAAGAGAGGATGGAGATGGGTCTGGGGCATCTAGATCTCGAACTGAGGCTACCCTGGGGTGGCTGGTTCGGTTGGGAGAAAGCACATGGGGGTGGTGGCTTTTGCATAAAGTGGATGAGAGGGACTCGGTGGTGGTGGGCTTCTCTCTTCCTTCTTTCTCTTTTTTTGAGGGATCTTCCTTCTTTCTCTTGTTTCTTTAGCTAGAGAGGGGAGAGGGGACCGGGGGAGGCACCTCGATGGGGTCTTCTTGCTTTGCAAGAAAGGAGGGAAACTAGGAGAGAGGGTAGATGGGTGAGGGAGAGGGGGCACATGCACATGGCAAGGCAAGACACACATGGCCACCACGCCATGGTGCACCTCGGTTAGCACTAGGTAAGATTGGGTGGAGTTTAGCTAGGGGTTTAGGTGTAGAAATATGGTTTGTTAGCTTCCTTTCTTTTCTTATTTTTATTTTTCTTTGTTTGTTTATTTTAAAACAAGCTTTTGTATAGCTTCCAAAAAGAGCAAGCTCAAATCAAATCCAAAGAAACAAATAAGGGGAAGAAGGTTATTCATTGATGCTTGGTTGTCCTTGATCATTTCTTTGAATTCAAACCAAAGCAAGCTTCTCTCCCAAAAATCAAAGGCAAACAAGAACGGATGAAGATAGTGGCAAGCTTGCATGGGCCATGCATATGTAATAAATGTGACTCCTAGTTGTGAAAACAACTAGTTTTCCACATGCTCATTTATTCATACATGCTTCAAATATTTGAATTAAGGCCCAACAAAAAGAAAAGGAAGATTGTTTTCCCATATGGACTAAACAAAAGAAACATGCATGAACATAAGGTGGCCAAGATTGTGTGTGTGATCCACTAATAACATAGAGCCTCAATATAATCAAACATGGACATTTGTTTAAATTCAAACCATATGGAAGCTTAGAAAAGGATTTCTACTCACATAGCATCCAAAGGTGGCCATGAGGCTCCACATATTTATTATTGTGAAAACAATAAGATACCACATATGGAAGCATATAGAATTAGAAGTGGATCCATCCCAACACACATGAGCTAGGCGCAAATATCAATAGAAAGGCAAAGGCTCACACATAGCTGGATGGTGGAATGATAAGGTGGTGACAAGCAAGGTGGTGTAGTTTGGAAGAGATATGCCCCCAACTCAACTTGGGCATGAAGCAATATATCAAGAAGCAAATACAATATATCAAGAGGCAACTACAAGTGATACAATATATAATGCATATGAGATAAGAACCAAATAGAGGGGTTTTAAATGATGCTCAAATGCAATGTGGCATGGTGACATGAGTATGATATAATGATGATGCAACAAATGATATATAGGAAGTAGCAATATATAGACTAGGCAAGTAACATTGCAATTCTTAGACAATTGGGATGCTACACAACCTCAAACTTGTGAGTCTTTCCTCTTGATTCAGTTTCTCGCTATTACTCATTATAGCTTTGTCACTCGAGGGAGAGTTGTAGCATCCCAATTGTCTAACAATTGTAATGCTACTTGGTCTAGTAAGATGTTGGCTACTTCCTATATATAATTGTGGCATCATAATTATAGCATGCTCATGTCATCATGCCACCTTGCATTTGAGCATCATATAAAACCCTGTTTCTTTGGTTCTTCTCTCATATGCATTATTAATTGTATTTGCCTATTGATATTGTATTTGGTTATTGATATATTGTTTAATGCCCAAGTTGAGTTGGGGGCATATCTTTTATTCCACTCCATCACCTTTCTTTCACCACCTTATAATTCCACCATTCCATTTACCATGAGCTTGTATTTCTTTCTTTTGAATTATTCTTAGCTCATGTGAATGGGGTGGATCTAATCCAATTCTTTTGCTTGGCCTTATTCCATTTCTTGGGAATGCATAAGAATAATGCCATATTATTATTGTTTTCACAAATAAATCATGGCATTTAATATTTTGCATGGGCCATGCAACCTTCATCACCACCTTTTATCCCATTGGTTTTTCCTTTGTTTTAATGGATCTTTTCTTTGTGGACCATCTCCATCCATTCCACCATCCCCATATTCTCATCAACATCGTTTTTAATTTTATTTTCTCCATGCATGATTCAAATGAGGCCTTTTCCCTTAAGTCTTTTCTTTCTCTTTTCTTGGTTTCTCCTTCACCTCATCTTGACCTAATCAAAGCCTCACTTTACCCTCTTGGTTGATCTCATAAACACATTTTAAAACCTAAACACCTAATAAAAATCTAACCTATCTTCCTCTCTCTAATTTTCCTCTAACCCTAATTCTACACAAAACCCTAACCCTTAACCTCTCCTCTCTCTCTATCTCCCTCTCTATCATGCTGGCCCCACCTGGCCCTCTTTCTCGCCCTGGCCCACACCCCATCTAACCAGCTAACCACCCCAAACCCTAGCCCATGCCCTAGCCTAACCCGAGCTCACCCGAGCTACCCCTCCCTTCTCTCTCTTCTCTCTACCGCCGTGCCAGCCCCACCCAGCTGCTACCCACACCGTCCCCACCTGCAGCCCCTCTCCCTGCCCTGCCTGGCTACCCAGGTCGAGCCCCAGCTCGACCACGTGATCAGGGGAAAAGGGAAAAGAGCCGAGGCCACTTTTCCATCTACCCCGCTCCCACACGGCATCTCCTCCCTCTCCCTCGCTTTACCTTCGCCCCACGGCTCCCCTGCCTCGTCCAGATCCAACCCTAGGCCCTGCCTCTCCTCACCTTCTTCTTCATCATGGCCAGGACCTGCCGCTGGTCACCGCCAGCGCCGACGTCTACCTCTCGCTCCTGCCGACGTGCATGACGTGGGGGTTGTCAGGGAGATCGTGGACGCTCCTCTACATCGCCCTGCACGCGCCGACGAGGACAAGGAGCGCCAGCACCACCAGTACCTTGACGCCCTGCGGGAACCCTAGATTCCCGGCTCGCCAGCCTCGTCGACGATCCATCGCGCCTCGCCCCGATCTGACACCAGCAACCTCCCCGCGGTAAGCCCTTCCACCTCCTAGACAACATCTGCTCCGCCGTAAAGCCCTAGCTACGCCAGGCGTTGCGCCGAACGCCCTCAGTGCACCGCCGCTCGCTGTCTGTATGTGCCCGCGCCGTCTAGAACCTCACTTAGCCGCGCAGCTGCTCCCAGACAACAACCCCCTCCCCAGCCCAGCGATAGCCGCCGGCGCCCGCGCACGCCAGGTCGCGAGTTCGACCCCATCTCGCTGCGCCGCACGTTGATTTCCGTCAGATAGTTCAGAGGAAACAGAAGCACAGTGCCGCTGCGCGTTTTGCAGAAAACCCCCCTAGCTTTTTATCTGCTCAACCCGCGCTCCTCGCTAGCCCCACCTGTCAGCCGCCGTGGCCTTCTTCCAGAAAACCCCCCAGCCTCTTATTATCTTAACCCGTGCTCCAGCTCGGTCCCATCTGCCAGCCTCTGCGAGTTCGTTCACTGTCACGTGGGCCTCAGCCGGTTGGTCCCACCTCGCAGTCGCACGGGCTAGGCAGAGCCCCGGTGTGAAAAGTTTTTCGCGCGCGTGTGCCCCGCCAGCAGCTGGCCCACCCGTCAGTGGCTATGGCTGGGTCGGGCTGGGTGACAAAAGCTTTTCTGGTTGTCTGTTTAATTAAACCTTTTCAAAAATTGATTTAAATTCAAATTCAAATCAGACTTAAATAACTTTTCAAATATAAATCCAAATAATACAAATGATATATGTTTTGGAATCAGAAAAATGTGAGGAATTCAAATATGTCATTCAAAGTAAGGTTTGAGCACTTAAAAATTTCGAGATGATTAAAATTACAATAAAATGCCCTTTTCCTTAATAAATTAATAACTTTAATTCTATAACTCCAAACTTGGCAAATAATATGTCTAAATCGATCAGCGCGACGAGCCCGTTCTATTTATGCAGTCATTGTTCTGAATTGAAGCATCCATCATGTCATTCTTACAAATCTGAACTGTTTATGGCAATAAATATTGGACTAAATAAATAATAAAATGCTTTAATTCTTGCACCACACCTCACCCTTGCCATGCTACTTTAATGCCTTGTAAATTGTGCATCATTCATCATGGCATGCTTGTTTGCTTGTCGCATTTTAATTCATATGCTTGTGCACTTTATTTATGTTGGCCCTTGTTTGTTTGGTTCTTCTTCGAATAGACGCCCAGCAGGAGAATTACCAGGAATCACAGGAGTACTACCCAGATCCATCTCGCGCTTCTACTGAGCTGCCAGGCAAGCACTACCACATGCTTGCATACATAGAATACCTATTGCCTCTACCTTATTCTTGCATCATTGAGTCGCGTTTGCATTAAAGTGAATCCCAAGTTCTGCATAGCCTTTACTTTTAAACCCCACCGAAGCTTGTTCCTCCATCCCATGAGCCCTTACTACAGGAGTTGTTTGAGCCATGCGAGTCGTAGCAAAGCATAGGGTATGTGAGTGTCTGATGAATAACGAGGTACCTTAACAACTTAACCTGAGTAGTAATGGGATAACTAATGAAAGAGGCACCGGTGATCAATATCTGCTATTTGGTTTTTCATGCTCACTTGTGTCCCGTAGGACCCCGAGTACTTGATTCCTGTTCCTTGACTATTTGCACTATCCACATCCGGGAGGCCTTATGGACCCCCCTGAGCCAGAGCTTGATTCATACTTATTTCTTGGGGCCACAAAGTAGTTTGGGGTTTTATTACTATCCTGTACTTATGCCATGTTACTGCTTTATTAAGATTGTGCGTGGAGCACCTGTACTGTTTTGGATCGTGGAGTGTTTTCGCGGTATCGACAAGCCCAGTCACATTTTCGGGTTCCCCGTCGTTTACAGCCATTGACACAAACCTTGGGTCCGTCTCGGAGCCGGCCAACTTCGTTGCGGGTAGCTTATTGGGGTGGCCCCCTGAAATATTTCTGAATCCTGTGATTGCTTTGTCGTGAATGCCTCGTTGGGTTTTGATTTGGTTTTTCCGAGGTTGATCGAGTGTGTGTTGCTATTCGTGCACCCCTGTAGGGTAAATCTTTCTGAAAGCCGTGTCTGTGGTTATGGACGACTTGGAGCACAGTTTCTCGATCATAGACAAGTATAAATAAAGTACCGCTTTTCACTTGACTAAGTACTTGACTAGTAAGTAGCCCAATACCCATGGAATGGTTAATAAAACTACCAACGGATGATGGGGGTTGTTCGTCCGCTTCCTCGTTGGTAAGCGAGGAGGAGGATGGATCTGTTAATTATACTGTTATAACTGTTGTTCTTAATTCACGAACATCCGTCTATCATTGGTTAGGCGGATGGTTAGCGAGTATCTGTAGAATTGATAGGTATTATCTTTTGCTGCAATTGCGTCACCCCAGGTTGTGTCCCCTATAGCGGCATAAAGACTTGCTGAGTACCCCTAGGGTCTCACACGATAAATTGTTTGATTCAGATGAACAGGTGTACTCGCAAGATGGATACTGGGTGGAAGAGACAGATGATGTTGGCAACGATCATTCGGTGTAGAGATTCCGGGAACGGGGATCCGTGAGATCTGTGGGCGGGATGTGTTTATTTATGGGGCATCTTATGCCAATTTGCTTCTTATCCGTACTCGGATCTTGTTTTCCGCTTCCGCCTGATACTCTGATGTGTGTTGTATGAGGAGCTATCCTAAATTATTATCTCTATCTAGGATATTTGAATCTTGCCGTATGGCGTTGCAATATTTCTATTTCTTTTAGATGGAATGGCTCTGAGGACTGTTGTATGTGGCTTGCATACATACTCATTTGTGTATGTAGTTGATCCCTTCGCCTGCCGATTACGCCGCTCGTTCTTGTCCCGATGTCTGAAAGTGGTTAGAACGGCCGAAAGGTCTACCATGAGTGGCCCTGGGCCCCACCGTACTATTTTAACCACTTTCGTTCATCCAGGCATGTAACTAAGAGCGTAATTCACCGAGGTAGTTACAAGAGTAATAGCTAAGCTTGGGGAAGTTGATAGCTATAAATTTCAACACTTTTTATCATTGTTTTTTCCTTTTTTTTATTACCGGATTTCACTAAAGTTTACCCTTTTCACTAATGTTAACATTGCAACCAGCAAAACCTTGGTTTCTTCTGATGGTTTTCAGGCAATGACCATTTTTGTAAGATCTGATAGCATTTATGGGCTAATTAGACCTATAGACAAATCCCCATTTTGAGCCCCTTCATTAGGGATGATCTTAGCACATAACGACCACTAGTACGGTTGCATGCGCCTATACCGTCCACCCATACAGCCCGCCACAAGCTCCGTTATATCAATACAAGCAACTTTCGTGAAGAGGAGAGGACAAAAACACAACACAGTCGCCGCAAACACATCCAGAAGAGGAGAGATCAGATCTGGTGAAGGAGAAGAACACCGTCTCATTCTTCGACGATCTCTAGCCTCTAAACCATCTCACTCCACCATCATCGCCATTTGTACTTATATATATAGAGAGATTGGCACTTGTAAGATTAGGTTTTGATAGTTTGATCTACCTTGGTTTGTATTTGATTCGATCTTCAAACTGTATTGTGGCTTGCTACGATAACTTTGAGATGATTTCCATTTGCAATACAATTATGCCTTTGATCTATCTTTATCTCATGTCTGAGTAAATCCCCATAGGCATGGCAGATCTAGGGGATTGGTAATATGTGTTGTGCCTTCTTTAATTCTATCCATTTGTGATTCTTGTTGTGTTTATTAAATTGTAAGAATGAATATCTATGTTTGCCTAATGCTTGTTATCCAATTTAAGGGCCCTGGTAACATGATCCAGAGATCTCATAGGTATGAACTTCTATGCTAGCGAATCGGCGACCCCCGAGTGACACGACATATATCAATGAGGAGCTAGTACTACTCGAGGACAACAAGGAACCATCAAGATTAAAGCCTTGATCCGGTCGAAAGACCTTAATTAATGTGCTGACCATTATTGTGGTAATAGGCATATGGATCATTGAGATTGGGAAGAATTGGCCATGAGGACTCCTAGTCGGCATACGGGTTGCTTGCCTACTCACTTACAAATAAGAAATATCACAATCACTTATTCCATCTTATTCATCTGGCACCTTGACTATTACCATGAACCGCTTCTCTCCGTGCCTAACTTCTCATCTGCAGGAACCTCAGACACTTTTCTCACCTTTACTTTTATGTTATTTAATTCTTGCTTTTTCCTTTACGCAAGTTTCCTCTACTATTCACTCACCCCTTCCACCTTCAACAATTGTAGTTAATTCACTCAAGACATGTGACACCTTGAGTGTGACATAAAAGCCGCATAAAAACACTTACCTAGGATCCTTATTTGGATCAATATAAAAACCAGAATTAATACTTCTGCGGAAACATGCTTTGACGAACCTGTGCACCTGTGGGCCATCAAAGGCAAAGAATAAGAATAAGAAGACATTGAGATTGGATCTTATAGAAGAAGAAAAGGTTGATGTGAAATCCAGATGGAGGATTTAGACGGCGCTCTGATCCCCTAGGAATCGGAAAAGTTTTTGATGGATGGACATGTGGTTACTCCCAATGCCCATGAAATCTATGGAGAAGCATTAACAACACCGATCCAACTGCTTTAGATATCACACCGGAGGAGCTACAAGAAAGTGCTCAGGCCTTAGAAGCATACCACTTGTGAATTTTGGACGAAGCAACTCACCTTGTCGAGGAGAAGCAGTGCATCAACAACCACGTTGCAGACATGGAACAATTCAACTCCCTGCAAGATCAGAAGACCTGGAATGGCCCTGTATTGGCCAAAAAAAGTTGGATGTCCACAAGACCCTCTTTGAGGGGAACAATACAAACATTATCATATGAGAGCCTTGACTCGACAACAAGGGAAAGTAGGTGTACAACAAATCGGTGGAAAACACTGTCGTGGTCCGAGAGATCCTGGCAAATAATCCAACCCAAGAATAGGTCCAATAGTGTGTAACGCTACTCAACAAGGGCCTAGAGCAACAAAAAGCTACCACACCCTTTAGTGGGAATCTAGTATCGAAATCCGACCAATGCCGCACCAATGTGGATCGACAACATGAATCAAGGCCCCGTTGGGAACCGGCTCTGCATCACCATTCCAACCCTCGAGATGACACCAACTCAAGGACCGACTCTTCGGGAGAGTGACGCAGAACCACACGTGATTGGAGTAATGTCACTCCATGATACCTTCAATCCGGATTCACGGATGTAGTATAATAGTCTTTTCCCTAGAAGACCTAGGTCTAATTGAATCTTAGGAAACAACGCTAAAAGGAAATAAAAAGGACACGTCTACAAGACTTTGTTTCTTTATTTTACCTTCGTTTACTAGACCAATCTAGTTTACTTTATCGTGGGTTGAATCAATGGATGGAGATAATCTAGGGTTGAAGATCCACCTGCAGCTGCACATCATATCGGATAAAAGATAATAATAAGCATAGTCACGTGTAATGTTTTAAAAGAGACAATCTCTTGTGGGAAACACATCCTAATATACTAGAGCCCCTGAGAGCCAACAAGCATAGCAATGGTCTTTTGATCCAACCAAGTGCACCATCAAGCACCAGGCTACAAACGATTATTAAGTGTAAAACATAGATCAAAGCATTAAGTGGTGATGTTGTTGTGATCCCGAATGGGTCGCTAAGAGAAGACGTACTACCCTTTCTATCACTGGGGTTCCTATGAGATCGCCGCTAGCCAAGTAACTCACCTCAAGCCTTTATCAATCTCGAGGGTCTTGGGTACCTAAAAGTCCAAAGATCGAGACAAGAGACAAAGAAACAAAAGATACAAATCTCTCTTTCAAACAATACGCAATACTCCCATAGATTAGATGCACATAATTGCTGCGAGGTTTCTCCCCAACCAGCATCCCGTTAGGACTACTCACTCATAACACTAAGATCAAGGATAGAAAACATTGTGCAAAATACATAGATTAAAATCAAATATTCTTACAATGCTCGCTGAATCACAAGGAGATCTCAAGTACAGAGTAATGGCTATGGCTAATGGAGGGGATGGAAGATGGAAGGGATGAACTATGCTGTGGTTCTCCTTTGGTGGTGTTGTGATGCAATTTGAGAATGGCGGCCCTCTACGTGGTGGATGAGGCCTCAAAATATATAGGCGTCTTCACGAAAGTTGTAGGGTTTGACGAGACGAAGCCGTCGCCACATGGTACGGGTGGACCTTGCCCGTACTAATGGTCATTATGGCTGCAGACACATGGTATTTGCTCTAGAATTACTTGGTCATGTGGACTTCCCCAAATACTTCCTTATGACTCCAGTTTTCGCATTAAAAAGCGTGATTTTCTGCACAACACGAATCAAAGCAATGGTTTGCATATATTTGCAATTATTAGTCATTAGTGGCAAGGATAGAGAGTTTCTTGTCAATTTCTTGACTAAACAATGTTTAAACATGGTGAAAGATGGCTATTTTGGATCCATCACTCCAGTTGCGGCATGAGATGCTGTAGCGGAGATAGTTCCATAGCAACCTACCCAGCGACAATCTAACAACCGCAAGGAAGAATATGAAGCACGACATTAGGAGCATGATCTGCAAAAAATGCCACCTCGTAGACACACAAGCCGTTTGACTGAACCTCGCCACAATAGCAGCAATGCCGAACGAAGGAACGACGAAAACCACGTTGGATGAAGTCGGCGGGGTGGCCGTCGTCACGAAGACCAACCTTAAAGCCGAAACCATGATGTTCCAGATGGAGGACAGTGATCAGCCAGAAATAACCCACTAGAGCCTCCGTCCCTACTAGGTAGTGACCATAATGGCTCCCACGGGGGCTAGGGAGGACACCGAGGTGGAGTAGGTGGTAGAAGAAATAGAGATCTGGCTCCACGGTCCCGCAGCCAAGGCAAATATCTAAGAAGACATTTGCTGTCACCAAGCGACACCCGAAACTGGATCAACTCAAACATTGAAGTGCGACACTATGAGTTGAATGATATATACATGGTCCCAAAGTGCTTTAGGCGAAGGGTCCACCAAACCAACTTTCTGGAGGGGTTTGCTATCTCAAGACACATTCAACCCTACGACGGTGTAGCCAGCCAGATACTTGGCTCCAAAATTTCTTTCAGGCCTGCTGCATCACCAAAGGAGGAAACAACTTGGTCACATTCGATAACTCCCGTCATGCTACGGAATACGACTAGGTCGTGTCTCAATGAACTTTTGAAAAACACAATTCACAACTGGTAAGATTTGCAAAGTGTGTTTTTTCAGAATTTCGAGGGTACCTACAGGAGGCCCTACATAGTTGGAGACTTGAAATGTTGCGTTCAGAAAACCAGAGAAACTTCTCAGGACTACCTTGGACGATGGATTGACAAGAAAAACTCATGCGAGGGAATCAACGACCAGACCGCGATTGAAGATTTCATTGTAGGGCTCCTAGTGGATTACTACATCACCAACTGAAGCATGACGAAGTTACCAACTTGAAGGTAATGGTAGACATGGAAAGAAAATATGCCGATGCTGACGATGATCTAGAAGGGTTGTTGAACAGCCTGACAGTGCCAAACTTGGAAAAACAGCCACAACAGCATCAGACCCAGAAGTGCAAGAACACCTCAGAAGACAAACCAAACCTAGAAAATGCAACCGTCAAAGCAACTTTCGGATCTGGAGGCCAAGGAGGGCACAAAGGTGGCTAGGGACGAGGCCGCAGAGCTTCCCTGGTCCAAGGCAGAGGAGACCAGCAACTTGGTAAGACCTATTCTTGGGCTGACATTGCCAATAACCCATGTGTACACCACTTGGACGCAAACGGGGGCTCTTCCCACAGAAACACTGAGTGTCTTTTTAATGGCGACATCAAGAAATACAAATCCCCTGGCTACAGGGCCAAGCGAAGAAAAGGAAATAAAAATTCCAACAAGGATAAGGAGTCCAAGGAAGATTCTGACATGGAAGAAGCGGATATCGCTAACCCCAAGTTGGATGGTAAGAAGGCTTACCCAACCAAGAAAGAAACTTCTGTCTATTTCCTCGGATCCTAGCCTGCTAAGGTCAAGAAGGTAGTAATGCATGAGCTTAGTGCAACTGTTATGAATGTTCCCCAATATCTGGACTGGTCGGAAGTGAAGATCACCTTTGACTGAAGCGATCATCCGCCTAAGCCTCATAGCGAGGAAAGTACGCTCTAGTCGTTAATCCACTTATTGACACCTATGATTTTTCAAAGACACTCATGGATGGTGGCAACAACATCAACATTCTCTATGTTGAAACACTACACCGCATGAGGATATCGAAAACCCAACCAAAGAGCTATCAGACTGAACTACTGTCTTTTGAAGTGGCGTCGTTCAAGAGCGCATACCACACTATCTTCGGGCATCCGACCTACTAGTAGTTTATGGCTTGCCCTTCTACATCTACAATATGATGAAACTTCCGGGTCCCAATGGCATCATCACAATCTGGGGAAGCCCGAAGAAAGCATGAGAGTGCGAATACGGAGCTACCGCCTTCGTCGAAGCTGTAATTCATGTCGAGCAGTACTGGGAAATCAAGAAGAACACTGACCTGTCCGAGATGCTCCCTAGAAAGAAGGAGGTGCTGAAGCCGACTCCAGAATTCAAGGCATCAGAAACACCGTGGAAGGATGATGACCTCTCAAAGGTGACACAGTTAGGCGTAGGCTTAGATCACACATAGGAAAGTGCACTCATCGAGTTTCTGAAAGCTAATAAAAATATCTTTGCATGGCAACCTTTTGACATGACCGAAGTACCTAGGGAACTTGACGAGCACTCTCTTAATGTGTATACTGATGTTAGACCCGTCAAACAGTCCTTATGACATTTCGGCGATGAAAAGCGAAAAGATATAGCCAAAGAATTAACCCGGTTAGAACTAGTCGGATTCATTGAAGAAGTCATCCACACTGAGTGGTCGGCTAATCCCGTAATGGTCCCTAAAAGGACACTACTGATTTAAGGATGTGTGTCGAGTATACTACCTTGAACAAGGCTTCTCCCAAAGATCCGTTCGCTCTTCCTAGAATCGATCAAGTTATCAACTCAATGACAGGCTCAAAACTCCTATGCTTTCTCGACACATATTCCGGGTATCACCAAATACATGAAGGAGTAAGATAAACTAAGGACTTAATTCATCACCCCCTTTGGAACCTTCTACTACATAACAATGCCTTTCGGGCTCAAAAATGCAGGAGCTACGTACTAGCGCAATATGCAGCGTTGCCTCCACTATCAAGTCGTATGCAATGTACATGCATATGTGGACGACATAGCGGTAATGTCCAAAAAGAAGGAAACATTAATTTCTGACTTGGAGGAGACATTCGCGAATCTACGAAAATATAACATTATGCTTAACCTGAAAAAGTGTTTCTTGGGAATCCTAGCCTGAAAATTGTTAGGTTTCATTGTGTCTCATAGGCATAGAGGTGAACCGTGATAAGATAAAGGCTATACTCAACATATCCAGGCCGACTCGCCTGAAGGACATACACCGGCTCATTGGCTGCATCGTAGCAGTTAGCTGGTTTGCCAGTCGGCTCGGTGAAAAAGCTGCACCATTATACAAGCTCCTGAAGAAAACTGACAAATTCGTCTAGACTGAAGAAGCTGAAGATGCCCTTCAAGACCTGAAATTAGTACTCTCATCTTCCCCTATCCTTGCAGCACTGGAATCTCATGAACCTATGTTGCTTTAAATTGTTACGACAAATAGAGTCGTTAGTACCATCACGGTAGTGGAGCGAAAGGAGAAAAAACAGGAACACTTGGTGCAGTATCCAACTTACTATCTCAACGAGGTTTTTATAGAGTCGAAACAATAGTATATTCATTACCAAAAGTTAGCCTATGGTGTGTTTTTGTTGCCATAAAGCTACGACATTGATCACCATGGTGAGAACAACTCCCATGAGGGATATAAACAGCGACGCCACAGGACACGTCGCTAAGTGGGGAATCGAGCTAGACATTGAGTACAAGCCATGAACAACAATAAAATCTCAGATCCTTGCCAACTTTGTTGCTAATTGGATAGAAACAGCAAAAAACACTAGTACCCCAGAGTTGGAATACTATACCCTCCATTTTGACGGGTCGAAACCGCTCGAGGGCTGGCATGGTTCTCAAATCACCCCAAGGAGATAAATTGTTCTGTGTGTTGCAGATTCACTTCACAGTGACCAATAACGTTGCCGAATATGAAGAACGACTACATGGACTTTGAATTTCTAAAGACATACATAGACTCGGATTTAGTTGCCCAGCAAGTATCTGACCACTGTAGAGCAAACAAACACATGGCATCTTATCAGGCCGTCGTGGATCTTATTATCTAAATCGTTCAAAGGGTTTGATATTCAACACATCCCTTGAGCAGAAAATGAGGAAGCAAATACACTATCAAGAATAGGCTCTGCACAAAAAAGGGTCCCAGATGGTGCTTATTTTGGAGCATCTCAAAGTTCCCTCTATCACAGGAGTTGATGAGGAGTACCCGACCAAACACGACTCACCGCTCATAGCAGTTCTAGACGTTATTCCCAGCTGGACAAAACCCTACCTTGATTTCTTGGTAGATGGAAAATTATCCGAAGACGAAGTTTTGTGCGAGCAGATAATCCGATGAGCGAAATCCTATACAATAATCAGTGGTGAGATCTATAAGTGGGGTGTATCTGGGGTCTTTCAACATTGTGTTTCTCCAGAAGAAGTAGTGGAAATCCTAAGGTAAATCCATGAAGGCGAATGCGGACATCATGCCGCAACCAAATCTTTAGTGATAACAGCTTTTTGACACAGTTTTTTCTGTCTTACAGCTAAGGCAGATGTCGAGAGGCTGGTCAATACATGCAAAGGCTACCAAAAATATGCCAAATAAGCCTATGTTCTAGCTGATCAGCTACGAATATTTTCAATTACATGGCCCTTTGTGGTCTGGGGGCTTGACATGGTAGGACCGTTTAAACAGGCACCAAGTGGATTTACCCACCTACTAGTGATGGTGGATAAATTTACCAAATAAATCGATGCTAAACCTATAGCAAGTTGCGATGGAGCCACGACCAAAAGTTCATCGAGGTGTCATAATTTGATTATGCTATCCGCATAGTATTATTACAGATAGAGGGAGTAACTTTTCAATGGGAGAACTTGTCGAGTTTTGTGAAAATGGATCCGGCTCGATATTGTATCAGTCGCGCATCCACAAGCCAATGGATAAGTCAAAAGGGCTAATGGTCTAATCCTACAAGGCCTCCGACCTCGTCTCAAAGCACCACTTCATCGTGCCGCGGGGGCTTGGCCGGATGAATTACCATCTGCTATTTGGAGCCTGTGAACTACTCCAAAGGGATCAACTGGATATATCCCCTTCTTCTTGGTCTACGGTGCAGAGGCAGTACTTCCGAGTGATCTCATCCATACTTATCCCCGAGTTGTTGCGTATATCGAAGAAGATGCCGAAGTTTCTCGACAAGATGACCTTGATATACTCAAGGAAGTTCACGTTGTTTGCTGAGCACATATCTATAGCCTATCAGTAGAAGTTACGCAAGTATCATAGTCAGAGAGTAAAAAATGGTTACTTCAGAAAGGGTGACCTAGTTCTCCGACTAGTGCATCAAAGGAAGTACACACTTTCCAGGATATGGGAAGGACCCTTTATGGTTATCAGAGTACTGCACAATGGGTCGTATTATTTAACCAACATGAGACCAGTCAAAGAAATACCTAATACTCGGAAGAGAAAGAGAGCTGGAGGCAGTACAAATTTTGATGAGTTAGACCATCCATGGAACATTGCTCAGCTATGCCCCTTTTATTCTTAAGTTTTCTTTCTTTGTAATCATATCAATGTACATGTTCAAAGTGAAATAAAGTGTTGGTTTCCCTCAATGTTTTCTGAGAAGTTTTAGTACCATCTTATTTCCGAATGATCATGTCAAAGTCGAAAATCCCCGAATACTTGAAAGTACTTTATGCTCATGTTTGTGATGGTTAGATTACCAATTCTAAAAATGCTACCTTTGGGGTGTAAGTCTCATTTTATGTTTATGCTTTGGTTTTTGTCTAATTGTTTAGACGCGGGGTATTGTCCGAGTAGTGAATTGTTGGTACTAGAAGTCGACTTTGTTTCTGAGTTTAAACTAGTTTATCCATTGAGCTTCGTTGCTCGATAGTGTTTCCCTGTTAAAAGTTGGTCGTCTCACAAAAGAGACGAGATAAAAAAGCTAGATAAATAATAAGTATGAACAAAAAGTGCTTAAGTAATTTTCGAGCACAGCAAAAAACAAACAAGTTCTAGAATAAAAGCATAAGTTCTTACAAAACAACATAGATAGATAAATAGTTTATGTTACACCACTTGTTCTAGAATAATGCATAGTTTTTTCAACTCTATGGTACATGTGGAAGAGATGGAGGATTTGTTGGCTTGCCGGTACCTGCATTCTTGTCACCTTGATATTTTTTTTGAGATGAGGACGTTAGACTCTGTCTTCTCGTCATCATCAGAGGATTTAGTTTCTTCGGCTAGGGGCTTGGTGGCATCGCGACGGGCTGAAAGAACGGATTTTCATAGCTGGTCATCTCGGCCACACGACAAGTGTATCCATCACAAGACTCCCAAATGGCTCCAATATCTTGATCGGTGCCCTCTTCATCAATAATCGAAATACCCTTCGCGACTTTCCAGATTTCCACACTACCATGGTGACTCATCACCACGGTAATGGCATTCTGAGTAGCCTTTCGAGCATACGACATCTTCTAGTCCTCTACAAGCTTCGGAAATTCCTTCGCCTGGTTCCATACTTCAATGGTGGATAGCTTGTACAGGTCGGAAAGTCTAAAGGTTTCACCAATCTCCTCAAGAGTTTGGTAGAAGAGGATTTTGTCAGAGTGATCCCTTATCACCCCTGCTTTATGGTTTGGGAGGAGACTTGCTGTAGAGTTACATTAATTAAGCTTTCTTGGATGGAAGATTGAGAGCACCAATCCCAAACAGAGGCAATAGTGATTTCCCAATTGTCCAGTATGTTGATGACACAATTATTGCCCTTCAAGCTAATCCTAACCAATTGCAAATTCTGAAGGAAGTTCTTGAGGAATATACTGCCTTTACAGTTTTGAAAGTGAATTTTCATAAGTCTTCTTTGGTTCCAATAAATCTTGAGGATCAGGAGTCTGAATTGTTGGCTGCTCATATTGGCTATTCAAGAGCATCTATGCCTTTAACTTATCTAGGTCTGCCTATGGGAACAACTAAACCAACTATTAAAGATTTGTCCCCTTTAGCAGACATAATTGAAAGAAGGTTAACTAACTCTGCCACCTTGCTTTCCTATGGGGACAGATTGGTGCTAGTAAATTCGGTGTTATCCTCCATGCCAATTCTCTACTTATGTTCTTTGGAGATACCAGATGAGATCCTTGCTGTCATTGATAGAGCCAGAAGATATTGTTTGTGGAAAAATAAAAACATGATGATAAAGCACACTCTCTTGCTGCTTGGGACATGATCTGTAAACCCAAAAATAAAGGTGGATTGGGCATTATCAATTTAAAAGTTTAGAATAAATGCTTACTGCTCAAGCACTTGCACATTTTATATAACAATGCTGATTTACCTTGGGTCAAAATGATAAAGAATACATACTATGTTGATGATTCTACCCATGATGTGATCTCTTGCGGCTCTTTCTAGTGGAGGAATATTATGAAACTATCGGTGGACTATAGGCAAAGTTCATCCTGTAGGATTGGGAATGGCACAATGGCTCTTTTTTGGTCAGATAACTAGAAGGTTTGTCCACTTGAAAAAGACTTTCTGAATTGTTTTATTTTACTAAGGATCCGCTAATCTCAGTTAAGAATGCTCTTGAGGTGACTAACATTTCAGAGGCTTTTCATCTGCCTCTATCTAATCAAGCTATGAAGGAATTGCTGGCCTTACAATGTCAGTTATGTTGGGTTTGCAACATAGAAAACAAAAAATTCCTATGATGGGAACTATTATACGCCAAGATCTATCTTCTTGATACAAGCAACAGGTGGATATACATCCATAGAGAACATACCCTCAAAGAACATCAAAGCTTTGTTAACGAGATGGAAATCGTGGATGATGTAGTCGAACGCTTGCCGATCTCAAGATCATGTGGAAGTCCTAGCGCCGCAAATCAGCAGTGCATCCGTCCTCGCACACACGTTCAGGACACCGTACAACCTCCACCTCCTCGCTCCAGCGATGCAGCAGAACCAACAACTCCTTCCAGACGAAATGCCACTGGAAACATGTATCTTGCTAATCCGAGACCATGGGGGAATAATTCTAGAGGGGGAGAGAGATCCTTCACGAGGAGGTGTGAGTGTGAAGGAGTGAGAGGGGGCCTTTTATAGGAGGAGGGGGTGCCCCTCCCCATGGCCGGCGCACCAAGGGGGTGCCCCTTCACCACCCTCATTCATGTGGTGGTAACCCCTCCACATAAATATGTCCCTTCACATTCTCTACTAAAGTCTACACTTCAAATGCATTGAATTTCTCCAAATTTAATGCTCTCTCATTTAATAAAACTATTTTATTAATTTTATTCAGAATTTTGTTAATTACTTTAATTAAAAAACATTCACATAAAACCCCCTGCAACATTTCAATATCACATGCAGAACCAATTTTAGCAATTTCACCCGAAACAATTTCGGTGTCTATTGAAATAATTCTAGCGCTTTGCAATTCTTTCGTCAAGAACATATTTCATCCAAATGGTGTTTGGCAACCCTTAAGTGTGTCACCCTACAATTCACGAATAATGCAGACATGATCGAGACCCCTCTCAGATCAATAATCAGAAGCGGGACCTGGAGATCCATACTGACTCCCACACATTCAACGATGACTTCTGTGATAGAGAGAACCTTTAACAATACTAACTAAATCCCTTTGTCTTGCGATATATTACATGTCCGAGATTCAATCATCAATATCTCAATACTTAGTTTGATCTTGTTACCAACATGCACTCTTTTCTCGTTTCCGTGATATAACATTCTAGTGATCACATCACTTGCTTGCAAGCTATCTTAATGTGATATCACCAAGAGGGCCTAGAGTATATCTATCCGTCATCGGGATTGAAAAATTCCACTCTTGATCCATGAGCCTCAACATAACACCTTCAGAATACCTGAACCCATCTTTATAGTCACCCTGCTATGGTGTGACGTTTGATGTTATCAAAGTATTCTTCCGGTGTTAGCAATTAACATGATCTCATGGTCTAAGGATAAAGATTACTTCGTATGATGCTATAGCAATATAAACATAATGACTTTGATCATAATGCTATACTTCAGACGAATGTTCATCACAACATTCACCAATGCCGTGACCTCATTATTAACAACATCCAATGTCCATGATCAGGAACCTTCATCCTCTTGTTAATCAATGAGCTAGTTTATAGAGAGGCATAACTAGGAACTTTCTATTTATTTATTTATTAAACACACATGTATTAAGGTTTCTGTATTAATACAATTATAGCATGTAAAATAAATATCTATCATATACTTGGAATACATATAATAACAACTTTATTTTTGCCCCTTAGGGCATATTCCTTCAAGTCTCCCACTTGCACTAGAGACAATAATCTAGCTTACATAGTGATAAATCTAACACCCATGGAGTTCTGATGTTGATCATGTTTTTCCCTAGGGAGAACTTTAGTCAACGGATCTGCTATATTTAGGTCCGTGGGTACTTTACAAATCTTTATATCTCCATCCTTGACATGCTCGCGGATGGAGTGAAAGCGGCGCTTAATATGCTTGGAATTCTTGTGAGACCTTGATTCCTTGGCGTTGGCTATGGCTCCATTGTTGTCACAATAGATCACCATTGGGTCCAACGCACTAGGAACCACACCTAGTTCCGTTATGAACTCCTTCATCCAAACCGCTTCCTGTGCTGCTTCTGAAGGAGCAACATATTTCACCTCCGTCGTTGATCTAGCTACCACAGGTTGTTTGGAACTCCTCCAACTAACTGCTACTCCGTTTAAGAGAAATACGTATCCGGATTGAGACTTAGAGTCATCCGGATTGGTGTCAAAGCTAGCATCGACATAACACTTAGCGACCAGCTCTTCTTCATCCCCGTATACAATAAACATATCCTTAGTTCTTCTTAAGTACTTAAGGATATTCTTGACCGCTATCCAGTGTCCCGAACCTGGATCAGATTGGTACCTACTAGTCAAAATAATAGGATGTGGCACATCCGGTCTTGTAGATAGCATGGCATACATTATAGAGCCTATGGTTGAAGCATAGGGGATCTTATCCATTATCTCTCTTTCTTCCGCCATAGCCGGACTTTGAGTCTTACTCAATGTCTTGCCTTGCAACATAGGTAAGAACCCCTTCTTACTTCCGTCCATATTAAACTTCTTTAATATCTTATCAAGGTATGTACTTTGCGATAGCCCACTTAGGCGCCTTGATCTATCTCGATAGTTCTTAATGCCGAATATATATGACGCTTCACCAAGCTCCTTTATCGAAAATTTGCTTTTTAGATAACTTTTAACACTGTTTAAAATATCTACATCATTGCCAATCAATAATATGTCATCCACATATAATATTAGAAATGCCACATTGCTCCCACTCACTCAAGCCTCTCCATAAGTTTGGACAAATCCAAACTCTTTGATCACCTCATCAAAGCGAAGATTCCAACTCCGGGATGCTTGCTTTAGTCCATAGATGGATAGCTGAAGCTTGCATACCTTATATCCTTAGGATCGACAAAACCCTTAGGTTGTATTATATACAACTCTTCTTCAATATTACCATTGAGGAACACAGTTTTGACATCGATCTTCCATATTTCATAATTGAAATATGCAACAATTGCTAACATAATCCTATCCGACTTTAGCATCGCTACGTGAGAGAATGTCTCATGATGACTGAAAGTGCACATATCATTTGTAGCTAGTTTCGAAATAAAGATATCGATCCCACAGGGAGCAGGAGTCTGAAGTCCAATAATTCTTGAAATAAATATTACACTAGTAATGCTTAATAAAGTTCTAAGTGACAAGATAAAATTCGAGTATTGCGTAAAAAGGTGTTTTGGGATTTTGGGTATAAGATCAACAATAATTAAAGTAAAACAACTCAATACAGAAAGTAAGTATCACGCATGTAAAAGAGATTGGAACTGCAATAGGGAAACATGCGTTCTCACGGAGTAGCAGATTCACCACTAGCATTACAAGGAGCTAAGGTAAAGATTATTATCATGAACATTCTCAACTATGTATGTGTGAGAGGAACTCCGTATTTGGACAAATAGGCAGCAACCACTGCTCACATCATCCTCATAACCATAACAGTCAGCAATCGACATCAATCGAATTACTGCGCTATGAAGGGATGTAATCCCGTAGGATGTATCCCATGGCATGGATTGTATTCCGTGAGTTTCCTCGATTTCCCATGTTGATATGTAAGGAGTGCCAACAGCTTTATAGTCACTATAAGTGCTAACACACCTCCATCTACCAACAAGTAGTTCCCTCCATCAAGTCCCCATGAGAGGAAAATATTGAGAGGTTGACTTCTCTCAACATCAAGATGAAGACTATCTAACACATGGTCATAGCGATGAATATCATAATAAACTTTATCTTATTTCAATCTCATACTAGGGTTTCTCCATCTCCCCAAGAACTAATGATCTACTCAGACATGGAGGCAATCAACATCATGGCAATAACAATGGGATCTATCATAGATGAATAGTACTTGTATAAATCCACAATGACTATAGAAACTACAACAAGATCTAGACAAGATGTAGATGGGATGGATGGAGATGGTGGTGATGCAGTGGTGGATGATGAAGATCGATGCCTTAGCCTCCCGGATCTATGCAGGGCGAAGATGGATCCCCGATGGATGAGTTCCCCCTCCAGATGCCTTTCGGAGGTGAGGTTTCTACGATTTCTGGGTGTTCTGTATGTTGTCTCCCTGACCCAGTTGCATGGGGTGAAACTATTTGAGGAGGCGGTGGCGGCACCAACTATACGACCAGAAAATTTATTCCCGCCGTATAGTTGGTCGTTAAACTGTTTATCTCCCTTGATTGCTTTGGGTTTTCTTACGGTATTATTAATATTTCCCAAATAAGCGATTTACGCTGATTTTGACTCCTTTTGTCCTCAGTACAACTACTTCAAAAATTATGTCCATTGTATCCATCATCTGTCCTGATCCTAGTGAAAACAGACATAAAATGTGTGTGGGAGCGCCGTAAAATACCAAGATCCTACATCTACAATGCAAAATAACAATATAAAACATGATGTAGATATGCACTCATCAACTTCCCCAATCTCAGACTCTTGCTCGTCCCGAGCAAGTTTTAGCTTAATGGATGTGATCCTCATATTCATGAAGCTGAGTCGATAAAATAAATGAGGTGGTTACATCATGTGTTAATCATATATGATACATAGGATAAGTTCATGAATAGTACCTTACTCGAACCATCTGAATAGTATTAGTAGGCTTCTACACCTTAGTGATCAATAGTTCACGAAAGATGAATATCAACATAATGTAAAAGTATCCGGTTCAACCGAATGAGTTAGCGAGGTAATCCCAAGTATTTTAGGATTAACATATTTACTTGGCATTCAAAATATCGAAAGTGTCTCTTTGTCATACTACAATATAATGGTGTATGCCTATTTGCTCTTTGCACATTCACTCTTTTTTCTTTCTTTTCTTCTCTTTTATTTATTGCTCACACTTTTTTTAAGTGTTGTTCAAAGGAGCTAGCCATACATTCCACTTCATGTAGGAATTCAAAGTTTAACGGTCTCATTTATCAAATTCCAATTGTATATGAAGCATTTTTATGACTTGAATATTCTACCTCGACTTGTTCTCACTCTATTTTTGATAGCACTCTTTATTTTCCTTTGTTCAAGGTTTTCTTTTTCAACTCAACAGATTAGATAATTTTTCTTTCTTTGTAAATCAAACACTTACAACACATTGACCAAATTATCTTTGTATGTTCCATTAATACCAATGGTGTGGAAGAATCCTATTGCTATCATCAAGTGCAAGTAAAATTA
Source organism: Avena eriantha (assembly GCA_910589775.1). Lineage (NCBI taxonomy): Eukaryota > Viridiplantae > Streptophyta > Magnoliopsida > Poales > Poaceae > Avena > Avena eriantha. The sequence goes on along the minus strand of OU342742.1, from coordinate 352,072,069 downwards.
TACTCAAGCCATTCATATATCAAATAAGACAAACACAAACTCAAAATTGCTCCACATATAATAATAAACTCGGAATTTCATAAAAGGGATCGACTATTGCTGAAGGGAATTCTAACGATGAAAAGTTATTTCTAGTTTAAACTAATGTGAAAATAGTAATAAAAACTTATAAGATATATTACAAGGTCTTAAAGATCTCCCCAAGCTTGGAATCAAGCCAGGCTAGATCAAATAATCCATTGCGATTATTTGATACCGTGATTATTGTAGACCACTGTGGTGCCATAACATGTAACACCGCGGTGCGTAGCTTCTTATTGGTATCCTCCAAAGCGGTGATGCGGCTTTGGAACCTGCGCAAATCAGATTGCAAGGTGTCCACCTTATCCGCGAATTTAGTCATCAATGGGATAAGATCATCTTTGTTCTCTATCTCCTTGAGACGGTGACAGACTTCGACGCGATGAAGTGGCTCCTGCTTCTGATATATCTCCATCGCTCGCACGCAATACTTGGTCTTGGGAACAACTTCCTCTTCCTCATCCATTATTGATGGATCGGGGAAGTGGAAACCGTACCTCCACTCTTCTTGAGGCTTCACCCTCATACGAGTACCAATAGTAGGCTTCAAGAGTGGCGCTGTTGCTCCATTGCTAGCACCTGTACCAAGATTAGGTAATTCCTTATGCTTGTGCGACCTGGGGTCCGTGGCGATGAACTTGACCGTCTCCACATGCTCTTTTCCATGCCGCTTGCGACCTTCTCTCTCTTATTGAGCCCTCTTCATTTGCCGCCCAATTGATCTCCGGTGGATCATAAACATCGCGACAGATGTAGATGTCGCTCACTTCATCGGTATCACTATTGTAGTAGCTTGGCTAGACGTACTCCTTGTACTTCGGGCTAAACCTCTCTATTTCCTCGTCGTCGTCCTCCATGGATGGGCTGCTAGAGCGGTCCCTGGAAGGAGTGACAAGAACCAAGGGGGAAGGAGCAATGACACCCAAGGGTTTTCCACAGCCTGGGGCGAGATTCCTGGAGATTATGATTAGAGAGAGACAATAGTAGTATATAAGGCGAGTCATAGGTCGGTAAAACTCGCGAGAAACACCAAATTGTTGCCCAAGAAAACAAATCTCAATGAAATAGGGAAAGAAATTACGGATTTGGAAGAGTCCTGCAGTGTAACGACCAACTATACGGGCGCGACCCGTATAGCTCTGGCCGTATAGTTGGTTCCGGGCAGATATTTCCAAATATCTCGAGTCTAGGTCGGTTAAGTAACGACTTGGAACCGACAATGACGTTTTTTTAGAATAACGAAAAGGCAAACGAAAAACGTCTGGTAGTTTAACGACCAACTACTAGGCCGGAATATTGGCCCCGGTCGTGTAACGACCGTATAGATACATACATCAAAATCAAAAGTGCCTGAGAGTTTAACGACCAACTATACGGCCATAATTATTTCATCTGGTCGTATAGTTGTGCCCGTATAGTTCCAGACATCAAAAACAATTTCTCAAAGAAGATACATAGAGTTTAACGACCAACTATATGACGGGAGCTTCCTCTCCGGTCGTATAGTTCCGCCCGTATATTTGGTAAAAACCCTCAAAAACTTCAGAAAACCACAAGGAATTCAAAGGCAGAAATTTTAGGAGTAAAATCTATGAAAATAAATCACTTATTGGAGTAAGAACACTTACCTTGATCTTACCGTTTACTTATTTGGGGATGAAAAACTCCTCCAACAACAAAGGCCTCCTCTCTTTTGAAGGAATTGACCTTAGTCCAGTGAATAATTCTCGTAAACGAAAATCACCTGGACTAAAGTTCCTCTTAATAAGATTAGTGTCTTACTGGGCTAACATGGACACTGCATCCAATGTTTTTATTTCTTGCCTCTACATAATCTACAACTCAAATTCTTGAAGTGAAAGAATCCAGTGGAGCAGTCTTGGCTTATGGTCTTTCCATCCAAGGAGTTCTTTTAAGCCATCACGATCCGTATGAACTCTTACTTTTGCATCAACTAAATAAGAGCAAAATTTATCACAAGAGAAAAATACAGCAAAAAGTTCCTTTTCTTCCCTAGGATAATTCTTTTGAGCACCAGTAAGAGTTCTACTAGCATGATGTATAATATTAAATATGCGACCAATGTGTTGTCCCAGAGTTACTCCGACAACATCATCACTAGCTTCACATATTAAGTCAAAAGTCATATCCTAGATAGGAGGTTTAATAATAGGAGCATGGGATAAAGCATTCTTAAGTTTATTAAAGGCTATAAGACATTTATCATCAAAATTAAATCTTACTCCCTTTTGCAGGAGGTTAGTCAAAGGTTTAGATATTCCAGAGAAATTTCTAATGAACCTTCTATAATAACCCACATGACCAAGGAAACTTCTTATACCCTTAATATCTCTAGGTTGTGGCATTCTCTCTATGGCCTCAACCTTAGCTCTATCCACTTCAATTCCCTTACCTGATACCTTGTGTCCGAGGACTATAACTTCTTTGACATAAAATGGCACTTCTCCCAGTTTAGAACAAGATTGGTTTCTTCACAATGTTGCAAAACTCTTTTGAGATTATCCAAGCAACTAGTAAATGAACTTCCATAGAAAAAAAGTCATCCATAAATACTTCCATTATTAGTTCTATAAAATCCGCAAAAATAGTAGACATGCATCTTTGAAAAGTAGCTGGAGAATTACATAAATCAAAAGTCATACATCGGTAAGCATGTAAACCATAAGGACTAATGAAAGTTGTTTTAAGTTGGTCATCCGGATGAACAACTATTTGAGAAAAACCAGAGTATCCTCGAAGTAGCAAAAATGAGTGTGGTTTGCTAACCTTTCTAAAGTTTGATCTATGAATGGTAAAGGGTAATGATCTTTCCTAGTTTCTTTATTCAATTTCCTAAAGTCTATGCACATCCTATGCCCAACAATAGTTCTAGTAGGTATCAATTCATTGTTTTCATTAGGAACAACAGTAAAACCGCCCTTCTTAGGGACACAATGAACATGACTTACCCATTCACTTTATTTAACATGGTAGATTATACCTGCGTCCAGTAGGCGTACAATCTCATTTCTTACCACTTCTTTCATAATAGGCTTCAATCTTCTATTAAATTCCGCAACTGGTTTACACCTTCTTCCATGAATATTCGATGGACAGTTATCATGGGACTAATGCCCTTCAAATCATCCATTGAGTACCCAAAGGCCTTGCGATGCTCCTTGAGTATTTTCATGAGTTCTTCTTATTCTTCTCCTGAAAGTTTAGCACTATCAATAATAGGAAATTTATTTGTATCATCTAAAAACCTATATTTAAGATTATCTGGTAGAGTCTTGAACTCCGGGGGTGGTAATTCCTCGTCCCCTCTCTTTTATGGCTCTTCAAAAGCCTCATCAGTTGGAGGCCCTATAATGGGAAGTGAATCGAGTTCATCTTCTAGTTCTTCTAGGGACTTGTTCTCCATAACTATTTATTCATAATTTGAGTCTTCATTTATTTCCTCTTCTTGATTACTAAAGAAAAGAGCTGCCATTTGCTCGATAGTTTTCTCTTTCTCTTCTTCTTGTATTTGTGGAGGCCTGTCTTTAAATTTGGAAAAGTGGAATTCCTTTTCTGCCCCCCAAGCTTAAGAGACACAATCTCCTTTTTGAAATCAACATAGGCACCTACATCACTCAAAAAGTTTCTTCCAAATATAACTGGGCTAAGAGTGTCAGCTGGCATATCAATAACTACAAAATCAATGGGAAAGTTTTTGTTGCAAATTGTGACAGTTGCATCTTCAACTACTCCCATCGGAATTCTAAGATTTTTATTAGCTAACATGATTGTCATGTCAGTATTTTCAATTGTAGCCAGTTATATTTCTTCTTTTATTTCTAGATAGAAATCATAAGATATAACATTAACTTTGGTGCCAAGATCACATAAATCATAATGTGAGGTTTCTTTAAATATGCAGGGAAGAATAGGCTTACCCACATCTTTTACCTTTGTTTTACCTTCAACCAATACGGAAGTCTCTTCGTCAAGTTCAACTATGTTATAATGCGCGTACATAGCCATAATTACTTCCTTGGTTACCTCTTCATATTTTGTTTCTTCCAGATGTTCTACAACTTCCGGTATAATTTCTAGTTCCTTCTTTTCCTGTGCTCCTTTGACCTATTCATATTCAATAATATGCTTTTGTGCAGTGTTAGGGAAAGGTATCTCATATGTTGGCTCTAGGGAGGCTAGTGTTGCTTTAACTTCTCATTTCTTCTCAAGTTCAGGTGGTGGATCATACTTGACCAAACCCTCTTTTGGAGCTTTGATATGTTCTATAAAAGGTTTAACAACTTGCAACACAAGATCTGAATCCAAATAAAGTTCTTTAGATAACTATTTAACATGGACTTTTTATTATAGTCATGAATACAATCATGTTCTATTTCTATGCCTCCTTCACTTCCTAGACCAAAATTCCATGAAACTCTATGATCGTGAATTCCATTAAGTAAAGCTCAAGCTTTATCTATAGGAAGATTCATAAAGGATCCTTCGACGAAAGAGTCTAGTTCATCTTTATTAGGTTCAATTAAACCGCTAGAAAAGATATGCAATAAATACCATTCAAGCAAATCATGATGAGGACATAGGGGAAGTAAATCTTTAAATCTGATATAAGCTCTTGCTAGTCCTTCATTAGAACGGTTCTTCCAAGTCATTATAAGACGCTTGATTCCAAAAGATTTTGATAATGGGTAATATTTTGCTAGAAATTCACAAGCTAGATTATCCCAAGTAGTAGTGGCTTCTGGGGTAGAGATCTATACCATGAGAGAGCTGTACTAGTCAAAGTCTGACTAAAAGTTTAACCCTTACCTCATCAGCAGTATATCACGTTAATTGAAAAGTGCCACATATCTCTTTAAAAGATGCAATATGCTCATATGGATCAGGATCTTCTTCATCTCCAGTAAATTGTTTCTTGTGTAGAATACCAAGTAATAGAGGATTTATTTCAAACCCCCTTGTCTTCTTATTGGAGTTGTCTCTTCTATAAATATCATAGGGCTTCACAAAATGGTTGAGTGGGTTAGCACTAGTCATATGCTCAAACTCCATCATGTTGGTGGAAACCTATAACTCAAAACAAAACTTAGCAAGACAAAAATAAATAAGAAAAAACTAAAAGACCTACAACTCTTAGCTCCCCGGCAATCGCGCCAGAAAATAACTTGATGACTGCAAGTGCACAGATCATTTGTAGCTAGTTTAGAAATAAAGATATCGATCCCACAAGGAGCAGGAGTCTGAAGTATAATAACTCTTGAAATAAATATTACACTAGTAATGCTTAATAAAGTTCTAAGTGACAAGATAAAATGCGAGTATTGCGTAAAAAGGTGTTTTTGGGTTTTGGGTATAAGAGCCACAATAAGTAAAGTAAAACAACTGAATACAAAAAGTAAGTATCGTGTATGTAAGAGAGATTGGAACTGCAATAGGGAAAAAGGCATTCTCAGGGAGTAGCGAATTCACCACTAGCATTACAAGGAGATAAGGTAAAGATTATTATCATGAACATTCTCAACTATGTATGTGTGGGAGGAACTCCGTATTTGGACAAATAGGCAACAACTGCTGGTCACATCATCCTCATAACCACATCAGTCAACAATCGACATCAATCAAATTACTGTGCTACTAAGGGACGTAATCTCGTAGAACGTATCCCATGGCACGGATAGTGTCCCGTGAGTTTTCTCGATTTCCCAGGTTGATAGTAAGGAGTGCCAACAGCTTTATAGTCACTGTAAGTGCTAACACACATCCGTCTACCAACAAGTAGTTCCCTCCATTAAGTCCCCATGAGAGGCAAATATTGAGAGGTCGACTTCTCTCAACATCAAGATGAAGACAATCTAACACATGGTCATAGCGATGAATATCATAATAAACTTTATCTTATTTCAATCTCATACTAGGGTTTCTCCATCTCCCCAAGAACTAATGATCTACTCAGACATGGAGACAATTAACATCATGGCAATAACAATGGGATCTATCATTGATAAATAGTACTTGTATAAATCCACAACGAGTACGGAAATTACAACAAGATCTAGACAAGATGTAGATGGGATGGATGGAGATGGTGGTGATGCAGCGGTGGATGATGAATATCGATGCCTTAGCCTCCCGGCAGGGCGGAGATAGATCCCCGGTAGACGAGTTCCCCCTCCATATGCCTTCCGGAGGTGAGGTTTTTGTGATTTCTGGGTGTTTTGTATGTCGTCTCTCTAGTTGAACGGGGTGAAACTATTTGAGGAGGCGGTGGCAGTGCCAACTATACGACGGGAACTATACGGCCGGAAAATTTATTCCTGCCGTATAGTTGGTCGTTAAACCGTCTGTCTCCCTTCATTGCTTCGGGTTTTCTTCTGGTATTATTAATATTTCCCAAATAAGCGATTTACACTATTTTTTACTCCTTTTCTCCTTAGTACAACTGCTTCAAGAATTGTGTCCATTGTATCCATCATCTGTCCTGATCCTGGTGAAACCGGACATAAAATGTGCGTGGGAGCATCGTAAAATACCAATATCCTACATCTAAAATGCAAAATAACAATATAAAACACGATGCAAATATGCACTCATCATCTCATCGTAGTCAACTCCTTGATTTTTCGAAACCCCTTTGCGATAAGCCGAGCTTTGTAGATGGTCACATTACCATCAAACATGAGTTTTTCTTTTGGAAATCCATTTATTCTCAACGGCCTTTTGGCCGTGAGGTAAGTACACCAAGGTCCAAACTTGGTTTTCGTACATGGATTCCATATCGGATTTCATGGTTTCTAGCCATTTGTTGGAATTCGGGCTCATCATCGCTTCTTCATACGTTGTAGGGTCATATATTTCATCAACCATGAAATTCATAACATGATTTCAGTATAGTTCAGGAGCTGCGCGTGTCCTGCTTAACCTGCGAGGTTCAGTAGTGTCGTCTTTCGGAGTTTCATGATCATTATGATTAGTTCCCTCTTCATTCGGTGAAGTTAACTCCAAAACAATTTCTAGCGCTGCGCCACTTGCTGTTTCATGAAGAGAAGGTTCAATAACCTCTTCAAGTTCTACCTTATGACTACACATGCCTTTCGTGAGAAACTCTTTCTCTAGAAAGGATTCATTCTTGGCAACGAAAACCTTGGCCTCGGATCTATGATAGAAGGAATACCCAATTGTTTCTTTAGGGTATCCTATGAAGGTGCATTTTTTTGCTTTGGGTTCGAGTTTATCACGTTGAAGTTGCTTCACATAAACATCGCAACCCCAAACTTTAAGAAATGACATCTTATGTTTGTTTACAAACCATAATCCATACGATGTCGTTTCAATGGATTTATACGGTGCTCGATTTAAAGTGAATGCAGCGGTTTCTAGTGCATAACCCCAAAATGATAGTGGAAAGTCGGTCAGAGACATCATAGATCGAACCATATCCAATAAAGTATGATTACGACGTTCCGACACACCATTACATTGTGGTTATCCGGTAGGTGTGAGTTGTGAAACTATTCCACAATCTCTCATGTGTGTGCTAAACTCGTAACTAAGATATTCACCTCCACAGTTAGATCATAGAAATTTAATCTTTATATTACGATGATTTTCCACTTTATTCTGAAATTCCTTGAACTTTTCATAGGTTTCAGACTTGTGTTTCATCAAATAGATATACTCGTATCTACTCAAATCATTTGTGAAAGTAACAAAATAACGATATCTACCTCGCGCCGACACACTCATTGGACCACATACATCTGTATGTATGATTTCCAATTAATCTGTCACCTGTTCCATTGAATCGAAAAACGACATTCTAGTCATCTTGCCCATAAGGCATGGCTCACATGTATCAAATGATTCAAAATCAAGTGATTCCAAAAGTCCATCAGAATGGAGTTTCTTCATGCGTTTAATGCCAATATGACCTAGACGGCAGTGCCACATGTATGTAGATATATCATCATCAAGTTTAATACTTTTAGCATCAACATTATGAATATGCGTAACACTATTATCAAGAGCCAACATAAATAAACCATTCATCACAGGTGCATGACCATAAAAGATATTATTCATATAAATGGAACAACCACTATTTTCGGACATAAATGAATAACCACTTTGCATGAAACATGATCCGGATACAATGTTCATGCTCAGTGTAGGCACCGAATAACAATTATTTAGATTTATCACTAATCCCGATGGTAGGTGGAGAGGAAGCGTTCCAACGGTGATCACATCAACTCTTGATCCATTGCCGACACACATCTTGACCTCACCCATTGCTAGTGTTCGCATGTTCCACAACCCCTGATTCGAGTTACATATACTAGAAACCGATCCAATATCAAATACCTAGGCGCTACTGCGAGTACTAGTCAAGTACACATCAATAACATGTATATCATATATACCTTTGTTTGCCTTGCCGGCCTTCTTGTCCGCCAAATACTTGGGGCAGTTGCGCTTCTAGTGGCCAGTCCCGTTACAATAGTAGCACTCGGTATCAGACTTAGGGCTAGCCTGGAATTTATTTTTAGGCGCGGCAACAGATTTGCCGCCCTTCTTTCCCTTCTGCTTACCCTTCTTGTCTTTCTTGAAACCGATGGTCTTATTGATCATCAACACTTGATGTTATTTCCTAATCTCCACTTCTGTAGTCTTAAGCATTGACAAAAGCTCGGGGAGAGACTTCTTCATGCCCTGCATATTATAGTTCATCGCGAAGCTCTTCTAGCTAGGTGGTAGAGATTGGAGAACACGATGTATGCCTAAGTCAATAGGAACCGTTATTCCCAAAGACACAAGCTTATCAGCGTACCCAGACATTTTGAGTACGTTCTCACTAACGGAGCTATTCTCTTCCATCATGAAGCTAAAGAACTTTACTAAAGCATTATAACTCTCTAAAGTAGCATGGGTATCGAAAATCATTTTCAATTCACCTATGGTATCAAAGGCATTGCCATTTTCGAAACGCTTTCGAAGTTCCGGCGCTAACCCATATAGTATGCCGTAATGAACTAAGTTGTGGTAATCCTGACAAGTCAAATAGACATTCTTTTCCTCGTCAGGGGCATCAGGAGCTGGTGGGGGGCCTAGTGGCGCTTCTAGCACATATTGCTTTTGTGTAGCAGTGAGGAGAGTCCTCAAATTCATGTCCCAGTTGGTAAAGTTGCTACCATTTGCTGCATGTTTCTCTTTCTCCATGAACACATTGAAATTAAAAGCAGTTGGTGCCATCTACAACAGAATTTGTAAAGTTTATACTAAGTTTATGATAGATCGAGTTCAACCAATCAAATTATGAATGAACTCCCACTCAAGAACAACACCCCTCGTGTCTTTTTGGTGATTACATGAACCAAATCCACTACACCAAGTCCGATCATCATGTGAGTCGGTGTAGCTTCAAAGGCAAGCATCTATATGGGCTTCATATCAACTATATGACTCATGCTTAACCTTTCGGTCCGTGTTCTGAGGCCATGTCTATACATGCTAGGCTCGCCAAGTAAGAACCTTAGTACTCGCGTGTGTAAAAGTGTCTTACACCTGTTGTATGAAAGCGTAGAGTCGAGTACACCCGATCATCACGTGATGTCTCAAAACACGATTCATAGAATGGTGCATACTTAAGGAAGAACACAATTTTTATCTTGATATTTAAATGAGGGATCATCTTATAATGCTAGTAAAGCACCAATCAAGCAATATAAGATGCAAACATCAAATGTGTAAAGTGAAATGATATGGTTCTTGCACTTGATCACTATCATGTGCATTGTGGTATGATCTTTATAATTCCTTTTTGTGTAAGGCCAAGGTCTATGGAACTTACACGTTAGGTGTGTTGCAATAGTATCAACTATACATCAACTTAAAACATTACCATATCATGACACCAGCCCAGCAAGGATCTAAACTAGATGCTTCTAATTTATCAATTGCAAGTTTTACGTGTCTTAGCGCTTTCGAAGATAGAACCGTTCTTACCTACGAACATGGAACCACAACGATGATAATCAAATTATTAGCAACCCGTCATAAAACAGATATTGACTGCAGTAGGAGAGATAGACACCCGCTAGCCACTTATGCAAAACTAGTTGCATGTCAAGCATGGAACATGTCTCATGTGCGAGGACATGTAGAGTTAGTCCGGGACGCTTCATCCCACTATGCCACCAATATCCAAAATACATGAAAGCAGCAATAACATAATCATCATCACCCACATACTCATATGTCTACTACCCATGCAAAGCATCTATGCATAGATCAGGCTCTGATACCACTGTTGGGTTTGCAACATAGAAAATAAAGTTTTTCCTACGATGGGAACTATTATACGCCATGATCTATCTACTAGATACACGCAATGGGTGGATATAAATCCATAGAGAACACACCCTCGAAGAACAACAAAGCTTTGTTAACGAGATGGAACTCATGGATGATGTAGTCAGACGCTTGCTGATCTCAAGATTGTGTGGAAGTCCTAGCGCTGCAAATCAGCAGCGCATCCATCCTCGCACACATGTTCAGGCCACCGAACAACCTCCACCTCCTTGCTCCAGTGATTTCGCAGAAGCAGCAACTCCTTCTAGACGAAATTCCACCGGGAACATGTATCTTGCTAATCCGAGACCATGGGGGAATAATTCTATAAGGGGAGAGAGATCCTTCACGAGGAGGTGTGAGTGTGAAGGAGTGAGAGGGGGGCCTTTTATAGGAGAAGGGGGGTGCCCCTCCCCATGGCCAGCGCCCCATGGGGGTGCCCCTTCACCTCCTTCATTCATGTGGTGGTAACCCCTTGACATAAATATGTGCCTTCATATGCTCTATTAAAGTCTCCACTTTAAATGCATTGAATTTCTCCAAATTTAATGATATCTCATTTAATAAAACTCTTTTATTAATTTTATTCAGAATTTTGTTAATTACTTTAATTAACAAACATTCACATAAAACCCCCTGTAACATTTCAATATCACATGCAGAACCAATTTCAGCAATTTCACCTGAAACAATTTCTGTGTCTTTTGAAATAATTCCAATGCTTTTCAATTCTTTCATCTAGAACATATTTGCTCCAAATGGTGTTTGGCAACCCTTAAGTCTGTCACCCTACGGTTCGCGAATAATGTAGACATGATTGAGACCCCTCTCAGATCAATAATCAGAAGCGGGGCCTGGAGATCCATACTGACTCCCACACATTCAACGATGACTTCTATGATCGAGAGAAAATTTAATGATAGTAACTAAATCCCTTTGTCTTGCGATATATTAGATGTCCAGATTCGATCATCAGTATCTCAATACTTAGTTTAAGTTCGTTACTGACATGCACTCTTTTCTCATTCCCGTGATATAATATTCTAGTGATCACATCACTTGCTTTCAAGCTATCTTAATGTGATATCACCGAGAGGGACCAGAGTATATCTATCAGTCATCAGGATTGACAAATTCCACTCATGATCTATGAGCCTCAACATAACACCTTCGGAATACCCGAACCCATCTTTATAGCCACCCTATTACAGTGTGACGTTTGATGTTATCAAAGTATTCTTCCGGTGTTAGCAATTAACATGATATCATGGTCTAAGGATAAAGATTACTTCGTAATGCTATAGCAATATAAACATAATGAATTCAATCATAATGCTATACTTCAGATGAATGTTCATCACATCATTCACCAATGCTGTGACCTCGTTATTAACAACATCCAATGTCCATGATCAGGAAACCTTGATCATCTTGTTAATCAACGAGCTAGTTTATAGAGAGGCATAACTAGGAAGTTTCTATTTGTTTATTAAACACACATGTATTAAGGTTTCCGTATTAATACAATTATAGCATTCAAAATAAACATCTATCATATACTTGGAATACATATAATAACAACTTTATTATTGCCTCTCATGGCATATTCCCTTCAAGTTTCATGGTTTTTCCCTCAATGCAAATGAAAATGATGTCTATTCCATGTCAACTTCTAAGGATGGATGCTGTATTCCGAGCAAAATATAAAAATTACATTTTTAGCACATTCCGAATCACTTTCCCTCTAAGTGGATTTGGAAAAGCAAGTGTATATCAAAACACAAATTCTTTGCCTGGCTGATTCTTCATGATAGAATTAATACAAAAGATATGCTAGTTCGAAGACACTAGAATGTTACGGATAATAACAGTTGTGTTTTATGCCCGTGCCATGCTATTGAAGATTGGTCTCACCTATTTTTTGAATGTAACTTTAGTGTATGCATATGGAACTATCTTCAGATCTATTGGGGGTCTGGTTCAAGTCCGGAGATGTTAAAGCAAGCCAAAACCAGTTTTAGAGGGCCATGTTGTGTGGAGATCATCATTATTGCTTGCTGGCATATTTGGAAGTAGAGGAACAATTATATCTTCAAAGGCATAAGACCCACCTTTAGATCTTGGAAGGCTGGTTTTATTTATGACATCTCTTTGCATAAGCATAGAGTTAAGACAGATGTTTTGCCTCTTTTGTTAATATGGATTGACAATCTCTGTATTTAGTTTTTTACCTTTTGTATATAGTTCTCTAGTTTAGTTTCCTTTTTTCTCTTCATGTATGTACATAAAGACTTGTGGTTAGTTCAATAAAAGGCTGCAGGGGTCTCTCCTGCAGTAGTTAAAAAAAGTTTGGTGGAAGTCATGGATTAGATCTCCGACTACAACAAGTCGATCATTGAGGGACTCACATGAAGGTGCATCCGAAAATTGAGCTGTCCTCTTAAAAGACAAGATAATTAAGTCTGGCAAATTAAGTTAGAAAACATCGAAGCAGGAAAATGTATGGCATTGGCAACAAACTTACCAAAGATGGTTTCATCTACTTTGGTTTTCTCTTCCCTCAAACTCCAGAGTTCTTCCCAAAATGCTTGGGTAGTATCAGCTTGCCTGTCCATTTCCGCCTTTAAATCTTTGATTTCTTTGTCTTGGCGGGAAATGTTTGGTAATGCTCTTCAGTGGCCATGTTGCTGGATTTGAGAATATTGCTGACACTATGTTCGTGGTAAGCCTTAAGCTTTATAAGTTTAGATCACAATTTGACATTCTCCACCTCCAAGACCTTGAAGTTTTCTGCCTCCTCCACAAGTTTGCAGGATTGATTCAGCAAGCCTAGAATGTCAAAGGAAAAGTTAAAGTCAAATCAAAGTTCGGCACATAAATCAAGCATTAAATAGGAGAGACGGAAATGTTTACGTTCCGCCTCATCCTACTCAACCTTCAGCTGTGCATTTTCAAGCTGGACAACTTTGACCTCTTTCCGCTTATTGCATACATTCTTCAACAATTCCAGGTTGTAATATTTAATTTTTGGTAAGTCAGAATAGTAACAAAGAGTTAGAAGTCTACGAAGACTCGGTTTGTTATTTTAACTAAGTTAAATTCTAGCATGAGCCTTGGGGCTACACTACTTCGTTCTTTGGCATCCTAAAAAATAACAAACTCGGATTTTTTGCACTTCAAGTTCCTATCCGACTTCATGCTTGGGGGATAGAGGATATACGTAAAGACAGTAAAAAGAGTCAAAAAGAGACTTACAATGTGCTTACGATGCAGCTTGTTGAGGATGGTGTTGATCTTAGCAGAAACCTTCTCGGCTAAGGTTAAAGGCTGTATTTGTGGAGGCAGAACTCCGCGAGCCCTTTCTTTTGTCTCGAAGATGAATCTGACCTAGCAAATCTTCAATCGAGGGATCATTGTAGGGGTTCTGCGTATGAAAAAAAATAGATTTTACCCTACGCCCCTGAACCCCTGATGTTGCCAGGACCTATCTATTAGTAATGCTGTAACAAGAGGAGCTTTTCGCTAACTTACCCTTGAAGACCGAAAATCGTTGTCAACGCTCACGAGAGCATGGTTGAACGAGCTGAAGCCGACCTCAAGGTCGTGATGAAGTCCTTGCGCTCCTGTGGCTCCAACGACTTGAGTGCCTCAAGTGTGACACCTCGCGGGGAGTTACACACATCCGGTGCCTGACGATGACTCCCACTTCCCCGATCCAGCAGCAATTGCGGAAGTAGAGCTCCTGGATCCGAATCCCTCAGCGCGGCGGTGCTCCACAGTGAAGATGTCTCTCGTTCGTGCAGTCCGAACTTGGGACCACGGTCACGAGAGAGAGAGAGAGAGAGAGAGAGAGAGAGAGAGAGAGAGAGAGAGAGAGAGAATATCAATTGGAGGTCTCCCCAAAAGTGAGGAAACCTTTATTGAATATTGTGTGTATTTATCTGGCCAAATACCCCCACTATATATAGGGGGAGGGGAGGTACTACCTCCCTCAAAGTCCCGGGGTGGGACTAAAGGAGAGGGAGAGGGGGGCGTCGCCGGCTAGCCCTAGTGGGCCCCGTGTGAGGGGAGGGGGCTTTGCCCAGCTGACCACCCCCTTGCCCCTTCTCCCCTCTTGCCTTTCCCTAATGGGCACTCTTCCCTCCAGAATTGGCCCATTAAGCCTTTTGACCTTTAAATTGATTTTCTCTTTTATTAAATAATTATGAATAAATGATTAAATCAATATTTAACATTCATTCACATATTATTCAATCTCCGTGGTTATGGAACACCTTCCATCTCCACTCCGGACATCCTCCGGACTTACCGAAACCCTTCCAGTTTTCTCTCTACTATTCTTTGGCGATTCTACCGACCTATAAACACTCTATAAGCATCATCAAACCCTTAAGTGTGATACCCCACGGTTCGGGAACACTCCAGACATGGTCAGGACACTCCTGGACCAATGATCGACAGAGGGACCTGGATGGCCATGTGACCCCTATGCATTCCACGAAGATATTTTGTCGGTTGAACCGGGACAATCGTGTCTTATTCCCTTTGTCTCTCGACACTCACATTGCACGAGATCTGATCAATGACATCACCATGTCATGTTCAATCTCGTTTCTGAACAATGCTACTTGACTCGTTCGACAAGTGATACCCCTGTGATCAAATCACACGTTGTGCAGCTATTGGATATAACTTCTCCGAGTGGGCCCTTGAGTATCTTTTCATCACGTGGACGGAAAAATCCTGCTCTTGGCATATATTGCCTCTACAGTTCCTCCGAATACCTGAACACACCTTTATTGTCACTGTATTACTAAGTGACGTTTGATGCTATCTCAGCATTCTCGGGAGACAGTGATTGATATAGCCTCACTGTCTAAGGAATAGTCTACGAGGATCCATTTCTAATCATCATAACTTGGACTTCGTGACATGATCGGGTCATGATGTTTAGGTTGGGTATTGGTTCATCATCTCATTCTTAGAATGAGTTGATTCCATTTCCAACTAGCATAAATGCCACATGATCAGGAAACTTGATCATCTATTGACCAATGAACCAGTGACTAGAGTTTCATTAGGAACCCCTGGTTGTTTATATATCACACGTGTATTGATGTTTCCTCTCAATACAGTTATAGCATGATATAAGACTTAATCATAAAATTTATGAAATATGATAATAATCCTTATTATTATTTGTCTCTAGGGCATATTTCCAATAACCATTACCCTTAGAGGGTTCACCCTTATCTATTTTCGAGTCACCAGTGGTGACATCGGTTTGTGAACTGGTGTTCACTGGCTCTTCATTTTGAGCCTCAGCCTCTCTAGTGCATGGAGATGGAATATCCTCCGGCACTGATGATATCTTGATGTTAGGAGTCAGAGGAGCGGTGGTAGGAGAAGTCAAGTTTAACTTCTGCTGGTGCAGCGTCTTCCCAGATTTCTCCTTCCCCTTCACGAATGGTTTAGCTCTGAATCGTAAGATATACACTATTATGATTCAGAAAGAATATAAACAAAAATACAAGTTATGATGGAAGAACTTACTTCTTGACGACTGGAAGCCTTCACGGGCTAGCCAAAAAACTACAGGCTTATGTTTTCTGGTAATCACCTCTGACAATTCCACTAGCTCCTCTTCCTGGTCAAGAGAAATTAGATCTTCTGGTGGATAGCCCTTGATATGAGAAAGCTCCAACTCAGGGAGGTTAGTAGGCTGAAAATCGGAAATATCTCAGCATTGTAGAATGATAAAATATGAAGATGAATATAAAAGCAACAGGTGAGAGTCGAAATACTTACCAGGACCAGGGGATTCTCTACAGTATACAAGTGCATGGAGATCTCTGGGACTTTCTTGTTAACCCGTTGGTTGATCAACCACTAGATCCGGGTCTTGTAGTCCTTGGAGGTAATTTGAAGTGGGATGACTCTCAAGATGTCGTATCTATCGGAAGTAAACAAGTGCATCAGCCGGTCCCCGTGGTACTGCAGAGGTTGAATCTAACATTCTAACCAGCATTGAACAAGGTCAAATCCCCTCAGTCCTTTGTTCTTCATCAAAAACTCAATCTGCCATTTGGAATAGATTAGATCTTCAATAAAAACCAGCACTTCTGCATCCCAAGATTCTCGGTAGGTTGTAGCACCATCAATGAAAGCTGGCAAACTTTCTAGCTTGTCGGGAGCCGGCATATCCTTGTGATAGAAGAGGTTGCTGGCCACTTAATCACTAGCTAAAACCTTAGGGTAGATTCGGTCTCTCCTAAGGACTAAGCTAAGAGTTCCGGGTAGGGAACACCGGTCGTGATAGAATTCTTCCGAGTACTAAAATAGTATCAGAAAAGAAGCAGACTTGGCTTGATGCTAGGAAACCCCTCATAGAGAGATACATGGGAACTAAGCTCTAACAAAGAATTCAGGGGCAGATTATGAAGCTAAACGCCGTAATGGTTGATTACCTCGGAAAAGAATTCCAATGGTGGAAGGCCGAGACCATGATCAATATGGGTCACGAAGTGAACCCGCTCGCCAGCACGTGGCATTGGGATGGCCTCGTTGAAGCAACGACGCCATGAGCTAGGGCGGAGGTAACCTTCATCTTCCATGTACTTGAGCTTCTCATTGTTGATGATGCTAGAGATCCAGATCCCGCGATAGCTCCTGTCCTTTGCCGCTGACGAAGATGCCGCGCCTGCCAAGCTAGATGAATCAGCCATCTCGTCGAAAATGGACCAAAAAGGGCGGTGTTGGTGGAGGAGAGAGAAGGAGATGTGGAGCGCAAGGTCTTGCGAGGAAGAATAAGTGCTGGAGCATTGGTGGAGAGAAGAATGAGGTTTTTTCCCTCTTGTAGCCCATTTGCACTAAGATTAGCAATTAATGCCCCAGATTTTCTCTAGGCGTCGTGGAACAGGAGGGGCAGCTTCCTCTCAAAGCCTCCACCGCCTGATGGCTATGAAATATAGCCATCCACGTCCACATTTAAACTGGATATTATTCATATTTTTGATGAAATATCTCTCTAAACCCTACCACTAATGCCTAATGATCAAAGGGGTATGCAATCCTTTCTTTCTATTTTTCCCTGCGCAGGTAATGACGTTTGATGATGGGAATCACTACATTAAATACAAAGATACGAGATTTCCAACAACTGGAAGAAAAGAAGAGTCATGGGTCGGAGGCAAACGCTTTAGCGACCAACTATACGACAAGAATAAAATTTCAGCCGTATAGTTGCCATCGACACCGCTAGGTCAAACAACACAACTTTCGTGAAGGGACCCCTATGTAAAGAGGCCTCGGGCGACGAGAAAAGAGCGCTCCTAGAAGCCATCAACCACCCCCAGATCTCCATCCACAACACCGAAGAGCCGCTAGAGGAATAGACTTAGATCTAATCTCTCCACCACCATAGCCATATTCCACCACTTGTAATAGTAAATCTCTTCTTCGATTGGCGACATTGTAAGACTATTGCTATCAATCTCATGATTTCCACTACAATGTTTATGATCTTTGATCTCATATCTATGTGTGAGTAATTCTTCTTGGGCTAAGGGCTTCGGCCTAGCCATGTAGCTTTTATACATGTTATTTATCATACATGGGATCATGTATTAGTTTGTATGACATGATGATTATTGTATCTTCTCTTTCCTCAATCTAAGGACTTGTCAGGTACCCAAGACCCCGAGTATTGAGACAGGTACAGGGAGTATGAGTAATGACTAATCTACAGGTTGGGAACCCTAGTGACAGAAGGGGTAGTACGGTTGTGTGTGCGGGAATTACTTGGGATCAACGGTGACGTCACTATGCATATCATTAGTTCTCTTTCTTCTATGGATGATAGTAGTAGGTTATTTCTATAAGCATTTGCGGAGGCAATAGCAATTATGGATGCACTGCCCACATATAATTTATCTTGCTCTAACAATTACATGCATACTTTATTTTTATCTTTTATTCCCATCAGATGTTTTGCACAGCTACTGGTCCGGTAAAAGATGAAAACTCTCGGTCCGGTAAAAACACAAAAGGAATTCTAAAACTCCTAAAGGTCCGTTAAAGTAACTTCACTACGCTTCTGCTTCCCGAGGATTCCATAAACCTAGGTCTACTAGGGAAAAAGAGCTATACTACATCCGTAATCCGGATCGAAGGTATCAACCCTTTTTCTGGCACCGTTGCCGGGGAAGCAATAGCTACCCTGGTGAGGTTAGTAGCAACCTTGCTAGTTTTAATTCTTGTTTTTCATTTTGTTAGTTTGCTTTCAGTCTTTATTTGAAAAACCAAAAAAATTAGTTAGTCTTTAAATTCTTGTTTTTATTATTATCATAAGTATCTATTTAAGAAAACCCAAAAACATAGGAAATATGGCTGAAAAGAAGCTTGGGGAGTTTGCAACTCCCAATAATGATTATTTCTGTACTCCTATTACTCAGCCAGCAAGTGCTGCTGATGACTATGAAATTAAGCCCCATTATTTAAGTTTGGTTGAACAGAATCAATTTGGAGGCTCTGCTATTGAGGACGCAGGTATGCACTTGAATACTTTAACTAATATGTGATATGATGTGCATAAAAGATGTTGACCCCGATGCTATCAAATTGCGCCTATTTCCTTGCTCTCTTAGAGGAAGAGCAAAAGAATGGTTGCTAGCTTTGCCTAAAAATACTATTACACCATGGGTGGGATGTACTTCTTTATTTATGACTAAATTTTCCCCACTTGCAAAGACTATGAAACTAAGATCTAATATTACTGGTTTTAGACAGGAAGAGCGTGAGCCACTAGAGCTTGCATGGGAGAGGATGAAAGAATGCTTAAGAAACTGTCCAGCCATGGGATGGAAGATTGGTTAATCCTCCATTTATTTTATAATGCTCTTAATCCTGTGTCTAAGTCTATGCTTGATACTGCAGCTGGAGGAACATTTATGGGTAAACATATTACCGAAGCAAAGCAGCTGCTAGACAATATGCAAGACAACCATGCCCAATGGCATGTGGAAAGATCAAACACGAAGAAGGTGAACTCCGTCTCACCACAAGAAAATGAAGAACTCAATGCTAAGCTGGATGAGCTCATATTAGCCATAAAAGGTAAGGAAACCCAGGTAAGAGCTATCCCAAAAACTAATATTGAAGAAGTAGACTTCATAGCTCGTAATTATTATAACCCTGCTTGGAAGAAAAATTATAATCCTAAATGTCAGAAACACTATTCTAATCCTGCAGATAACTCTAATAATAATATGGGACCAAGTATTGGTAGTCTCCAAGAAACACTTAAATCTTTGATAGACTCACAAAATGAGCAAAACAATATTCTTGTTAAAATAATGGAGAACCATGATGCTATGCTTGGTAAATTATCTAACCAAGCTGTAAGTTTGAGGAATTATTTGCAGGCCCTCCAAGAAAGGACGGGGATTGTTGAGGCACAGCTAGGTAAGGTAACCGAAAGTCAAACTCTCATTCTAGCTAAATTTGCAGGAAAAGCTGAGCCCAATCATGTTGAAGACCTCAAAATTATGAGAATCCAATGGGAGGAGCCTGAAGAACTTGATTATAGTAATGCTCCCTCACCAAGTTACAATGTTGAAGATCTTGTAAAAAGGAGCAACATTAAGATTCCTGTGAGTGAAGGAAATGATGAAGTATCAACACTTAGTTAATCAGGTAGCAATAAAGGTACGTGAGCTTGAAGAAGAATATAAGAAAATTGCTGAAAAATTACCTTTTAAGCTTGGTGATATATTTGAACCTACTGTTAAGATTAAAATTGGGACCAATGAGATAACTGCACTTTGTGATCTAGGTGCAAGCATTTCAACAATTCCAAAGACTCTTTTTAATAAGTTAAATCTTGGATCTTTTGAAATCACCGAGTTAAAACTACATCTTGTAGATTCTACCTACAAACAAGCAGTAGGAATTAAGGAGAATACTTTAGTTTACATTAAACGATGTCCTTATCTTATTGATTTCGTTATTGTTGACATGCCTGAAGATGCTACTGCTCCTATTGTATTAGGTCGTCCTTTCTTAAGAACTATTAAGGCTTTGATTAATCTCCATTAAGGGAACGTGAATCTTCAATTGCCTGCGCGGGATCCATTTGTTATTCATTTCACCAGGAAGAAGAAAGCCAAGCATGATAATAAGAGGCCATCAATCTGAAGGCCAACTATTTTGGAGTGGGTGTTCCTCTCATCTGGCCTAAGTGAGCAACATCAAGGTCAAGTTATTGACCATAAAAGAGCACTGCATGTGAGGCAACCCATGTGAAATAAAGGTTTGAGTAAAGTTTTTAAGTTTTAGTTTAAGTTTATGTTTAATAAAGAGTGCTAGAAAACTCCAGTTGAGGAGAAGAAGTTCGGTAGTACTAAAAATCCTGTTATATACATGCTGTTTTGTTGGTCGATAATTTTAATTGTCAACTCTCTATCAAAAACAAGGTATTTCGCTAAGTTTCAATATAAGAAGTAATTCTCGAAGAAACGGAATTTTTTTGATGGGTACAGAGATTTTAACGACCAACTATACGACGATAATAAAAATTCTTGCCTATAGTTCCGGCCGTATAGATACTTGTGCCATCGACAATTTTTCTTTCAAAAGTACTGATGGTTTAACGACCAACTATACAGCGGGAATAAAAAATCCGGCCGTATAGCTCCGGTCATATAGATATCGATGCTTTCATACAAATTCTTTCCTAGGTACAGACGGTTTGATGACCAACTATACGGCGGGAACAAATTGTTCTGGCCGTATAGCTGCGCCTCTAGGTGAAACCCTAAAATTTTGATAGCGGGCCAACTATACGTCGGGAACACAATGTTCCGACCATATAGTTCCTCCCGTATAGTTGAGTTCGACCACAAAAACGCCACGGGAGGTACTTACAACTCGAAAAACTTCAATCCTTTTTCTTTCTTCTACCTCCAAACTCTCTCAAAACCTCAAGAGATCTTCATCTCTACTCAATTTCGTTCGATTTCCTCGTACACAAGTGATCTCCGATATGTTTCTCCTTCGATCCTCCAATTACTTTTTGCAAATTCATCTTCAATCTATTGTCATTATCAATCTAGGGTGAGACCTACTATGAACTAATTGCCATGATTCTCTTGCCTAGATTATTATTTTGAGGGGATTCTTTAGTGTGCTATAATGAGGAATATGTTATGCCTATTATGTTGGATCAAAACGTATTACTTTTCCTTGTTATTTTTAGATGATGAACACAAGGAGACAAACTCGTGCTCATGCCGCTGCTAGCGCTTCTCGGGCTATCACTCAAGAACGCATGGGGACACGGTTCAGGAATGAGCTCCAACATGATCGCTTCGACATGATCAAAAACCGAGAGGTGAAGGCAACCAAGTGGGCTTGCCCCATTATATTGAACCAACTCGGTATTTCCAATGACTTCCATTTACTTTGCAATAAGGTTGGCTTGCAAAACTTTGTGTTCAATGATGTTCCTACCTATCACCGGTTAACCATTGAATTCCTAAGCTCCTTGAAAAGCACCATTAAATTATGGCATGGAGAGGACCGGATTTCTTTCCGGCTTATGAACAACAACTACAGTTTAATACTAGATGAATGGTGTGCATGTTTTAATTTGCCAGACAATAATGATAATGATTTGTGTGCATCCTATACTAGCTTAGACCCTTCCCCTAAACAATAGTACAATAGAATGAGCTTCACTTCTAGAGTGAGCAAGGGGAAGAATATTCAACATCATGCGATTCACTACTTGTTCTATGTTATTGCTAACACCTTGTAGGCACGTAATGAGTTCATGAGACTCAATGAGGAGGACATCTTAGTCCTTGCAAAGGCTGTTTTCAACAACTACACCTTGTCGCTCAACTTGGTCGCAATCCTTGTGCGCTACCTGGAGAACCAATCCTCCTAAAGCCAAGGACCAATCACAGGTGGAGGCGTCATCACCGTGCTTGCCAATGCCCAAGCATCGACCTAGGTGAGTTACAACCTGTGCTAGGCGAGCAACGTGTTGGTTTCTCTACTTTAAAAGCTTGTGGAATGCTCACTAGGAGAGGTGGTGTTTATTACCTGCATATTGCAGGAGCTAGGTGATACGTCCAAAACGTATCTACTTTCCCGAACACTTTTGTTATTGTTTCTCCTCTAAACTTGTGTGATTTGGATGCAACTAATGCGGACTGACGCTGTTTTCAGCAGAATTGCCTTGGTGTCCACTTTTTGTGCAGAAAACCAACTATCAGGAAAAATCCCGGAAAATATGCCAAAAATCCTATTTCACCCGAAGACTCCAGGAGCCAGAATACGAGACGGAGAAGAGCCCTAGGGTGGCCACACCACCTGGTGGCGCGGGCCAGACTAGGCCGCGCCAGGGGGTGGTGTGGCCCCCCCAGGCACCCCCCCGGTCTCTCTCTTCGCCTATAAGGAGCCTTCTGACCTAAAAACTTCGGGGGGTTCGATGATTTTCCAGAAGGAGTTCCGCTCCGCCGCCACCACCAGATTCCACGAAATAGTACCAGAAACTCCGTTCTGGCACCCTGCCGGGACGGGGAATTGGAGGAGATCATCGCCATCATCATCACCATCGCTTCTCCATCGACCATCCATGTTTCCCCCATCTATGAGTGAGTAATCCCCCGCTGTAGGCTATGGGGATGGTAGGGATTGGATGAGATCGTTCATGTAATGGCATTAGATTGTTAGGGCATGGTGCCGAGTATCTTTTATTAGTGCTTTATGACTTTGTTGCGACTTGTTGTGCTTAATGCTTGTCACTAGGGCCCGAGTGCCATGATTTCAGATCTGAACTTTTATTGATTCATTATGATAGTATTGTTTCTGGTCTTATCTACAAGTTGTATACACACGTTGTTGTCCGGAACCTATGGCCCCGAAGTGACAGAAATCGGGATAACTGGAAGGGAAAGGCTTTGATGTGAGGATCACATGTGTTCACGGAGTGTTAATGCTTTGCTCCGGTGCTCTATTAAAAGGAGCACCTTAATTGCCAGTAGTTCCCTAGAGGCCCCGGTGCAAACGGGCTGGCAGGACAAAAGATGTTGTGCAAGTTCTCATTGCGAGCACGCATGACTATATATGGAACACATGCCTAGGATTGTCTAGTACTTGGGTGCTTTATCTTATTTATCTGCAATTGCCCTATGTTCTGATTACTATGTGAATTGTCTTGTCCATGCAACGCCCGTCCATCCATCCCTATGCCTACCGCACTCGAATCCCACTGTTTACTGCTTTTGTTACTACTGTCTTTGCTTTACTACTACTGTTACTTTAATATTCCTACTACAAAACTGTTGCTACTAATAAACAGCTGTGAGCAAGATTGTTTCCAGGTGCAGCTGAATTGACAACTCAGTTGTAAAGGCTTATAAATATTCTTTGTCTCCCCTTGTGTCGAATCAATAAATTGGGTTTCACTTCCCTCGAAAATACTGCGATACACCCCCTATACTTGTGGGTCATCAATACTATTTTCTCGTGCCGTTGCCGGGGAGCATAGCTTTATTTATCAAGTTCACTTGGATTCTCTATTGCTCGCTGCTATCCATCCATCATGGGTAAGTCTCGTGATGGCAAGGTTCCTATTTTACCATCCACTACAAGAAGAGGTACGGTTCTGAACACCTCTACCGCTCTTGATTCACCTTCTGTTTTGACTAAGTTCCTTACACCACCACATACACATGCTACACACACTGCTACTACTACTAAATCTGAAACTTCTGATGCTTATGATGTTGCTTCTACTGTGCTTGATAAGAGTGATTCATTAGGTCCTTTCCTAGATGCTATGATTGCTAGAACTATAGCTGGAAATACCGAAACTCCTAATGAAGACACTACCATACCCGTTAGCTCACCTGAGTCTAGTGAAAGTTATGATACTGAAGAAGATTATGTTGAGATGACCGATGAGTTTATTGAAGAATGTAAGAACACCCATGATAGGAGCGCTGCTAAGAGTCTCCTTGAGAGGCGTACTATTAGACCCAAATTATCTCTTGATGCTAAGTTTGCTGCTTCTCCCATAAACATTATAGATGAAGATTACGATTTCTGTCTTGATCTATCTTACATAGCTATTGTCGAGAAAGAACCTTTTTGTGGGACCAAGAATGAAAGTGCGGTAGCACATTGAATGAACTTTGTACTATGAGTGGCTTGTTTTCTGATGATATTAAGATGCGTACTTACTTTGTTGCTAAGATTTTTCCTTTTTCATTGAAAGGAGAAGCTAAAACTTGGTTTAGTAATTTACCTCCTGGATCTATTGATAGCCCAGAGTGCTTGATTAGTACTTTCCTAGAGAAATATTTTCCTCCTAGTGGTAGACATGCTATTTTGCAGGAACTTTTTGATTTTAAACAGGGAGAAAAAGAGGTATTGCCCGAATCTTGGGCAAGGTTTTGTGCTTTGATTCATGCACAGGCTGGAAGTCCATTACCTAAGAATGAGCTTCTTGATATATTTTATAATGGACTAACAGAGGAATCTAGGACATACCTAGATAGTTGTGCTGATTGTGTTTTCAGGAATAGGACTCCTAAGGAAGCTGAGGAATTAATGGCTAAAATAAGCAAGAATTATGAAGATTGGACTCCTCCTAAACAAGCTATACCTGAAGTAATTGTACCTGAACCTTCTATTCCTGTGCCTATTCCAACATCAAAGAAGAGGGGAGTTATTGAATTAAATGATGAAGTGATGAAGGAAGCTAAGAAATGTCTTAAGGAGAAGGGAATTAAAGCTGCAGATGTCAAGAGTTTACCTCCTATAGAAGAATTATGTAAGACTATTCCCTACTCATCCACTATTGAGGTACACTCCCTCCAACACTTTGATGAAGGTGATATCCCTTACTTGAAACCTCCTGATCAATGCTTAGAAGAATTTGATATCTTTATTGTTGAGCAAGATAACTTTAATAAAAGGGTGCAAAATCATCTAATGGAAAACACTAGAGCTATTGTTGAGTTGAAAGATATTGTGGAAAGAACCTCTAATGATGTTAAAATGATTGTTAAACACTTTCAAATGGTTCGAACTCAAATAGATCAACTCGTTAAAGTGCAAAACGACTTGCTAGTTAATGCTGCTAAAGAAAAACATGCTTATGAAATTAGAACTAGAAGTGGTGCTGCTACCCAGGATCCTCTATATCCTGAGGGGCATCCCAAAAGAATTGAGCAGGATTCTCAACAAGCTGAAAATAGTGGTTCTACTCGTAAGAAAAGGAAAAAGAAACATAAAACTGTTGTAGAACCCTCTGAACCTACTATAGATCCTAATAGTATATCTATCTCTGATGCTGAAACTGAAAGTGGTAATGAATAAAATGAAGTGCCTAATGAATAAAAAGTTGAAGAAGAACCTGAAAACCACACTAACACTACTAAATACACCAAAGAAGATTTCATTGCTAAGAAACATGGTAGTGAAAGAGAACCTTGGGTCCAAAAACCTATGCCTTTCCTTGATAAGAAACACAAGTCAAAGGAAGATGAACACTATAATAAGTTTTGTGAGTGGATGAAGCCTTTATTCTTGCAAATTCCTTTGACTGATGCTATTAAATTGCCTCCTTACTCAAAGTATATGAAGGACATTGTCTCGAATAAAAGGAAGATCCCTAATGAAGAAATCTCTACTTTGCTTGCTAATTATTCTTTCAATGGTAAGGTTCCTAAGAAACTTGGAGACCCAGGGATTCCAACTATCCCTTGCTCTATTAAGAACAGTTATGTTAGAACTACTTTGTGTGATTTGGGAGCTGGAGTTAGTGTTATGCCTTTTTCTCTCTATAAGAGGCTTCAACTTGAAAAATTAATACCAACTGATATATCTTTGCAAATGGATGATAAATCTACCACCATTCTTGTGGGTATATGTAAGGATGTACCTGTTCAGGTGGCTCACAATTGCTTGATATTAACTGATTTTGTTGTGCTTGAAATGCCTGAAGATGATAATATGTCTATTATTCTTGGGAGACCTTTCCTTAAAATACTGCAGGAGCTGTTATTAACCGTAATCAAGGAAAGGTGACCTTTAATGTTAATGACAAGGAACATACTGTCTATTTCCCCAAGAAGATTGAAAGGACTTATGGCTTGAATTCAATTGAACATGTTGAAGGCATTCAAGTTGGAGAAATATATTGTCCTATACCAAGAGAACAATTTGAAACTATTATGATTGGGACCATTGCTATCAAGGTTGAGGTAACATAATCATTAGTGGAGTACAAAGTTTTGTGTCATATGCAATTGTTTTGGGTAGCAAGACTTGATCAACCTTGCTAACAAAAGGATTCAATTGAACAAAACAATGTTTTCATTATGATTATCTACGTTCATTTCTATCCTTTGCATTTTAGTTTTTGCTTTCGTTTAGTTTTCTTTGTGTTGTTAGTTGCTTGCATGTTAGAACTTCTGTAGTTCTAGCCTTGTTTTGTCTTTGCATCATGTTTCAAAAAGAAAAAAATCTGTCTGTCAGAAAAATCATTCTTCTATTTCTGAAAAATGCCCAAAAATAAAGTGTCTCAAAAAATTCCAGAAAATACATATTAATTTTTTACGTGAAAAAGGGGCAGAGGAGTACCTGGTAGGTACCAGGGGGCCCACCAGGCAGGCACACCATGTGGTGGCGCGGCCAGCCCTAGGTGGCGCCATGCCTTGGTGTGGGCCACCCCTGGCCCCCCACTACTTCTCTCCCCTGCCACTTTCTTCTCTCTCCCAAGTAAGCTCCAGTTCATAGCTCAAAATCGCGTTCTTTCTGTGCTTGCTCTCAATTTCTTTGATCTCCTTGCTTAGCCCATATTTCTTGCTAAAATTTGGAGGATTTGTTCCCTGGTATGTGACTCCTCCCCTTGTCCAAGTAGATTTGTGTTTAGTGGATTATATGTTGAGTATTTTGCTGCTGCAGGTGACTGGTTATGAGGGCTTGTAAGCTTGTTTGATGCTTAGAGATATAGTTTTGATGCATGTTTAGGCCTCTTGCAAGTCCCTATGAGTAGAATCCTTCATTATATTTACTTTGCAATCACTTGTTTAATAGGTGTTTAAATTTCAGAATACCAAGCATGAACAACCATACTTTTGGAGAGATATTTGAGAGTGATGCACCTAGGAGGTCGAGGCCCTCAAGAACAGCCTCTCAAGCTAGGCCATCATACAATGAAGACCTCATTGCAACACGCATTGGCAGTGAAAGGGATGATGGAGACGCTCACCCATCTTCTTTTCCTTGTTTTACTTTCTTGCAAGTTGCGGGTATTCTTGATGATTTCTTGCTACTGGTTGAGAGGGTTGGTTTGACCTCTTATATGCAAGATGATAGTGCACAATACGCTATGCTCACCAAAACTTTTGTTGA
Source organism: Avena eriantha (assembly GCA_910589775.1). NCBI lineage: Eukaryota > Viridiplantae > Streptophyta > Magnoliopsida > Poales > Poaceae > Avena > Avena eriantha. The sequence continues at coordinate 352,044,193 of OU342742.1, read as the reverse complement.
GAGCTTCTCATTTACTAACACACCCTATCAATCTACTGTCTCTTTTAAAATTCTATGATATGACCTTCACCATGCCTTTGGAGAGATTTTGCAGTATTGTAGGTGTGCGTATGACAAGGACCGTGAAGAAAATTCAAGGGCGACCTGCTGATTTGCTGGAGCTTTACCGTGGGGTGACCAATGATGATGACCACGCAGCATGGAAAGATAAGAAATATCCAACTCCCTGCTCTTAGATACTTTGCATACTATCTTGCCACTAGTGTTTTGGGTAGGGAGAACACTAGTAATATCTCCAACTATCATTTAGCATTCCTTGCTGCTGCGCTTAACAATGATACCCGGTACAATCTTGGCTCGCTTATTGCTCGCCGCCTAGCTGCTAGGGGGCCTATCTATGGGGGCATCATTGCCTCGCGTGTAGTCAATGCATTAGGTCTTTCAGTGGATCCCAATGATGCTATGCTAGCACCACAGAGGCTCGTCCTTGTTGCCATGAAAATTCATCACTTTGTCACTACTACCTCTGATTTGAACAATCTAGTTTATAGGATGCTTTTCACTGACGGGGATGAAAGGGAGATCCTTTTGCCACAACATGATTTGTTTAGTGTTGACAGGAGACCGTGGTCGCGCTCCAAGGAGGAGGTGGACGAGCAGTTTCGCTTGCTGGGTTTCCACGAGCAGCACCAGGAGGATGTGCCCTCCTACGATTACTCCGCTCACTATGGAGGGACGTACTCGAGCTCGCACCAGGACGAGAGTACTTCCTCGTCATACCACGGTGACACTTCATCCTGGCTAGCTTGGGATTGATACCCACTTAGGCCAAAAGCCTAAGCTTGGGGGCAGGTACGCCGACACCGCACTCATCTCCATATCATGTTGCGTCGGTACTTTGTATATGCATGTTTTCATTCTCTTTTTAGTGTTCGTATTTCTTTGTTTTTACTTTCTAAAAACACAAAAAGACCAAAAATATTTTTGTTGTTTCTCTTTGGTTTGCTTCCTCTTTTTGCCTTGGTTTTCTTTTCCTTTTTGCTTTGTTTGAACTATTTGAAAAACCCAAAAAGATTTTCCTTTGCTTGTTTTTCTCTTTTGGTTCTTGTTTAAAAATCGAAAACACCAAAAATATTTGTCGTTCTTCTTTGGTTTTTGCGAGTTTGCTACAGGGTTCGGCAGTTCTTAGTGGACTGTTGGTTTCATATTATTATTCAAGCCACACAAGTGAAGAGCCATAATGAGGATTAATGACAACTTGAGGCGTGGTAAGAGGCTGGTAACGAACTTTATTTGTTTTCATTTTTGTACTTATACTCATCACTGTGGGCAGGCTTAGTCCGTTCATGTAGAGTGTATGTTATCTTTGGATGCTTAGTAGTTCTTGCTTTCTTGTGATTAGCTCCAGCCCGCTAACAGTTTGTAGCATGTCTCATGAACATTTGCTTGCATTACTCTATTCATAGATTGGTATGACACCGTGGTATCCTCCTCTGATTGTTTCATTTGATTGACTTGGCACATGCTCACGCATGAACATGACTATAATAATCAGTTGAGCCTTGATGAATTATTTTGCCTTGAGGATCTTGAATCACTTTCATGCCATGAGTAGTCCTGTTTGTTGCAAGCATGATAATGACAGATATCGCTCTCTTGTTTGTCGCTCCCTTACTATTGCTAGCCTTCACTTTCACCGAGTATGTTTTACTCAAGTTTCCAACTCCCTAAACCAAATATTTCCAAAGTGGCCACCATACCTACCCATTAGCATCATTTGCTACCTCCGTGCATATTCAATATGCCTTGTTTTCTTCCGAATAAAATGTTTGCTTGTTTTGAGAAAGTTAGTTAGTAAAGCTATCACGAACTTGATGGCACACTTTATTTTCTTGCACTTAATAAACCTGAACCATTGCGTCCTTCTTTGTTGTGCATATGCTTGCACTTTATGAGTTGAAGTTAGCAGAACCATGTATCATGGGGACCGCTTTCAACACTTCATAGGTACTTTGTACCTAGTTGATATCATGTTCTTTTGCTTACGGATCCCGGCGGTGTGAAATAAAAGTGGAACTTGTAAGATCATGGAGTTTGTATGTGTGTTAGAGAAACGGCTAGGCCGCTAGCCTAAGCCATCCCTAATCATGATGGAAACTTGCAGCATCACTATAATGAGCACTCTATGAAGCATCCTCAATAAAAACCTATGCAAATAACAAATAAAAAGATCGCTGAGATGCTCATTGTCTGCTTGCATTGTCATTTTGATTATGGGAAAGCTCCCGTATCATGTGCAAGGGGTACCCCGTTGGCGGTTCTTAATGATACACACATACTTACAATGACAAGAGCTTACTCGTGCCCGAAGTTGAGTAGCATGAGGATCGGTCTTCGTAAGTAAGGGGCATGAGGTTTCGGTTTATAACTTGTCAAGCATATCCTCTTAGTTGTGTCACTTTAACCTTAATCACCTTCAAGATGCTTATGATAGGGGCAATGAGAGCTCAAAGCTAACGAGTACCATACTTTCAGCATTTGGAAGCCTTTCAAACTATTCAAAACTTTTTCTTCTACTTGTTGAGTCTCCACACATTCTCTGAGCACCTTCTCGAGAGCATAATTGTCATTCTTTGTGTTTGTTCCATTACCTAATTACTTGTGTTATGACTTTGATGCTTGTATTCTTGATATCTTTACTTCTAGTCATCACTTGAACTTCAGAGGTCCCTTGACATTCATAATCAAAGGCAAGCGAGATACCACTCTATCATACCTTTTTATGAGCATTGTAATGTTGCTTATGTTCGTGCTTCATGCTACTTATTATTCTTGAGTTGGAATCTCTTCATAGCTTGCAATGATTATTGAGTAGACTTGGTTGCATACTCTTTATTATGAGTCGTCTAAGTAGTTGATCACATTGTTGAGAATATTTACATCATATGAAGCAAATGTGTTCGTGAAAGTTCTTTTATCGCACTCAGTTTTCAACTGAATTGCTTGAGGACAAGCAATAAGCTAAGCTTGGGGGGAGTTGATACGTCCAAAGCCTATCTACTTTCCCGAACACTTTTTCTATTGTTTCTCCTCTACTTGTGTGATTTGGATGCAACTAATGCGGACTGACGCTGTTTTCAGCAGAATTGCCTTGGTGTCCACTTTTTGTGCAGAAAACCAACTATCAGGAAAAATCCCGGAAAATATGCCAAAAATCCTATTTCACCTGAAGACTCCAGGAGCCAGAATACGAGACGGAGAAGAGCCCTGGGGTGGCCACACCACCTGGTGGCGCGGGCCAGGCCAGGCCGTGCCAGGGGTGGTGTGGGCCCCCAGGCACCCCCTCGGCCTCTCTCTTCGCCTATAAGGAGCCTTCTGACCTAAAAACTTCGGGGGGTTCGACGAATTTCCAGAAGGAGTTCCGCTCCGCCGCCACCACCAGATTCCACGAAACAGTACCAGAAACTCTGTTCTGGCACCCTGCCGGGATGGGGAATTGGAGGAGATCATCGCCATCATCATCACCATCGCTTCTCCATCGACCATCCATGTTTCCCCCATCTATGAGTGAGTAATCCTCCGCTGTAGGCTATGGGATGGTAGGGATTGGATGAGATCGTTCATGTAATGGCATCAGATTGTTAGGGCATGGTGCCTAGTATCTTTTATTAGTGCTTTATGACTTTGTTGCGACTTGTTGTGCTTAATGCTTGTCACTAGGGCCCGAGTGCCATGATTTCAGATCTGAACTTATTATTGATTCATTATGATAGTATTGTTTCTGGTCTTATATACAAGTTGTATACACACATTGTTGTCCGGAACCTATGGTCCCGAAGTGACAGAAATCGGGATAACCGGAAGGGAAAGGCTTTGATGTGAGGATCACATGTGTTCACGGAGTGTTAATGCTTTGCTCCGGTGCTCTATTAAAAGGAGCACCTTAATTGCCAGTAGTTCCCTAGAGGCCCCGCTGCAAACGGGCTGGCAGGACAAAAGATGTTGTGCAAGTTCTCATTGCGAGCACGTATGACTCTATATGGAACACATGCCTAGGATTGTCTAGTACTTGGGTGCTTTATCTTATTTATCTGCAATTGCCCTATGTTCTGATTGCTATGTGAATTGTCTTGTCCATGCAATGCCCGTCCATCCATCCCTATGCCTACCGCACTCGAATCCCACTATTTACTGCTTTTGTTACTACTGTCTTTGCTTTACTACTACTGTTACTTTACTATTCCTACTACAAAACTGTTGCTACTAATAAACTGTTGTGAGCAAGATTGTTTCCAAGTGCAGCTGAATTGACAACTCAGTTGTTAAGGCTTATAAATATTCTTTGGCTCCCCTTGTGTCGAATCAATAAATTGGGTTTCACTTCCCTCAAAAATACTACGATACACCCCCTATACTTGTGGGTCATCACTGGGCTTATCTACCCCGCTCCTTTGCCTAATGGTATTTTCTCTATCGAGGAAGGACATTTGCTATATGATTTGCAGATTAAGCAACACCAACCTGCGGAGGAGATTCCAGATGAGGATGAGGACCAAGAAGAGGAGCGAGAGTTCCTTATCAAGAGGAGCAACCATCAACCCGGTTCGCTACATATCAAGACTTCCAAGAACTTGGAGGGACTGTGGAGAGGATGCATATCCTCTCTTTGAACCTCCGAGAATCCACTAGTAATTTATCAACTCAATTTGCGAACTGGAGTTCCGACTTTTTCCCGCCACCATAATGATTTGAAGGGCTTGCAAAAGCCTAACCTTGGGAAAGTTTTCGCATTTATCTTTATTTGGCGTTTATTTGCTTTTATTTATTTCGAGGTTATGTTTTTTAATATGAGTTTATAAGCACTTGTGTTGGTTTCCCCAACACTTTATCTTTATTTATTTCTATTTCCTTTCGAGAGTTTCTAGCTGAGCTTGTCCGCTAATTTTCTATTCTTTAATTCCTACTCTTAAAAACAACAAGAAGATTTCTCCATTTATATTTTTTCCCTCTTTCTTCTCTTTCCGCCTCGAGGTTCCCATGTATTTGTAGAAGAGTGATTGACTTCGAGTTTCCAAGAAACGAATCAAAAAGGAAGATATAAGTGGAACCAAACATGAGATGTATGCCTTATGACTCCCCACTTTTGAAGTTTGAGAAACCCATGCTAGTTAGTAGTAAATGTCGAGATATTATATTGGTGGAGTGAGTCTTTGTATTGTAGTAAAATTTTGTTTGCATGGGTATTTAATTGGGTACGTTTTGTTCCAGCTCTTGTAGTTAACCAAGTCTTGCCTAAAATTTTACTAAACAATTGTAATAAGAAAAAGTCTCACAATTGAAGGCCTGGGTGTTGTAGTGATTAGTCTTGAAGGCTTATTTCTAGAGACACTCAACACCACGGAATATAATGATTAACTTGATAGCTGTCTTTATAAGTAATTGTTCGATTGAATTAATGTTTAGCGGTTTTTGTGAGCATGCCAAAGTTTGACTTGTGAATCATAAGAATTATATAGCTTTAGGCGTGTCAAACTTTATGGGATGCCAACAACTCCGCTAGCCTACGAACGATCTTCATGGAGGAAACTCCTAGATTTCGGCTATGAGTTGATTAAACATATGTAGCAGCAATGCTATAATGGGTAAGATTCTTGGCACTCCCAGGTAGCTGTGTTCATGATGGAATCACTCCTTTAGCTGTTATGATAAATCATTGTACAAAAGGAATAAAAACCTTGGTAATGCCACGAGTGTCCATCACCGCTCGATAAACTAAAACAAAATCTTTGGCATGCTCTCAATTACTTAAGAACTGAAATTCTTGAGGATAATGAATATAAAAGTAGTGCTTGAAAAGTCTTGATTTATTGATGTGGGAGTATTGAGATACTCTAGTATATATGCTTTTCATGACAACTCTCACACTCTCAATTTTACATGATTATACTATATTTTCAAAGGCAAGCCTATGAGTTGATTACATGATATAGAATAAAGTTTACTCATTTGAATCATCCATGTTAACAATAATTTTGCTGCGCTATAAGGATGCATGAAACCCGTATCATATGCTTGCCATTACTCTATCTATGCGGAAGTTTTTCAGATTTATAAAGTGAATAAAACATGAGACTATGAATCATGAGTAAGATCATCATCTCGTTATTTCAGTTTAAATGCTGAGTTCCTTTTTGGTTTTGGTTTTCTTGCTCGAGGACAATAAAGTTTAAGCTTGGGGAGGTTGATGGCTCTGAAATTTAGCCATCTACATCCACATTTAAACTGGATATTATTCATATTTTTGATGAAATATCTATCTAAACCCTGCCACTAATTCCTAATGATCAAAGGGGTATGCAATCCTTTCTTTCTATTTTTCCCTGCGCAGATAATGACATTTGATGATGGGAATCACTACATTAAAGTCAAAGATACAAGATTTCCAACAACCAGAAGAAACCAGGAGTCGTGGGTCGGAGGCAGATGCTTTAACGACCAACTATACGATCGGAATAAAATTCCGGCCGCATAGTTCCGGCCGTATAGTAACCATCAACACCGCTAGGTCAAACAGAACAACTTTCGTGAAGGGGTCCCTATATAAAGAGGCCTCGGACGACAAGAAAATAGTGCTCCCAGAAACCATCAACCACCCCCAAATCTCCATCCACAACAGTGAAGAGACGTCAAAGGAATAAACTTAGATCTAATCTCTCCACCACCATAGCCATATTCCACCACTTATAATAGTAGATCTCTTCTTCGATTGGCGACATTGTAAGACTATTGGTATCAATCTCATGATTTCCACTACAATGTTTATGATCTTTGATATCATCTCTATGTGTGAGTAATTCTCATTGGGCTAAGGGCTTTGGCCTAGCCATGTAGATTTTGTACATGTTATTTATCATAGATCGGATCATCTATTAGTTTGTATGACATGATGATTATTGTATCCTCTCTTGCCTAAATCTGAGGACTTGTCAGGTACCCAAGACCCCGAGGATTGAGCCAGGTATAGGGAGTATGAGTAATGACTAATCTGCAGGTTGGGAACCCCAGTGATAGAAGGGGTAGTACGGCTATATGTGTGGGATTTACTTGGAATCAACGGTGACGTCACTATGCATATCATTAGTTCTCTTTATTCTATGGATGATAGTAGTAGGCTATTTCTATAAGCGGTTGCGGAGGCAATAGAAATTATGGATGCACTGCCCACATATAATTTATCTTGCTCTAACAATTACATGCATACTTTATTTTTATCTTTTATTCCCATCAGATGTTTTGGACAGCTGCTGGTGAAACCGAATGCCCTAGGACCTCTCTCTCCATCATCGACAACAACAAAAATATGCAAACTCTTGGTCCGCTAAAAACACAAAAGGAATTCTAAAACTCCCGAAGGTCCATTAAAGTAACTTCACTACGCTTCTACTTCCTGAGGATTCGATAAACCTAGGTCTACTAGGGAAAAAGAGCTGTACTACATCCGTAATCCGGATCGAAGGTATCACTGCCTCGATCTCTGTGTTCACATGGAAACAATGCCTCGGTTCCGGGTGATGTGGGACCCACCAACGGTCATGTTGACATAATGTTTGTCTATGACATGACAAGACCTTAAAAGTTGTTGGGTTACGTCATAGACGAATTTCTGGCTCAGATTAAGATCAAGCGTGGAAACAACGATATATCAACAAGTCTAACTCACTCATGAGTCAGATCCTACACTTTTGTTTTGGAGTTTCAGGAACCCTTCAAGATTCTATTGCCGAAGAAGAATCAAGCTAGACGATGGAAGCCGACTGTTGATCTTGGAGGCTTTTGGGGCTACTGTTGGGGATATAATTTCTGGGTATACTCACGGTGATTCACTGACCATGGTGGCCCACTTCTGGGTTAGAGCTTTGCTCCATGGGCAGCCTAGTTAGGGAGAGAAGTTGGAGGCCCATCTGTCTATGGGAAGGCCTAGAAGACTTACCGACTTAGGCCTATAGGAATACTTGTAGTCCAAGATGTAATCTATACCTACTTTGTATGATAGCCGGATAGGACTCTCCTATAAACCCTAGGCCGAATGACTATATAAGACGCCGTAGGGACCAACCTTTAGGGCACCAACCACAATAACAAATCTCAAGTTGCACATGTGAAACCAACCGTTGTAATCCTGTGTTACTTCCAGCTCTGCCGATATACTGGATTGCTAGCATGAGTAGGATCCATCCACCGCCGTCGGATCTGAACCTGGGTAAGCTTGTGTGCTCACTATCTCGGACAACCCTACATCTCACACCCCAGCTTTTCCCATGCCACAAGGACCCCCTCATGGCGTACTTGTCTTCAATCTGACGACAGTGAGGGACATGAGGTGTCATATTTCTGGCAGGATCCACGTCATCAATCGCTGAACACAGCACAACAGGCTGGATGGTCTCCACTGGGACCTTCATGCGTGTGCTCGAGGATGGCTTCCGCCCGCCAATGCTGATCACACGCTCCTTCATGGTGTCGTTCGGTGCCATCAACGCATTCATCGGCTACACCGCAATCACTGAGGACATGGAAGCAGGGAGAGCATCGGAAGCCTCGGCTCTGTGATCCCCTCACACGACAACACCGTCTGCATCGACTCTCGTGTCGGAATGGGCGATCTAGATCTCGGCGACGATGCAGACTCGCACCGTCCAAGCTCCGACACTGGGTTGATTATGCCAGCCTCCAAGTCACAGGGCTTGGAGAATGACTCACTGCTCCCCCGCCTCGACTACAAGTCAGAGAGCAATGTGACGGGAAGCAGCACCACCGGTATAAGATTACATGGCCAACACCAACACTGGTACCTAGCACAATCCCATTGCGCCTCCTAATCCTAACCCCAGTGCGACTGCAGGCGAGGTAGCTTGTGGCACTCACGCCACACCACCACCTCCTAATCTGCTTAGGACACTGAACACGGAAAATGCCACTCTGCAAGAGTACGAGGCCTTGCATCGCACCATCCTCGCTAAGAAGAAGAAAGTACGCGAAGGGTAGAACTGCATCCACACCAGCACCAACATTGAGTGCATCTCCCGCGAAGGCATCTTCAAGTTTTGGACTCAAAAGTCCATGTTTTGCTTTAGATCTAACAAGCGGGGTCGCACCCTCTCTACCGCATTCGCTACCGAGGGCCCCAAGGCTGAAAATGAATACTTCCACAATGCACCGCCATGCACTAGCAGGGGTACCCCACTCAGGCGATCCCCTAGGCGATAACCAAAACATCCACCGCGGAAACCCGCGACCGAGGATCAAGTAGCGACTATGCCGTAGTGCCAGATGACCACTGATGGCCTGCCGCTCTTCAACTCTCCCCTTGACAACATTGCTACCACCACCAACCTCTTCAAGAAAATAAGGCCACATGGCGACTCCACAATAGCCGTGGTGTATGGATTCGGCTTGATCGACCACGCCCTCGAGCAGTAGGTCAAGGTTACCACCGTAAGCAGAAATCGGCACACACACACCATCGAGTAGGAAACCATCAACTCACACTGCCGATAGGCAGAACTGCCCACCACCTCCCCGAGACACAAGGATCTAGCCAGGTCCAACAACCATGGTCGCTCCAAGAACCGCACATGCGCCAATGACTGGCTAGTCGACGAACGCACACACATCATCACCAACTAGCAGGCCCGCTCATCCTTTGTCATGGATGTGTGCACCCTCATCAACGAGCGATGTTGATCTTGTGGCGCCTCTGGCTCCTTGGCACAACTCGACCCAATGTGCTTCGGGAGGGACATCGCCAGCAAGGCGTACCCGCAAACTTCAAGGAACCACATGGAATCAGGAAGTACAATGCATCCATGGACCTAGGGACATGGACGGAAAATTATGCCACGAAAATGAGCATCGTCAATGCCAACAAGCTCATAGCTGCATGCTACCTCCCGCTAATGTTTGAAGGGTCCAATCGCTAGTGGCTCAACAACCTCCCCCGCGATAGCATCAACTCCTAGGAGGACTTGAGGTTGGTCTTCATCAAGAACTTTGACGTAACCTACACACGCACCATGATGGACAAGGACTTGAAGGGGTGCACCCATCAAAGCGGCGAATCGACTCACCACTGGCTGTAGAGATGGGCCGATCTCTAGAACTCTTCTTTTCGCATCAGCATGGATGCAACGATCCTCATATTCCGCAAGAACTACACATTTGAGCCCCTCGTCTAGAAGCTCATGCGGAGGAAGAAAACAATCAGGCCAGTCGCCGAGCTCATGGAATATGCCACTTGCTATGCATACTCTGATCGCAGCAAGGACGTCTCGAACAATGACAATGACAACCACCACAACACGAGAGGCAGACATCACCCCCGCCACACTAACTACCATCACGGAGGCCGCCACAACAGCGGTAAGCGCAAGAACGATGATGACTCCTTACTCATTGTAACACCTTACAAATATTAAAGAAGCTTATCAGGATCTAATCATCCAAGTTTAGGGTTAACAAAAACTTTTATTCCAAAAATCTATGTGAATGCATATGTGATGTGTATTAATGCATGAATGCTTGAAATTGCCATGTTTGATTTCTACAAAGGTTAAAGATTAGTTTAAAGATGAATACCACATCATCTAGATCATTTCCAAGCAAAATCAAATAAAAAGAAAATCATATATGGATCATATGAGCATATGGTCACTTTGGCCAATATTAACCACTAGACCACTTTGGGTGTCTCTAGTAAAATATTTCCAACAGAAACAATTCCAATTATTTTCACCCCTTGCTAGACTAAGTAAAAGTGAATCCAAGAAAACTTTACAAAATGGCTAAAACTATTTTCAAATCTATTTAAGAGGCAATCCAAAATTGAATCAAGTTCATATGCCTAGATCATCACTTTTCAAAAACCACTCAAACAACTTGCACTTGACAAATCCTAGCAACCATAGACTACCAAGCATATGACCAGATCACTCACCAAAAATCAGTCAAAAATTCCAAAGTTAATTTCATGTGGCCATTAAGTCGAACACTTAGCAGACAGAGTACAACCTCAACCACTATACACTATTTTGATCTATCAATTGCTCACCAATTGTACTGTAATCAACTCCATATCTTACCCATGATCATTCCTGGTACTTGGCCGTGCAGTGGAGAGCCTCCTCTCCACCATTGCACTAGTGACATGCCCGTACCGAGCCAGCCATGCCGGTCAATCACGAACTAGTCGCTGCATGCCGTGTCGCCCTATCCCACGACACCTAGGTGATAGCCGTGACCTCACCGCCACCCCCTGTCCATCCCTTGACCAACGGCGAGAAGTGGAGACGCTGGAATAGCCGCGCCCATTTAAGCCTCTGCCATGCCGAGCGCATGACGGAGCGCCACAGCCGCCTCGCGTGCACACACCGCGCCTCGCTCTCTCCGCTCGTACCCGCAGTTGCCATGGCACCAGTGACCTTCCAGACATGATCGTTCACCGCCGCATGCCCCGTGACCACCGTACTGAGTGATGAACACCTGCGTACCCGAACAGAGCGCCGACATCACCCGACTGACTGAGACCGCCCCTTGACATGCCGTCGCGTGTGTGAGGATTGCCATAGTACCCCGCATCGACCCATGCCCTCCGCCATGCTTAGCTCGACCTATAGCAGCGTCGCCGAAGAAACCCGACCTTGCCACCTTGCCTCCACCGCTGGGGTATAAATAGAGGCCACCCCGACCTCATTCTGCACACCATTCCACTCTCCACTCACCCAGGAACCTCACCGACCCTTCCCTGGAGCAAGGCGAGCACCACGTCACCGGAATTTGGCCAGAGTCCGCCGATGCAGTTGAGGAAGGAAGCCATCGATTGGAGCCACCCCAGGAGCCGCCGTGACCACCCCTCAAACCGCCATCGTCGACTAGCCCGTTCGTCCCCATCAGCGACCCTAGCTAGAGCCCCGCTGAGTCCCCAGCGACCCCCACTGCCGCGTTAGGTTTAGAATCTCGTCGGAGCCATTCGATGTAGACGATGAACCTCAACTGTGGATTTCATTCTAATCGTAAGGCTGAGATTGATAGATACTGTTTCGGGTTAGATGAGCCGCTGACACATGGATCTGTTCTATCAGCAGCCCACTGCGCCAACGCTGTGTAGTTGGGCCGGCCCATTTAGTTTCCCGCACAGAGCCCAACAGTTCAAATAGCATTTTGTCTATTTAGTTAAAATCCTATTATGTCAGTAGATTCAAAATTCAATTCAACGAGTTTTAATTATCCAAATTGCATGATACCAATTTTGGTAGAAAGGTATTGAAAATATCTAGTCACTCCAGTTGGATTCAAACCAATTGAAACTATAGATCACGTATACCAAAAATAACAAAACAGGGGCTTTTGCCACTTCAAACATTTTTAGAAAATAAACTATAAATGCTTTTGAGTTGATTCCAACTCTCAAAAATCACATTTTCCATGCTATACTTGAATATGTAAAAACATTTGGTTTTACAACTATGAAACATGGCTTAGTATCAAAATAATGCTATATAGGCATTTCTAGTCACTTTAATATTATTAAATAGTAATATTAAATCTTCTAATATATGATCACCATTTTAAAATCACATTCCCAAGTATTGGAATAGATGGTGATGACATGTGTCAACATGAGCCACTATTTCAATTGGAGAATATTAAATCTTAAGGATTTAAAATGAGTAGAAATTAATTTTCTAAAATAAGAAGAATAAGAAAATGTTAATATTCCATATGATGATTGAGATGATACTAGATCATCTAGTGTGAGCCCTTGTGTGCTAAATAGAAGTAGTGAAGTGTTGTTTGGTGATTGTGTACCTTGTGTGCATTTCTAGACGCTAGTACCAACCTGGGCTAAGACGACGAGGAGTACTTCGAGGAAGAAGAAGAGAACTTCAATGACTGCACTGCTCAAGGCAAGCTATCAGTGCAAGCTAGAACTATGCATGCTATATATGCAAGCCCTTATACCAGATGCCTTAGGCATGCCTGGTTATGCAACTTTGATTATACCATTCCTAGTTTTTACTCCAAGCTTTACTTTTCCTTTTCGTGAAGTTTCTTACTTAGTTAATGTATTGTGATTAGTGGAACAATAGGATGGATACGATCAAGATTATCACCTTAGTCTTGGATAGTTATACTTGATTAGCACCCCCAATAGTGACACCCTCAATACTAGTGGCTAGTGCTAAAACTAAACTTGATTACTTTAGATGGGAATACCTGGTGAAAATGATTATGAACACCTTGGAATGATGATTCATTCTGTTGAAATGTTTTGACATGTGTTATGATACACAATGGTTTGGTGATGAAAATGTTGAGGCATGAGCCTTGACTTTAATAAAAACTGATGGTTGGTTTCGGATGCGATACCATTCCAATTTTACAATACAACCACAATACCTGAATTGGGTAGGGCTTGACTGGAAGTTTATATGTCTTAGTATGGGTTCCCTTGCGGGGGAGGTTGAGATGAGGCTACCTCGTGATGAATGTCCACCTAAGCAGTGCCCGGGATGATAGATGGTCATGGCTGGGAGGCCAAGCTCATCGGGGAGGTGCCTATATTAGGGTGTGTAATTGAAAGGTTAGGATTGATTATCCGCATACTAAGTAAGATGATTCAGGGTTATCCCTAACGGATGTATCGAATTTTGTGGTGAAAGTGTAACACTTCGACAGAGTATCAAACTATTCGAATAGCCACGTTCGTGGTATGGACAGTTGGAGTGGCCATACTGTTCCATTGTCAATTGTTTTCAAAATGATCTGTGACTTGAAAGAGACTTTGACTTGACCACAATAGAGTTGTAGACATGAAATCTAAGTTACCACTTAAGTAATGTAGAGAACTAAACTTAGGTCTTGATTCTTAAGTCTTTATGAAATAAACCCGCCTTTTTGCAAACAAACCAAGAGCTTATGATTCCTACTAGTTTGACCTTACTTATACTAGTGATAGTTTGCGAGTACTTAAAGAGTACTCATGGCTTTGTCCCTGGCTATTCCCTTGGCCAGACTATGAGGAGGATTACCTAGAAGATGAACATCAGGAGGTCTATGACAACTAAGATCATCTCCCATCGTCAGCATTACCTGTGATCATGAAGAAGGAGCCTACTACATTTACTTTCCGCTGCTTTGACTGTATTAAGACTGGATCATGAGATCCTTTATTTGTAAGACCTTTAATATGGTTTGTAATGGATGATGTACTGTGGTACCACTTATGTTATGTCTCGCAAAAATGCTAATTCTGGGATTGCGATGTACGGCATAACAGGCATCTGGACTTAAAAATCCGGGTGTTGACAAGGTTGTATCAGAGCCATCCTGACCATAGGAGACCCTAGTTAGAATGGATTCCTGAAAAACCTAGCTTCAAAATATAGAAAGTGAGTATTTACAAAACCCTATTCTCATTCTTACCCTTGAGGTTCTTTCCAAAAGAGATCACTTGTTACTCAAAACTCTTACAATTCTACATAAAATTTGACACACTTGATCACCCCACTAACTTACTCATCTTAATTGCTTATAGATGGAGGTCAAATATAGCAAGCTTTACCAGTTGGGAAATGGAGGACAACTTATCTTTGAGAGGGATCTGGACCAACTTTCGGAGTATCTTGGACGCCCACACCCGGAGTTCTTCGGAGCACAGCACAACGACCAATCTAGAGGGGAGCTACAGTGGCTGATTGTTGCCGACCTGAGAGGCAAAATGGAGCCACCTCTTTCTGACAAGATTCAGTTCAGCGTAAGGGAGAACAACTGGCTAGACGGATTAACCAGGGCAATGCAAGAAGCTCTTGCACGTTTGTGTGCACAAAACATTAACCAGATCATCGGCACCCGTTTTGCCCACTATGCAAGACGTGACTCTACGGGACAACCTTTGGCAATTCCGTCACATCTAGAGTTGAAGCATCACATCGACCACATGGCCTTCATGCTGCACGAGACCTAGAAAGAGTTAGACAATGCCCGACCTTACGCCAACTAGAACCATGCCGAAGCTATTGAAAGGAAGCAAACCATCGCCATTCTCGCCAAGGAGCGGAAGTCACTTCGCAGCCAGCGAGACAAAAAGGATCGCACCATCGCCTGTCAGAAGATAGCCACCTTGGATGAGAGTATCCACGACCAGGAGATCCAGCTGGAAGAGAAGGATGAGGAAGGTGAAGATATCCGTGGTGATATCCACTCTTACCTCAGTAATGACAATGATTATCTGGAGGACGTCACCATGGAGGACAACACTGATCAGGATGATGCTGACTTCATTGATGATGAGGAGCCCGATACCCCTTATGATGAGTAGTCACACCTGAGCACTATCGTAGGTGTGAGTTGTACCCGGTCCCAATGTATCGTAGCTTCACAGAATGGTTCTTAAAACCATATGTTTTCTTGTTGTGGTGTGTGTTTGTATTGTGTGTTTGAAATGAAGGAATGAGAAGAAGTTGTTAGTTTGTAAAACCTGAGTCAAACTCAAAGTTTAAAGCTTTTGAAAATAAACCCATGAACCATAGAAATTTCCCTCTTGTCTCACTATCTTTCTCAATCTTCAAATGACTCACGGAAACCCCGGAGGAAGCAGTTCATGTCAGGACCCAATGCTGCAGATTCTACAAATGTTAGTTTCTGACCATGAAGCTGGTAGAGCTGAACGTCAAGCCAACTTAGATACTCTTCAACGGATAGCCCAGATGGCCCACAATAATCAAGGCCTTGGAAACCAAGATCACCATGGATCCAAGCTTAAGAACTTTTAGAATACCAATCCCCCTATGTTTAGAAAGTCTGAGGAGCCCTTAGATGCAGATGATTGGCTGCAGACCATGGAAAACAATCTAGAAGTTGCAGGAGTTGATGCCAATGAGAAGGTGCTATTTTCCACCCACTATCTGTCTGGCTATGCCCGATCATGGTGGAATAGTACTCGTACGATGAACGGAGGTCAGATGATGACCTGGGAGGAGTTCAAACTCAAGTTCAGCAGGACCCATGTGCCCCGGGTTTAATCAAGAGGATGAGGGATGAGTTCAGAGATTTGAAGCAAGGAAGGATGACTGTGGTTGAGTACCGTGACAAATTTCTGTCATTATCTAGGTATGCCCTTGATGAGATTGACAATGAAGCCAAGAAGAAGGAGAGATTCTTGAATGGTCTGCATGATGAGATGGAGACAATGCTAGTCAATATGCCCTTTGACGATCTTGAAGCCTTAGTGGATTCTGTAATCCAGCTGGAATGAAAGATTAACCATGCCAGTGAGAAACGCAAGCGTCGGATGATGCACCAACTAGGACCCCACCATACCCCGAAGTATCGCCCCAACTCGTCTACAGGATATGCACCCACAAACAACAGGCCACCAATGAACCATCCGAACTACCCCAACCGTGGCGGAGGAAACCCAAGGCCCGGAGGAAACCATGACAACAACCCCGACAACTCCCATAACTTCAACCGTGCACCGCCAAAGTCCAACAACAACAACAACAATACTACCCCAAGGACTGGAAGCAATGCTATGCCTGTCGCAGGAAAAAGACAAGTCAATGATCACTTGCTTTGAATGCGGAGTCACGGGTCACTACTCCAATGAGTGCCCCAAGAAGCTTGCCTCAGCAACCAATGTGACTACACCTGCCCAACAACAACGCCGTGTCCAACCTGGAAAGAGATTTGCCCCAGGAAACCCGCACAACCATAATGGCCGTCTGTTCCACATGAATGCCGAGGAAGCCTAGGAAGCGCTAGATGTCGTGCTGGGTATGTTTTCTGTTAACTCAGTTCTAGCAAGAGTTTTGTTTGATTCTGGAGCATCGCACTCGTTTGTTATAGAAGAATTTGCATTCACTAGTAAGATTCAACCAACAAACTTGAAGCATGTTATGATAGTTCAAATCCCTAGTTCAACCACCAAAGCTAGAAAAATTTGCAAGGCCGTACCTATCAGAATCCATGGGATAGATTTTTATGCCAATCTAATAGTACTTGGAACCAAAGGTTTGTAAGTAGTTCTAGGGATGGATTGGATGTAGAAACATCAAGGATTAATTGACTGTGCCAAGAAAGCCATAACCATGAAAAGTAGCACCGGAGTATCAGTAGAACATGTATCTGACATTGCCCCGTCAATTCAAGTGCAACAAGAGTTTAGCCAAGACCACCATTGACCAAGTTAGAGTAGTCTATGAATACCCCGATGTGTTCCCAGATGAATTGCCCGGTATGCCCCCAGATTGGGATATCGAGTTTATCATTGAACTAGTTCCTGGAACCAGACCCATATCTCAGAGACCTTATAGTATCAACCCATCTGAATTAGTGGAGCTAAAGAAGCAACTTGATGATATGCTGGGAAAAGGTTTGATACAACCAAGTACATCGCCATGGAGATCACTTGTTCTGTTTGTTGATAAGAAGGATGGTGCCAACCGTTTATGTACTGATTACCGGAAGCTGAATGACGTCACCATCAAAAACAAGTACTCGCTGCCGGAGATAGAAGATTTGTTTGATCAACTGACTGGTGCCAGAGTGTTTTCTAAGATTGATCTTAGAACTGGTTATCATCAATTGAAAATCCGTGCGACGGATATCCCAAAGACTGCCTTCACCACCAGAAATGGATTGTACGAGTACAATGTCATGTCTTTTGGATTAACCAATGCCCCTGCTTATTTCATGAACCTCATGAATAAGATTTTTATGAATTTTCTGGATAAGTTTGTCGTTGTTTTTATCGATGACATTCTGATCTACTCCAAATCATAAGAGGACCATGAGAAACATCTAAGAACCATCCTTGAAATCCTTAGAGAGCATCAGTTGTATGCCAAGTTTAGAAAATGTGAATTCTGGTTAAAGGAAGTAGGATTCCTAGGCCATATCTTGTCGACAGGAGGAGTTTGTGTCGATCCTGCCAAGATTAAAGATGTTGAAGAATGGAAAGACCCAACCACACAAACCGAAGTCCGTGCATTTCTTGGATTAGCCGGATATTACCGCAAGTTCGTTGAAGGATTTTCGAGCATCGCAAGACCAATGACCTAGTTGTTGAAGAAAGACAAGAAGTTTGAATGGACGGACAAATGTGAAGCAAGTTTTCAAGATCTTAAGAAGAGATTGGTTTCAGCCCCAATTTTGATCATGCCCGATATCAAGAAGCCTTTTGATGTGTATTGTGATGCATCCAAGATTGGTCTCGGATGTGTGTTGATGCAAGAAGGAAAAGTCATATCCTATTTGTCTAGACAACTGAAGCAGCATGAGCAGAACTACCCCACCCATGACCTAGAGCTCACATTCGTAGTTTTAGCTTTGAAGACATGTCGTCATTACCTTATGGGTAACTGCTGTGAGATTTATTCGGATCACAAGAGTCTAAAGTATATTTTCACCCAGAAGGAGCTGAATATGAGGGAAAGGAGATGGATAGAGTTAATCAAGGATTATGACCTTGACATTTACTATCACCCCGTCAAAGCCAATGTGGTACGGATGCTCTTAGTCGATTGCCGTATAGATTAAACACCATGATTAAGGAAGCCCAACCAAGTCTGCATGAGGAAATGGAAATTCTCAGAATGGAGCTAGTTAGTGAAGGATTTTTAGCTAGCATAGAACTTCAACCCACGTTGTTTAGTTAGATAAAGAGGCCCAGAA
Source organism: Avena eriantha (assembly GCA_910589775.1). Taxonomy (NCBI): domain Eukaryota; kingdom Viridiplantae; phylum Streptophyta; class Magnoliopsida; order Poales; family Poaceae; genus Avena; species Avena eriantha. The sequence continues at coordinate 352,025,461 of OU342742.1, read as the reverse complement.
AGGAAACACAAGTATCGATGGAATCAAGCGTCATATCGGAACATGGAAGGTACCCAGATTCACCGAAGATGAAGAAGAAGTTCTGTGGTACAAAGGACATATCTGTGTGCCAGCAGATTAGGAGTTGAAACAAGTCATTATGCAGGAAGCCCATGATACCCTTTATTCTATCCACCCGGGAGGAACGAAGATGTATCAGGATTTGAAGGAGCCATTTTGGTGGCACAAAATGAAGAGAGAAGTCGGAAGCTACATAGCCAAGTGTGATATCTGCCAGAGAGTCAAAGCGGAACATCAGCGACCCGCAGGACTTTTGCAACCATTGCAGATTCCGCAATGGAAATGGGATTCCGTCGGAATGGATTTTATCATAGGTTTTCCTACATCTAGTAGGGGAAATGACTCTATTTGGGTCATAGTAGATAGATTGTCCAAGCTAGCCCATTTCATACCCGTCAAGACTACCTACCAAAGTTCTAAGCTAGCGGAGTTGTATATTGTTGGGGATATACTTTCCGGGTATCCTCACTGTACCTCACTGACCAGGGTGGCCCACTTCGGGTTAGAGCTTTGCTTCACGGGCAACCCAGTCAGGGAGAAGAGACGGAGTCCAGTCCGGCTATAGGAAGGCCCAGAAGACTTACCGACATAGGACCATAGTGTTACTTGTAGTTCAAGATGTACTCTGTAACCGACTCTTAGTCGTAGCCGATCTCTCCTGTAAACCCTAGGCCGGATATCTATATAAGCCGTCCTAGGGAGAGCCTATAGGGCACCAGACAATACCCTCAAAATAGTCTACAATCTCAACTCGTACAGGCGAAACCCTTGTAACCCATATTCCGGCTCTACCTTATTACTGGATTGCTAGCAGGAGTAGGATCCATCCAAAGCCGGCGGATACGAACCTGGGTAATCTTGTGTGCTCACCGTCTCGGAATACCGTACATCTCACACTCCTCTCTTCCACACGCCTTGAGGACCCCCTCATGGAGTACTTGTCATCAATCTGACGACAGTTGACCCCCACCGTGGGGCAAGTGAGCTTCAGATCTGCGTTTCGAGCGGAATCTGCAAGAATCGGAATAGGCGAGACTATCACCGTCGGTCGCATCCTCTACGCCAGTGACGTCCCTCTCATCATTCTCGACGAGACCTGGATTCCGACTAGGGAAGCCGTGACCACCTACACCATCATGTCTTTTAGTGAGATCGATGTTTACATCGGTTTCGCTGAACCTGTCCCACCCACCCCAGTGGTGATGATAGAGGCAGAAGAAAATTCTGGGTCCCCTTTGTCCGCAGAGGCGACAGAGTTCCAAATCTCATAAATCCCTAATCCCACCCAGCCAGCACCCACTGCGGAGATAGTGGAGAAAGCTGAACCTAAAGCAGATCTTGCAGTGCCAGTCGAATCTGGAGTGGATCTCCTTAGTGAGGTCGAATCCCAGATCGATCCACCTGCGGAGGTCGAAATCCAGGAAGAGCAGGAAAACAACTCTGGTTCCAGCTCTGATAGTACCGGAACTGATAGACCTTTCCTTAGATATACGTTGAGGCGCATGATGATGCAAGACGCAAGCATGGATGCAATCCTCAAGACCATCAAGCGTTTCGATGAAGCCTATCAAGAAAACCGCAACCATCTCAGGAGGCACGCATCGCACTTTGTCAGATACGTTGGATCCGAATCCGGCTCTACCGATGCTGGAGACAACAAAGACTCGGTGCTGGAGGAAATCGGAACAAGCGTCGACTTACCGGCATCGTTAGATGATTCCATGACATCCACAAATTTCTGAAAGTTCTCCGTAGAATATGAAGAGGAGCTTAACTGCACAACTACAGAAGAAGAAGCCATGGACAAAGGATCGAGAGAAAACTCTCCGGAAGCGCAGGACAACATGGATCTCGGAGATAATCCCGAGGACCAAATGACCGAAAGTATCGATCAGAGCTTGACTCCGGGAAACGGGCCCAAAGCTGTCTTTGCTATCGGCGCTGCCAAGAAGGCCAAGAAGAAGAACAAGAAGAACAAGACCCCAACAAAAGATCTTCCGGCAGAGGAAGTGATTATCGAGGAATATGAGGAAGACTTGGATGGAGCACTTATCCTAGACGAGCCCAAAGAAGAGTCAGTGGATGGACACGTGATCACCGAAGGTGCGCATAAACTCATCGATGGTACATTAACTACACCTATCCCTATAGCTGCAGAACTTATTGCTGAAGAACTGGATGAAAGGGCCCAGGCCCTGGAAGCGCGTCGCCAAGTACTCCTGGATGAAGCCAAAAACATCGAGGAAGAAAAGAAACGCATGGAAACTACAGAGAAGTACATCTCTCGGCAGCATCAAAAGACCCGGAAACGACACATTCATGATGATCAATTTCCGGAAGTTCACAAGGTTCTCTTTGAGGGAGACCCATGGATGCCTCGACTCGACAGCAAGGGAGATCTAGTGTATCCAACGCTAGTGCAAAACACTGTTGCAGCTCGAGATATCCTATCAAATAATCCAGGCCCAGAATAGGTTCAACTAGGCATTAAGCTACTCACCAAGGGTCTGGAGCAGCAGAGGGCCACAAAATCCGGAAGTGGAAAAGTGGTATCCCAATCCGACCAATATTGCACAGATCTGGCTTGGAATGACATAAGATCCCAATGTGCTCCGGAACAGCCTCACCGTTCCGACTGTCGTGAAGACAACTCCTCAAGAACCGGATCTTCAGGGCAGCATCACAGAAGTGCATTGCAACGGCTCTCTAGAAACAACTACTCAACAATCCAGCTGCCCCACCCTCTCCACCAAGTAGCCATCACAAAGGATCTCAAGGAGGCAAGGAGGGCGTCGTGGCGGAGGAGGTGGTGGTAGAAGCCGAAGTCCGGCTCCAAGGCACCACAACCATAGCCGTCACTCAGGATGACGATCTTTGTCTCCAAGTGACGCGAGACACCGGATTAATTCCAACATAGAGGCACGACGCTACGAAAATGATGATATATACATGGGCCCACAATTCTTTGGACCATGAATTCGACAAACACATTTCCCGAAAGGATTTTATCTCAACACACATTCAAGCCTACAATGGTGTGGCTCGGCCAGATACTTGGCTCCAGGATTTCTTCCAGGCTTGTTGCATCGCCAAAGGCGGAAATAGCTTGGTTGCAACCCGATATCTCCCACTTATGTTGTGGAAGACGGCGCAATCATGGCTCAATGAACTTTCGGAGAACACCATCCACAACTGGTATGACATGCAAAGTGTGTTCTTTCGGAATTTTGAAGGCACATATCAGAGGCCCTGTACGGTAGGAGACCTACAACATTGCACCCAGAAAACCGAAGAAACTTGCCGAGATTATCTCGGACGATGGATCGACACCAAGAACTCCTGTGTAGGAGTAAATGACCAAACTCCAATTGAAGCTTTCATTGCAGGACTCCCAATTGGTTTACTATGTGATCGCTTGAAGTGTGATAAGGTCACTAATTTGGGAGAGATGATAGAAATAGCGAGCAAGTATGCAGAGGCTGACGACGATGCAGAGGGATTACTGAACGCCCTAGCTGTGCCACAGTCGGCAAAACAACCAAAGCAGCATGCTCAGAAGCGCAAGAACACCTCGAAAGAAAAACCCAACACGGAAATGTCCGTGGTTACTGCTACTTTCGGGTCTGGAGGACAAGGAGGACGTGGCGGTGGCCGTGGACGCGGTCGTGGGACATCAAGAGTCCAAGGTAAAGGAGACCAGCAAGCTGGAAAAACCTACTCTTGGGCTGACATTGCTAATAACCCATGTGTGCATCATTTAGATGCCAATGGGGGCTCGACTCACACAAACGCCGAGTGTCGTTTTAATGACAACATCAAGAAAGATGATACTGCTGGCTACAGGGCTAAGCGGAAGAAAGGAAAGAAGAATCCCGAAAAGGATAAAGAGACCAAGGAAGATTCCGACATGGAGGAAGCTAATCCTTCAAATCCCAAGCCGGAGGGGAAGAAAACCTTCCCCCACAAAGAAAGACACCTACGTTACCTTCCTCGAATCTCAACCAGCTAAGGTCAAAAAAGCAGTTATGCATGAGCTCAACGCAATAGTTTCGGCTGTCCCTCAGTACCTAGACTGGTCGGAAGTTGCCATCACCTTTGACCGTGCTAATCATCCGCCTAAGTTGCACATGCGAGGAAAATACGCCTTAGTTGTCAACCCACTTATTGACGACTATGGTTTCTCCAAGACTCTCATGGATGGTGGTAGTAACTTCAATATTCTGTATGTCGAAACGCTACGCCGGATGCGAATCTCGGAGACCCAGCTGAATCACAGCTCTGTGATCTTTCATGGAGTTGTCCTAGGAAGACAAGCAAATTCCCTGGGAGAGATCACTCTGGATGTTACCTTTGGAACTCCAAAGAACTATCGGACGGAAGCACTTTCCTTCGAAGTGGTCCCATTCAAGAGCACGTACCATGCTATATTCGGGTGTCTGGCTTATTGGGCATTTATGGCTCGTCCGTGTTACATTTACAATATGATGAAAATTCTAGGTCCCAACGGCGTGAACACCATCGGGGGAGCCCGAAGAAAGCGCGAGAGTGCGAGGATGGAAATGCCGCCTTTGCTGAAGCCATGCTGCACACCCAGGAGTACCAGGAGATCAAGAAGACCGTAGATTCATCCGAGATGCCAGCAACGAAGAAGGAGGTGACAAAGCCGAATCCGGAGTTCAAGGCATCGGAAGAGACGAAGAAGACGTCGTTGAAGGATGATGACCCTCTAAGGTGACCCAGATAGGTGTAGGCCTAGATAGCGCATAGGAAAGCGTGCTCGTCAAGTTCCTCCAAGCAAATCAAGATATCTTTGCATGGCAGCCATCTGACATGGCCAGAGTACCTAGGGAACTTGCCGAGCACTCTCTAAATGTACACCCGAATGCTAAACCCGTCAAACAGTACGTACAACGTTTTGGCGACATAAAGTGTAAGACAATAGCTAAGGAACTAGCCCGACCCGAGTTAGCCGGATTCATAGAAGAGGTCATCCATACGGATTGGTCGGCCAATCCTATAATGGTCCCTAAAAAGGACACCACTGATTTAAGGATGTGTGTTGATTATACTGCCTTGAACAAGGCTTGTCCAAAAGATCCGTTCGCTCTGCCTACAATTAATCAAGTTATCAGTTCTACGGTAGGCTCGAAACTCCTCTATTTTCCCGACGCATATTTCGGTTATCACCAAATTCGGATCAAGGAATCGGATAAAATCAAAACTTCATTCGTAACCCCCTTCAGAACCTTCTATTTCGTTACGATGCCCTTTGGGCTGAAGAACGCATGAGCTACGTACCAGCGCACTATGCAGCGTTGCCTCCACGACCAAAACGGACGCATCGTGCATGCGTATGTGGATGACATTGTGGTGATGTCTAAAAAGAAGGAAACACTAATTTCCGACCTGGAGTAAACATTCGCCAATCTACGGAAATACAACATAATGCTTAATCCGAAGAAATGTTTCTTTGGAATCCCAGCCAGGAAATTGTTAGGTTTCATCGTGTCTCAAAGAGGCATAGACGTGAACCGAGACAAGATCAAGGCTATACTTAATATTTCTAGGCCAACTTGCCTGAAGGACGTTCAAAGACTAACTGGTTGCATTGCTACAGTCAGTCGGTTTGTAAGCCGGCTCAGAGAAAGAGCCGCACCACTTTACAAGCTCCTGAAAAAGACCAAAAAAGTCATTTCGACTGATGAAGCTAAAGATGCACTACAAGACTTGAAAGAAGTACTCTCGTCTGCTCCTATACTTGTAGCACCAGAACCTAGGGAACCTATGTTGCTCTATCTTGCTACGACAAACAGGGTCGTTAGTGTAGTCATGGTAGTGGAGAGACCAGAGGAAAATCAGGAACACCTGGTGCAGCGTCCAACTTACTACCTCAGCGAGGTCCTAACTGAATCGAAGCAGCGGTATCCGCACTATCAAAAGCTGGCTTATGGTGTGTTTTTCGCATCCCATAAGTTACGGCATTATTTTCAGGAACACCCAATTACCGTGGTGAGCACAGCTCCCATGAGAGATATAATCAATAACAGCGAGGCTATAGGACGCGTCGCAAAATGGGGCATAGAGCTTTCAACTTTCGACATTGAGTATAAACCTCGAACAACAATCAAATCCCAAATCCTTACTGACTTTGTTGCTGATTGGATAGAGACAAAGGAGAATATGACCCTCCAGGAGTTAGAATATTGGACCTATATTTTGACAGGTCTAAGGATCGAGGGGGCTCGGGGGCTGGCGTGGTACTCAAATCACCCCAAGGAGATAAACTTCTATATGTGTTGCAGATCCACTTCACGGCGATAAATAACATTGCCACGTATGAAGCACTGCTGCATGGAATCACGGATTGCTAAGGATATCGGCATCCGACGTTTGATGTGTTACGGAGAATCGGATCTTGTTGCTCAACAAGTGTCGGATATTTGTAATGCAAATAAGCACATGGCAGCATATAAAGCTGTCATGGATGATCTATCTAAATCGTTTGAAGGGTTTGAGGTTCAACACATCCCTTGAGCAGAAAATGAGGAAGCAGATGCATTATCTCGAATAGGCTCTGCACGGAAACAGTCCTGGATGGTGCTTTTCTAGAGCATCTCAAAGTCCCCTCTATAAAAGGAGTAGACGAGGAATATCCAACCATATCCGACTCACTTTTAGTAGCAGTTCTGGCTGTAATTCCTAGCTGGACTCAACCCTACCTTGATTACTTGGTAGATGGCAAATTACCCGAAGACGAGGTTCTGAGCCGGCAGATCGTCCGACGAGCAAAAGCCTATACTATAATTAGTGGTGAGCTCTATAAGCGGGGTGCATCTGGGGTCTTTCAGCGTTGCGTATCTCTAGAAGAAGGAGTGGAAATCTTACGAAAAATCCACGAAGGCGAGTGTGGTCACCATGCTGCAGCCAAATCTTTAGTGGCAAAAGCTTTTCGACGCGGTTTTTTCTGGCTTACAGGCAAGGCAGATGCTGAACGACTGGTCAAGACATGCAAAGATTGCCAACAATACGCCAAACAAGCTCATGTTCTAGATGATCAGCTGCGAACAATACCTATAACATGGCCTTTTGCGGTCTGGGGGTTTGACATGGTAGGACCGTTTAAACGAGCTCCAAGTGGATTTACTCACCTCTTAGTGATGGTGGATAAATTCACCAAATGGATTGAGGCTAAATTTGTTACTAGTTGTGATGGAGCAACAACCAGAAGATTTGTCGAGGATGTTATAATCCGATATGGTTATCCACATAGCATTATCACGGACAACGGGAGTAACTTCTCTATGGGAGAGCTTGCCGAATTCTGCAACGAACAAAATATCTGGCTCGACATTGCGTCGTCGCACATCCGCAGTCTAATGGACAAGTCGAAAGGGCAAATGGTTTAATCCTACAAGGCCTAAAGCCAAGACTCGAAGCACCACTAAGACGTGCTGCGGGGGCTTGGGCAGAGGAATTACCCTCTGTAATATGGAGCATGCGAACAACTCCGAACAGGTCAACCGGATACACACCTTTCTTCTTGGTCTATGTTGCTGAAGCAGTTCTTCCCAGAGATTTGATTCACAATTCTCCCAGAGTTGACGTGTATATCGAAGAGGATGCCGAGATTTCTTAACAAAATGATCTCGACTTAGTTGAAGAAGTTCGCGTCGTTGCTAAAATGAGATCAACAGCCTATCAGCAGAAGTTATGCAAGTATCATAGCCAGAGAGTCAGAAACCAGTCTTTCAATAAGTGCGATTTGGTTCTCCGGCTTGTGCAGCAAAGAAAGCACACACTTTCCCCAGTATGAGAAGGGACTTTTTTGGTTAGTCGAGTATTGCACAATGGTTCATACTACCTAACTGATATGCGGCCAGTCAAAGAAAGACCTGCTACTAAGAAAAGAAAAAGAGCTGGAGGCAGTGCAAACCTAGAAGAATTAGAGAGACCATGGAATATTGCTCAGCTACGTCCCTTTTATTCCTAGTTTATCCTTCTTTGTAATCATATATGTGTACATGTTCAAAAAGAAATAAAGTCTTGGTTGCCTCAAATTTTGTCTGAGAAGTTTTTTACCATCTTATTTCAGAATGATCATGTCACCGTCAAAAATCCCAGAATACTTGAAAGTACTTTATGCTCATGTTTGTTATGGTTTAGATTTCCGATTCTAAAATTGCTACCTTCAGGTATAAGTTTAAATTTTATAGTCTGTGCTTTGGTTATTTGTCTGATTGCCGGATGCAGCTATTTTCCGAGTTGTGAATTGTTGGTACTGGAAGCCGGCTTTGTTTCCGAGTTTGAACTAGTTTAGCAATTGAGCTCCGATGCTCGGCAAAGTTTCCGTACTAAAGGTTGGCTAGCTCAGGAAAGGGACAAGGCAGCAAGCCAAATAAACGATAAGTGTAGACAAAAGATACAAGTGCTTATGCAAACATTTCAGGCACATAACATTAAAACCAAAAGTGCTGAATAGATAAAATAAAAGTTGGCACTAGCAAAAGTATCATACTACTTATCTACAGACCCAAATTGTTTTTAGAATAACACATTGTTTTTTCTGATACTCTATGATGCAGGGGGAGAGGTAGGAGCTGCCGGCTCGCTGGATACATCAGCCTCGCCTTGATAACATTCCGAGATGTTCAAATCTAATGCGGTTTGTTCATCGTCGAAAACTTCTGCTGTTTCTTCGGTAGGCGGAGGTGGCGTGTTCACGCGGGTGAAGAAAGGAGTGTCGTAGCTGGTTAAGTCAGCTACGTGACACCCGTATCCAGCGTAGGAGTCCATGATAGCCTTGATGTCTTGCTCATGTCTGTCTTCATCCACTTTGCAGTACCCTCTTGTTACTTGCCAGATTTCCATGTTTCCATGGTGGCTCATAACCATGGTGAGAGTGTTCTGCGCTGCGGTTCGCGCGTAGGACATGTTCCAGTCCTAGACAAGCTACGACATCTCCTTGGCCTTGTCTCGCACTTCAAATCCGGACATGCTATGCATATCAGGAACCTTAAGAACTTCGCCAATATCCTCGATGGATTGGTGGAGGTCATGAAGCAGATCGTCGACTTGTGTAAGCCGGCTGGTGCGAGACTCGGCAGATGCTAAGTCCAGTAAGTTCAGAGGACCTATGCATGTAATGCAAAATGGTAAATAAAAGAAATCTAACCTAGAAAGAGTAGAATGATGCAGAAAAGTCAGAAAGATGGAAACATACCAAGGATGACATCATCGATTTTGGTCTTCTCCTCTCGAAGACTTTGGAGTTCAGCCCAAAGTGCTTCGGTGATATCCTTCTCTTTGAACAATTCATTGCTGATATCCGAGATTTTCTTATCTTGGAGCGCAATCTTACGATCATGCTCCATAGTGGCCATGGAGGTGGATTCGAGAACTTGAGAATGCTCTTCTCATGATCCGCCTTAAGCTTATTCAGCTCTTGGCGGAGGTCCTTGTTTTCCACCACCAGGGTTTTAAGATTCTCGGCCTCTTCAATCATTGCACATGACTGCTTCACCAGTGCTGTAGTCAAAGGAACAACAGTTGGACAAAAATTTGACTATGAAATAAAAAGCAAGGATTGAGTACTGAAATGATTACCTTCAGTCTCATCCCTGGATACTTTCAATTGAGCATTTTCAAGACGGAGAGCTTTGATCTCTCTCCGCTGGTTGCAGATATTCTTCAATAATTCCTGGTTATATGAATTAACTTTTTGTAAGTCAGAATACCCAGAGTCAGAAGTCTATTAAAAGACTCGGGCTAATATTTTTTACTAATATCAGCACGAGCCTTGGGGGCTACACTAGTTCATTCTTTGGCATCCTAAGGAAGCATAAATCCGCATTTGTCTATCCATCTTCATGCTTGGGGCTAGAGGATATGATATAACATAAAGAAAAATGTGAGTTGGAATTCTGACTTACATGTTGTTCATGTGTGAGCTTGCTTAAACACATGTTCACCTCAGTTGCAACCTTCTCGGCAAGGGTGAGCGGGATCACTGGTGGAGGTGGTAGCATGCCAGCTCTCAATCCCTCGTCGCGAAGGCGGACTTGTTCAAGAAGTTCTGAGTACTTGACATCCTTCGCTTCTTGTGCTTATTCTTTGGCAGTAATGGTCCGGCTTTCTAAGCATTGCCGGTCCAGTCGCTGGATTTCCTCCATAGATTTCCGAGAAAGGCCAAGTTTGGCAAGTCCCGGATTGTTTAGGAGATTGTCGGCGAAGATTTCTGCCGAGGGATCATACCCGAAGAGGGTTCACCCTTATCAAGACCTGAGTCACCCATGGTGACGTCAGTTTGCGACTTAAGGATTGCTAGCTCTGATGTTTGAGCCGGATCTTCTATAGTGTTCGGAGATGGAGTAATCTCCGGCGCTGCAGAAGGTTGAGGGGCAGGAGTCGGATGAGCGGCAGGAGAAACCAAGTTTAGCTTCTGCTAGCGTAGGGGCTTTGAAGTAACTCCCTTCCCCTTTCCCTTGATGAGCTGTTTAGCTGTGAGAAGGAATAGAACAAAGAACATTACATCTCGGAAAGAATTACAAACAAAGTATAAAGATGGAATTTGTGATGAAAGTTACCTCTTCACAACAGGCACCTCCTTTGTGCCAATAGCCACTGTCGGAGCTTTAAGCTTCCGAGGAACAATGTCTCGCAGTGGGACCAACTCTTCCTCATCCTGAGAAAACTCAGGAGGATATCCCTCGCTAGGAGCAAGCTCCGACTCGGGGAGGTCGACAAGCTGAAAAGAAGATAGTATCTCAGCATTGCAAAATTATATAAAGATGAACACATGAAACAAGTTGCTGCTGAAACTTACCAGCACAACAGGGTTTTCTGCCGTGTGTATGTCTAGTGACAGTTCCAGAATTTTCCTCTCAATCCGCTCCTTTATCAGCCATTTGATTTGACATACATAGTCCTTTTCAAAGTAGGCCTTGGGACTGATTCAGAGCGTATCTTTCTTGGACGACGTGATGGATTGCATCAGTCGATCTCCATGATGTTGGAGCTGCTGGATCTGGCGTGCCACCTAGCATTGGACTAAGTCGGATCCTCTCAGGCCCTTGTGTTTCATCAAATACTCGATCCACCTCTTGGCGAGAAGCAAATCGGCACTGAGAGCCAAAGCGACCTCATCCCAGGATTTTTGGGCCGTGGTGGCTCCATCAACGAAAGCCGACAAAGTAATAGCTTTGTCGGGAGAGGGAATATCCTTGTGGTAGAAGAAAGTGGATGGCCATTGTTTGACCGACTCACTGGCCATAATCCGAGGATAGACGCGCTCTCGCCTAACCAAAAAACTAATAGTACCGGTAATATAAGGATTACCGGCAGTGATGGAATTTCTCTGGACATGGAAGTAGTACCGGAAAAGAGTAAGGCTTGGCCTAATGTCGAGATACCCCTCGCACAAAGATGCGTACGCGCTCATCTCTAAGAGAGAGTTTGAGGGAAGATGATGGAGATGAACTCCGTAGAAATCTATAACCTCAGAAAATAAATCTGAAGGAGGAACACTCAGACCTCTGTCAAGGTGAGTGCCGAAGTGCACTCGTTCGCCATCGCGAGGGTTGGGGATGGTTTTGCCAAAGCCGCTCCGCCAGTCGCCGGCGCGGAGGAGCCCTTCTTCTTCCACGCCATGGAGCTTGGCGTTGTCGAGGACGCACGGGATCCAAACTCCGCGATTGCTCTCTTTCTCCACCGCTGCTGCCATCGCTGCCGTCGTCGCCGTGCTGGAGGATAATGTAGAAGCCAGTTTGTCGGTGTGACGGTGACCTTGGGTGGGCGGCGCTGAGAATTTCTGGGGAGCAGGGGAGCTCTGGGTTCGTGGGAGGAGTAGAGGAGAAGGAAACGGCGCAAGGAACTGGTGAAGGAGATGGGGAAAATAATCCTCACCACTTATAACCACCAGCCGCGTCAAGATTCGTGTAAACACTACAGTAAACGTGCCACGCATCATGGAAAGAACTGGGAAACCCCCATGCGATGATTTCGTCGCCACGATCTCCACGCACACATTGAAATAGCACCTCGGTTCCGCAAAAGAAGGATCCACCAACGGTAGTGCTGATAGGAAATGTCTGTCAGTGATGTGACTTGACCATGACTGGTGTTAGATGACGTCAGAGACCAAGTTCCGGCTTCGTTTGAAATTCAAGCTAGAAACCTGAATAACGTATTTGTAGGTCCGACTCATTTGAGACCCGGATCGTATCTTTTCTTTTGAAGTTTCAGGAACCCTTTGAGATTCTGCAAGCCGAAGATCAAGCTAGACGATGATGAATCCGACTTTGGATCTTGGAGGCCTCTGGGGGCTGCTGTTAGGGATATACTTTCCGGGTATCCTCACTGTACCTCACTGACCAGGGTGGCCCACTTTGGGTTAGAGCTTTGCTTCACGGGCGGCCTAGTCAGGGAGAAGAGATGGAGTCCAGTCCGGCTACGGGAAGGCCTAGAAGACTTACCGACATAGGCCCATAGTGTTACTTGTAGTGCAAGATGTACTCCGTAACCGACTCTTAGTCGTAGCCGGATAGATCTCTCCTGTAAACCCTAGGCTGGATATCTATATAAGCCGTCCTAGGGAGAGCCTTTAGGGCACCAGACAATACCCTCACAATAGTCTACAATCTCAACTCGCACAGGCGAAACTCTTGTAACCCATATTCCGGCTCTGCTGTATCTCTAGATTGCTAGTAGGAGTAGGATCCGTCCAAAGCCGGCAGATTCGAACCTGGGTAAACCTGTGTGCTCACCGTTCCAGCATACCGTACGTCTCACACCCCTCTCTTCCACATGCCTCGAGGACCCCCTCATGGCGTACTTGTCATCAATCCGACGACATATATCGCTAGAATAGTATGTTTGCATGGAACCCCCAAGACTATAGTGTCAGATCGAGGAACCTAGTTTACCTAAAGATTTTGGCAGATGGTCCAAGAAGGATTAGGAACAAAACTGAATTTCAGCATAGCTTATCACCCGCAAACCGACGGACAAACTGAAAGAGTCAACCAGATCTTAGAAGATATGTTGAGAGCTTGTGTGTTAGCATATGGATCTAAATGGGAAGATTGTCTTCCTTTCGCGGAGTTCTCATACAACAATAGTTATCAAGCCAGTTTGCAAATGACCCCATTTGAATTCCTGTATGGAAGAATGTGCCGTACCCCATTGAATTGGTTGCAAGTAGGAGAGAGTCAGATCTTTGGACCAGACATTCTACACGAAGCTGAAGAGAAGGTTCACAAAGTCCGTGAGCACCTCAAGACCGCTCAATCCAGACAGAAGAGTTATGCTAACAAAAGACGTCGAGACCTGACCTTCAATGTCGGAGATTTTGTGTATCTCAAAGTGTCACCCTTGAAGGGAATGCAACGTTTTCGTCTGAAAGAAAAGCTAGCCCTCAGATATATTGGACCCTTCAAGATTTTGGATCGCCGAGGAGAAGTATCCTATCAACTAGAGCTGCTGGAGGAGATGTCAACCGTGCATAATGTGTTCCATATCTCGTTACTTAGAAAATGCCTAGAAGTTCCGGAGAAGATCGAAGTTTTCAAGGACATCGATCACAAAGCCATAGATATTGACAAGGATCTAACTTATCGTGAAGTGCCCATCCGTATTTTGGAAGAAGCATTCAGAACCACCCGGACCAGGAGTATCAAGTTTCTCAAGATCCAGTGGAGTAACCATACCGAAGAAGAAGCCACCTTGGAACGAGAAGATTATATTAGGACTGAGTTTCCCAATCTCTTTAGTTCCTAGTTTTCCTGAATCTTGGGACGAGATTCTATTTAAGGAGGGAAGGTTTGTAACACCTCAAAAATATTAAACAAGCTTATTAGGTCCTAATCACCCAAGTTTAGGGTTAACAAAAACTTTTATTCCAAAAATCTATGAGAATGCATGTGTGATGTGTATTAATGCATGAATGCTTGAAATTGCCATGTTTGATTGCTACAAAGGTTAAAGATTAGTTTAAAGATGAATACCACATCATCTAGATCATTTCCAAGCAAAATCAAATAAAAAGAAAATCATATATGGATCATATGAGCATATGGTCACTTTGGCCAATATTAACCACTAGACCACTTTGGGTGTCTCTAGTAAAAGATTTCCAATAGAAACAATTCCAATTCTTTTCACCCCTTGCTAGACCAATTACAAGTGAATCCAAGCAAACTTTACAAAACGCCAGAAACTATTTTCAAATCTATTTAAGAGGCAATCCAAAATTGAATCAAGTTCATATGCCTAGATCATCACTTTTCAAAAACCACTAAAACAACTTCCACTTGAAAAATCCCAGTAACCATAAAATACCAAGCATATGAACAGATCACTCACCAAAAATCATTCAAAAATTCCAAAGTTAATTTCATGCGGCCATTAAGTCGAACACTTAGCAGACAGAGTACAACCTCAACCACTATACACTATTTTGATCTATCAATTGCTCACCAATTGTACTGCAATCAACTCCATATCTTACCCATGATCATTCCTGGTACTTGGCCGTGCAGTGGAGAGCCTCCTCTCCACCATTGCACCCGTGACATGCCCGTACCGAGCCAGCCATGCCGCTCGATCACGAACCAGTCGCTGCACGCCGCGCCCCCCTCTCCCACAACACCTAGGTGATAGCCGTGAACTCACAGCCACCCCCTGTCCACCCCTATACCAACAGCGAGAAGTGGAGACACTAGAATTGCCGCGCCCATTTAAGCCTCTGCCATGCCGAGCGCACGACGGAGCTTCGCAGTTGCCTCGCGCGCACACGCCGCGCTTCGCTCTCTCCACTTGTACCCACAGTCACCGTGGCACCAGTGACCTCCCAGATATGATCATTCACCGCCGCGCGCCTCGTGACCATCGTACTGAGTGAGGAAAACCTGCATACCCAAACAGAGCGCCGGTGTCTCCCGACCGACTGAGACCGGCCCTTGCCGTGCCGTCACGCGCGTGACGATCGCCGTAGTACCCCACATTGACCCATGCCCTCCGCCATGCTTACCTCAACCTGTAGCAGCGCCGCCAGAGAAGCCCGACCATGGCGCCGTACCTCCACCGCTAGGGTATAAATAGAGGCTACCCCAGACCTCATTCTACACACCATTCCACTCCCCACTCACCCATGAACCTCACCGACCCTTCCCCGGAGCAAGGCGAGCACCATGACACCGGAATTTGGCCGGAGTCTGCCGCTGCAGTCGAGGAAGGAAGCCATCGATTGGAGCCACCCCAGGAGCTGCCGTGACCACCCCTCAAACCGCCGTCGTCGACCAGCCCGTTCGCCGCCATCGCCGACCCTAGATGGAGCCGTTCGACGTAGACGATAAACCTCAGCCGTAGATTTCATTCTAATCGTAAGGCCGAGATTGATAGATACCGTTTCAGGTTAGATGAGATGCTGATGCGTGGGACCGTTCTGTTAGCAGCCCGCTGCACTAGCGCTGTGTAGTTGGGCTGGTCCATTTAGTTTCCCGCGCAGAGCCCAACAGTTCAAATAGCATTTTGTCTATTAGTTAAAATCCTATTCTATCAGTAGATTCAAAATTCAATTCAAGGAGTTTTACTGATCCAAATTGCACGATTCAAATTTTGATAGAAAGGTATTGAAAATATCTAGTAACTCCCGTTGGATTCAAACCAATTGAAACTATAGATCACTTATACCAAAAATAACAAGACAGAGGCTTTTTCCACTTCAAACATTTTTAGAAAATAAACTATAAATGCTTTTGAGTTGATTTAAACTCTAAAAAATCACATTTTCCATGCTATACTTGAATATGTAAAAAGATTTGGTTTTACAACTATGAAACATCGCTTAGTATTAAAAGAATGCTATATAGGTATTTCTAGTCACTTTAATATTATTAAATAGTAATATTAAATCTTGTAATATATGATAACCATTTTTAAATCACATTCCCAAGTATTGGAATAGATGGTGATGACATGTGTCAACATGAGCCACTATTTCAATTAGAGAATATTTAATCTTAAAGATTTACAATGAGTAGAAAGTACTTTTCTAAAATAAGAAGAATAATAAAATGTTAATATTCCATATGATGATTGAGATGATACTAGAACATCTAGTGTGAGCCCTTGTGTGCTAAATAGAAGTAGTGAAGTGTTGTTTGGTGATTGTGTACCTTGTGTGCATTTCTAGACGCTAGTACCGGCCCGGGCTACGACGAGGAGTACTTCGAGGAAGAAGAAGAGAACTTCAACGACTGCACTGCTCAAGGCAAGGTATCAGTGGAAGCTATAACTATGCATGCTATATATGCAAGCCCTTACACCAGATATCTTAGGCATGCCTGCTTATGCAACTTTGATTATACCATTCCCAGTTTTTACTCCAAGCTTTACTTTTCCTTTTCCTGAAGTTTCATACTTAGTTAATGAATTGTGATTAGTGGAAGAATAGGATGGATACCATCAAGATTATCACCTTAGTCTTGGATACTTATACTTGATTAGCACCCCCAATAGTAACACCCTCAATACTAGTGGCTAGTGCTAAAACTAAACTTGATTACTTTAGATAGGAATACTTGGTGAAAATTATTATGAACACCTTGGAATGATGATTCATTCTATTGAAATGTTTTGACATGTGTTATGATACACAATAGGTTTGGTGATGAAAATGTTGAGGCATGAGCCTTGACTTTAATAAAAACCGATGGTTGGGTTCGGATGCGATACCATTACAATTTTACCGTACAACTACAATACCTGAGTTCGGTAGGGCTTGACTAGAAGTTTATATGTCTTAGTATGGGTTCCCTTGCGGGAGAGGTTGAGCTGAGGCTACCTCGTGATGAATGTCCACCTATGAAGTGCCCAGGATGACAGATGGTCATGGCTGGGAGGCCAAGCTCATAGGGGAGGTGCCTATACTAGGGTGTGTAATTGAAAGGTTAGGATTGATTATCCGCATACAAAGTATGATGATTTAGGGTTATCCTTGACGGATGTATCAAATTTTGTGGTGAAAGTGTACCACCTCTGCAGAGTGTCAAACTATTTGAATAGCCGCGTCCATGGTCATGGCCAGTTGGAGTGGCCATACTATTCCGTTGTCAGATGTTTTCAAAATGATTTATGACTTGAAGGATGACTTTGACATGACCACAACAGAGTTGTGGACATGAAATCTAAGTTCCCACTTAAGTAATGTAGAGAACTAAACTTAGGTCTTTATTCTGAAGTCTTTATGAAATAAACCTGGCTTT
The DNA here is from genome assembly GCA_910589775.1 of Avena eriantha. NCBI lineage: Eukaryota > Viridiplantae > Streptophyta > Magnoliopsida > Poales > Poaceae > Avena > Avena eriantha. Next base: position 352,008,140 of record OU342742.1, on the reverse strand, counting down.
TTGCCAACAAACCTAGAGCTTATGATTCCTACTAGATTTACCTTACTTATACTAGTGATAGTTTGCGAGTACTTAAAGAGTACTCATGGCTTTGTCCCTGGCTATTCCCATGGCTAGACTATGAGGAGGATTACTCGGAAGACAGACAACAGGAGGTCTATGACAACTAGGATCATCTCCCATCGTCAGCATTGCCTGTGATCATGAAGAAGGAGCCTACTACGTTTACTTTCCGCTGCTTTGATTGTATTAATACTGGATCATGAGATCCTTTATTTGTAAGACCTTTAATATGGTTTGTAATGGATGATGTATTGTGGTACCACTTCTATTATGTCTCGCAAAAATGGTAATCCTGGGATTGTGATGTACGACATATCAGGCATCTGGACTTAAAAATCTGGGTGTTGAAACTCATCGCCAACACCACCAACGGCTAGCGTGACTTCAAGAGCGGTTGCCACAGCGAGGGAAACAGCACCTCCCATGCTAAGAAGCTCATAGTCGAGCAGATCTTTGATGACCACTGGATCATCCACAACAAGGACGACCGATTCACCACCCATACTACTGCTGAGTGCTACTAGTTCAAGGATCTGGAGAATCTCAATCAATAGAGCATCGGTAAGAATGCTAGGCACGATAGGGGTTCCGAAAAGGACGACGATGATGGATTGGGAAGGGACCTCGGGTCCCTTCACACCTTCACCAAGATCACTAGTAAGCGCGAGAAGAAGCTACTCTTCCGCTGCCAGACTTGGCTTTGATGGAAAAGAGAGCGCTGGTGATTTCGTCAGCATATCAGACAAACAAGGAAGTCGAAGTCCTACCTGATTATGAAAATAGAGGATTACAGATTCATCGATTCACTAGATGTAATCTAAATCATGGCGGGTTGTGTCTCACTCAAAGCTATGATGCCCTCTCTGTCGGCTCCTCCCAACCTTTACATGAGAGGCTGGGTCTTAGAGTCAAGTAAGGATTGGTTACATGTTAGGTTACAGTTATATGACTATGTCGGTTGGCACTTCTATCTTGATTAACACGTTTTATTCCTAGGCTTCAGATGCTTCCAAGACTCCTAGTTATTGGTAGGCTTCATGGGTCGTAGTTTGAGTAGGTACCAGGTATACCAATTATGGGAACCCGACAAGTCATACCCATGTTAGTAGCCCTCGAGACTCTATCTGAATAGTAGATTCGGGTTGAGACTCAATGATATTTTTAGCATTTGGGCCCAAAGATTCCTTTGAGTAAACTTTTATTTATAAATATTTATTCATGGGGATTTTGGTATAACAAGTCTGGTGCATCCGATAGATCGGGAACCAGTTTGCTCTTGGGAAAAAACATCGTGAACCTACTTCAAGATCAAGTCCCCGGACTCGAACTTGGTATATACAGGTGTAATTCAATTCAGGCCATAGAGGTCTTACCGATAACTGAATTCTAGTGTTATGTTTTGGGTAACCAACGCGTCCGTCGGGATTTTTCATCGTCTCGTGGATACGAAAAATTACTAGTAGTGTGCATTCGAGTGCGATTACTAGGCCTCATAGGACGAACCCAGGGGTCTTACCTTCATGTTGATAGACACGACATTCATACATGTTATCGCGGCAGACGCGGTCCGAATTTTTTTAATTTTTATTGACTGCCTTGTTTGGCTGTTAAAATTGCTGAAGTTGTCAGCTTTCTTATCATTTTATCGACTTCATTGTTTAACACTCTCGATGGGAGTAACCAATTGAGGGTACACTTGGTTAATGCTCATAGGTTTTTTTTATCTTTATCATCTCTGTTGGAGGATTTTTTGTTTTTGTTCTATCGGGTGTTTGGCCAGCCTCCCAATGAGAATAGCCCCCGAGGCTACAAATGTTTGTATTCAAATATAGGCTCAAAGTTCGTATTCAAGAGCTTCATTGTCTACTCCATAACATGATTTATTATTTCTATCGGGTGCGCGGTTGGTGCTCCCAATGGGAGTAGCCCCCGAGGCTATGTTCGAACACGTGCGTCCGAGCATAGGCTCAAGTCTTCATCATCTGAGGAAATCCTCAACTCAGGTCTTTTTTTTCCGGAATCACCAACTTTTTATTAGGTGCGTGGTCAGCGCTCCCGATGGGAGTATCTCCCGAGGCTATGTTCGAACGCTTGTGTCCGAGCATAGGCTCAAGTCTTTGTCATCCCAAGAATTTCTCGACTACGGTCTTGGTTTTATACTATTTCTTCAAATTCCTTGTTAGTACACCTGAAGTTTTTTCATTACTTCCCATGACGTCATTGCTGACGAGGATGGCGTGCCTTAGTCACGTTCCAGTGCTCCCAATGGGATGTTTCAATGGTGGGCCCATGACACATGCTGAAGCCACGTGGGATCGTGTCTGCGGTGAGTCTGACTGCATGACCCCATGTCACACGGGAATCGAGGCACTGCACAATTTTCTCCAAGTTACCACGATAATTAATTCTTATTAAGATTGATCCCTCCTTGTTATGTGAACACGTGTTGCCCTAAAGTTTCATCATGGCGATATTTCTTCTAGATCCAATGGTCTTAGGCTGCCCTGAGTACTTTATAAGCACCAAGGAGGAATTTTTTACTGCTCATCCCCTCCTCTGCCGCTAGCCTTCTTGCTCCTTGCGCCGCATCTATTCCAGTGCACTACTGACACCTTTTTTGCTCTCTCTCTTGTGCGCTTACTCCTTTGACGCCATCACCATGGGGAGAAACAAGGGTGCTGGTTCCCGCGCCGATGCCATGTCTTCCAAGCTGTAGTTGATTGGATGGACCCCCTCTAAGTGCACACAATAGGACGTTTGCGAGGCCCCGAAGTATTCACTTCTAAAGGAGGGCTCCTTCAAGCTTCCCGGTAACGAGGCCGCACCCATGCCTGAAGAAGGATGGTGGGTAATATTCCTCGCATTTCCATATCACGGTCTTTCTCTCCCTTCCCACGAATTCCTCCGTGGGCTTCTTTTTGTTTACGGCGTGCAGCTCTACCAGCTCACGCCAAATTCCATCCTTCATATTTTGGTCTTTATCACAATCCATCCCCACTAGGGCCTTTGGAAGCACCTTTTATCTATTACGCGGGATGCAACAAAAGCATTTGTCTATTATGTTGGTGGCACTGTCATCTCTGGTCGCCCTGATGTCAACTATTTTGACCTCAAGTTTGCAGATTCTGCCCAAGACTAGAGGAAGAAATGGTTCTACATCAAGAATGAGTCATCTGAGGGCCAACAATATGGATTAGCTCCTTTCGACCCGATGAAAAGTGTGAGGAAGCTTAAGTCTTGGGGAGAAGGCGCAACTCCTAGCAGAGATTAAGGAGACACAGTCCATGGTGGACCGTATCCATGATGTCTATTATGCGACTAGAAAGGAAGTTTTGGGTGTCTAGCTCATAGAGCAATTTCTTTGCATCCGTGTTCACCCTCTTCAGGCCCGCCTTTCTGGTACGTGGGCATATACTAGTAAGAAGGACCTAACGAGGGTGTCCCAGGATAATTTCCTATGCTCTGAGCTTGAGAAGAAAGTCAGATCTCTCACCAAGCTTACCAAGCATGACCCAATTCCATCTGAATGTCAGGTTAAGCCCTTTGGCAAGAAGAATCATGTGCCCGATGTAAGTCCCTGTTTCTTCTCTTCCTTTTATCCGGTTCTTGTTCTTTAATATGCGTTTTCCTTGTGCCGACTTTGCTTTCCTATTTGTGCAGAACCATGATCATTTGGATTCACTTCCCCCGCTTCCTGAAAATGGTGAAGTCCTGGAACCTGCTGCTGAATCCTAGAAAAATATAGAGGCTGAGGTTGTGGGCGAAACCGAGGAACACAATGAAAACTCTGTTTATCATTCCTCACGTACTCTAACTGAAGTTGTACCTTCCGCGAATTCTGATTCCTTCAAGGTTGTAGCCAGCCAAGGAAAAAGGAAATGTGACGAGGTGGACATCCAAAATATTGAAGATTCCAATGATTCGAGTGCTGCAAAGCCACAGATGGTTCAGCCACTGAGGACAACTCTTTGTAGGAAAAGGGCACTTCTTCGATATTCTCAAAATGTCAGATCATAAGTATACGTCCTCTCCTTTTTCTTCGAAGATTCCCTTTTTATGCTTTTAATCGAAATTATTGATTCTTTGGGTTAGTGGTGATGAGGAGGAAAATTTTATCTAGAATTTCCTATTGCTGACGCAACCGATGGGATCGGACGTTGCTACCAGGTCACCCACAAAAATGACAGAATCAGCCATCCCACGAGGAGAAACATCGGGTGAGATAACCCCAAAATATCATGTGGTGACCCCTGATGCTCCTCTCTGAAATAAAAGGAAGAATGATGATAAAGGTGTAGTCTTGTCAGAGAACCCGGCTGAACCTGACATGAAGCATGTAAGTTTTCCTCCCCTTTTTTCACCATGCCTTGCTTTACTATGCAGCCCCCAAGTATTTGAGTTTGTTTTTATTTCTCCCAGCCGATAATGCGTGAGATGGTCGAAATGGACGCTCGTTTTATCAGGATTCAATATGATGCTTCCTCTGCCAAAGGTATTTGTTCTCTGCCTTGTATCTATTTCTGCATATTCTAGTTAGCGATTTTTCTTTGAATAACTTTGTCTTCCTCTGCAGAAGCTATTGATGCCGAGATTATTCACGAAGCTTCCATGAAGTGCACGGATGATCTTGAAGCTAAATTAAAGGTTGTTGAACGTGATCTTGAAAAAGCCCGGGCAGCGGCCAAGTTTGAGGTGGAAAAGCGTGAAGCCAAATCTATTGATATGGCAGGACGGGATGAGAATCTTTAGAAGAGGCTTGAAGAGATGAATTCCTCCTTAACTAGCAAGTTACCTATAATACAATACAACTCGATGTTTTTTATCCGGTCCTTGGATCGTAATATGTAATCCCCGGACCTCACGTTTCTAATTAATAAGACGATATAACCCGAGTCTGGGGACGACGTACTACCGTGGAGGCTATGAGGCCGCCCACAAGCAAGCCACAATGACAGGGCACGTTACCGGCCAACCATCCACCCAAAATTCATGGTTATAACTTCGAGTGCAAGAAACATGACCGACTGGCTGCAAGTCTAGCATACACAAGTGAGTATGTATGCCAGGGACATACAAGAATACATCAGACAATATCGCAACGCCATTACGACAAGAACCAACTTTTTATAGATAGTATTAATAATATTTTAGGATTATATCCTCATACATCACTCAACCAGTCATCAAGCGTAAGCGGAAAACACATATCCGAGTACATATTAAGAGTCAAATTGGCATAAGATGCCATAGAAATAAGCACAATCCTGCCCACAGATCTTAGAGATATCCATCCCTGGAATCTCTACGCAAGAGGGTTCCTACCTCCATCATCAGCCTCATCGACATAGTAGCCACTATATGGATATACCTGACAATCTGATCAATATTTATGGTGTGATACCCTAGGATACTCAACAAGTCTTTATGCATCTAAAGAGAATAACCTGGGGGTGATGCAATTGCAACAAAACATAAATAGCTAAACAGTTCTATAGAGACGCGCCACAATATCCGGCCAACCAGATATGGACGGACACTCGTTAAATGAAACCAACAGTTATATAAACAATATAAGTATCCATAACTCATCCTCCTCCTCGCTAACCGAACGAGAAGGTGAAAGAATATCCATCCGTTGGCAGTTTTATTAACCATTTCATGAGTGTTGCACTAATTACCAATCAAGTTTTGGGCAAGTTAAACATGTTACTTTAGTTATAGTTGTCTATGATCGAGAAACCGTGCTCCAAGTAGTCTATAACAACGGACACAACTTTCAGAAAGATTTACCTTGCAAGGGTTCACAAATAGCAATGCACACATGATCAACCCCGGGAAGAACCAAATAAAAGCAATAAGGCATCACGACAAAGCATTTGCAAGATTTAAAAATGATCTCAGGGGGCCACCCCACTAAGATACCCGCAACAAATTCGTCCGGCTCTGAGACATACCCAGGTTTTGTGAGAACAGCTGTAAACGACTCGGAACCTAAAAGTGTGACCGAGCTTGTCGATACCGCATAATCGTGTCGCGTTCCAAAACATTACAATAGTAAACTCTCCTCGAGCAATAGTAGTAAATAAAGCGGTAAAGCATGGCATAAGTACATGATAGTAATAATACCCCAAACTAGTTGTGGCTCCAAAAAAATAAAATGTGAAACAAGCTCAGGCAAAGCGGATTTGTGGTCCCACATGCTGATAGTGCGATAGTCAAGGAACAAGAATCAAGTACTCGGGTCCTACGAGACACAAGTGAGCGGATAAAAATTTGTCTTAGCTACTGCGCACCGATGCCTCTTTCTTTAGTTATCCCATTACTACACAATTCACTTGTTTGTGTACCTCATTATCCACAGACTCGCACAAACCCTACACATGCAGTTCTATGACTCGCATGGCTCAAACAACTCCTGTAGTAATGGCTGATAGGATTGAGGATACAAACTTTGGTGAGGTTTAAAGCTAAAGGTTATGCATTACATGGGATTAAAATTTAATCAGGAACGCACTTCATGATGCAAGAATAAGATAGAAGCAATAGGTATTATATGTAAATGCAAGCATGGGGAAATGCTTGTCTGTAAGCTCAGTAGTGGGATAACCGAAATCCGTGTACTCTTGGGTCTCTGATCCCTTGCTCGACGTCTATTCGGAATAAAAACCAAACACACAAGGGCCATAATAAATAAAGTGCACAATCATATGAAACATATGCAATAAACAAAACATGTTATGCCATGATGGAATGATGCACAATTGCATGGTATAATATAGCATGGCATGGGTGAGGTGTAGGAACAAGATTAAAGCATTTTCATTAATTATTTAATCATATTTTCTCCCATAAACCTTGCTATATACTCAATATTTACATGATGCATACTTCAATTGATATCATGGAATGCATAGTTGGAAAGGGCTAGTCGCGCTGATTGATCTAGACATGTTATTTATTGAATTCGGAATTACGGTTTAAAAGTTATAGATTTATTAAGAAATAGGCATTTAATGATATTTAATAATTCAAAAAATTTAAATGCCTAGAAATTATTTTAGATTGCATATTCATATTCCTGGCATTTTTCTGATTAGAAAACATATATCATTTGCAATATTTGAAAATAGTGAAGAAGAAACATTATTTAACATTTATTAAAGCATTTATAATTATTCCCAAAACATGTATTATTTCCGATATTTTACAAAAATAAAGAGAGGACAGATTCATGTAGAGAATTCAAAAACACCCAACTTTGATGTTTTAGGTTTTCCAAAATTAGTTTCAGAACTCATTTAAATCTTAGGTCAAAGGTTGAATTAGGTTTGACTTTTCAAAACAGGTTTAAATTCGAATTTGAATTGAAATCTGGAATCAACAGGTCTTTTCGCACCAGGCGCTAAGCTAGCCATGGTCGCAAGTACTAGCAGGGCCACTGGGTGCGCAGGCAACAAAGTACTAACACCTGGGCGAGGCAGGACTGCAGGTTGAGGATTTGTGTTCTGAAGAGGCCTAAGTACAAAAGGTTCCAGAGGGGGTTTTCGGTGAGGCTGACAGGTGGGCTGCAGATGGACCACGGGATCAGGATTAAAAAGGGCAGGGGGTTAACTTCAAAAGGTTCACGAGCTTACTGATGCTACTGTTCTTATCCTCCTGCTAGTTAAGTGACGGAAAACAACAACAACGCGCAGTAAAAAGTTCAGAGCCATGTAGGGCTTGAACCTGCAACCTCTAGGTCGGTCTGGTGGGATGGTGACACTGAGGTAGATTGGGGCGTATGCTACAGGTTGATTGCGGCACTAGATAACCCTCGCAGGCTCGACTCCTATGACTTAAAAAGGGCGGCGCCAGCAACGGCATGCCCAAGTCACGGTGGCATGGCGACTAGGGTTCTAGGAAGCAGGGCTGGGTCGGTTCGACGTGACGCTGCAAGACAAAGCACGCTGTATGTGCGGCTGGGCATGGGTCGCTTTGCAGCAGCGACAAGCTGGCAGGGTGGTGACGAGCAGCGGCGCATGCAACATGCTCGACGAAATGATCTAGCGCTACAAGAAGGAAAACCGCGCGGGAGCATGTCTGGGAGGGTCACGTGCTCACCGCGGGTCTGATGGCGTGGACATATTGGCTTGGGGTAACGATGATCTGGAGCAGGGCTTGGGGTGCGCACGGCTAGGGTTCTTCTCGGCCTCCTCGCATTCTGCTTGCCCTAGTGCTTCTCCTCCTCGGCTTCGTGTACAGGCAGCCAGGCAGGGTCCAGGGACACTAGCAGTCTTCCTCAACACCTTAGGCTCCGCTCCTCCTTATCCCATTCGCCAGAACAACACATCACCAAGGGTGGCGGCTATGGTGGTTTGGTTGGATAGCATAGAGGAAGGGGATGAACATAGGCTCTAGGCAGCGCCCTAGTTTAGATCTGAGCGAGGAGGGGCAGGTGGGGTGCCAGATAAAGGCAATCCCTGACCAGGGTTTAACTAGGCTCGGGTTGGGGGTGCTCTCTCTCCCTCTTTGTTTTCTTGCTGAGATAGGAAATGGAAGGGGGCCTGGCGTGGGGAGGTTGCTGGGGCTTATCATGGATAGCAAGAGAGGAGATGGGCGTCGTGGGCAGCTGGTAAAAGTGCTAACCATGGCTATGTCGTGACTACTAGGGTTAGAGGGAGAGCTCGAGTTTAGCTTGGGTTAGGGATGGTCGGATTAGGGTTTGGGGAATGTGGTTAGCTAGGTGGGCCTTAGTGGTGTTGGTGTGGTTGCACCAGACCAAGGAGAGAGGGTGGTTCGGCTAGGGAGAGAAGAGCTAAGTTCGAAATTAGGTAAGTGTAGATTTAGTTTATATTGGTTTGTTTTACTTGTTTTCTCTCCAAACCTTGCTTAAACAAGCCAAATCACACTTCCCAAATGCACCAAAAAGAAGGAGGATGGAATCATGGCTAGATGGACATATTGGTTTGGTTTGATCTTCATTTGATTGAAGACAAATTTAAACAAATGCCATAAAACCTCAATAAACCCAAATAAAAACAAGAAGGAATAGGGCATTGGTCTTGCATGGAAAGTGTATGTTCTAGTTGTGAAAACAACTAGAGTTTGAGCATATCACATGGTTTCAAACTACCCTTCCCAAAAGAATATTCAAAAAGAACAAGAATATGGAACTCTCCCAAGATATGTGGCTTATTCCAAATAAAGTGCATGCATAAATGATAAGCTGGCCATGCTAGTGTGTATGCACCACTATAAATTCATATAGCTACAATATATTCAAACATGACCTTAGTTCAAATAAGACCATATGAGGGATTATGATGGGTTTCTACTCACATAGCATGCAAAGGTGGCCATGTGGTTCTCATCCCCAATATTGTGACAACAATAAGAGATAATATATTAGGAGCATGTAGATTAGAATGGGATCTAACCCAACACATATGAGATAGATTTAAATACCAAAGAGAATTGCATTTGCTCATAATAATTAGGATGGTGGAAATTAGACGGAGACAAAGAAAGGTGGTGGAATTAGAATAGATATGCCCACAACTCAACTTGGGCATTAAGCATTATATCAAGAATCAAGTACAATATATCAAGAGGCTAATACAATTAATAAGGCAAACACTTTATGATGGAAAGAACCGAATGAAAGGATTTAATATGATTCTCAAATGCAATGTGGCATGGTGACATGAGCATGGTATTATGATGATGCAATTAATGACATGTAGGAAGTAGCATTATATATATTAAACCATGTAGCATTACAAGGTTTAGAACATTGGGATGCTACATGATGTACTTGTAGGTATATCTTCTTGACGAGATTTTGAGGGCGAGCAAATGTATGCTATGCAAGTTTTTCTCGCAAAGCCCCCGAGTATCATAATTCTTGATATTGTCACATAGACTGACTTTTCTACTTGTTCCAGGCATCCGCTTAAGTGCGGTGGAGGAGTCTCAACGTCTTAAGGCTCGTATGAGTGCTTTGATGGATGCTTCATCAGGTGCTGGTACATATTTCTGGACAGACTACAAGCGGGGATATCCTTTGGAGCTGCTTCAGGATCGAGTATTAGAGGTGGAGGAGTTAGTCGAGTGTTGCTGCTCTGTCTTAGCGATGGTATATAATGGAATGTTCTCCATAGACCCACAACCGTAGGAAATGGCCGCGCTGATGTAGAGGTTCCATCGAGGTGAAGCTATCCACCATTTTATCAAGCTGCAACTTATTGCGGGTGCCAATGTTTCCCTTGCTTGGGTACATGTACACCACCCAATACTAGATTTAGATGTTGTTTCGCATAGTCTTCCTTCTCCTCTAGATGGTGGTATAGTAGCCATGGCTCCTCATTATGCGTCCGGTCATAAGTCCGCCATCCGAATAATCCGCGGGTGCCTTGACGTAGATCAAGATTTTTCTGAATTTTCCCATATAGTTAGGAGAGTGACCCTGTGAAAAAGGAAATGTAAACTATGTAAAGCATGTGTGTATATCAGCCGGAATATATCTGTTGCTACTGTAATTTTATATGTTTATGCCGGTGGCTATTGCGGTTGTGCCCTACGCATGACCTTTTCATTAGCCTGATGCCTATTGGGCCGAATCAGCTACTCGATTCAGAGCGTGTTTTGGGTGTATTTGATGGTGACGCCGAAGAATATTTGAGTTTGTGTTGATTAGGGAAGCCCTCGAGTATCGGAGTATGATTATGTAATAAATTGCTTGACTGAGCCCCCGAGTATCTGGTGTGACAGAAACCAAAGTATTGAAATGGAGACTTGGTTGAGAGAACTTAGCTTTATTAATATTGAGTAAGGAGGTACATGTTTCGGCGTAGTCGCCTAGCCGTTGGCCTTATTTGAAGTAAACGTAGTTCTTTCGGCTAAGTAGCATGGCCGTTGGCCTTATTGAAAGTAAATTGCAGGAAGTAAATGTCCACCATGTAGAATTGTCACACCTACGCAATGTTCCACGGGTTTGAGTACTTAACTCCAGTCTTCTTGTCTTCGAGGCGATATGCTCCGCTAGAGATTACTTCTGTGACGATGTAGGGTCCTTCCCATGGCGACTCGAGTTTTCTATGGCCATCTTGCTTGAGGCAAAGGATTAGGTCCCGTACAACGAAGGACTTGGGGCGCAGTCGACCATTGTGGTAGTTGCGTAGGTTTTGCTGATACGTCGTTGCTTTTGCAAGTGCGATGTCTCGACCTTCATCGAGTGCGTTGACGTTGTCTTCGAGTGCCTCCGTAGAGGTTTCTTTATCGTATGCGATGACTCGTGGAGCCTCGTGCGTTATCTCCACTAGAAGCATGGCACTGGCTCCATGGACCAGGAAGAAAGGAATTTCTTGTGTAGCGGTATTTGGGGAGGTGCATATGCTCCATAGGATAGAGGGTAACTCGTCTACCCAAGCGCCCTTTGCTCATTCGAGTGGTGTCAGGAGCCTTTTCTTGATTCCAATTGGTCACAAGTCCATTGGATTTTCCATCTAGCCATTAGTTTGCGGGTGGGCAACTAATGACTGCAAGTGCGTAGATCAATTTTAGCTAGTTTCAAAGTAAAAGTATCAAACCCACAGAGAGCTATTGGTAAAGGTCTTTATGCCCCTCGTTATTATCTACCAAAGGATACTTGTAAGCTGCCTTTGATCTCAAGTAAAGTATGTTTGAAAGGTTTTTGATTGTTTGCAAAAAGTAATTAAAACGAGTAAAATAAAGCAAGTAACAAGTTAGTGTGAAAGTGTGGTTGAATTCAATAGGGCTAAAACACTCTCGGGGATGCAGGATACACCACTAGCATTATTATTATTAATTAATATACTATACTTCTTGTGTCATGATATGTGTGGAGAGAGCTCCATAATAATGTGTTCACTACAAGGCTCGTAGGAAGCCACTTTGTTGAGCCAAGAGCAATGTCACCTCTAAATAACCACTACAATTTCTGAGAGTAATCACCCATACAAACCACCACAATTAAGGGTTTCCCTCTGGATATCATAATTAGCTTAGGGAGTCTCTCTTTATCCTCCTTTGACCATGTAGGTTACGAGCCGACGCCAATTGTCACAAAGCTATTCTGGACATGATGCAAACACGTCCAAAGGATTTATCCCTCCCTTTAGTCCCAAGGGCAAATGATATGTGGCCAACTACACATACCATCTAAAGAGAGAGAGAGATCAAACTCAAATCATAAATCTATCATAGACCAACCAGTCATACGGACACAAGAATAGATCATTTTTCTTGCAAGTTCATAATAGTGCTAGGGTTTCTCCAACCCCCAAGAACAAAGGAACTACTCACACATGGAAGTAATCAACAACATCATCATAATCAAATGGATGGATAAAAGTAAGGAGGTAGATCTAATGCAAACCACAATTGAATCTGGAATTACAACAAGATCTAATAAACGAGAGATGGGGTCAGCGATGCTGATGGAGATGCAACGGCTGATGGTGAAGGGGATGATGCGATGTCCTCCAATGATCCATGAAGCAGCAGGGATTTGTCCCCAGCCAAGTTCCTCCTTCAGATCCCTTTTAGAAATGTTTTTTCGTGGTTTTGGGTGGCTGTGAATGTCAGATCTCTCTGCCGTATTCGTCAGGAGAAAGTATTTGACGAAGCGGACGCGCTGCCACTCAGTACGGGCGGATGGTACAGGCGGGCTCCGCTCGTACTACCGGTCGTTATCGGATTTAGTGACTTCCCCTTATTTGGTGTTCTCCCAGGAGCGAAGGTGAATCCATAAAATGACTATTATCACTTATATATATCATATTATAGCATAATATGACAGTTCCAATTGATATGTTCATATAAGACTTAATGATTCGGGATCCTTTTGAAATAAGGGAAAAAAGTTGCGTGCAAACATAGTGAAATACAATAGTCCCTACTCTATTTATGCAAAAACAAAAGGTAAATATGCTTAAATTTTGGACTGATTAACTCCCCCAAGCTAGACTCTTGCTCGTCCCCAAGCAAGATGGTGGCTTATGGACAAAATCATCATGTTCATAAGGCACATGTCGTTGCAATAAGTAAGGTAGAAATTTAAACAAGAATACAACATCAGATGTAGAGATACTTCGGGAGTATATTCATACCCTTACACATCACATGACTTAGACGCTTCCACACCCTTTTAGTATTAATGAAGTTATAAGAAGCTTCTAGTGATTTAACATATCATATAATCATAAAGTTTAAAATAATTGAGCACTTGATTCGGTAATAAAGATTCATGATCATTCTTTTCCTTTCATCTTTTCTTTCTACATTTTGATTCTTTGGATAATTGTTCTTCTTATTTTTTTTTCTTTTTTTTTTCTCTCTCTCTCTATACATATATATTTTTTACTTTCTTTTTCTTTATCCTCTTCTATTTTTTAGTACAGCTATTTGATCATGCTCACTACTTTTATGGCTTTCAAAACTCGTGACTATAATATGCTACCAAAATTCTTCTTCTCATAGCCTAATCAATACTTTTATTGGTGTGGAAGTCCCTAAAATCATGATAGCTGTACAAGTATCATAACACTCAACCTAGTTCAATCATCTAATATAATAATCATGAACCAAAAGAAAACTTCAAATATCATAAAGTCTCGTAAATTAGTGGATATAAATCTTCTCTTGAACAAAAGGGAGCTCGAAATTGATACAACTAATCCAAATTCTGGAATTAAAACCTAACATGCGTGCACGAAAATAAACATGCTAAAAACCGTAAGATAGATTACAAGGTCCTCACAGACCCCCCCCCCCAAGCTTGAAATCAAAACGGTGGATCAAATAATTCCTTGCGGTTACTTACTCCTTCTTGGGAGTGAAAAATCATCATCTCCCTCTTCTTCGTCCGCATTGAGGCTGCAAGCATGAGCAATACATGCGAATACGGTGGACATCTCTATGATGCCAGTATGTAGTTCAGTAATTATCTTGGTTAGTGTCTTCCTGCACAACACAACCGATGGTAGTAGCAACATCGAGACCTGCACAACACAACCACAAAACATTGTGCCCAACTTGCGATGAGGTAGTCAATCTCACCGTGTTTTGCGGAAAATAAAGGATTAAACATATCGAATGGAAGGAAGTAATAGTTTGCAGAAATTAAACACAAAACAATAAACAATTTGTAGATTGTACTCCCTCCGTTCCTTAATATAAGGTGTATATTTTTTTGTAAAAAATTCCATAATATAAGGTGTATAGACAATTTTGAGATTTGTTCCTCTTATTTAGGAGGCAATTAATCCGGTCAGGAGAGAGAGGATACTCAGATTTCATATGTTCTCTCTATATCACGTCAATCACCTGGGATTTTCACATCCTAAAGCAACAAAATTGCCCCTCCTAGCCTGTACGCTAATATCCGTGCAAGAAAACTATACACCTTATATTAAGGAACAGAGGGAGTATGGAAAAGACAAGGACCAGGATCCATAGTTCACTAGAGATGGCTCTCCTTAGATAGATAACATGCTGGGTGAACAAATTGCAGCGAGGCAATTGACACACATCGAGAAAGCAATACATACATATACTAATCATCTTGACTCCTTTGAGATTCGATTGGGTATTACAACATTATACATAGACCGCCATCCAACTACATCTATGACTAATAATCCACCTTCAGGTTATCATCCGAACCCCCTCCAGTATTAAGTTGCAAGCAACAGATTATTGCTTTACGAACTGCGTGTAAAGTAAACAATACGATTGTTCTATGAACAAAGAATTGTTGTTTTCTCCCTAGTAGCGACAACCCATCTAGTACCTTAGAGATTTTTGTCATTTCCCTAGATTACCAGAGGCATGAACCCACTATCGAGCATAAATACTAACTCTTGGAGTTGCTAGCATCTACTTGGCCAAGATAGGTACTAACAACGGAAAGCATGCAATATCACAAACTAACTCTGAAATAGCATCTCAATATCCATCGAATCCCCGCAAACACAACATGCATAATTACAAATAGATGATCTTGGTCATGAACGGAGCTCACAAGATCTAGACATGAAAGCACAAAGGAGGAGAACCAGCCATCTAGCTACTACATGGATCCGTAGTCCAAGGCACTATGGCTCTTGTTAATAGGTTAGTCCAAGAAATCATATGAAAAGTACTTCAAAGTGTGGACAAAACACAAGAAATTGGATAAAACCAAGCATGGAACATCAAAAATTATAGATACATTTGCAATGTATCAACACCCCCAAGCTTAACTCCTGCTCGTCCTCGAGTAGGTAAGTGATAAAAAGAAAGAATAATTTTTGAGGTGACATGCACCATCAAAGACTTGATCAAAGTATTTGTAAAACATTCAAAGCTAGGATCATAGTACTTCAATCATAACATGAAAGACAAAGTTCTAGCAATAAGACAAAGAAACTATGATGCAACATGGAAAGGCACAAACAAAAGATTCATGAATAACAACTCTTTGCAAGAAGTTTGTTTGTTTCACATAAAGAAAACATAGAATAATAGTATTCAGCTTGTCCCTCATAGAGTAGCAAATATAAATGCATAGGACACCTTCAAAGTTCATAAGAGTGACTAGATACAAATAGTTTAAAACAAGCAATATCAAAGTATGTATCAATCACTAGTCTTGGGACAATGCACATAGAACTAAGAATGGCCACTATGCTCTCAAGGTAGGTGCATAAAGGTAGAAGGTGGGGACTCAATATAATGGTGGAAGAAAGGCCTTTTTATAAAAGGAAGTAGGGATTCAAGTCTCATAAAGAGCTTCCAAAAATTATGGTACTTATAGCTTTCAGCTCTCATTGCCCCTATCATAAGCATCTTGAAGTGATTAAGGTTAAAGTGAACAAACTATGGTGTACATGGTTGACGAAGTATAAGTTAGAAATCTCATGTCCCTTGTATACGAGGGCTGCTCCTCATGCTACTCAAGTTTAGTCACCGGTAAGTTCTTGTCATTGTAAGTACATGTGTATCATAGAGAACCGCCAACGGGGTACCCCTTGCCCGATGATACGGAAGAATCCCCATACCAAAATGACAAGGCAAGCAGACAACGAGCATCTCAGGAATCTTCTTATTTACCATGGGAATATGGTGCTTTTTTCTCTCTTTCCTCTTTTCATAATATTTGTTTGTTTTTCTCTTTTTTCTCTATATAGGACTCTTTTTTTCATAAGAAGAATGCTTCATAGACAGCTCATTATGGTTACGCTGCAGGTTTCCACCATGTCAGCATGGATTAGACCAGTGGCCCAGGCGTTTCTCTAACACATATACATCACTCCATGGACTTACAAGCTCCCCTTTCATTTCACACCGACGACATCCATATACAAAAGAGCATGATATCAACTAGGTACAAGTACCAAGTGCAATGTTGAAAGTGTTCCCCATGAAAGCATGGTTCTACTAATTCCCAACAAATAAGTGCAAGCATATACAACATAGACGACACAATGGTTCAAGTTTATTAAGGGCAAGAAAAGTAAAGTGTGCCATCAAGTTCGTGAGAGCTTTAATCACTAGTTTTCTCATAACAAGTTTAATTTGGAAGGTAAACAAAAGCATGAATATACTTGGAATAGCATAAGCTAGTAGGTAGGTATGGTGGACTCTTTGGAATAACTTGGTTTAGGGAGTTGGATGCATGAATGGAACTCATACTTGGTTGTGGAGGCTAGCAAAAGACTGGGAGCGACAAACTAAGAGAGCAATAATGGCCATAATCATGAGAGCGACAAAACATCATTGATCAAAGCATAAAGTGATACTACAAGTTGAAAACTAAAGGATCATAAAGGCTATGGTGACTTGAGATAGTCATAACATGGTGTGAGCATGCACCAAGTTAACCCAAATAAAGCATCAAAGGAGAATACCACTATACTATGCTTTAATATGCTAAAACAACGCATGATTCATCCAAGGCACATTAAGCAATCTCAATTGTTTATAACAAGTAATGCTATATCAAAGAATACTAAGCATAAAGCCAAAACAATATCAAGCATGGCATGACAGATCATAGGCCACAGTCAAAAACGAGCTCTTTTTACCACATAAGTATGAACTTTCCTACTCTTTTCTAAACCAAACCAAACTATTTGCAAACCAATGTATGAAAGAGGGGGTCCAACAATTTATTCAGCAAACTAAGCAAAAAAAGAAAATGAAAAACCAAAACCAAAATGAAAACGAAAAAGAAGACGCTCCAAGAACAACACAACTGTGCATGAAACAATAAAAATGAAGCGTTTGGAAGAAACCTCAGATTTTTATTGATGAAGAAGGGGATTCCTTGGGCATCCCCAAGCTTTGACGCTTGTACTTCTTGAATATTTCTTAGGGTGACACGCGTGGCATCCCCAAGCTTGAGGTTTAGTCCATCCTTCATCTCATTACTCATTCCTTCCATACACCTGAAATTTTTCCTTCATACAAAACTTCACACAATCTTTATTAGCCACATTAGTGCACTCAAGATAAATAAGTCTTAAGGTTCAGTTCTAACACCAAATAAACTTCCATTAGAACACTAGCTACTGTAGCACTTCCCTCAAAAAGCTCAATTCCCCAAAAGAACTCAAAAAGGAACCAACAAGAAGCAAATGCAGAAAATGGCAGAAATCTGACAAAACAGACCAGCATGTAAATACGAATTTTTTCGAAGACCTTCTGTTGCTCAAATCAAAAAGTGTTGAACTAACGGAAGTTAAATAACAACCTGGGGCAGAAGCACAACAATTCACACCTCAAAACGACGTTCAGAGATTTTACACGAATGTTAACGGTGAAGCACAAAAATCTGTTTCGGGACAGCAACTTTCCCAATCATTACTTCTCTCTCATTAAAGGTTACTGTTGGCACAAAAAGAAAATAAAAAGGATAAGGAGCGGTTATTACTGAAGAAATAACTTCCAAGGATCATCTAAAACTTTTGGGTTATCTCCCAATAAGTACTTTTGTTTAACGTCTTTAAGTTAGGCATAAGAAGCAAGAAAAAGAATCAAGTGTTCTCAAATGAAGAAGCATTAAGATCAATACCAGAAATATCTTCAACAAGGCAAGGTATATCACCCAAATAAGTTCTAGGGGATCCTCTCTCAATGCTCTTAGGTTCACTATTCTCATCAAAAGGGTTTGCAGGAACAATCCAATCAAGATTCTTTTCTATGGCATCATGTATTGCTACTAGTTTAAAGGGTATTGGTATCTTAATTTCTTCCCCATTAGGTTCGGTTTGGTTCATCTTTTATCGCGTACCAACAACATCTACACATGAGCCTAGCATATTGAAACGTTCAAAGACTTTCCTAGCTTCCTTGGCAACATCATAGAACTCCTTAAACAAAGTTTCTAGAATAAAATCCCTCTTTTCAGGGTCTTCAATTTCTTTAAGCTTAAGAAACATTACTTGCATTAAGGGGTTGAGGTTAACAAACCTAGCTTCTAACATGCGAATTAAAGAAGCTGCAGCAATCTCATAGTTTGGAGCAAGTTCTTCAAGGTATCTATCCTCAGTATCTTCATGTTTGCTAACATGATTAAATAATTCTTCAATATTATCTTTCCCAATTATAGAACCACTACCAATTGAAAGGTCTTTCGGGGTGAATTTTGGGATCAACATGGTGAGCTAAGGAAGAGGTGGCAACTAAAGGAGACTTAATTTTTTGTGTTTTTGAAATAAGAAAGCAAACTTGTAAAAATAAATTTTTTGTGTCTTTGATAAAGAAACAAGCAAACAAAACAAAAAGAAACTAAGCAAAACAAAAATAACAAAGTAAAGAGATTGGTTATGAGGGACTCCCCTTGTGAAGATGTCCTTGACTCCCCGGCAACGTTGCCAGAAAAATGATTGATGGCTCAGCGTTGGCTCCAGGAAAATGCTGGTGCGATGTTGATGTAGAGCTCGTTGGGAACCCCAAGAGGAAGGTATGATGAGCACAGCAGCAAGTTTCCCTGAGTTATGAAACCAAGGTTTAATCAAACCAGTAGGAGCAAGAAAACACCCCAAAGGTGTTGCTAGCTGAGCCTTGGCAGGGCACACTACTGGTGCTAGTAGCAACGTGGAGACCTTCACAACACAACCACATAACTTTTTCCCCAACTTGCGATGAGGTTGTTAATCTCACCGTGTTTTGAGGAAAACAAAGGATTAAACGTATCGAATGGAAGGAAGTAATAGTTTGCAGAAAGTAAACACAAAACAGTAAACAATTTGTAGATTGTATGTAACAGACAAGGACCGGGATCCATAGTTCACTAGAGGTGGCTCTCGTTAGATAGATAACATGCTAGGTGAACAAATTACAGTGGGGCAATTGACAAAAATTGAGACAGCAATACATGCATATACTGATCATCTTGACTCCTTTGAGATTCGATTGGGCATTCCAACATTATACATAGACCGCCATCCAACTGCATCTATGACTAATAATCCACCTCCAGATTATCATACGAACCCCCTCCAGTATTAAGTTACAAGCAACAGATTATTGCTTTACGAACTACGTGTAAAGTAAACAATACGATTGTTCTATGAACAAAGGATTGTTGTTTTCTCCCTAGTAGCAACAGCACATCTAGTACCTTAGAGATTTTAATCACTTCCCCAGATTACCAGAGGCATGAACCCACTATTGAGCATAAATACTAACTCTTGGAGTTGCTAGCATCTACTTGGCCAAGATAGCTACTAACAACGGAAAGCATGCAAGATCACGAATAACAAAGACATGATAGAATCAATAATCAATCGAAAATAGCATGTCAATATCCATCGGATCCCCGAAAACACAACATGCTGAATTACAAATAGATGATCTTGATCATGAACGGAGCTCACAAGATCTAGACATGAAAGCACAAAGGAGGAGAACCAGCCATCTAGCTACTACATGGATCCGTAGTCCAAGGATGAACTACTCACGCATCACACCGGAGGCTTCCATGGTGATGAAAAAGGCCTTCATGGTGAATTCCCCTCTCTGGAAGGGTGCCGAGAAGAGCTTCAGATCCCTCCCGATCTAGGGATGGAGATGACGGCGGCTACAGACTCTTTCATGGATTTTTGATCGGGCACTCAGGGTTTTCGTCCCGCGGGCAATATATAGGCGGAAGGAGAGGCCGAGGGGGTGCTGGGGTCGGCCAGACCACCCCCTGGCGCGGGCCAGGCCTGGCCACGCGGCCAGGTGGTGTGGCCGGCTCCCAGTCCTTCTCTATCTCGTATTCTGGCATCTGATGACTTCCAGAAAAATAGGCACTTTGGCTTTTGTCCCGTCCAATTCCGAGAATATTCATTTTCTGACTTTCCTGGAACCAAAAACAGCAGAAAACAGGCAGCTGGCACTGTGGCTCTTGTTAATAGGTTAGTCCAAGAAATCATAAGAAAAGTACTCCAAAGTGTGGACAAAACACAAGAAAGTGGATAAAACCAAGCATGGAACATAAAAAATTATAGATACATTTGCAATGTATCAGTCAACTCCTTCCCCAATAGTTTCGACATAAGCTTTGGAAATCTTTTCAAGGTTCTCGATATTTTTTAGAATCTCATCTTGTTTTCCCTCTTTTCGAGAAGTGGATCCCGGAGGAGATTTAAGAGAAGATCCGCGAAGGTTATACCTATAAGGGTTGAGTGGAGACTCTCCCTTGCTCTTCCTTTGTTCCACGTGCCTAAGCATCTCGAACTTGTGTGGAAACATATCTTGCCAGTTGGGGAGTGGAACCCCTTGCGAGGTCTGGTTGAGGAGGATGAAGTATCCCTCTTGTATCCCTTCCTCTTTGCTTGTGCTTTAGAGACATCTCCCTTTTTGGTCCAAATCTACTTGATATGAAAAGGCTGAATAGTCCTTGAGTAATCAAGTGAGATCTGATGTTTTGTTATAAAGGGGAAGAAAGGAAACTCGAGATCTGAGATATAATTGTGAAAGACAAAACACGAGAAAGAGAGAAAAGATGCAAATAAAGAAAAGCTTAGATAAAAGGGGTAGAGTCGATCGCGGGTAATGGTACGAGTGGGTCCTGCCTGTAACACGCGCCCGTACTGACGACTTACCGACTTACTCTTGTTTTAGAATAAGAATATAAAGTCGATATGCGGAGGAAAATAGAACCGGTAATGACCTATGATATGGGCTTATCTTCCCATACTGCCTAGTCATACCGAAATGCGAAAAGGGGTATACGGGGACCCGAACGTTTAACGACCACTAGTGCGGGCGCGTCTGCCCGTACGGCCCGCCCGTACCAGGTCGAAAAATAGTTCTGATGGATCAGAAAAATGAAAGCGAGACAAAGAATGAGGCAAAACAAACTAAAAGGATCCCAAACCAGCAAAAATCAATCGACTTAAAATTTGGTTAGCTCCCTTTATTATACTCCTCGGCTGAGATTAAGGATATTAGCTCAGCTGCGTTGACTTCTCCAATTCTATAATGCTTCAAATGTTTCCCATTATGGATCCACGATGAAGAAGAGGATGTAGTATTTTTTTAACCTTACTGTTCCCGAAGGGTATGCTTCTCCGACTTCATAAGGTCCTTCCCACCTGGATTTTAATTTACCTGCAAAAATCTCCAGCCTAGAATTATAGAGAAAAACTTTATCTCTAGATTTAAATTCCTTGCCCTCTATTTTTTTATCATGCCATTTCTTTACCTTTTCCTTGAATATCCTAGCATTTTCATAGGCCTCATTTCTGAGTTCATCCAGAGCATGGATATCTAAAAGTCATTTCCCCCCAGCAGTTTTAAAATCAAAATTCATGGTTTTGATAGCCCACCAAGCCTTATGCTTAAGTTCTTAAGAAAGGTGACAAGTTTTACTGTAAACCATTTGTACGGTGTCATTCCCATAGGATTTTTTGAAAGCTGTACGATACGCCCACAACACATCGTTAAGCTTCGAATCCTAGTCCTTTTTTGACTTGTTCACCGTCTTTTAAAGTATGAATTTGATTTCCCAGTTAGATAATTCCACTTTTCCAATGGTTTTAGGGTGGTAAGGTGAAGCTACATGACGGATGACTCCATACTTCTGAAGTATCTTGCCAAGAGTACCTTTCATAAAATGAGTTCCACCATTGGTACTTAAAATCCGAGGTACTCCAAAGCTGGGAAAGATGATGTCTTTGATCATATTGATGGAAGTGGTTGCATCTTCATGAGAAGTGGGTATATCCTCTACCCACTTGGTAACATAGTCAACGGCAACAAGAATATGAGTATAACCATTAGGGGGACAAATGGTCCCTTAAAATCCATTCCCCAAGCATCAAATGGCTCTATTACTAGGTTATATTTCATAGACATTTCCTGTCTTCTACCAATATTACTCATACATTGGCAAGCATCACAATTCCTAACATATTCATGAGCATAATTAACTAGGGTAGGCTAGTAGAAGCCTAATTGCAAGACTTTAGTTGTAGTACGATCACCAGCATGATGTCCTCCATAAGGACTACCATGCCAAGCCTTCAGAATGGCTCCCACCTCGTGGTCGGGTACACTTTTCCTAATCATCTTGTCTATACCATGCCTGTATAAGTAAGGATCATCCCAAAAGCAATGTTTTAAATCATTAAAGAATTTCTTTCTTTGATTGTAATCCATCCCTTTTGGTAGGAACTTACCTACAAGGGAATTAGCAAAATCTGCAAACCAAGGGTCACGAGGCTCTATAACTGCAAGATATTCCCTTGGCAAAGATTCGTTAATAGGAATGGGGTCCTCCATGATACCTTCCATTTGCGATAGATGATCAGCAACGTGATTATCCTTACTTCTCCTATACACTATCTACAGGTCATATTCTTGTAGTAACAAGACCCATTTAATTAGACAGGGTTTAGCATATTTCTTAGCTAAAAGGTGTCTCAAAGCCTGATGAACTATTACTTTTGAATTGATAATATAGTGTCTAAATTTATCACAAGCAAAGCAATAGCTAAAAATTCCTTTCCAGTTATTGCATAGTTTCTTTGATCCTCATTAAAAGTTCGACTAGCATATTGAATAACGTTAAGGTTTGATCCATCTCTTTGTCACATAACAACCCCAATGGCATAGTCACTCGCACCGCACATAATTTCAAATGGCTCATCCCAATTTGGTGGTTGGATAACTGGTGCATAAATCAATGCCATTTTTAATTGTTCAAAGGAATCAATGCAATTCATATAAAAGGAAAAAAGAGTATCCTTATTTAAGAGACAAGCTAGAGGAGCAACTATCTTAGCGAAATCTTTAATAAAGCGCTTATGGAAACCAGCATGCCCAAGGAAGTTCTTTACCCCCTTAATGTCTTGCTGTATCGTCAATTTTTCTAGGGTGACCAAGTTTGAACCAAAACTATAAGCCCCAAGTCTATACCTTCCCTTACCCTGAATCGACAGTGCTCCCAATTGAGGACCATCTTAGTCTGTCTACATCACTTCAAAACTCTATTAAGATTGTAAAGGCATTGTTCAAAAGAAGTTCCATATACAACAAAGTTGTCCATAAGAACTTCCATGGAACTTTCCACAAAACTGTCGAATATTTTCAAAACACACTCTTGAAAAGTAGCAGCTGTATTACACAAACCAAAAGGCATTAGTCAGTAAGCATAGGTTCCATAAGGACAAGTAAAAGTGATTTTTTCTTGGTCTTCAGGCTGGATAGTGATTTGAGAATATCCTGAATAACCGTCAAGAAAGCAGGAGTAAGAATTACCAGACATCCTTTCCATAATGATATTAATAAGAGGTAGTTGTTTATGAACTTTTATTATTTCCTTGTTCAACTTCCTGAAGTCTATACACATTCTATAATTTGCTATTGTTCTAGCGGGAATTAATTCATCCTTATAATTATTAATTATAGTTATACATGCTTCCCCAGGTATACAATGAGTTAGGCTCATCCACTTACTATCTAAAATTGGGTAAATAATACCGCAGTCCAACATACGTATAACTTATTTTCTTACTACCTCTTTTATTTTAGGATTCAACCTTTTTTGATTATTAACACAAGGTTTAGCATCTTCAATCATAGGTATCTTGTGAGTTACTATGGAAGGATCTATCCCTTTTATGTTGTTAAGAGTGCATCCAAAAGCTTCATGTTGTTTAACAAGTACTTCTAACAATTTCTTATTTTCTTGAGGAGAGAGCTTATCATCTAAAATTACTGGGCACTTACCTTCCTTATCCAAGAATTCATATCTGAGGCCTGGAGGAAGAGGTTTTAAAACGAGGGGTGGTTGATGTTCACCCCTTCCTTTCAAGTTCTTCAAATTCATTTCTAAGGCAAGTCTCAATTGGCGTAGCATTGAGGATTTCATCCAAATCTTCTTTTATAGAGTCGTTTGAAAATGAATCATCGTTCGTCAAACTTCTCTCCAAATCGGATTGTGGAGCGCAAAGATAGATTACTGCTAATTCTTCAATAGTCCTCTCCTCTTTAATTTCAACTTTCTTTTCAAAAGGAAAGGTCGTGAATTGGCTGCAATTTATTCTAAAACTTCTTCCCCAAACTGTAATGACAAAGCCTGGTTTTTGTTATCAATATCAATATTCATAGAGTTGTAAAAACGGTTACCAAAAATGACCGAGCAGAAAAAGGTCAAAGGTATTTCAATAATATGAAAACCAACTGGGTACACAAAATCTCCCATAGAAACATAGACATTGCAAAGTATTCCATGAGTCTGCTGCAAAGTTCGGTTAGAAAGCATAAAAGTAGCTTCTGACGGGTCAAGGTAAGGTACATCGAGATGGTACGTATCTCTTCATAGATTGCATAAAGCGTGATATTAATGGAAGAACTTAAGTCACAAAACCCTAAATACATAGTTTCCCCTAAACATAAAGGGATTTTTTGCTGACTTCTATTTTTACCATCAAACTTTGCTCCTATCATTTTTGACGATTCTTTACTTACCATGATCACTTCATCCTTGAACACTTCGGGTTCCAGAAGTTCTTTTACTATCCCAATGTTCTTTTTAATGGTTCCCAGGTCCTTAGTTAACCGTCCCATCCTTTTATTTTTTCACCCATACTCTCTATTACTTTTGTGAGAATGGTTTCCTCCTCAGCTAACATTTTCTTCTGCATTTGAGAGTATTTTTCTCTATCGCAAGTTTTAGAGGGTTCATCCTGCACATGTGTTGTATACCGTTCCCAATCTTTTGGGATCTGCAAATATTCGGCATAAGTTTTAATAATTTGAACAATCATGCGATGGTCAAGATTGAAATTTCCAAGTAGTTTTTCTATCTTCCCTGAAGCTAGAAATCTTCTCAAACAATTGTAATCTATTGGATTTTCTTTATTAAGCTTAGCATCACAATAAGCTTTCTCTATCGTATTCACTGTGTCCAACAAATTCCAGGCTCTTTCAACACTAAATTTAGTGAATGGCCCATTGGTAAGGGAGTCGAGTTCATTTTTATTATCATTATTCAAACCTGCGTAGAAGGTATGTATCACGAACCAAGGCAGGAAGTTGTGATGGGGGCAACAATCAATCGATCCTCGGAACCTTTGTATATCCTTCATGCAAGATTTCTTCATATTTTACTTTAAAATTTATGATCATGCGTCTTGCTCCAAGAGTTTTTGTCCTAAGAAAGAAATCAACTAAAAATGAAGAGGCTAAGCTCTCCTAGGAATTAGTAATCTTCATAGGACTTTGAATGTACCAAGAATGGGCTTCATCATTAAGAGTTTGAACGAAAAGAGGAGATTTAACCTCATCCTTGGTTAGTATATTAAGATGGAAAGTCCCACAAATATCTTCAAAGAACCCTACATGCTCGTACGGATCCTCCGTACCATCCCCTACAATTTTTTTGCATGCAAAAGATACAAAAGCATGGGGTTAATATCATACCGTCTCGGCTTATTAGATTTTAAATAAGTGTCCATGGGTGGACCGCAATTCTTTACAGCCTCTAGCAGGATTATATGTTGGTACTCGCCCATGATGTTTAACTTAAACTAGTAAACACCTTTAGTAAAACAATTAGTAGAGTACACAACTAAGAACAAAGACCAAAAGCGCTTAGCTCCCCGTCAACGACGCTAGAAAATAGCTTGATGACTGCAAGTGCACAGATCAATTATAGCTAGTTTCGAAGTAAAAGTATCGAACCAACAAAGAGCTATTGGTAAAGGTCTTTATGCCCTTGATTGCTATCTACCAAAGGATACTTGTAAGCTGCCTTTGATCTTAAGGAAAGGGTGCTTGAAAGGTTTTTGATTGTTTGCAGAAAAGTAATTAAAACGACTAAAAGAAAGCAAGTAACAAGATTGCGTGAAAGCGTGGTTGAATTCAATAGGGCTAAAATGTTCTCGAGGATGTAGGATATATCACTAGTATATTGTTATTATTAATTAAGATACTATACTTCTTGTCTCATTAGATGTGTGGAGAGAGCTCCATAATAAGGTGTTCACTACAAGGCTCGTAGGAAGCCACTTTGTTGAGCCAAGAGCAATGTCACCTCTAAATAACCACTGCGATGTCTGAGAGAAATCACCCATACAAACCACCACAACTAAGGGTTGCCTGTCGATATCATAATTAGCTTAGGGAGTCTCTCTTTATCCTCCTTTGACCATGTAGATTACGAGCCGATGCCAATTGTCACGAAGCTATTCTAGGCATGACCCCAAACACGTCCAAAGGATTTCTCCCTCCCTTTAGTCCAAATGGCAAATGATATGTGGCCAACTACACATGCCATCTAAAGAGAGAGATCAAACACAAAACATAAATCTATCATAGACTAGCCAGTCATACGGACACAAGAATAGATCATCTTTATTGCAATTTCATAATAGTGCTAGGGTTTCTCCATCTCCCCAAGAACAAAGGAACTACTCACACATGGAAGTAATCAACAACATCATCATAATCAAATGGATGGATAAAACTACGGAGGTAGATCTAATGCAAACCACAATTGAATCTGGAATTACAACAAGATCTAATAAACGAGAGATGGGGTCAGCGATGGTGATGGAGATGCAATGGCTGATGGTGAAGGGGATGATGCGATGTCCTCCAATGATCCGTGAAGCAGCAGGGATTTGTCCCCAGCCAAGTTCCTCCTTCAGATCCCTTTTAGAAATGTTTTTTCGTGGTTTTGGGTGGCTGTGAATGTCGGATCTCTCTGCCGTATTCGTCGGGAGAAAGTATTTGACGAAGCGGACGCGCTGCCACTCAGTACGGGCGGACGGTACAGGCGGGCTCCGCTCGTACTACCGGTCGTTATCGGATTTAGTGACTTCCCCTTATTTGGTGTTCTCCCAGGAGCGAAGGTGAATCCATAAAATGACTATTATCACTTAAATATATCATATTATAGCATAATATGACAGTTCCAATTGATATGTTCATATAAGACTTAATGATTCAGGATCCTTTTGAAATAAGGGAAAAAAGGTGCGTGCAAACATAGTGAAATACAATAGTCCCTACTCTATTTATGCAAAAACAAAAGGTAAATATGCTTAAATTTTGGACTGATTAACTCCCCCAAGCTAGACTCTTGCTCGTCCCCAAGCAAGATGGTGGCTTATGGACAAAATCATCATGTTCATAAGGCACATGTCGTTGCAATAAGTAAGGTAGAAATTTAAACAAGAATACAACATCAGATGTAGAGATACTTCGGGAGTATATTCATACCCTTACACATCACATGACTTAGACGCTTCCACACCCTTTTAGTATTAATGAAGTTATAAGAAGCTTCTAGTGATTTAACATATCATATAATCATAAAGTTTAAAATAATTGAGCACTTGATTCGGTAATAAAGATTCATGATCATTCTTTTCCTTTCATCTTTTCTTTCTACATTTTGATTCTTTGGATAATTGTTCTTCTTATTTATTTATTTCTTCTCTTTTTTTCGCTCTCTCTATATATATATATATTTTACTTTCTTTTTCTTTATCCTCTTCTATTTTTTAGTACAGCTATTTGATCATGCTCACTACTTTTATGGCTTTGAAAACTCGTGACTATAATATGCTACCAAAATTCTTCTTCTCATAGCCTAATCAATACTTTTATTGGTGTGGAAGTCCCTAAAATCATGATAGCTGTACAAGTATCATAACACTCAACCTAGTTCAATCATCTAATATAATAATCATGAACCAAAAGACAACTTCAAATATCATAAAGTCTCGTAATTTAGTGGATATAAATCTTCTCTTGAGCAAAAGGGAGCTCGAAGTTGATACAACTAATGCAAATTCTGGAATTAAAACCTGACATGCGTGCACGAAAATAAACATGCTAAAAACTGTAAGATAGATTACAAGGTCCTCACAGACCCCCCCAAGCTTGAAATCAAAACGGTGGATCAAATAATTCCTTGCGGTTACTTACTCCTTCTT
This sequence comes from Avena eriantha, assembly GCA_910589775.1. Lineage (NCBI taxonomy): Eukaryota > Viridiplantae > Streptophyta > Magnoliopsida > Poales > Poaceae > Avena > Avena eriantha. The sequence goes on along the minus strand of OU342742.1, from coordinate 351,979,656 downwards.
GGGAGTGAAAAATCATCATCTCCCTCTTCTTCGTCCGCATTGAGGCTGCAAGCATGAGCAATACATGCGAATACGGTGGACATCTCTATGATGCCGGTATGTAGTTCAGTAATTATCTTTCTTAGTGTCTTCCTGTCATCGGCCATCTCCATGATAATCTTGGTCATGAGTTGTACTCTACCGTCAATGTCATCGATCCTCTTTTCTAGGTCTTTACCCATCATCCAGTAAGAGTCAATGATGGCTCAATGTCGGCACCAGGAAAATGTTGGTGCGATGTTGATGTAGAGCTCGTTGGGAACCCCAAGAGGAAGGTATGATGAGCACAATAACAAGTTTCCCTCAGTTATGAAACCAAGGTTTAATCGAACCAGTAGGAGCAAGGAAACACTCCAAAGGTGTTTCTAGCTGAGCCTTGGCAGGGCGCACTACCGATGGTAGTAGCAACATGGAGACCTGCACAACACAACCACAAAACATTGTGCCCAACTTGCGATGAGGTAGTGAATCTCACCGTGTTTTGCGGAAAATAAAGGATTAAACATATCGAATGGAAGGAAGTAATAGTTTGCAGAAATTAAACACAAAACAATAAACAATTTGTAGATTGTACTCCCTCCGTTCCTTAATATAAGGTGTATAGTTTTTTGTAAAAAATTCCATAATATAAGGTGTAGAGACAATTTTGAGATTTGTTCCTCTTATTTAGGAGGCAATTAATCCGGTCAGGAGAGAGAGGATACTCAGATTTCATATGTTCTCTCTATATCACGTCAATCACCTGGGATATTCACATCCTAAAGCAACAAAATTGCCCCTCCTAGCCTGTACGCTAATATCCGTGCAAGAAAACTATACACCTTATATTAAGGAACAGAGGGAGTATGGAAAAGACAAGGACCGGGATCCATAGTTCACTAGAGGTGGCTCTCCTTAGATAGATAACATGCTGGCTGAACAAATTATAGCGAGGCAATTGACACACATCGAGAAAGCAATACATGCATATACTAATCATCTTGACTCCTTTGAGATTCGATTGGGTATTACAACATTATACATAGACCGCCATCCAACTACATCTATGACTAATAATCCACCTTCATGTTATCATCCGAACCCCCTCCAGTATTAAGTTGCAAGCAACAGATTATTGCTTTACGAACTGCGTGTAAAGTAAACAATACGATTGTTCTATGAACAAAGAATTGTTGTTTTCTCCCTAGTAGCGACAACCCATCTAGTACCTTAGAGATTTTTGTCATTTCCCTAGATTACCAGAGGCATGAACCCACTATCGAGCATAAATACTAACTCTTGGAGTTGCTAGCATCTACTTGGCCAAGATAGGTACTAACAACGGAAAGCATGCAATATCACAAATAACAAAGACATCATAGAATCAATAATCAATCTGAAATAGCATCTCAATATCCATCGAATCCCCGCAAACACAACATGCATAATTACAAATAGATGATCTTGGTCATGAACGGAGCTCACAAGATCTAGACATGAAAGCACAAAGGAGGAGAACCAGCCATCTAGCTACTACATGGATCCGTAGTCCAAGGATGAACTACTCACGCATCACACCGGAGGCTTGCATGGTGATGAAGAAGGCCTCCATGGTGAATTCCCCTCTCCAGCAGGGTGGCGGAAGAGCTTCAGATCCCTCCCGATCTAGGGATGGAGATGACGGCGGCTATAGACTCTTTTTGTGGATTTTTGATCGGGCACTTAGGGTTTTCGTCCTGAGGGCAATATATAGGCGGAAGGAGAGGCCGAGGGGGTGCTGGGTCGGCCAGACCACCCCCTGGCGTGGGCCAGGCCTGGCCGCGCGGCCAGGTGGTGTGGCCGGCCCCCAGCTCTTCTCCGTCTCGTATTCTGGTATCTGATGACTTCTGGAAAAATAGGCACTTTGGCTTTTTTTCCCGTCCAATTCCGAGAATATTCATTTTCCGACTTTCCTGGAACCAAAAACAGCAAAAAACAGGCAGCTGGCACTATGGCTCTTGTTAATAGGTTAGTCCACGAAATCCTATGAAAAGTACTTCAAAGTGTGGACAAAACACGAGAAATTGGATAAAACCAAGCATGGAACATCAAAAATTATAGATACATTTGCAATGTATCAACATCCCCAAGGTTAACTCCTACTCGTCCTTGAGTAGGTAAGTGATAAAAAGAATGAATAATTTTTGAGGTGACATGCACCATCAAAGACTTGATCAAAGTATTTGTAAAACATTCAAAGCTAGGATCATAGTACTTCAATCATAACATGAAAGACAAAGTTCTAGCAATAAGACAAAGAAACTATGATGCAACATGAAAAGGCACAAACAAAAGATTCATGAATAACAACTCTTTGCAAGAAGTTTGTTTGTTTCACATAAAGAAAACATAGCATAATAGTATTCAGCTTGTCCCTCATAGAGTAGCAAATATAAATGCATAGGACACCTTCAAAGTTCATAAGAGTGACTAGATACAAATAGTTTAAAACAAGCAATATCAAAGTATGTATCAATCACTAGTCTTGGGACAATGCACATAGAACTAAGAATGGCCACTATGCTCTCAAGGTAGGTGCATAAAGGTAGAAGGCGGGGACTCAATATAATGGTGGAAGAAAGGCCTTTTTATAAAAGGAAGTAGGGATTCAAGTCTCATAAAGAGCTTCCAAAAATTATGGTACTTATAGCTTCCAGCTCTCATTGCCCCTATCATAAGCATCTTGAAGTGATTAAGGTTAAAGTGAACAAACTATGGTGTACATGCTTGACGAAGTATAAGTTAGAAATCTCATGTCCCTTGTATACGAGGGCTGCTCCTCATGCTACTCAAGTTTAGTCATCGGTAAGTTCGTGTCATTGTAAGTACATGTGTATCATAGAGAACCACCAACGGGGTACTCCTTGCCCGATGATACGGAAGAATCCCCATATCAAAATGACAAGGCAAGCAGACAGCATCTCAACAATCTTCTTATTTACCATGGGAATATGGTGCTTTTTTTCTCTCTTTCCTCTTTTCATAATCTTTTTTGTTTTTCTCTTTTTTCTCAATATAGGACTCTTTTTTTCATAAGAAGAATGCTTCATAGACAGCTCATTATGGTTACGCTGCAGGTTTCCACCATGTCAGCATGGATTAGACCAGCGGCCCAGGCGTTTCTCTAACACATATACATCACTCCATGGACTTACAAGCTCCCCTTTCATTTCACACCGACGACATCCATGGACTTACAAGCTCCACTTACAAGCTCCCCAGGCGTTTTGGAGAAGGAGGGAGGCACTGGAAGTCTCGATCGCCTAGCAAACAAGCACACAGGGACGCAAGGTTTACCCAGGTTCAGGCCTCGTGAAGGAGCCTACTCCTGCTTGTCTGCTCTTGATTGATGAAGCATTCGAAGGATTACAATGTCGCCGATGGCGGTGTATGCGCAGATTAGATCTGGCGTATGTGTATGCTACGGGTGTTGTCTAGATCTATTTTCTATTGTGGCGATCTATTATAGGAGTCGCGATGTGGGAGATTTCCTATTGGGGGATATGATACCTTCTCGTTAGACCCTCCTAGCCTTTATATATGGGGAGGCTAGGTCTTAGGTACCAATACGAGTTGGTTACAAGTTGTATTCAAACTCTAGTCTTGAGGTTTCCTTGTCTTGTGCGTTTGTGAGTCTGTGTCCATATGGGCTTCATATCAGTCGAACCGTTATAGGCGTCGTGGACCTTGGCAATTCGTCGAGTGGGACTTCCGTCGAGCCGCACTAGGTACGCTGTTGTTGAATGCCTATTGGGCATACCCATGTCAGTAGCCCCCGAGTGTCCATGTGAATCATAGATTCAGATGGAGACTCAGAAGTCTTGATCTTTTCATTAGGATGTCAGAGTCGACAATTGTGTCAAGTGCGAAGCACTTCACCCGGAAGTTCATCGGGTCAGTCGAATTTATAGTAGTTTCATAGGGATGATGGTAAACATGCCTGGTACGCTCGATGGATCGGGACCAGTTAATTGATCTAGGGCAAAAACAACGCTACCTGCCCAAACTAGAGTCCCCGGACTTGAATTCGGAAATTGTTGGCATAATTCGACTACCACGGAGGCCTTAGAGGAGTCGAATTCCAGTGTATGGGTGTGAGCACTCGACGCGTCCGTCAAGGCATATTTATCGTACCTACAGGCACGGATATATCTCTGGTAGTGCGCAGCAGATGCGTTACCAGGCCTTATTCAGGTCTTATCTTCACAGTATAAGCGCGGCATCCGAATTTTTTGTCATTGCGGAGATGATTCGGGTGGCCCAGGAGATGTAATCTCTTTGTAGGGAAAATATGAGGCGGAGTCGCCATAGTATTCGAGTGTGGATGTTATCAACACACAGTATGATGTACAAATAATCATAGGGTGCGCGACCAGCGCACCCTATGGGAGTAGCCCCCGAGTGCCTGGTTGAGTCGAAGACTCAGGCAGGGACTAAATAACTTTTGCGACTGCTGTCGTCTTTTGCTTGTTTTAGTCAAATATGTTTTCAGTGCTCCTTATGGGAGTAACCTGAAGCCCACAATCGAATCGTAGATTCGAGTGAAGAGTTTTCATGATGCTTGGATATCTTCACAAATTTCTTCGGGTGCGCGGCCAGCGCTCCCTATGGGAGTAGCCCCCGAGTCCTTAGTCGAATCGTGGATTCGAGTGAGGATTCAGAGCGTGCCACTCGAGGATCTTGTAAATGCGCGTCCAATGCTCTAGTTTGGAGTAGCCCCCGAGTGTCTGGCGGAGTCGTGGACTTAGGCAGAGACTCGAGTATTGTATCTTGTAGACGTAGACGACAATCACGTGAGGAGAAACCACTGATCCAGAAGTGCATCAAGTCAGCATGTCACGCATAAGGAGCCAAGAATCGATGATGTAGTCAAATTCATGCGGCGATTAGCCGGGTGAGTCGACGATGCAGATGGAGTGGACGAAGTCGCTTCTATCGGGTGCGCGGCCAACATCGCATGTGTGTAGCATCAAGTGATAAAACCATCCGAGGAGGGACTCGACTCGGGTCTTGAGTGTATGTCGTAGCCAGTTATTTTGCTGACTCCTGTTGGAGTACCCGATAGAATAGCTCGACGCATTCGACATCCATGTAAGCTATAGAAAATTTAAAGAATTGTGAAGTACTTGTATCTTGTAAAGAATATTTTCCTATTGGATTATAAAGTAAGATTCTGGTGCCAATCGAGTCGACACTTTTGCACTGTATGCTAGGCCTTTTTGTTAGCCTAATTACCCTTAGTCTCAGTACCTTGCTGAGGTACTCGGAGTTCAAGGATTCGATGATCAGGCAGAATCAGCTACTCGGGCTGTCGCGTATGAGGTGCTCGAGTGCGTGGAGTCGATGACACATTAGGTTACTCCAAGAGGGCGCAGCCCCCGAGTTTTTCGAGTGCGAGTTAAAAAGAAATCATCTCTAAGTAGAGAACTTAGCTTTACAGGTAGTTGTCGTGGACGAAATCGATGTGGACACGGACGTAGTCGACGCGGTAGCAGATTGCGGGAGTCAAAGGTTGTAGTAGGTCGCCACACCTGATGGCGACACGGGTTTCTATTGCCGAAGGAGGCAACATCTTGCCAGAGTCAAAGGACGCAGCGAGTCACTGGGTCGTCAATGCTAAGGGAGCCCCTGAGTCACTGGGGTTGAGGACCGAATCGGGTTGCACGACGGAGTCGAAGATTATAGTGGCTCGCGGTCGCTGGAGTCGTGGGAGCCCCCGAGTCACCCAATATGAAGACCGTAGCCAGTCGTTGAAGTTGAAGACCGCGCGGGTCGCCGAAGCGGAGGGAGCCCCCGAGTGTAGCGTCGAGGTGGTTGATGCTGTTGAGACGGCGTTCGTGAGCCGATGCAGCGGACCGGAGTCAACGCGGCAGCGGGTCGCCGAAGCTGATGGCGGTAACATGTTGTTGCAACCGAAGATTTTAGTGGGTCGCCGCAGTCAAAGCCATAGCGGTTCATCGGAGTCGAAGACTGCGACGAGTCACGCGGCGGAGTTGGTGCAACCGAAGACCGCGGCGGGTCGCACAACGGGGTTGGCGCAACCTCCGGGTGTAGTACCGATATAGAGGATGGAGTCGGCGGAGCGACGAGGCGATTCCATGGATGAAGTCGTTGGTGGCCACGACGAAGTCGAAGCATATTTAGAATTGTCTATGTGTCCGATGACTCGCAGATGTATTATAATGATGTATTGAAGTGATACGTGTATGAGCTAGCTGTAGCTAGCAGCTTGATCGATCCTTTTTTCCCTATCCATGTGAGGACGTGAGGTAGCACTCCAAGCGTGGCTGTCAATTGAATCGGTACAAATCCTTTTTTCTATTTTCTTTTATATAAGCAGGAGACAAGCCACGTGAAATACGACTCAAACACGTTGGCCCGTAATTTCTGGTCTTCACGAATTGTTCCTACAAGGATGTAAGGTCCCTTGCGATCCTTCCTTTTTGGAAGATCCGACCCGAATACTTCTTTTCTTTTACGTAGCTGCACAGAGGTTTGTTTGGTGGCCCGCTGATGCATCTCCTTTGGCGTGCGCTGATCGCTGATACGGGTCGAGTCCAGCTCCTGCTAGGCGGGTTGAAAACCAAATTTCCCGACGATTGGATTAGGTGCCGGCGGCGGAATTAATCTGCTGCTGGCATAAATTGACGTGGTGAATCAATTTGAACAATTTCTGCTCCTTCTTTTACTTGGGTTGCAAACTTAATCAACTTCTCTACTTCATGGCCACGCTTGTCCTAATTGCTTGGTCACACACTCGATGTCGACTTTATGTGTCATGCGGTCCGACGTATACTCGATTTGCCGAGCTGGAAGGCGATGTTGATGTTGAGCATCCATGCTTGGGTTGGTGAAGATAAACTTTGCCGTGGCGAAGACGTTGATGATGAGCGTTGATGATGAAATTGTGCGTGTCGACGCAGATATGTTCCCCGGATGTTAGCGAATCGTAGATTGCTGGTGATGGAGCCGTCGAGATCACAACATCAGCGCTCCCAGTTCCCACAGACGGCGTCAATTGACGAGGGTTTAACTCATCAATGCCCATTGTTATAGACTTGGGTTTTGGAGAAGGAGGGAGGCACTGGAAGTCTCGATCGGCTAGCAAACAAACACACAGGGACGCAAGGTTTACCCAGGTTCAAGCTTCGTGAAGGATCCTACTCCTGCTTGTCTGCTCTTGATTGATGAAACATCCGAAGGATTACAATGTCGCCGATAGCGGTGTATGCGCATATTAGATCTGGCGTATGTGTATGCTATGGGTGTTGTCTAGATCTATTGTCTATTGTGGCGATCTATTGTAGGAGTCGCGATGTGGGAGATTGCCTGTTGGGGAGAGGATACCTTCTCGTTGGACCCTCCTAGCCTTTATATATGGGGAGGCTAAGTCTCAGGTACCAATACGAGTTGGTTACAAGTTGTATTCAAACTCTAGTCTTGAGGTTTCCTTGTCTTGTGCGTTTGGGAGTCTGTGTCCATATGGGCTTCATATCAGTCGAACCGTCATATGCGTCGTGGACCTTGGCAATTCGTCGAGTGGGCCTTCCGTCGATGTGCACCAGGTACGCTGTAGTTGAGTGCATATAGGACATACCCATGTCACTAAGGCACACATTTGATGATCTATTATCATCACCAACATCACAAGGTTTAAAGAACTAGTTTCATTTGTTTTATTTGAGAAAAGTAATTTCTACTCATCGAAATTAACTAAGATTTAATATTCTCCAATTAAAACATGGGATCATGTGGAGACATGTCATCACCACATATTCTAATATATGAGAATCTGATTTAAATGTTGGATCACATTTTAATAAGTTTAAGATTAATATTTAATGATTTAAAGTGACTAGAAATACCTATATAGCATTATTTTGGTACTAGTCTAAAGTCACTGCATGAAAACCTTAATATTATTACATATTCAGATAGGTATGTTCAAATGTGATTTTTGAGAGTTAGAATCAACTCAAAAGCTATTATGGTTGATCTTATAAAAATGTTTGAATGTGAAAAAGCTTCTGTCTTGTTATTTTTACTAGGAGAGATCTCTAACTCTAAATGATTTAAATCCAACGGGATTGGATAGAGATTTTAATTAGCTTTCCAAAAAAATTGGAATCACTCAATTTGGATTTGTAGATCTCTCTGAATTAATTTTCAAACTAGGGGACATAACTAAGTTTAAGTTTTAAAAGAAAAAGCTAAATTTGAATTAAATGGGGCGCGCGGGTAATAACTGGGCCGGCTCACTTTACTCCATGCAGCGCCCGGGCTGGTTTTAAGTGAGGGCCCCACCTGTCAGTGGGACAGGGGTTGCCAAAACGGTATGGGTGGATGGTGGCCGCAGGATTAAAACTAGATCAACAGCTCACGGTCGTCGTCGACGACGAACACGTTGTCGGCGAGACAGAAACCTAGCTACGCGGCGGGGGTGTAGTGGGGGCGTACCGGGGCTCTAGCGAGTGCGGCGAGGCGGACAAACGAACGAGTCGACGATGGCTGGCTCAGGCGAACTCACGACAGAGGTTCGGGTGGACGAAATCGACGGCAGCGTCTCCTCCTCTATTTCGGCTACCTCCGGCTAAATTCCGGCGGCTGGCTACTCGAGCGGCTCCGGCGAGAGGTGGGGAAGGACCAGTGGAGAGAGGGGAGTGTGAATGTGTGACAAATTCATGCTGGGGAGGCTTACTTATATAGGCGGGGCGAGGCAGCAGAGAGGTGTGGGCGGAGCTCATTAGTGACGACGACACAGGGGGCTATCGGCGTGGGCGAGGTAGGCGGATGGTGGGCGGTTCCCTGGCGGTCAGCTAGAGCTTAATGGCGGTGCTAGGGGTGGTGGCTAACGGTCGGGCGCATCGCACGCTCTAGGAGACAGAGGCAGTGCTCGACGTCGTTCCCGACGAGTGTGGGTCAAGCGGCGGGGTACGGGCGTGTCTGGCGGGGTGAGGTGGTCAAGGTGGAGCGACACGCGTGGTCTGGGGTCGAGGCACGGTCTGTGGCGTGCTGGCGGTGACGGCGCTCTAGCACGGTGTAGAGAGGATAGTGCGGCGGTTGGCCTCGGTGGTCCAGTGGCAAGCAGTGGTCGTGGGGTGGACCATGGACGGCGGTGAGGTCATGCCTTGCTTCCTAGAGCGGCGGAGAGGGGCTGGCGGTCTGCTGCGAGCTGCGCATGATCGACCGGCGATCATGGCCTCGGGGTGGCGAGGTACTGGCGCTAGGGACTAGGGGTGGGTTGGTTTGGCTTGGTTAGATCAAAGAGGGACAGAGGGAGTAAATGGAGTGCAATTCTGTGGCAAAACCCTGTAGAAATAGTGAGTCTAATCTAGAGTGTGATCAGTGCATGCCAAGTGTTCGATCAAATGGCCGTATGAAGAAAACTTTTGAATTTTTCAAAGATTTTTGGTGGAGTGATTGGTCTCATGCTTGATCATATCTGGTTGCTAGGATTTGTCAAATTGAATTCATTTGGATGGTTTTAGAAAAAGTGTGATCTAGACATATGAAATAGATTCCATTTTCAAATGCCCATTAAATTTAGTGTTTGAATAATTTTGGAAGATCACAAAGTGGGCCTCGGTACATCACTACTTGTACTAGCAAGGGGTGCAAAGATCACAATTGTTTCTGTTTGAAATTGAGTCCTAGGAACACCCAAAGTTGGCTAGTTGATTAAAATGGCAAAAGTGACCATTTCCTTTTATTAATTGTATTTGATTTCTTTTTCTTTGGATTTTTGTTTGGGAATGATCTAGATGATGTGTAATTCACCTTAGAGTCATTTTACAATCAATAGATCAGTCAATCATGGCAATTCACAACAATTCTTATTTAATGAAACACACATATGCATGCTTGATTATTTAAATGGGAAAAGTTTTTGTTAACCCTAAATTGGGTGATTTGGATCTTGATAAACCTTGATTCAAGATTTGGGATGTTACAAACCTTCCCTCCTTAAACAAAATCTCGTCCCGAGATTTAAGAAAGAAAACTAGGAACTAAAGAGATCTATGAACTCAGTCCTAATATAATCTTCTCGCTCCCAAGTGGCTTCTTCTTCGGTATGGTTGCTCCATTGAATCTTGAGAAACATGATACTCCGGGTCCGGGTGGTTCTGTAGGCTTCCTCCAAGATACGGATGGGCACTTTACGATACGTCAGATCCTTGTTGATATCAACAGCTCGGTGATCGATGTTCTTGAAAACTTTAGTCTTCTCCAGTACTTCTAGACATTTGCAAAGTAACGAGATATGGAACACATTGTGAATAGCAGACATCTCCTTTGGCAGTTCCAGTTGATATGATACTTCTCCGTGACGATTCAGAATCTTGAATGGTCTAATGTATCTTGGGGATAACTTTCCTTTCAGACTAAAATGTTGTGTTCCCTTCAATGGAAAAACCTTGAGATACACAAAATCTCCGACATTGAAAGTCAGGTCTATCCTTCTCTTGTCAGCATAACTCTTCTGTTTGGATTGGGCGTTCTTGAGGTTCTCACGGACTTTGTGAACCTTCTCTTCTGCTTCTCGTACGATGTCGGGTCCGAAAATCTGACTCTCTCCTACTTGTGACCAATTCAAAGGGGTACGACACTTTCTTCCGTATAGGAACTCAAATGGTGCCATTTGCAAACTGGCTTGATAACTATTGTTGTATGAGAATTCTGCGAAAGGAAGGTAGTCTTCCCATTTTGATCCATACTCGAGCACACAAGCTCTCAACATATCCTCTAGGATTTGGTTGACTCTTTCAGTCTGTCCATCAGTTTGCGGCTGATAAGCTGTGCTGAAATTCAACTTGGTTTCTAATCCTTCTTGGACTTTCTGCCAAAATCTCGAGGTAAATTGGGTTCCTCGATCCGATACTATGGTCTTGGGGGTTCCATGCAGACTAACAATTCTGGCAATGTACAATTCTGCTAGCTTCAACCTCTGGTAGGTTGTCTTGACAGGTATAAAGTGAGCTACCTTGGACAGTCTATCAACGATGACCCAGATTGAGTCATTTCCCCTACTAGAAGTAGGCAAACCGGTGAAAAAGTCCATTCCAACGGAATCCCATTTCCATTCCAGAATCTGCAATGGTTGCAATAGTCATGCGGGTCTCTGATGTTCTGCTTTGACTCTCTGACAAATATCACACTTGGAAATGTAGCTTCCGATTTCTCTCATCATCTTGTGCCACCAAAATTGCTCCTTCAAATCCTGATACATCTTTGTTCCTCCCAGGTGGATAGAATAAAGAGTATCATGAGCTTCCTGCATGATAACTTGCTTCAACTCCGAATCTGCTTGCACATAGATACGTCCTTTGCACAACAAAACTCCTTCTTCATCGATTCTTCACTCCATAAACCTGAGGCCATGTTTATTGAGCTCAGTTTCGCTTGGGGACAAGCGAAGTCTAAGCTTAGGGGGAGTTGATACGTCCATTTTGCATCACTATTCTATGTCTTAATTCACTATTATTCATTGATATATTTCATATTGAGAGGTGATACTTATGTTATTTCATCTATTTTTGCATGGTTGATGACTTTGGAGCATGGACCGCTGCAGTCAGGATTCTGATGGAAAATGTGATGTTTGGAGGCAAAATTCGTGAAGATCAGAAAATCTGGGAAAATATACGGAAAAATCCTATTTTTCCAGAAGACTAAGGATGCCAGAAGACGGAGTGGAGATGGGCCACAGGGGGCCCACACCACACCATGGCGCGGGCAGCCCTAGGCCACGCCAGGAGGTGGTGTGGCCACCCTGGCCCACTCCAGCCTCTCCCCTTTGGCGTATATATTCCTCCCAAAACCCTAAGACTCGGGGGGCGACCACAGAAAGATTCCGCCGCCTCTGCGGGGCGGAAAACACCAAGAGAGAAAGATCTCTCTGGCAGACAGATTTCTGACGGGGGAATTCCTTCCCGGAGAGGGGAGATCGTCGCCAGCAATACCATCGTCAAGCTGGACTTCATCCGAATCATCATCATCATCATCACCACTATCATCACCATCAACACCCTCATCACCATCTCCATATTGCTGTAACAATTGCGTTGAATCTTGCATAGTTCATAGGGGAAACTTTCTCGGTGTTGATTACTCTTTGTAGTTGATGCTATTGAGTGAACCATTGAATTATTGTTTATGTTCAGATTGTTATACATCATTATTCCATCTCTGATCATGATCCATATGATTTCTTGTGAGTAGTTCGTTTTTTTCTTGAGGACATGTGAGAAGTCTTGTTGTTAGTAGTGGAGTTGTATTGAGAAAGATTCAATAGATTGTTATTTAAGTTGTGGTGTACTTCTTCTAGTGGTGTCATGTGAATGTCGACTACATGACACTTCACCTATATGGTCCTAGGGGAATGCATTGTGTATTTGGCTACTAATCGTAGGGGTTGCCGGAGTGACAGAAACCTGAACCCCCGTTAGGAAACCATTGCACAAGGGACGTAAGGGTCTTGTAGTTTAAAGTTGTGGTTAGGTTTCTACCTTAATTACTTTCTTGTACTTACGGATGTTTGCAAGGGGTATAATCACAAGTATGTATTAGTCTTGGATGGGCCGGTACATTAGCACAGGTTCACCCACACAACACTTAGCAAGCTAAAGAAGATTAATCAACTATATGAAGCAAAATCACTTAACAGTCTTCCCATGTGTCCTCGAGAACGTTTGGTCATCTTAAGTAATACAACCGGCTTGTCCTTGGCTACATAAAGGATTGGGCCACTTGCTGCATTTATTCCTACTATTTTTTATTTACTCATACTTTGTTTACTTGCTTTATCAAAAACCCCTAAAAATCCGTTTGCTAAGTATTTGCAGAGAATTCCTGATCCATACCACAAGCCAGCACCTTCTGCTCCTCATTGGGTTCGACACTCTTACTTATCAAAAATACTACGATACACCCCCTATACTTGTGGGTCATCAAGACTATTTTCTGGCGCCGTTGCCGGGGAGTGAAGCACTATTGGAGAGTGGAACTGGTAAAGGAAACTTCTACTGTGAGTATTGTTTACTTCTGCTAGTTGCTTTATTTTCGTTATGGATAATTCCCTGAGTTTCTTACTTGGTAATGCTACTACAGTGTTAAGGTAGTAGATAAGTCACCACCTGCTGAGAATGATGTTTTCAAAATACCTACAAGAATTATTGAACGTGTTATGGATAACTATTATGTTGGGGATGGAACTGTCCATCCCGGTGATCATTTACTCTTTATACACGAATTATGCGGGTTGTTCAAGTGTGCAGGTATTACTACAGATCAAGTTAAGAAGAAGTTATTCTCATTATCACGGAAAGGAAGAGCCGAGGAATGGTATAAGCTTCTGAAGAATGGTCAAGCTCTAGAATGTGAGGAAATAGTGCCTCTCTTTTATTCAAAGTTTTATCCTCCTAGTGAGATCCATAAAGATCGGAATCAAATATACAACTTTTGGCCTCTTGATGGAGAGAGTACAGCTCAAGCTTGGGGGAGATTGACGTTACTAATGCTCAAATGTCCCATTCATGAGCTCCCCAACAATATTATTAACAACAACTTTTATGCAAGGCTCCCTCTACATGAAAAGGATTTATTGGACGCTTCTTGTGCTAGATCATTCACTCGCATGGAAGAAGAAGCTAAATGGGACCTTCAAGACCGTATTCAAGACAATGCTGAAGCTTGGGAGAATGACAAAGGTAGAAAGTCAGGTATACATTATGATTATGAATGCATTGAATCTTTTATGGGAACTGATGACTTTCAAAATATTAGTAATATTTATGGTCTTGATTTGCAAGTTATTACAAATTGCTTTAGAGCTTTTGCTTCCTATATCGAAATTCCAAAAAGGGGATGGAACAATTACCATGCACCTTACAAAGATATTGTTGACTATGCTCCTATTGGAAGTGTTGAGTATTGCATTATTGACCCCATCTTACCCGAACCTTATATCGAGAAGATTCCCTTCCCCGAAAAGGTAAAGTACCATCCTATGATAACTAATGTGATCACCAAAAGTGAAAAAAGAACTGTAAAACCTGATGAACAAATAAACATTGAACCTGTGGTAGCAATTGTGAAAGACCTTGTCACTAAAAGCGTAGAAGATGGGCACATAGTCTTTTGTGAGGATGCTTCTAATATTGTTTCACATCCCAATAGAACTAAAAAGGCTAGTGTTCCTGTGCTTTTTGTTAGAATTGGTGATCATTGCTATTATGGTTTATGTGATATTGGTGCAAGTTCCAGTGCTATTCCTTATGAGCTTTACAGAGAAATTATGCATGAAATCAGTCCTTGCGAGTTGGAAGAGATTGATGTGGTTATTCACCTTGCTAATAGAGATACCATCTCTCCAATTGGTATTGTACGAGACGTGGAAGTTCTTTGTGGTAAGATTAAGTACCCTGCTGATTTTCTAGTACTTGGTAGGGCTGCTAGTAAAACCTACCCTATCATTTTTGGTAGACCTTTCTTGAGTACTTGTGGAGCTATTATTGATTGCAAGAGGGAGAAAATCTTGACTAAGTTTGATGGGGAATCTTATGAGTTTAATTTTTCGAAATTTGCTAAAGAACCTTGCGAAGAGGAAACCCATAATGAGGATTTTAGGGTTGAACAACTTGCTTCTATTTCTCTTGCTCCTAACAATGCTTTGCAGCAATTTATGGAAGATCATGAAAGTGAAATCTTCATGGAAGAAAGGAATGAGATTGACAGGATTCTCCGTGATCAACCTATGATGCTTAAACACGACTTGCCTATAGAAGACTTGGGTACCACGATGCCACCAAAAAAGGATCCGGTTTTCGATCTAAAACCTCTTCCTGATGATCTTAAATATGCTTATATTGATGATAAAAAGATATATCCTGTTATTGTTAGCGCTAAACTTTCAGGGAAGGAAGAAGAAAGGTTTTTGGAAGTTTTGAGGAAACATCGAGGAGCTATGGGTTATACTCTGGATGATTTAAAAGGGATTTCAGCTACTATATGTCAGCATTCTATCAACATAGAACCAGATGCGAAGCCAGTAGTGGAGCACCAACGACGTTTAAATCCTAGGATGAAGGAAGTGGTAAGGAATGAGGTATTGAAACTCCTTGATGCTGGTATTATTTACCCTATTGTTGATAGTGAATGGGTTAGTCTTGTTCATTGTGTTCCTAAAAAGGGAGGTATTACCGTTGACCCTAATGATAATGATGAGCTTATTCCTCAAAGAATAGTGGTAGGCTATAGGATGTGCATCGATTTTAGGAAAGTCAATAAAGTTACTAAGAAAGATCACTACCCGCTTCCTTTTATTGATCAAATGTTGGAAAGGTTGTCTAAAAAGACCCACTTTTGTTTTCTTGATGCTTATTCTGGTTTCTCTCAAATTGCTGTTAAACAACAAGATCAAGTAAAAACTACTTTTACTTGCCCTTATGGAACTTATGCCTATAGACGTATGCCTTTTGGTTTATGTAATGCTCCTGCTACTTTCCAAAGGTGCATGTCTGCTACCTTTCATGGTTTTTGTGTGGAAATTGTAGAAGTGTTCATGTATGCCTTTTCTGTCTATGGAACTTCTTTTGATAATTGTCTGCACAACCTTGATAAAGTTTTGCAGAGATGTGAAGAAACTAATCTTGTTCTTAATTGGGAGAAATGCCACTTCATGGTTAATGAAGGGATTGTTCTTGGGCATAAAGTTTCTGAAAGAGGCATAGAAGTTGATAGAGCTAAGGTTGAGGCAATTGAGAAGATCCCATGTCCAAGAGACATCAAAGGTATTCGTAGTATCCTTGGTCATGTTGGTTTCTATAGGAGGTTTATTAAAGGCTTCTCTAGGATATCAAAACCTCTCACTAATCTTCTTCAAAAAGATGTACCCTTCGTTTTTGATGATGATTGTAGGGAAGCTTTTGAGACTCTTAAGAAGGCTTTAACTACAGCCCCTATTGTTCAACCACCTGATTGGAGTTTACCCTTTGAAATAATGTGTGATGCTATTGATTTTGCTGTAGGGGATGTCCTTGGGCAACGTATTGATAAAAAGTTAACGTTATCCATTATGCTAGTAAGACTCTAGACGCTGCTCAAAGGAATTATGCCACTACTGAAAAGGAATTTCTAGCTGTTGTTTTTGCCTGTGATAAGTTTAGGCCCTATATTGTGGACTCAAAAGTAACCATTCATACTGATCATGCTGCTATTAAATATCTTATGACGAAGAAGGACGCTAAGCCTAGGCTTATTAGATGGGTACTGCTTTTACAAGAGTTTGATCTACATATAGTAGATAGGAAGGGTGCTGAAAACCCTGTAGCTGATAATTTATCTCGTTTGGAAAACATCTCTTTTGACCCTATGCCTGTTAATGATAGTTTCCCAAATGAACAGTTAGCTGCAGTAGGGGTGAGCTCGCGAGGAAGCCCTTGGTATGCTGATTATGCTAACTTTATTGTCTCCAAGTATTTTCCTCCAACTTTTACAGCTCAGCAAAGAAGAAAGTTCTTCTATGATTTGAGGCATTATTTTTGGGATGACCCACACTTATACAATGAAGGAGTGGATGGTATTATGCGAAGATGTGTTCCAGAATATGAACCAAAGGAGATATTGCGTAAATGTCATGGTAGTGCCTATGGAGGACATCATGCAGGAGATAGAACTGCACAAAAGGTACTACAATCAGGTTTCTACTGGCCTACCCTTTTTAAATATGCAAGAAAATTTGTTTTATCTTGTGATGAATGTCAGCGTGTTGGTAATATTTCTAGATGCAATGAAATTCCTATGAACTACTCTCTAGTTATTGAACCTTTTGATTGTTGGGGATTGGACTTTATGGGTCCTTTCCCTCCTTCGAAAGGCTACACTCATATTCTTGTTGTCGTTGATTATGTTACTAAGTGGGTAGAAGCCATTCCTACAAAGAGTGCTGACGGGGAGACTTCTCTAAAAATGCTTAAGGATATTATCTTTCCTAGGTTTGGGGTGCCTAGGTATCTCATGACTGATGGGGGTTCTCATTTCATCCATGGTGGTTTTAGGAAGACCCTTGCTAAATATGATGTTAATCATAGAATTGCTTCAGCTTATCACCCCCAAACTAGCGGGCACGTAGAGTTATCAAATAGAGAAATTAAATCTATCTTGCAAAAGACTGTTAATAGGTCTAGAAAAAACTGGGCTAAGAAGTTGAATGATGCTTTATGGGCTTATAGAACTGCTTACAAAAATCCTATGGGAATGTCTCCTTATAAAATGGTTTATGGGAAAGCTTGCCACCTACCCTTAGAATTAGAACACAAAGCTTACTGGGCAGTGAAAGAACTAAATAGAGATTGTAAGCTTGCTGGTGAGAAAACATTATTTGACTTAAGTTCTTTAGATGAATGGAGGAGTGAAGCCTATGAGAATGCTAGGCTCTTTAAGGAAAAGTTAAAATATGGCATGACAAGCGAATACTTAAGAGAGAATTTCATGTTGGTGAGAAAGTTCTATTGTATAGGTCTCGTCTCAGATTTTTTCCAGGTAAGCTACTATCAAAGTGGGAAGGACCTTTCATCATTGAAGAAGTATACCGTTCAGGAGCAATAAAAATTTCTTCTCTAAAAGATAATACTACACAAGTAGTGAATGGACAGCGACTCAAACACTATATTGCTGGAGATTCTTACAATGCAAATGTTGATGCCTTTCAAGTTATAACTCTAGAGAAATTCATCGAGGACCAAATTTAGAGACCTACAGAGTCTGTTTTCAAATAGGTAACAGTTCTGGTAAGAAAAGTTTAGCGAAAATACAATACAACTATATTTTTGCAGTTTTCAGTCGATAAGGAAAGTTACGAAGCGAAAAAGGGACGGAACCGGAGCTGGGTAGCCCACACCACCCTGTGGCGCGGGCCCACCCCTGGCCGCGCCACCAGGTGGTGAGGCCACCCCAGACTCCGCCTCCGACTCGTTTTCTCCCAGTACCTTCCTTTTGACATGAAACTTCATAATTTATAACACCCCGGATCCCCTGAGGTTCGTATATCGTGTTTTCGTCGTGTTTTTGTTTCGATCTGTTTCTGCCAGGTAAAATCTCAAATTTGTAGCCTCAATGTCTTCCACTAGATCAGTTAAGGGAGATTCCTTGGAAGATATTATCAACCCATACATGAGAGAATTGAAGATTCATCCCAAGGAGTTATTGCTCGAAGGTGGGGAGGTTCGGATTAAAGAGGTTCAAGGCCCTAAAGGTGAAGGAAGTCTGGAGGACAGGATGGAATCATTAGAACAAGAAGTCTTTAGGTACAAAAAGATGGCGGAGCGCGAAGTGGATATCATCCATAAGATTTGTTCCGAACTCATCACCGAGCACCAAAAGGAGACTGCTGAACTCAAAGAAGAAGTCCTCTCACTCCGCCAAACAACCAACGAACTTCAAGCAAAGTTCTATGACGTTCAAAATCAAAACTATGAGTATGAGGCTAGATTTAAACTCATAAGTGGTGCTGCAAGTTTCAGGATGTTGGAAACCACGATGTCCTTTGTTGATGGGAAGCCTTTACCTTGGAAGACGAACGAATATGAGAGGATACCACCACCACCAAAGGAGTAATTCGTCATCAGGTTTGGCATCCCCTTGGTTTGTTCCAAGCTTGGGGGAGTGCCGCGGTATCATATCACTGTCTTCTATTTTTTACCTTATTAGTAGAGTCATATCATGAATAGAGGAATTATTATGTAGGATGGTTTGCATTATGGAACTGTCCCCTCTCTCATTAGATATGTATCCCTTGGTGTGAGTTGCCGATATGGAATATTAATGAGAAGTTCTATCATCCACTCTTTTGCATAGCTTATATTAGTTTTCAATTCATGGTTATATGATTGATCTTGTTGTTAGTATTGGTATCACTTTGGGATCATTGAGTTAATTTAGTTGGTTTTGGCAAACCTGGCTCGATCAGTAGCAACACTATTTTTGAGAGTTGAATGAAAAAGATAAAAGTACCTTTAAAGAAAAATTATTTCTTCATCTTTTCTTTCTTGATTTGCTCATAAGTTTAGTATTCTCTAGTTAAGATCTTTTGTGCTTCCAAGGAAGATTGCATGTTTGTCTTTATCACTTGTATGTTTGTTTGTTTCCTTCAACTCTTATACTTGCTACCCAGCCTTGCTAGCCAAAAACATGTACTGAGAGGGTATTCTTCTCGTGCATCCACCTCCTTTAAACCAAAACCTTTGCCATTTGTGTCCACCATACCTACTTAGTAGTATTATTGCTATTCCAAGTAAATTCTTGTTTTATCTACCTCCCAAATTAAACTTGTTATGTGAAAATTAGTGATTAAAGCTCTCACAAACTTGATGGCCCACTTTACTTTCTTGCATTTAATAAACTTGAACCATTGGGTCCTTCTTTGTTGCGTATATGCTTGCGCTTTATGAGTTGAAGTTAGCCGAACCATGTATCATGGGGACCGCTTTCAACACTTCATTTGGTACTTTGTACCTAGTTGATATCATGTTCTTTTGCTTATGGATCCCGACGGTGTGAAATAAAAGTGGAACTTGTAAGATCATGGAGTTTATATGTGTGTTAGAGAAACGCCTGGGCCGCTAGCCTAAGCCATGCCTAATCATGGTGGAAACTTGCAGCATAACTATAGTGAGCATTCTATGAAGCATTCTCAATAAAAACCTATTCATATAGAAAATAAAAATATCGCTGAGATGCTCACTGTCTACTTGCCTTGTCATTTTGATTATGGTATAGCTCCTATGTCATGTGCAAGGGGTACCCCATTGGCAGTTCTCAATGATACGCATGTATTTACAATGACAAGAGCTTGCTCGTGACTGAAGTTGAGTAGCATGAGGATCGGTACTCATAAGTAAGGGGCACGAGATTTCAACTTATAACTTGTCAAGCATATCCTCTTAGTTGTGTCACTTTAACCTTAATCACCTAAAGATGCCTATGATAGGGGCAATGAGAGCTGAAAGCTAGTAAGTATCATAATTTTTTGGAGCTCTTTATGAGACTTGCAATCCCTGCTTCCCTATTTGAAGGGCCCTTTGTTTTACTTTGTAGTTGAGTCAGTAAACCTATTCCCTTCTACCTCAGCAAGTATTTTGAGTTGATGTGTTTCATTCATTCATATGGTGATTTATTCAATCATGTTTCTTATGTTCCTTGTTTTGCACATTGCTCTTATCTTGATGTTTACTACTTTGAAAGCTTTCATTGAAAACTAGCTAGTTGTGAACACCAGCAAATTATCAACTATTCTTCGACCAAGAGCTAAGTTTTCCACTACCAATTATGATTCACTTTATGTATCTTTATTGTGTTTCCTTTACCTATTACAAGTTGAGTTATATAATAGTGAGTTGTCTTCTATTATGATCTATGTATTTGATGAATGTGATGCTTCTTGTCCGTATTCTTTTCTCGACTCTTCACTCCATAAACCTGAGGCCATGTTTATTGAGCTCAGTTTCGCTTGGGGACAAGCGAAGTCTAAGGTTGAGGGGAGTTGATACGTCCATTTTGCATCACTATTCTATGTCTTAATTCACTATTATTCATTGATATATTTCATATTGAGAGGTGATACTTATGTTATTTCATATATTTTTGCATGGTTGATGACTTTTGGAGCATGGACCGCTGCAGTCAGGATTCTGATGGAAAATGTGCTGTTTGGAGGCAAAATTCGCGAAGATCAGAAAATCTGGGAAAATATACGGAAAATCCTATTTTTCCAGAAGACTAAGGATGCCAGAAGACGGAGTGGAGATGGGCCACAGGGGGCCCACACCACCCCATTGCGCGGGCAGCCCTAGGCCGCGCCAGGAGGTGGTGTGGCCACCCTGGCCCACTCCAGCCTCTCCCCTTTGGCGCATATATTCCTCCCGAAACCCTAAGACTCGGGGAGCGACCACAGAAAGATTCTGCTGCCTCTGCGGGGCGGAAAACACTGAGAGAGATAGATCTCTCAGGCAGACAGATTTCTGCCGGGGGAATTCCTTCCCGGAGAGGGGAGATCATCGCCATCAACACCATCATCAAGCTGGACTTCATCGGGATCATCATCATCATCATCACCACCATCATCACCATCAGCACCCTCATCACCATCTCCATATTGCTGTAACAATTGCGTTGAATCTTGCATAGTTCATATGGGAAACTTTCCCGGTGTTGATTACTCTTTGTAGTTGATGCTATTGAGTGAACCATTGAATTATTTTTTATGTTTAGATTGTTATACATCATTATTCCATCTCTGATCATGATCCATATGATGTCTTGTGAGTAGTTCGTTTTGTTCTTGAGGACATGGGAGAAGTCTTGTTGTTAGTAGTGGAGTTGTGTTGAGAAAGATTCAATAGATTGTTATTTAAGTTGTGGTGTACTTCTTCTAGTGGTGTCATGTGAACGTCGACTACATGACATTTCAGTCGGTCCATACAAACTTCTTGTCCTTCTTCAACAATTGGGTCATAGGTATTGCGATGCTCGAAAATCCTTCTATGAACTTGCGGTAATATCCCGATAATCCGAGAAATGCACGGACTTGGGTTTGAGTGGTTGGGGCTTCCCACTCTTCAACATCTCTGATCTTTGCGGGGTCAACAGCGACTCCTCCTGCTGACACAATATGTCCCAGGAATCCTACTTCCTTCATCCAAAACTCACATTTGCTAAACTTGGCATACAACCGATGCTCTCTCAAGGTTTCAAGGATGATTCTCAGATGTTGGTCATTCTCTTCTTCTGACTCGGAGTAGATAAGAATATCGTCGATAAACACAACGACAAACTTATCTAGAAAATTCATAAAGATCTTATTCATGAGATTCATGAAATAAGCAGGGGCATTGGTTAATCCAAAAGACATGACCGTATACTCATATAATCCATAACGGGTAGTAAAGGCGGTCTTTGGAATATCCGTTGCACGAATCTTAAGTTGGTGATACCCAGTCCTAAGGTCGATCTTAGAGAACACTCTGGCACCGGTCAACTGATCAAATAGATCCTCTATCTTTGGCAATGGGTACTTGTTCTTGATTGTGACGTCACTCAGTTTCCTGTAATCTGTGCACAAACGGTTGCCTCCATCTTTCTTGTCAATGAATAACACGGGTGATCTCCATGGCGATGCGCTTGGTTGAATCAAGCATGTTGCCAACATAGCATTCAACTGCTTCTTCAGTTCCACTAACTCTGAGGGGTTCATGCTATATGGTCTCTGGGCTATGGTTCTGGTTCCGGGAATTAGTTCAATAATGAACTCAATATCCCTATCTGGGGGCATACCGGGCAATTCATCTGGGAATACGTCGGGTTTTTCACAAACTACTCTGACTTGGTCTATGGTGGGTAGGGCTAGACTCTTGTTGCACTTGAATTGACGGGGTAAGGTTTCAGATATATGCTCTACTGATACTCCAGAGCTACTGGTCATGGTGATGGCTTTCTTGGCACAGTCAATCAATCCTTTATGCTTTGACATCCAATCCATTCCTAGTACTACTTCCAAACCTTTGTTTCCAAGTACTATTAGATTGGCATAAAAATCTATCCCATGTATTCTGATAGGCACAACTTTGCAAATTTTTCTAGCTTTTGTAGTTGAACCGGGGATTTGAACTATCATGACATGCTTCAAGTTGGTTGGGTGAATCTTACTAGTGCATGCAAATTCTTTGGTGACAAATGAGTGCGATGCTCCAGAATCAAGCAACACTCTTGCTAAAACTGAGTTGACAGAAAACATACCCAGCACTACATCTGGCGCTTCTTCGGCTTCTTCGGCGTTCATGTGGAAGAGACGGCTGTTGCGGTTGTGAGGGTTCCTTGGGGCGAATCTTCTTCCGGGTTGAACACGACGCTGTTGTTGAGCTGGGGCATTCACATTGGCAGTGGCGGCAATCTTCTTGGGACACTCTTTGGAGTAGTGACCCTTAACTCCACACTCAAAACAAGTAATCTGAGACTTGTCTTTGGCTGCAACAGGCACATCATTGCTTCCGGTTGTGGGTGCAGTGTTGTTGTTGTTGGACTTGGGCGGTGCACGGTTGAAATTGTTGGAGTTGCCGGGGTTGTTGTTGTTTCCTCCGGCCTTCACATTACCTCCGCTACGGTTGGGGTAGCTTGGACGAGACATTGGGGGTCGATTGTTCCGCGGGGCATATCTTGCAGAAGGGTTGGGGCGATACTTCTGGACATGGTTGGATCCACTCTGGTGCATCATTCTATGATTGTGGTTGTCATTGGCTTGGTTGATCTTCCCTTCCATCTGAATGGTGGAGTCGACTAGTTCTTCGAGATCCTCGAAACGGATGTTGACGAGAAATGTCTGCATCTCATCATGCAGTCCGTTCAGGAATCTCTCCTTCTTCTTGGCTTCAGTATTGATCTCATCAGGTGCATACCTGGCTAGGGACAAGAATCTGTCACGGTACTGCACTACAGTCATTCTGCCTTGCTTAAACTCTCTGAACTCATCTCTCATTCTGGTGACTAGACCCTGCGGCACGTGGGTGCGGCTGAACTTGATCTTTAAGGCTTCCCATGTCATCACTTTACCATGGTTCATTGTGCGGGTGCTGTTCCACCATGCTCTTGCATCTCCTACCAAATAGTGGGTGGCAAAAAGAACTTTCTCGTTGTCATCCACTCTGGCTACTTCTAAGATGTTCTCCATTGTCTGCAACCAATCATCGGCATCTAGTGGGTTCTTCGAAGTGCTAAAGATTGGGGGATTGGTATTCTGGAAATTTTTGAGCTTGGATCCTAGATGATCCTGATTTCCATGGTTCTGATTGTTGTGAGCCATCTGGGCGATCTGCTGCAGTGTGGCTAGATTTGCTTGGCGCTCTGCCCTACTAGCTTCACGGTCTGCAATGAGAGTCTGCAGAATCTGCAGCATTGGGTCTTGCGATGAGCTTCTCCCTCCTTGGTTTCCACGAGTCATATGAAGATTGAGATAGATAAAGGGGTAAGAGGGAAAGTTCTAAGGTTCATGGTTTTGGTTTCAAAGCTAAAACTTTGAGTTTGACTCAGATTTTGCAACTAACTTCTTTTCATTTATTCAAGCAAAGCACACGATACAAACACACACACACACCACAACATCAAAGGAAAACAGATGGTTTTAAGAACCATTCTATGAGCTACGATACAATGGGACTGATACATCTCCTTCCTACGATAGTGCTCTAGTGCATCTACTCATCATCGATGAAATCGGAGTCATCATCGTCGGTGTATAAGTCCATGGCATCATCCTCCAGATAGTAATCATCATTGCTGACGTAGGAGTCAATATCCCCTTGGATATATTCACCTTCCTCTTCTTCGTCTTTGGCTACAATCTGAGCTTCTTGCTCCTTGATGGTCTTCTCGAGTTCGGCCACCTTATTGCAAAGACGGTCGATGGTGCGATCCTTCTTTGCGCATTGACGGCGAAGAGACTAGCGATCCTTGACTAGCAGTGAGAAAGTCTGGGCCTTCTGAGCGGCAATGGCGAGGTTGTGGTTGGCGTACTCTCTAGCATTGTCCAATTCTTTCTATCTGTCATACAGTAGGAAGTCAAGGTTCTCCACTTGACGCTTCAACTCCGGGTGCCTTGGCATCTCCAGAGGCATTCCCATAGAATCACGCCTTGCATAGTGAGCAAAGCGAGTTCCTTGGATCAAGTTGACATTCTGTGCGCAAAGACGAGCGAGAGCTTCATGCATTGCCCTGGCTAATCCATCTAGCCAATTGTTCTCTCTCACGGAGAACTGAATCCTCCCGGACGTTGGTGCCTCTATTTTGCCTCGAAGATCAGCAGTTACTAGCCATTGTAAATCTCCTCCTGGGGGACCAGGGAGTTGAGCTCCAAGAAATTCTGGATGCGGACGCTCCAAGTACTCAGATAGTGCATCAAGATCCCTCTCGAAGATCAGTTGGCCTCCGTTGCCCAATTGGTAGAACTTGTTGTACTGAGCTTCCATCTATAAGAATTTAGGATGAGAAAGTTAGTGAAGTGATCAAGTGTGTCAAGATTTTATGTAGTAATGTAAGAATTTGGAGGAACTTGTATTTTTTGAGAGAAAGAATCTCCAAGGGTAAGAGAGGAAATAGTTTGCATAAATACTCACTTAGGTTTTTGAATCTAAGTTTTTGTTCGGACGTCCGTTCTAACTAGGGTCTCCCATTGTCAGGATGGCTCTGATACCAACTTGTCAACACCCGTATTTTTAATCCCAGATGCCTGTTATGCCATACATCGCAATCCCAGGATTACCATTTTTGCGAGACATAACATATTGGATATCATAGTACATCATCCATTACAAACCATAATAAGGCCTTACACAAATAAAGGATCTCATGATACAGTCTTAATACAACAAGCAGCGGAGATGAATAATAAACATAGCGGTGGGGTCCATCTTCCGTGTCACAAGCAATGTTGATGATGGGAGATGATCCTAGTTATCATAGCCGTCCTGCTGTCCTTCCTCTTGGTAGTACTATTCATAGTCTGGCCACGGGAATAGCCAGGGACAAAATCCATGAGTACTCTTTAAGTACTCGCACACTATCACTAACAAGTAAGATAGCTCTAGTAGGAATGCTAAGTTCTAAGTTTACTTGCAAGGTTAAGTTTGAAACCTAAGCTGAGTTCAGAAACAAAGAAGGATAAAATAAAGTTGAAAATCACCTAAGTGGGAACTTAGTTGTCATAGTCATAACTCTGTTGTGGTCAAGTCATCTCACAATTCATTTCATAAGTCATTTTGAAAACATCTGACAACGGAACAGTATGGCCACTCCAACTGTCCATAACCGCGGACGCGGCTATTCGAATAGTTTGACACTCTGCAGAGGTGGTACACTTTCACCACAAAATTCGATACATCTGTCAGGGATAACCCTGAATTATCATACTTAGTATGCAGATAATCAAACATAACCTTTCCTTTACACACTCTAGTATAAGCACCTCTCCTATGAGCTTGGCCTCCCAGCAATGACCATCTGTCATCCTGGGCACTACATAGGTGGACAACAATGTGAGGTAGCCTCAGCTCAAACCTCTCCTGTGAAGGAACTAATACTAATGCATATAAACTTCTGGCTAAGCCTTACCCAATTCAGGTATTGTGGTTGTACGGTAAATTTGGAATGGTATCGCATCCGAACCCAACCATCAGTTTTTATAAAAGGGCTAAGGCTCATGCCTCAACATTTTCATCATCATAAACCATTTGTGTTTCTCAACACATGTCAAAACATCTCAATAGAATGACTCCTCATTCCAAGGTTTTCACAAGTCCTTTTCACCAAGTAGTCCCATCTAAAGTGATCAAGTTTTCGGTTTGGCTCTAAACTACTAAGTTAAGAGTGTTCACTAATGTGGGATGCTAAGATCAATCTCATGCCATAGAATAAAGAAGGTAAAGCTTGTAAATAAAACTTGGGGTAATAGTCAAAAATGTATAACCAAGCATGCCTATTGCCTCTTGCTTAGGTTATCTAGCTTGCAAGTGTTAGCTTGCATTATTAATGATGGCTTGCATAAGTATAATACTTGCAAGTGCTAGCTTGCCTTGGGTAGTGCAGTTGGTGAAATTCTCTTCCTCCTCCTCTTGGTAGAACTCCTCCTCGAAAGCTTGGTCGGTAATACCGTCTATTAATACATACGGGATACACAATCACCAAACAATACTTAACTAGTCTATTTAGTACACTAAGGCACACATTTGATGATCTATTATCATCAACAACATCACAAGGTTTAAAGAACTAGTTTCATTTATTTTATTTGAGAAAAGTAATTTCTCATTGAAATTAACTAAGATTTAATATTCTCCAATTAAAATATGGAATCATGTGGACACATGTCATCACCACATATTCTAATATATGGGAATGTGATTTAAATGTTGGATCACATTTTAATTAGTTTAAGATTAATATTTAATGATTTAAAGTGACTAGAAATGCCTATATAGCATTATTTTGGTACTAGTCCAAAGTCACTGCATGCAAACCTTAATATTATTACATATTTAGATAGTTATGTTCAAATGTGATTTTTGAGAGTTGGAATAAACTCAAAAGCTATTATGGTTGTTTTTATAAAAATGTTTGAATGTGAAAACGCTTCTGTCTTGTTATTTTTACTAGGAGAGATCTCTAACTTTAAACGATTTAAATCCAACGGGCCTGGATAGAGATTTTAATTATCTTTCCAACAAGATCGGAATAACTTAATTTGGATTTGTAAAACTCTCTGAATTGATTTTCAAACTAGGGGACAAAACTAAGTTTAAGTTTTAAAAGAAAAAGCTAAATTTGAATTAAATGGGTCGTGCGGGAAATAACTAGGCCGGCCCACTTTACTCCACGCAGCGCCCGGGCTGGTTTTAAGTGAGGGCCCCACCTGTCAGTGGGACAGGGGTTGCTGAAACGGTATGGGTGGATGGTGGCCGCAGGATTAGAACTAGATCAACAGCTCACGGTCGTCGTCGACGACGAACACGTTGTCGGCGAGACAGAAACCTAGCTACGCGGCAGGGGTGTAGTGGGGGCTTACCGGGGCTCCAGCGAGTGCGGCGAGGCCGGCAAACGAACAAGTCGACAACGGCTGGCTTAGGCGAACTCACGATAGAGGTTCGGGTGGACGAAATCGACGGCAACGTCTCCTCCTCTGTTGCGGCTGCCTCCGGCGAAATTTCGGCGTCTGGCTGCTTGAGGGGCTCCGGCGAGAGGTGGGAAAGGACCAGTGGAGAGAGGGGAGTGTGAATGTGTGACGAATTCATGCTGGGGAGGCTTACTTATATAGGCGGGGCGAGGCAGAAGAGAGGTGTGGGCGGAGCTCATTAGTGACGACGGCACAGGGGGCTATCGGCATGGGCGAGGTAGGCGGACGGTGGGCGGTTCCCTGGCGGTCAGCTAGAGCTTAATGGCGGTTCTAGGGGCGGTGGCTAACGGTCGGGCGCATCGCGCGCTCTAGGAGACAGAGGCGGTGCTCGACGTGGTTCCCGACGAGTGTGGGTCAAGCGGCGAGGTACGGGCGTGTCTAGCGGGGTGAGGTGGTCAAGGCGGAGCGACACGCGCGATCTGGGGTCGAGGCGCGTTCTGTGGCATGCTAGCGGTGACGATGCTCTGGCGTGCTCTGGCACGACATAGAGAGGATAGTGCGGGGGTTGGCCTCGTTGGTCCAGTGGCTAGCAGTGGCCGTGGGGTGGACCATGGACGGTGGTGAGGTCACACCTAGCTTCCTGGAGCGGCGGAGAGGGGCTGGGGTCTGCTGCGTGCTGCGCATGATCGACCGGCAAGCATGGCCTCGGGGTGGAGTGGTACTGGCGCTAGGGACTAGGGGATGGATTGGTTTCGGGTTGGTTAGATCAAAGAGGGATAGAGGGAGTAAATGGGGTGCAATTGGGTGGAAAAACCCTGTAGAAACAGTGAGTCTAATCTAGAGTGTGATCAGTGCATGCCACGTGTTTGATCAAATGGCCGCATGAAGAAAACTTTTGAATTTTTCAAAGATTTTTGGTGGAGTGATTGGTCTCATGCTTGATCATCTCTGGTTGCTAGGATTTGTCAAATTGAATTCATTTGGATGGTTTTTGAAAAAGTGTGATCTAGACATATGAGATAGATTCCATTTTCAAATGCCAATTAAATTTTGTGTTTGAATAATTTTGGAAGATCACAAAGTGGTCCTTGGTACATCACTACTTGTACTAGCAAGGGGTGCAAAGATCCACAATTGTTTCTGTTTGAAATTGAGTCCTAGGAACACCCAAAGTGGGCTAGTTGATTAAAATGGAAAAAGTGACCATTTCCTTTTATTAATTGTATTTGATTTCTTTTTCTTTGGATTTTTGTTTGGGAATGATCAAGATGATGTGTAATTCGCCTTAGAGTCATTTTACAATCAATAGATCACTCAATCATGGAAATTTACAACAATTCTTATTTCATGGAACACACATATGCATGCTTGATTATTTAAATGGGAAAAGTTTTTGTTAACCCTAAATTGGGTGATTTGGATCTTGATTAACCTTGATTAAAGATTTGGGATGTTACATCTAATAAATGAGAGATGGGCGCAGTGATGGTGTAGGAGATGATGCGATGGTGATGGTGATGCAATGGCTGATGGTGAAGGGGATGATATGATGTCCTCCAATGATCCGTGAAGTAGTAGGGATTTGTCCCTAGCTAAGTTCCTCCTTCAGATCCCCTTCAGATGTGGGTTTTCATGGTTTCTGGTGGATGTAAATGTGTGATCTCTCTGCCATCTTTGCTAGGAGAAAGTATTTGATGAGGGAGACGCGCTGCCACTTAGTACAGGCGGGCTCTGCCCGTACTACCAGTCATTATCGGTTCTAGTGACTTCCCCTCGTTTGGTGTTCTCCCAGGAGCGAAGGTGAATCCATAAAATGACTTTTATCACTTAAAAATATTATCGGGATCCTGTCGAAACAAGGACAAAAAGGTATGTGCAAACTTAGTGAAATACAAAAGTCCCTACTCTATTTATGCAAAAACAAAAGGTAAATATGCTTTAATTTTGGACTCATCAGCAACTGACACATAGCTCACTTGTATGCCCTTCTCCTTGGAATATTCTTTGAATTCTCTAGAAGTGAAGTTTGATCCATTATCGTTGATGATGTTGTGAGGCACCCCGAAGCAAAAAAAACTATTGGCTTGATGAAGTTCATAGTTAAAGTAGCGTCTTGGTTGGTGATGGGCATTTCCCTGATCTACTTGGTGAATTTGTCAACTACGACGAGCAGAAAGATGTGTCCTCCAGGAGATAAATTGTGGAGTTTGCCTACCATGTCGAGTCCCCATTGGGTGAATGGCCAAGCCAGAGGTATGGGGGCCAGTTCTGCTGCGGGTGCGTTTGGCTTTATAGCGAATCGCTGGCATGCTTGACATGTTCTCACTATATCTTTCATGTACTAGACCACAGTGAGCCATTAGAATTATGTGCGGATGGCCTTTGCTTATATTGCTCAGCTGCTAGCGTGATGGCCGCATATCCCTTCGCGGATGTACTTGAGGATGGGTTTTCCTTCTTCAGGTGTCACACATCGCTGGAGCAGACCCGAGATGATTCTTTTGTAGAGTTCTCCCTTGACTACACAGAAGGCCCTGGACTGGCGTGTGATAGATCGTGCTTCGACTGTATCTTCTAGAAGTTCTCCGTTAATCATGTACACTAGGTACAACTACATCAATGTGGTTTCTATCATCATGATGTCTTCAGGTTCTTCCTTGTCTTATGGAGCAAGTGTACCGGGTTCAGGTGATGGTATGGTGCAGGCCCCAAGTCAATCTGCGGTTTTTTGCCCTCGTGTGCCTGACATGGGTATGATTACTCGGGTGCTATTGATTTTCTACCCTAGCTGTATAAAGGCTCAAGGCCCATGAAGATCAAGGTGATGGCCCTAGAAGCATCTGATGGAAGCCTTAGTTGTATTAGATAAGGAAATATGAACCGACGTTATGTTGGTGTTGTAATCATACATATGTAACCTATCCGTATACGGCTTTGGGACCTGACCTATTATATATAGGATGGTGGAAGCCTATGAGGAGGGACCGAAAAACTCCTAAGCGATCTGTAATAGTATTATCCATCGATAATCAGGCGACTTCGAATCCCTTGTTTTCCTGGCATCTGAGGAAATCCCCAGTGTTCTCTTTTCCGCAAAACCCTAAGTCCATAACTATGGGCATTGCCGAGGTTATCCCTCGTTAATTGGCGCTGTCTGTGGGAAACCTGAATGCTGGAGTCATGGATTCGGTGGACCCCCCTTCATCAAGCAACAATCCAACAAAAGTGGCACCACGCCCGCCCACCCCTGTTCCGGTACCCGCCGATTTCAACGGCAAATCCGATCTCATCATTGGAAGTTTCCACTTTCAAGTGGAGGATCCCCAAGAACTGCACCTCTCTGCTCCGATCTCATTGGGACCATCAGTCAAAAAATCTGCGCCTATGGTGATACCTACATCATCTGCCGGATCATCCGCAGAAGCCACGCTGCAGGTTGAGAAAGCTAAAGAAAACAATAAGAACATAGCAGATCTAGGAGATCTTGATGGTCTTTATGACGATCTCTTCTTTGGATTAGACCCCCAACCAACCATGCCACATGGATCAAGTCCGATAAACAAGGAACCCGAAGAAAGTGGCGAACGTATTGACTTCAAAATCAGGATGGCCGAAATCTACCCAGAACAGGAACCGTTGGACCTCACTAATCCCCAAAACAGTGTCTCCCTTGAATCCGAAGACGATGCCACTAGTCTATACATGACGCGCCATCAGGTGTGCGTGATCATCGGGGAACCTTCAACACAACGTGACTCTAACGATAACCCTATTCTTAACCCTAATGATATTCTATCAGATGACAATCTAAGAAACCACAACAACGAAGGAAATAACGGGAACCAAGGAGACCCGATGAATAACCACATAATCCTAGGAGGAGGAGAACCACGCAGAGGCGAGAGGCAAACTACGCTGAAGCTATCGTTCCATTCGAAGTATCTTACGAGTCTCCGCGAGTCGCTGAATATGATGAAGAATCATCAAGGGAAGCACTTGAAGACAACATTGATGCACTTGATGAAGCCCAAGATATTGCCCTACAAAGAGCTACTATATATCAGCAAAACTTGCGCAGCTACCATAGTCGACGATTGCGTCCTAGGTCCTTCATTATAGGGGACCTAGTTCTTCGCCTCAAGCAAGATGGTCACCGTAAATTGGAGTCGCCATGGAAAGGGCCTTACATTGTTACAGAAGTTATCACCGGAGGAGCATATCGGCTACAAGACAAGAAGACATGAGTCAAATACTCCAATTATGGAACGACGCACAACTACAACACTTTTACGCTTAGAATTTATGTTTTCTCGCAATTTAAATTATAATAAGGCCTATGGCCCAACTTCTTAGCCATAATATTAAGGCCAAAGACCAGGCAAAATCCTCCAAACAATATATCTTGGGCTTCAGAATATAAATAAAATATAAGTTCTTCAAACTCCGAGTCTTTATTTATAGTTTTTTACCCACAAAACAAGGGTTCTCTATTTTTCCGTCAGCATTATTCTGATAAAAATAACAACAATTATGAGCCTATATCCAGATACAGGCATCCGAACATAGTCTCGGGGGCTACTCCCATCGGGAGCGCTGGCGCGCACCCGATAGAAATTATATTGTCCATATAAAGTCAAAATAGTTTCGACCCAAACCTATGAGTTTTTCTTTGGTGTATCCTCAAAAGGTTACTCCCATCGGGATATTCAATAAAATCATTAAAAGAAAAAACTGATAAATTTCAGAATTTCCCGCAGCCAAAAAAGGCAGTTGATAAAAATCATAAAAATCTCGGATCGTGCCCAACGCGATAAAAATCCGAATGCCATGACCAATACATGAAGGTAAGACCCCGGATTCGTCCTGTGTGGCCTGGTAATCACACATGAATGCACTCTACAAGTAAAATAGCCGTATCAACGATACAATGACAAATCCCGATGGACACGTTGGGTACCCAATAAAATAGAACTGGAATCCAGTATTCGGTAAGACCTCAACGGCTCAAACTGAGTTACACCAGTTATAATTCCAAGTTTAGGCACGGAACCTGAATTTGATATAGGTCTACAATGTTTTTGCCCATGAGCAATTAACTGATTCACGATCCGTCGGATGCATCAACCCTGTTGTACGAAATCCCTATAAAGTTAGAAAATAAAAAAAATTCATAAAATCTCAGAACATGAAAAACTGAAAATATCTTTGAGACTCAACCAGAATCTACGATTTAGATAAAGTCTCGGGGGCTTATGATTACTTCGACATGGGTATGATTAACTGAAATTAACTTCGACTGGAAGGATACTTCAACATGGGTATGATTACTCAGGTGCTTATGATTTGCTACCTTGGCTGTATAAAGGCTCACGACCCATGAAGAATCAAGCTGATGGCCCTAGAAGCATCCGATGGAAGCCTTAGTTGTATTAGATAAGAAAATATGAACGAACGTTGTGTTGGTGTTGTAATCATACATATGGAACCTATCCATATACGGCTTTGGGACCCAACCTATTATATATAGAACATGAGAAGCCTATGAGGAGGGACCGAAAAACTGCCAATCGATTTGTAATATCAAACCAAAATACCCAATAAGCATAAGCATTAGCTCTCCCTGAAAAGGAGGTGATCCAGCCACACCTTCCAGTACGGCTACCTTGTTACGACTTCACTCCAGTCGCAAGCCTAGCCTTAGGCATCCCCCTCCTTACGGTTAAGGGTAATGACTTCAAACATGGGTCAAGTATTCCTTTGGTCGGCGGGCATGAACTTCACTACCTCTTTGGCGGTTCCTGCTGCCCAGCAGAAATGGCACTAAGACTTGCACCTTGATCTGGCCTTCTTACTGCTCCTACTGTCTCCATACACATAAGCAGGGGGTTGCATTTCAGCGAACACCTACTAGTTCATTCGTTTCTTTTTTGAAATGAAAAATGGCATTCAAATCCATTCTTTCTCATAACTTGAGAATATGTACAGCGCAGAACAGAAAAGAAGGCAGATTTGATGAGTTGTAGGGGTGGACCCACTTCCACTGATTTCTTGCGGGAAGGTTCTATAAGGGAAGAAGAATCAGAGCTGTGACCTGGGAACCTTGATTTCTTTCGGAACGTCATTACGAGAATCCAACCAATTGGGAGAGAATCAATAGACTCCTTTTCGGGAGCGATTCATCCTTCCCGAACGCAGCATACAACTCCCCGTTGTACTGCGCTCTTCAAGTGTGTTTCTTTCCCCGTCTCCCTCTTACCATGGCAAGTCCTTGGGAAATAACTCCGATGGGCAGAAAAAGGAAGGAGTTAAGAGACCCTCCTGGCCCAACCTTAGACACTCTAAGATCCTTTTTCAAACCTGCTCTGCTCCCATTTAAGGAAAAAGAATTTCACATTCTTCCTTATTGTCCATCGATAATTAGGCGACTTCGACTCTCTTGTTTGCCTGACATCCGAAGAAATCCCCAACATTCTCTTTTCCGCAAAACCCTGAGTCCATAACTATGGGCATTGCCAAGGTTACCCCTCGTCAGCTCCTTTCATTTTGCGGCTTCTGTGGCTTTCTTCACCTTGATGGAGTGCTCATTGATTTCCTCCCAGAAAACCCCGGGTGGTACGGGTAGGCAGAGGGAATGGATGTTTGCAAGGTCGTCGGCTTCCTTGTTGCTTGCTTTGCTGATATAGGAGACCTCACACTGTTGGGGATATGCATAATGGGTATCACCATAACATAGATCTATTTCGGATAATCCGGGTGACCCATAGTTGGTAGCAAGGCCTATGACCTGTTGGGTGGCCCAGTTAGAAGGATCTAGAATGGAGGCCCATGTTGGATACAGGGAGGTTAATGCACCAACATATATGAAGCCGGAGTCTTTGAGTACAAGACACAAAGACTAGTTAGTATTAGTGTAGGACTCTATAACTTGTCCGGTATGGACTTTACCCTGTAACCCTAGGATCTGGCACCTTTATAAGTCGGACCTACGAGAGCCTTTAGGGCACAAAAACATACAATATAGCATAGTGAACTGTACGATCTCTGTAACTCAGCTTATTGCTATTATAGTGATTTATATCACAAGTAGGATTCCACCACCGTTGTGGGATCTAAACCTGGGTAAGCTATGTAACCTTGTACACCTCAACTCACTGCCTTACCCCACATCTCTAAACATGCTCTATGAGGAACCCTCCATGGCGTACTACACGACAATACCACGAAAGTTGGCGCCCACCATGGGGAAAGAGGCGCTTCGAGCTCTACACCAGGCAAGGCCCGGGCACTTCGCGAGAATCGATGAAACCATAGCCATCGGGCGTGTTCTTTACTCCTGCAACATTCCAATTGTCCCCCCGGATGAGTTCTGGATCCTGGCAAAGATGAAGCCCACCCGCTGCTCCATCATTCCTATCAGGGACATCCACATCTTCATCAGCAAGACTGGCTCGGGATCAACCTCCTAGGAAGTCAGGCACACGTCAAGCCCCGTACGGACCGCCTTCAGGTTGGACACGATCACAGAATAATAATCTGAGATGAATCTCTCTTCAGAGTTTGCCGGCATAGATCTCAACAATTCAAGACCCACCCAAACCACCCCTATGTAGGATATAACGGTGAAAGACCAAAGCAGATCCGCTTGGCTCACCCAAGTGTTAGAGAAGAAGAGGTCACACTTCGTGGCTATCGTAAGTTCCTATGATCTGTCGTGCTACGTCTAGATGCCGGATGAAACCCCGCGTGAGTTCCTAACTAGATGGCCATGCCTCCATTGTGGGAATCTCCAATGAAAGGGCCATGATTCACTTCATTGAAGGACTTGAATGGGGTTCACTTCTCCAGCATAAGCTAAGGCGATAGGAGTCTGCCGGATTGCTAACTCTCAACTACCGACAATAAATCAGACTCAATCCTGGACACACGCTATGCCAACATCGGCGATATGGACCGTGGGAGTGAGCCACTCAACTCGAAGGAACTCGATGCTACCATGAGGGAGATCGAGGACGAGAAGGAGCGCGAGGAACACAATGAATAAGCCATGGGTACCCACCAAGTGTTGGTGGCCATCATAGGAGAAAACCAAGGTGTCGGAGCGGCTCCACCAACGGTGGACAATGTCGTAAGAGCAATGGCCGCATGCAAGAACGATGTAGATCCTATGGATCTAGCAAGGGCCATGCCTCCTCCGGCTATCCCCCCATAGCTCGTGCAGGAACCAGCGACCGGTCCAAGTGCTACTAATCAAGCAAATCCTCCGCCACCTCCATCAACCTCGGAGGCGGGTAACATCTTTGTTACTCTGACCGACAAAGTGATTTATGGCGAAACCCTCGTAAAGCCAGTGACCATGGATCATATCCAAAATGTTGTCCAGCTAGACGAGAAGCACCAAGAAATCCTAGCAGAAGCGAAGTGCACTATGGAGCAAAGCGATCAACTCAACAAAGACCTTGCAAAGGCGCATGAATCCACAATGCGGCAAGATCAGTGGAAGGAAAGTACAAAAATGTTAGCACAACAGAAAAAGCACGAGCTCCTACTCATGTCGTCCGAGACCCCGACATTCGATACAACTTAGGATGTGGAAAGGAGAATCTAGAAAAACCTAAGGCTACCCCTTACATTGACAAAGAGGGAAAGCAGGTCATGCCAAGCCCCACCCTAAATATGGTCATCACCAGGAACCTGCTGGAGCAGGATAGATCACCTGTGACGATTGACCAGGTATATAATCTAGTCGCCAAGGCTGTCAAACAACAAGAGAGGGCCACCTCATAGAGGCTTGAGACCAATCTAGAGTTTTGCCACTCTAGCGCCCGCAACAATCGCAGTGGGAGATCTCTAGATCAGAAAATTAGAGACCTACTTCAAGATATCGGATCACGCATAGGCTCCACGGAGCAAAGGAGAAGGGACGCACGGAATCAGGATGATGCTATCCCCATATCCTCCAGCAACGGAGCCAAGGCACAACCCTGCCTCTCACCGATCCCTCCCCAGCAATCTGGAAGATACAGAGAGGCACCTCCTCCCCACCATACAAGCATGCCGCCTACTAGACAACCACAGGGTGGCATCGTCATACGCGATAATGGAGCGCAGGAGCACTATGGCGGAGAGCACAACACCAATGACGGTAGAAGGAGCAAGGCTCCAAATAATCAAGATGGCCACGGTGGTTCTCATTACAGAAGAAGCAAGAGGATTGATCCTGTGCCACCGCCATCACCACCAAACAGCCACCATGGCGGAGGATCTCATAGGACTCGCCCATCACAGCGTAACTCTCCTCACATGGCGGAGAGCACAATGCTCCACCTCCAAAGGCCTACGATGCAGGTCAACACCTCGATGAACTCCGGGAAGCACGGGAAGAGCCCTACTTGGGACTACATTGTTTTGGCCCACTAATCTGGACAACAGCTTACCCCATAGATCTCTGGATTGACAAGACTATCAAGCCCTACGATGGCCTGGCCCGGCCAGCTACATGGTTGCAGGACTATTGCAAAGCGATATCAACTGCAGAGGAAACCCTAATGTCGTTGTTAAGTACCTCCCACTCATGCTCACAAGCACCGCACACCAATGGATCGATGACTTACCAGAGAAATCCATCTATAACTGGTTGGACATGCATGAGGCGTTCACCAAAAATTTCGAGGGTACATACAAACATCCCTGCACTGTCGTGACCTACATTGGCGTGTAAAGGAAAAAGACGAGTCATCTCGGATCTATCTATCCTATTGGATTGACATGAAAAATTCGTGTGTGGGAGTACATGATCAAACTACTATGTCCGCCTTCATTGATGGTTTGGCAAGAGGATCTCTGCTCCGGCATACGCTAAAGCGCACTCAGGACAAGGGCAAGCTTGATCTCAACATAATGATATCCAAGGCTAACAAGTATGCCACCATTGATGATGACGGTCACGGTGCTCTACCTTCTGTTGCCATCCCCATCCAAGCCAAGAAAAATGCCAATAATTTGCGGAAAGATCCGCTCGAAGAAAAGAAAGTGTCGACATGGTCACCATGATGTTCGCTAGCAGAGGCGATGGCGAACATTGTGGACGTGGCCGGGGAGCTGGTCGTGGGTAGCAGCACAGTAGCGAAGCTACTGCTGCTACGCCCCGTGTTCCCTAGACATACAAGGAATACCGGGATATGTCGTGCTTTGTGCACATGGATGCCAATGTTAAGTCCACCCACACTAACCAAAATTGCAAGCTTGTTGTAACGCCCTAGTTTTACTTAATCTTAATTAGGGTTGGATGTGCATTGCATGAGGATAATTATTTTTCTAAGAAATAAAAATGCATGCAAGAAAGAAAGAAAACAAAACCCTAACCCTGTTTACCCCTCTCTATTCAAATAGTTTTGAAATATTTGAAAATCTCAAAAATGTGTGGCACCCAGATGGTATGAAGGGACCCTGCAGCATTTCACAATGCCTAAAATTATCTCTAGTATTTTTTATTTACTCAAAACAGTTTTGAAATGCATTTGCAAAAAGGAAAGTGCGAAAAGGAAAGAGAAAAGGTTTCAGCTGGAAAAAATAGAGAGTAGAGGCGACCAGGCCGCAATCAAACCTCTCTCCTTCCCCTCTCAACCAGTACGCAAGCCAGCAGCTCTCCCCGCATTCTTTCCTGTGGCCCACCCCGGCCTAGCCACAGCCCAGCTAGCCCGTACCCCTTTGATGTTCTTCTTCTTTCTTCGTCCTCGTGCCAAGGCCAAGCAGCTCGATGGCGACGCTGCCACCGTCCATCTGCGTGCTGCTCCACGCTATCGTCCGCTGCCCCAAGGAGAAGATAAGACCACTTCGAGACATGCATCTCTTCCTTGCCTCACTCTCACTCTCCCCCTAGCGCCATCCTCCTTGCTCTCTGCTGCAAGTCGGACCTTAGCTCCGGCCGCCGCTTAGCGCCACCTTCTTAGGCCTCCCTCGCCCGGATGTCCACACCACCGGGACTGCCGAGGTCTCCTCTTCCTTCCGCCCCTACTCACGTGAGTTGGTGTGCTCTGTAACATCCCAAAACTTTTCAAATTTTGGAACCCTAAAATAAAATAAAATTATTTAAATAGTTTGCTAAAATACCTATTTTCCTTATTTGAATTTTCAAAAGAAAAGAAACTTTTGAAAGTTTATGAAAATAAAGAAATTTATATTTCTAAATAAAAGATTTTGGAACAGGTGGATAGGTAAAAGACCAAATTTCAGTACTCATTAAAGATGTTTATTTTATGGGACCACAAAAGCTTTTAGATTAGTTTTGATAAAATCATATTTATAAAAATTTAACATTTTTAATTTTGAAAATAACTTTCCTAAAACCCTATTTTTACAAATCTCCATATTAGCCATAGTGCATTAAGTGTATAATGGTATTATGGAAATATGCATTGAAATAAAATTTTATTTTGTAGAGCTTATGTGGTGTGTTTTTATTTTACAAAACTATAGAAATTGGAATCTGGACTTGTAAAACTAGAATTACAAAAGAAATTGTAAAACATAAAAATAAAAATATTAGAAAAAAGGAAACCAGCAGCCCCCAGCGGCCCACCTAGCCCACCTGGCCCACCTCCCTTCCTCCTCTCTCTGCCGACCGGGCCCCACCCAACTTCTTCCTCCTCCTCGCGAACTGCCGCTCACCCACGATCGGCCGACCCCGTCTCCCCTACTCCTCCACTACCCCCACTCCTCTCGAGCTCACAAACACTGCCCAACAAATCCCACTTCCCCCTCTCCATTTTCCCCCAATCCACCATCTCCATCGCACCCCGAGACTACCGCGATTCCTCGCTGGAATCCGCTCATCCACCGCCGTTTCTGAGAAGCTTCCGACAACACCGAGGCAAATTGCCGCCTCCTTTAGGCCTCGTCTTCTTCCGCTCTCCTTGGCACACCTCCTGAACCCCTCCTTCATTTTTTCGCAGACCGCGCACCCTGACGATGTCGCTACCGTCCGCCGCCGCTCCGTTTGCGCCTCGACGCCGTTTGATGAAGCAACCGATGTCGCTGCTACCACCCGCGTCTTCCCCTCATCACCCTGGTTGTCATCGTCCCCTCCTTGATCGCCCAGGACAGCCAAAACCTCCACCTCGACCCCTGTCCGAGCGTGCCGCCACCGTCCCTTCTGTCTCCGGTGAGGCTAACCAAGGTGAGCATGTCCTTCTCCTCTCAGCCGTCCGATCTCGCACCGGTAGCCTGGATCAATCCGAGTCGAGCCG
The DNA here is from genome assembly GCA_910589775.1 of Avena eriantha. Taxonomy (NCBI): domain Eukaryota; kingdom Viridiplantae; phylum Streptophyta; class Magnoliopsida; order Poales; family Poaceae; genus Avena; species Avena eriantha. The sequence continues at coordinate 351,939,705 of OU342742.1, read as the reverse complement.
AGCAGCTAGATAAGCCACAAGCCAGGCTTCAAGCCAAGCCCTGAGCCGTGCAGATCTGGCCGCCCATTTTATGATGATCCAACGGCCAGCATATGTCCACCTTACAAAGGGGTATAACCCAATAGGGTCCATCCACGTGGCTTGATCTTTTCTTTTACTTTTTTTTGTTTTAAAATGGACAGAAAAGTATTCTAGCTTGCAAAATTCATATTATTTGGTATACTACTCAGCAAAATGCATATGATGTATGCCTGGATTCATAAAAATGTGTAGAATACTATAGTGATTGAAAATTTAATCTTTTCCAAATAAATTTATTTTAAATATTTAAACTCTAATATAGGGTATTTAAATTATAGTAATTATTCTGTAAGTCCACAATTTACAAATGATACCTTTTTGGAATCCTTGTGAATAGTATTATAGTACCCCACTGTTAGTTTTCAACATTGAACCTTTTAAATGTAACAATATTTCAGAAATGCCATTTAGCTATTAGGGCATAACTTTAATTCTAAAAAGTATTTTTGAACGATAACTTTTGTAAAATGCTCCTGTTTTAATACCCTATCCATTAGGACCAGAGGGTAAAATTATCTTAAAGGTTTACAATGAGGTTATTTAAATCATAACCTTACCTCTTTCAAATGCTATTTTGACTTAAGGAAATGGTTTTAAAAGGAAACCTTTTTGCAAAATGTTTTGAAATGGTTTATTGGTCCTGTGGGGCTAAATGAAACTATTTTACAAAATGTATCTACAACATAGTGGGTGCATATGACCTAGTGTTACCATAAACACTCTGGGATCAAATGCAACCATATGAAAGTAAATATTTGAAATCTAGTACTAGTAAAGTATTTTGGGAACCAAGTCTTGGTGTAATAAAACATGTCCAACCCAACCCAAACCTTTTAGAATGCTTTGCTTGATTTCATTGTATTACCTTAATTGGTATGTCTGTTTGGTTTGTTCATTCGTTGCAATGTTTGTGAATCGTGTAGATTGACCGAAGAGTAACCATTGTCTTGTGAAGAGAGAGTGTTTCTGAGAACTTCAACAAGAGGCAAGTTCACTTCATAAATGTCCTACTATTTTCTTATGAACTTAGATGTTTTCAAAGATTGCCTGTGTAGGACTATCTATAGTATTTATGCCATGCTATGCAACCCAGATATGATAGCCACAGGTATCTTGACTGCTGACTAGAAAATAATGTAGGAGCTGAATGCTTAGCCATGCTATAGGTTATGTGGGTGGATTCATACCAAGTTATGTGATGTTGAAATGATATTCTTTTGTGTAATGAAAACCACTTAACTTAATGAATCACCTGGGTGGAATGGCTCATTGGGACCATATCAAAGGGGCCATGTCTATGGTCGTACCACCCGCTTTAAGGTGGACATATCCATGGATTGCTCCCCTCGATGATGTTCAATTATTAGTGTCAATGTTGGGACCATAACAATGGGGCCATATCTATGGTCGTATGCCCATATCTATGGGGCCATGTCAATCGCACGCTCCTCTCATTGTTCACTGGTATCAGACCACTCAGGACCAAAGGCGATTGGACAAGTTTCTTGTTTAGTAGCTTCCAGTACAGCCACATGCTAAATGGGCTATGGCTTGGTCAATTATGTAACACCCTCAAATCGGCCCTATGCAAGTTTTAGCAATTCCTGCCAAACCCGCATAGAAACGATTCAAAGATGCCCACCAGGCACTTGCATGCGGGTGGAACACGAAGTAATACCATTACACAATAGTTCATGATGGAACCCACAGAACATATATATACAACAATGACTCCATGAGTCAAGAATACAGATATACAATACAAAGATTCAAATCACCTTAAAAACGATACAACATCCGAGTACGGATAAGATGCAAATGGGGCTAAGAGCCTTGAAGAATAACCAATGGCGTCCATAACCCTGCCCAGGCCAAGTCAGAAGGGTAACCCTGCTAACGACATCGATCTCATACCTGCTAAAACAAAAGGGGTGCCGACAAAGGGCAAAGGAAAAAGGGAGCGGTCAGTACTGAGGCCAGTACACGGCGAGGCTAGAATTCGGCGGCTCTCGCCTACATAGGTATGGTGGACTGAAGCGGCAGCAAAGCATGCACTAAGCAACCTATAGAGACTCGATTCAACTGTCGGCTATTAGAGAGGGATAAGAAAGACCTATTCGAAACCAACCTAATACTAACACTAATCATACCCATCCTGGTATTTCCCCCTTGATACCAAATGGGGAAGTCAAACCGAGGAACTCACATGGTTGGCAGTTTTATTCATTCCATTATAGTTCCAGCACTTACTAGACAGATATAGATATCATGAGTCATCCTGATAGCATAAGTAGTGGGAAGTTTTAGTTAACCATTCAGTTGTAGTTGTGGTACTTACTAGTCAGATACAATTAGCATGTGACATCCCAAACCCAGCAGTTGTTGTCACTTTTATTTCATTCCATTGGAGTTGCGATACTTACTAGGCAGGTATAACATGGCACGATACACCCCAATTCCACCAGTTGTTGGCACTTTTATTATCCATTCCATTGTAGTGAAGCTGATTACTAGTCACATATATTAAGTCAAATTCACAGCACTACTTTAGTTATTATTGTCTACGATCGAGATACTGTGCTCCAAGTCGTCCATAACCACGGACATGGATTTTAGAAAGATTTACCCTGCAGGGGTGCACAAATAGCAACACACACACGATCAACCTCAGAAAAACCAAATCAAAACCCAACGAGGCTTTCACGACTAAGCAATCACAGGATTCATAAAACATTTCAGGGGGCCACCCCCAATAAGCTACCCGTTACGAAGTCGGCCGGCTCCGCGACGGACCCAGGCTGTGTGGCGACGGATGTAAAGGACCAGGAACCTGAAAGTGTGACTTGGTTTATCGATACAGCGTAAACATGGCACGGGGTTCCTAAACAGTACAGGTGCTCCACCCACAATCTTAAATAAAGCAGTAAAGCATGGCATAAGTACATGATAGTAATAAAGACCCAAACTAGTTTGTGGCCCCAAGAAATAAGAAATGAATCAAGCTCTAGCTAAGGGGGGTCCATAGGGTCTCCCGGATGTGGATAGTGCGAATAGTCAAGGAACAGGTATCAAGTACTCGGGGCCTACGGGACACAAGTGGACATGAAAAATCAAATAGCATATATTGCCCACCGGTGCCTCTTTCATTAGTTATCCCAGCAATTTAATATCAAGTTGTAATTAAAGCCATGATCATCTCCACCATTAAGCATGTGCCAACCTTCCAATAATGGTGGAACAACAACGATGCGAAGCAGCACCTGAGCAAGCAACTACGACTCGCAAGGCTGACTATCTATCAAACAACAGGCAATAGGATGTGTCCAAGGCAATATAGAGGCTGTAAGGAATATAAATGGTGCATCGAAACTAAAGCATCGCAATACAGATAGCAATAGATCAACAGGAGGATGTAAAGACAATAAATGCAAAATAGGTAGAAAGGGGGGAGAATGCTCGCCTGGGAAATATTGCCGAAGGTACAATATCCGAAGAACTTGTCGATACTCGCATCCACTCAACGGCCTAATCCGCGAAGAACCATAGTACTAAAAGAAACACCGGATGCACTATTTAATACTACGGCAGAAGACCGAGCATGATGCAAGTATGATGCATGACATGGTAAAGATGCGATGCAATTAGGCAATATTAAGCGGAACCGAGATCCCGACAATTAATTATAAGGTTCATGTTATTTAAGTACCCGCAATTTAAATGTTTAATTAACAAGGCAAAGCATGGCATCAGTTTACTACACAAATTTAAATGGAGCCAATATAAGACTAGAAAAGCCCTCATATAGTCTCCATATTTAATTATGAGGTGAATCGGCATAATGCCTCCAAACCACACAATATGTATGCGACATGATCAAGTTAGTATGCAACAATTATATAAAGCATTTATAAAATTGGGATAGGTAGGGGTCACACATCTAGGGTCGAAGATCTTGGGGTTTCGAAGGTTCAATGGGATTCGGGCTTGGTGGATCGGTCTTCGGACTCCGAGAACGGGGCTCCAGGATCTGTGAAGAGATCTTACCGTCCGGGGTCTCAGTGTCTTTGGGTCTGAGAGGTAGATCTTGGTGATGATCTTTACGACTCGAGAGAACCTGTAAGTATTCTATCGAAGACATATCACCAGCACACGACATTAGGCACTAAACAGATCACTACGCAGAGGATGTGTCCCGCTCATACATTAACTCGAACACCTTGCAGACGGGACACGGTCAGATGGCAACAAGATGGCTCGATGGCGGGTCTCGCTTGAGCGATGGTGCTTGCTCAACGAGGCAGGGAGGGTCCCTGGCAACGGACAGAGGAGGTCCTCGGCAAGGACAGCTTGCCACAGGCGGAGGCGCTCGCACAGGCGGGAGGCAAGGCGGACGGGAACTAGGGGGATGAGAGCACAGGTGGCCCGGGCTGGCCGCGGTCAGGCGTAGGAGGCGAAGCAGGGCCAAGCTCCAGTGTTGGCAGAGCTCACATGACGACGAGGTCGGAGCGTGGGCGGGGGCGCACGAGGCCGGCTCAGTGAAGGGCGGTGGGCTCGAGGCCTTGAGCGCCGGTGTCAGGGACGAGGACGGAGAGGCGGCCAGGCACGAAGGAAAGAGGAGGTGGCGCTCCTCTCGTGCTCGGGACGAGCGGACGAAGAGGCGAGGGTCCAGGCAGCAGCGGCGCCATGTGGTTCTACAACGGGGAGGGGCGAGGTCGCCGGCCAAGGCGGACGAGGATGGGAGGACGAGGGTTGGCGGCGGCGTCAAGCGCGTGGCGGCAGGGATCTGGAGAGGGAGGCGCGGAGCGAGCGAGAGGAAAGCGAGGCGAGGTTGGGGATCACATGAACATGGTGGTCCCAACAGGGAGTCGGACGTGGTTGTCGGTCACGTGTGACGCGAGCGTGGCTTGCGTGCTCGACTTGTGCGTGGGCCAGGAACAAGCCATCGAATGGGGGCGGTTGTCACGATGCGGCTGATAGAGGGCTCACGCGCGCTGGCTTGCGGGTGCAGTGCTGTGGTATAGTGTGGTTGTGTTAGTTGTGCCGATGGGTGCTGTGTACGAGTTGCTGCGGCGTGTAGAGGTGTCGTGTATGTGCAACGGCGGGACAGAGTGAGCCAGAGATAGCTAGGGTTTGGGGTGAGGAATTAGGGTAGGGTTTAGTTGGTCCGAGTGGTTGGTGGTCTCGCATGGTTGGACCTCTGGTCTGACCGGCTGGACTGCCTCCCCGAATCAAAAATAGTTTTATTATTTTTATTTAGTTTTAAATATCGTTTTGTAAAATAGTTTAGACATAAAAGATCTGGATGGGCCGAGGGTTTTACATTGGAAATAGCGAGGAGATATTTAGGAAACAAAGATAGGCTTTTAGAAAATAGTTTTAGGCAAACAGATGCATGATGATGATGATGCTCAAATGCAATGTGGCATGATGACATGATCATGCGGTCATGATGATGCACAAAATAAAAACAACACGCGATTTTCTAGTAGTGGTTTTACCAGAGTGCTACAAATTACTTAGCGGAAAACCTTTACATTCGTACTCCTCAGGAGGTCCAGTCATGTATCAGAGTTTCCCCTTACCATGGGATCACCTTTGGGTGTCCTTGATTTGTGTATAGGTGGACTTCTTTGGAAAGACTTCATCGTGATCCGTTTCAAATGGATGGGTCGTGACATATGGGTAAAGTGTACAACTTTTGCAGAAGATTAAATTCTAAGTACTTAGCCGTGTCCCCGGTTACGGACATCTATGAGTGACTTTGCCTGAAACTGTTTGGAAGATCTCCCTATTCCAATTTCTGAAATTAAAATTTTGATGGGTGAACAAAAGGGTAGAGGGTTCATTGCTTTCAACTAATGGTACCCAGGTTCACTGCTATCAACCAGTGATACCGTTTTCAAAGTAAAAGTTTTGGTTCATTGCTATCAACTAGTGGTACCGTTTTCAATGCAAAGGTTTTTGGTTCATTGATGTCAATCAATGGTACCATTGGGTTCACTGATTTCTATCGGTGGTACCCTTTCTTCATAAAGAGATTTCGTTTTACAAAAAGGGATATGACAAAAACCATTACTTTATGCAAGTTCAGCCAAACCTCCACCTAGCCAAATATGCATGTACTTGTAGGTTGAGACTTATATTCCACAAAGTAGGTGAACTTGACAATATATTCCATGTATTGACCATTCGTGGCTACAACCTTTCATGTTGCAGGTTGCCCTGAAGATGAGTGAGGTACGATGTTAGGGTTACGAGTCTATACTTAGCATGTGTTTGCCTATGGCTCTTAATGGAGCTCTTTATAGTTATTAGTCTTCCGCTGTTGATATTTGTATTGAGGAGCTAGCTATTATGCTATGCAATTTGTATGTGATTATGTAAAGTTCTAGAGCATTCGATGTAATAGAAATATGACCTTTGTTTCATGATATTACATCTTGAACTGTGTGTGCTAGCGAGTCGATCCAGGGACTAGCACTGTAAAGCACAAAAACTTTGACACCCTACCTGGTCGGGTCGCTTCATGATGCCAGGCGCCATCATCGGACCCTTGTCCCTGACTCTGGAAACCCCACCCGTCATTGATTCCGACCTCGAGCAACCACCCCGACCCTGTCAATTGCTCCATTGTGAGCTTCTGGTCCATGAGGATCCTCTCCTCTCTCCTCTTGTTACTCTGGTTGCTAAAAAGTAGCAACGCCACCAGTTTGTTGCTCCTCGTGGTCGTGCGGTTCTAACCATAGGCGTAGATGATGCACGCGTACCCGCAAACGCTAGCACTGGTGATCATCTGCACGTGGCTGGCGACGTGACGTCACGCCTGGGTCATGCCGACGCAGCGGTGTGGGTCCGTTGACCCTATTTGACTTATCTAGAGTGGCCAGTGACGTGGTTCCTAGCCCAGCAGTTAGTCACAGTAGCTAGCCCTGATCATGGTGTAAAAAGTATTAAGGCTCGTGCTGACGTCAGCTAGCGTTAGTGTGACGCAATAACCCTTTTAATTGGTTTAATAATTCATAAATTGGTTTAATTTTTTTAAAATTCATAACTAATTTATTTTAAATCAAAAAATATGAATAATATATCAAAATGTTCAAAAAAATGTGATCTATCTCATAGCATCAAAATCATGAACTGTTCGACAACTTTAATGACAAGTTTAATTAGAAGCCCCTGTAGGTGATTCTAGGGTCTTCCCTGTATTAGGGTTTGCACCCATCAAACCCCATTTAAATCGCCAAGCATGCCTTAGGGTTACATTTCAACTCTAGTTAACTTGTCATATCATCATCCTTGCTTGAGAATTGCATTGATGCCATGTGTTGATTGTTTCCCCTTTCTTTCTAGTGTTTTGGTTCTTCCTGGTAGAATCCGATACTGACTCCAAGATCAAACACCGAGATCAACACCATCGAAGATCGACGAACAATACTTGACCAACAATAATCAAGTCAAGGACAAGGCTTCCAAAGATATGCATTTCAGCTATCAACAGGAAAAGGCAAGCATAGCCCCACCATTATACAATCCTATGGTTTTGAAAGCATTTCAATTCTTGCCATGATGCATACAATTCTACTGAGGTCTTTTATCGATAAATGAAGCATCCTATCTATTACATTTCTCCCTTTGAGCTTTTATTACTTGATCCACTGCTCCTAGCATAACTAGGTTTGGATTGTGTGCACTGCTAGAGCTATTATCTGTGTCCTGCTTAGCCATGCCTAGTTGTTAGTGCTGATTCATCCTGATGATGTATCAGACACAAAGAATGTAGTATGACATGAGAACATGATGAGATGAGATTAATGGTGAAGTGAGGTAAACATGCTAAAGCTTGCATGGGAGGCCATAGTGGGATGTGGTTTTTGTAGTCCCATGCTCACCACCATTAGGACCCGAGTTCTTTCCCTCGGAACCAAGAAGAGCGTATAGCCACACGAGATTGGGAATCCCTAGGCTAACTAGCTTGCCTAGTAGATTCCATGAGTCACATAGTTTGGGCTTTCCATTTGGCATATGCATTGAAAACGTTTTTGAAAGAGGAGGAGAAGGAGGTGCATCATAACATGTAGGGAAGCATGGACCGGGTTACTTAGGGTTGGCAGCGCCCCTAGTAAACCAACCTCGCCTCACATCTCTATGGATCGGCTTCGGGATTTGACCTGTTATGGCGGAACCATCCTTAGGGTGTGACTCATGGTCTCGGCGAAAGAAAAGTAAAGGTCGTGGCCGACCACACTCTGCTGGCCTTCTAAGGAAGAGGGCTAAAACATTGGCATTAAGAGTCGGGGTTGGTACATGTGGGTAAAGTTGTACACCCCTACAGGGTTTAATCTTTTCCAGAATCCGTGTCCACGGTTATAGACGACTTGGGAATGACCGTGAAATCATAGAGAACTTTAACCTAATCGTAAAACTTGGCAGTTCCACATGTGCTTAAGGACGCTTCCTCATGGGTACGAGGGGGTGATCCTAGTTGATAGGTGATATTGATGTTTGGTGGATATAAAAGATATGATGATCAATACTTTGGTGATGTCGCTCTCTTATACCCTTTTTAAAATGTTCTAATTAGACATGCTTCTTCTCTCCCTTGTTTTACAAACAAAGTTGGCTTTATGCAAAGTAACCCCACCAGCCAGAAGTCTTACAAAGTACACCCTGTACTCACCCTTGATTTGTTGATACTTTTGTAGCAGAGTAAGTGTTCCCCTAAAGACAAGTTTGTTGCACCATCGACATCGACGAGTAGCTTGGGGTTCCTGGCTGTCAGCCTAGAATCTATGGGATGGGACGTCATCATTATGCTTCAGGCCTCATAGGCCATTTGTTAAGTTTGCTATACTTAATAACATAATTTGCCTTCCATTGTTTGGTATTTGTGGTTAGTGACCTCTGCTCGTAATATTTTGGTTGTTCCCTTAGTTATGAGCTTATGGAATCAATTTTGTATCACAGGGTTACTCTTGTGTTACCGATTTTTCACTCGATATCCTTGAGTTCTAGGTTAAGCTTATGTCAGACTAAGGTCTAGGATTTTTTTAACCCTGATCTTGGGGGTGTTACAGGTTTTGGTATCAGAGAAGTACCGACCGTAGGAAAACCTTGCTATTGGTCGATGTTGAGACTGGTGCTTGTGAAAACTTTTAAAAAATGAAACTATTTGCGAAAACTCTAGTATGCTTCTTTTATTCCTTATCTGGTATTGCTATAACTCTGGGTCGTCTTACCTTGTGTGGATTTGGAAAAGTTTTGATATCTCTTCTAGTCTTTCAAAGCTTAGGTGCCTTCTAGGAATGTCGTTTCTCAACCAAATGAACTAGTGTTGAGTTCTCTAGAGCTGTGTGTGTGTTGTGTTCCTTATCCCCTTTGCTCCTCTTTGGTTGAGAGATTCCTTTCCATCATGATCTCTCTGTCATATGGAACCTATAATATAATGTTCCATAGTGTTCTGTTCTAGGCATTGAGGTTCCCTCTCATCTCATGTACCTCCTTTTTATTTGTTTGGGTACTTCAGAAGTCGTTTCTTCTTATGGAAGCTACCTCATGATTACTACCTTGTAGCGTACTTCATGTCACCCAAGTAGTAATTACTTCTTTCTCTGGTTTAAACCTTGGACTTGAACCAAAGGTACCGGATTGTATGGGATTCTGGTGTTGCAAATCTTGTACATGAAGCTTCCCTTTAACCCAAGGTCCATTTTCATTGACCCCTGTCATAAATGTTTACACATTACCTCAGGATGGCTGGTACTACAATTTTGGCATTCAAGCTTGTGGTTATTGTCGCGATTGAATCATTGCAACATAGGACTTCCCCTACCACTAGCTATGGCAGATATTCTTTAATGGAACCAAATAGATCATGACAAGAGTACTCCTTGTGACTCTCGCATCTATATTCTTGAATCTGCCACACCTCTCCCTTCTTTGTATTGGTTTTCGGAAGATTCTTAATCTATGCATCCACATCTCGGGAATCTATCCTAAGGATGTTCCTTTCCCCTTGTTGTTTCCGACCTTTTTCTACAAGTTGGTACCCAAGTAGTAAATGTGCATTGGTGTATTCTGATGCAAGATACTCTTATGGTCCATCATGACAAACCATTTTGGAATGTCAGGAGAAACAAACTTCAGTACCTTGTCATATCTAGGACCAGGTCAAAGTGTTGTAATTCACATATCAAAAGGCATTAAGTGTCTTCTATCTATTTTACCTGAGAGTATCACACCCTTTTACACGAAGAGGTTGTGTTGAGTTTCATAACCCTCTTAATGAAGTGATGATCTAACACATATTTGTCCACCCTTGATCTCATCTTTTGCGCTCGAGAATGATGCATGTGCGTAATAATGTGGCCGTCTGAGATTCTTAGCAATCATTACTACTTTGATCTCTAAGGACATTTGTGTCATTCTTAGCGTGATTAGTTAACCCTATCACTAAGCAATGGATGATTGTGCTACCAAGTCTATTACTCTGGGACACTTCCTTCGGTCAAAAACTTAGGCTCGTGTCGAAACTCTAAGACTATATCTTTCTACCTTACCAAGAAAGTTTCCTCTCGAACTAAGTGAAATATCAGTGGTTCGTGACATTCTAGATGTCTCTCTAGAAGTATTGCCATGTTGCCACAGTGTTGTCAGGTTCTTGAGCATGCAAGTTCTCTGAATGGCTCCTTTCTCCAAGGATCCATACTAGATACCCTAAACTAGTTGGTTGAGCATAAACAACAACTTAGAGAGTTGTAAGACAAAATTTCTATCCAACTTAGTTCAGCTTAAAGGGATGTCTAGTTCTATATGTGCTTAAGAAAGATAGTATTTCCTTCCTGGATATGTTATCTTTCCTCTATTTGATTTGATTTGGGTTATCGTGAAATCAAACTCAGTTCCAAGGACTATTTGATGATTTTGCTATTCATGATCTTTCACCTGAGTACATCCTCATTTCCTTTGGTCTGACCAATACTAGGGCTTATTCATATGACATATGAGTCCATCTTCTTGGAGTGTCACAGTAAGTTTGTTGTTGATCCCATCGACAACATCCTTATCTTCTCCATGTTAGGCTAGATTCATATGGAACATTTGGCACTAATGTTGGAAACTTTTAAGAACCGTCTTCGAGTCACTACGAAGTAGGTGTTCTGGATGTCAGAAGTGACCTTCTCCACTTCACGAGTAATTGTTGAAAGATGTCGCCATGGATTCGAGTAGAGTTACCTATGATTCCCCCAAGAATACAATTGTATTACTTTGCAAGAACTTCATGTAGGTATAGTGGTCTTTCGACAAGTTGTTAATACATGGGTGTAGCAATGTAGCTCAGTCTATTGGAGCTTAACGCTGTAGTCCATGTCTTGAGAATCTAGTGACTTTACCTTTGCGTTAAATGTTGCAAGATTTCTATTCAAACATGCTGAGTTTGAAGTATCTTCCCACCTAACCAAATATGAATCTCAATCAGATATGATGGTTGGTGTTCTCCAAGGAATTGAATAGATCTCTTTACAAATCCGGAAAGATTGATGTAATGGTTGACATAATTAGTCGGAATCTTCTCTTGAATCAGAAATAACAACCACTCTTTATGAGGCATCTTCTATGATTCATTATAGGAGTTGTGCTTATGGTTTCCTTTGACTCCAAAGTCCGACCTTTACTTGCTGCCTTCTTTCTTGAACATCAAGGAGAACATTTAAAGTAGAGTTGCTAAATGTATCTCAGTCGATCCTCTAGACCCTTTTATGTTGGAAAGCGTTCCGTTGTGCGAAGAATTCAGAGTCTGAGAATGAAGTTTCTTTTTCCTCGCGTCATCAGGAATCTTGTTATTTGTTCATCTTGGTGATGAAAAGTGATATCATGATCTTCGACAAGAATTCGATAATCCTGGATGAGTAAAGAGTTTCCTTCATTTCTCGATCATGTTTAAACAGTGACTATGATTTTGGTAATCATCCGTTCCTCTTCTTACATGTTCCTTGTGACTCTTGTGAGTCCTCTCCACAAGACACCTTTCTGTCTTGACCTTCTGTTGAACGAAAGAGTGACCTTCTGTTTCAAAAGTAGTTCAACAGCTTGGTTATCCTTATATCTATACCCATGAAATCTCTACTTAAGACGTTTAGTAGAGTTTCATCTTCTAATTCTGTGGTTAAGTTCTTTCTTTTGTGAGCTTTCCTTTTTAGAAGCTTAAACCCTTTCTAAAACTCCATGGTCTCAATCCTTATGAATACCAACTATCTATCAACTTGAAACCTTCTCCTTCTGTTTCCTCCATTACCTTGATGTGTTTCATGTCATCATCTCAGAGTCATTTCTAAACACTCCTTCATGAGTTGACCAGGAGATACTCAGTGTATTGTTTAGTGTGTATTCCCTCTTCTCCTTAGAGTGACGCTATTTCCATATCTATCTTCCTACCTTTGGAATCTCGGGTCAAGATTCTCATAAGGGGGATAGAGCTGTGATGGCCCAAAATATATCGAGCTCGTTGGGGAACCCCAAGAGGAAGGTATGATGAGCACAGCAGCAAGTTTTCCCTCAGTATGAAACCAAGGTTATCAATCCAGTAGGAGCAAGGAAACACCCCAAAGGTGTAGCTAGCTGAACGTTGGCTGGGCGCACTACCGGTGCCAGCAGCAACGTGGAGACCTGCACAACACAACCACATAACTTTGCCCCCAACTTACGATGAGGTTGTCAATCTCACCGGTTTTTCTAAAAACAAAGGATTAAACATATCGAATGGAAGGAAGTAATAGTTTGTAGAAAGTAAACACAAAGCAGTAAACATTTTGTAGATTGAATGTAAAAGAAAGGACCGGGGTCCATAGTTCACTAGAGGTGGCTCTCCTTAAGATAGATAACATGCTGGGTGAACAAATTATACCAGCGCAATTAACAAACATCCAGAAATCATACAAGCATATACTAATCATCTTGACTCATTTGAGACTTGATTGGGCATTACAACATTATACATAGACCATCATCCAACTGCATCTATGACTAATAATCCACCTTCAGGTTATCATCCGAACCCCCTCTAGTATTAAGTTGCAAGCACTAGATTATTGCATTACGAATTGCGTGTAAAGTAAACAATACGATTGTTCTATGAACAAAGGATTGTTGTTTTCTCCCTAGTAGAAACAACACATCTAGTACCTTAGAGATTTCTGTCACTTCCCCAGATTACTAGAGGCATGAACCCACTATCGAGCATAAATACGAACTCTTGGAATTGCTAGCATCTACTTGGCCAAGATAGCTACTAACAACGGAAAGCATGCAAGATCACAAATAACAAAGACATGATAGAATAAATAATGAATCTAAAATAGCATCTCAATATCCATCGGATCCCCGCAAACACAACATGCAGAATTACAAATAGATGATCTTGATCATGAACGAAGCTCACAAGATCTAGACATGAAAGCACAAAGGAGGAGAACCGGCCATCTAGCTAGTACATGGACCCGTAGTCCAGAGATGAACTACTCACGTATCACACCAGAGGCTTGCATGGTGGTGAAGAAGGCCTCCAGGGTGAATTCCCCTCTCTGGCAGGGTGCCAAGAAGAGCTTCAGATCCCTCCCGATCTAGGGACAGAGACGACGGTGGCTACAAACTCTTTCGTGGAATTTTGATAGGGTACTTAGGGTTTCTGTATCGGAGGCATCTTATAGGCGGAAGGAGAGGCCGGGGGGGTGCTGGAGGCGGACACACCACCCCATGGCGCGGCCTAGGCCTGGCCGTGTGACCAGGTGGTGTGGCGGCCCCCTGGCCCCTCTCTGTCTCGTATTCTGGCTCCGTGGGTCCCCCGGTAAAATAATGACTTTGGCTTTTGTCCCGTCCAATTCCGAGAATATTCATTTTCTGACTTCCTGGAACCAAAAACAGCAAAAAACAAGCAGCTGGCACTGTGGCTCTTGTTAATAGGTTAGTCCAAGAAATCATATGAAGAGTACTCCAAAGTGTGGACAAAACACAAGAAAGTAGATAAAACCAAGCATGGAACATAAAAAATTATAGATACATTTGCAATGTATCAAGCTGTAACACCCCAGTTTTAGTTAATCTTAATTAGGGTTGGATGTGCATTGCATGAGCATCATTATTTTGCTTAGAATAAAAATGCATGCAAGCAAGAAATAAAACAAAACTCAAACTCTAATTCCCCCTCTCTATTAACCTAATCAAATAGTTTTGAAATATTTGAAAATCTCAAAATGTGTGGATCCCAAATGGTATGATGGGCCCTGCAGCATTTTAGAATGCCTAAAATTATTTCTAGTATTTTTGATTTACTGAAAAACAGTTTTGAAATGCATTTGTAAAAAGGAAAGTGAGAAAAGGAAAAAGAAAAGGTTTCACCTGGAAAGAAATAGACATCAGAGTCAACCAGGCCGGAGCCCAATCTCTCTCCCTCCCCTCTCTGCCAGCGCACAAGCCAGCAACCCTCCCTACAAGCGTTCCCGTGGCCCACCTTGGCCCAGCCATCCCATACCCCTGGCCGTCCTTCTTCTTTCTTCCTCCTTGCACTGAGGCAAGTAACTCGGTGGCGATGTTGCCGCCGTTCGCCCGCATGCTGTGATCCGTGCTACCGTCCGCCACCCTAGGGAGAAGATAAGACCACTCCGAGACGTGCTTCTCTTCCGTGCGTCCCTCTACCCCCTACCACCCTCCTCCTTTCTCTCTGCTGCAAGCCGAACCCTCGCTCTGGCCTACGCGTCGCACCGCCATCTCCGGCCTCCCCTCGCCTAGATCAGCACACCACCGAAACTGCCGAGATCTCCTCATTCTTTCGCCCCTACTCGCATGAGTCAGTGTGCTCCCAGATGTCGCCATCAGACCCTTGACCCTGACTCCGACAACCCCCGCCCGCCATCGATTCTGACCTCAAGCAATCTCCCCGACCCCGTCAATCGCTTCATGGTGAGCTCCTAGTCCGCGAGGACCCTCTCCTCTCTCCTCTCACGCTTCGTGTTGTCATGACGACAAATTCCGCCGTGCTTCGCCGTTAGTCACCTTCGCTGCTGTTGCTCCGGTTCCTAAAAAGGAGTGGAGCCACCAGTATGTTGCTCCTCGCGGTTGTGCGGTTCGAACCATAGGACTAGGTCACGAGCGTGTACCCGTAAATGCTAGTGCCAGTGATCATCTGTAGGTGGCTGGCGATATGACGTCACGCTTGCGTCGTGCTGACATAGCCGTGCGGGTCCATTGACCCTGTTAGACTTGTCCAGAGTAAGTGTAAGTGTTCCCTATACTCACCCTTAAAGAGTACACCATGTACTCACCCTTGATTTGTTGATACTTTTGTAGGAGAGTAAGTGTTCCCCTAAAGACAAGTTTGGTGCAACATCGACACCGACGAGTAGCTTGGGGTTCCTGGCCATCAGCCTGGAATCTATGGGATGGGACGTCATCATTATGCTTCAGGCCTCATAGGCCATTTGTTAAGTTTTCTATACTTAATAGCATAATTTTCCTTCCGTTGTTTGGTGTTTGTGGTTAGTGACCTCTGCTCGTAATATTTTGGTTCTTCGCTTAGTTATGAGCTTCTGTAATAATTTTTGTGTCATAGGGTTACTGTTGTGTTACCAAATTTTCACTAGATATCCTCGAGTTCTAGGTTAAGATTGTGCCAGACTAAGGTCTAGTATTTTTTTTAACCCTATTCTCGGGGGGTGTCACAGGTTTTGGTATCAGAGCAGTACCGACCGTAGGAAAACCTTGCTATTGGTCGATGTTGAGTCTGGTGCTTGTGAAAACTATTTTAAAGCTGAAAATTATATGCGAAAACTCTAGTATGCTTCTTTTATTCCTTATCTAGTACTGCTATTACTCTGGGTCATCTTACCTTGTGTTGATTTGGAAAAGTTTTGATATCTCTTCTAGTCTTTCAAAGCTTAGGTGCCTTCTAGGCACACCGTTTCTCAACCATTTAAACTAGTGACGAGTTCTCTAGAGTTGTGTGTGTGTTGTGTTCCTTGTCCCCTTAGCTCCGCTTTGGTTGAGAGATTCCTTTCCATCATGATCTCTCTGTCATATGGAACCTATAATATAATGTTCCATAGTGTTGTGTTCCAGGATTTGAGGCTCCCTCTCGTCTCATGTGCCTCCTTTTTATTTGTTTGGGTACTTCATAAGTCGTTTATTCTTCTGGAAGCTACCTCATGATTACTAACTTGTAGTGTACTTTGTGTCACCCAAGTAGTAATTACTTCTTTCTCTAGTTTTAACCTTGGACTTGAACCGAAGGTACCAGATTGTATGGGATTCTGGTGATGCGAATCTTGTACATGAAGCTGCCCTTTAACCCAAGGTCCATTTTCATTGACCCCTGTCATAAATGTTAACACATTACCTCAGGATGGCTGGTACTACAATTCTGGCCTTCAAGCTTGTGGTTATTTTCATGATTTAATCGTTGCAACATAGGACTTCCCCTACCACTAGCTATGGCAGATATTCTTTAATGAAACCAAATAGATCATGACAAGAGTACTCCTTGTGACTCTCGCATCTATATTCTTGACTCTGCCACACCTCTCCCTTCTTTGCATTGGTTTTCGAAAGATTCTTAATCTATGTATCCACATCTCGGGATTCTATCCTGAGCATGTTCCTTTCCTCTTGTTGTTTCCGACCTTTGTCTACCAGTTAGTAACCAAGTAGTAAATGTGCATTGGTGTATTTTGATGCAAGATACTCTTGTGGTCCATCATGACAAACCATTTCGGAATGTCAGGAGAAACAAACTTCAGTACCTTGTCATATCTAGGACCAGGTCAAAGTTTTGTAATTCATAGATCATACGGCAGTAATTGTCTTCTATCTATTCTATGTTAGAGTATCACACCCTTTTACACTAAGAGGTTGTGTTGAGTTTCATAACCCTCTTAATGAAGTGATGCTCTTACACATATTTACCGACCTTCCTCCGAGCTTTCACGCTCGAGAATGATGCATGCACGTAATAATGTGGCCATCTGAGATTCTTAGCAATCATTAGTGCTTTGATCTCTAAGGACATTTATGTCATTCTTAGCATGATTAGTTAACCCTATCACTAAGCAAAGGATGATTTTGCTACCAAGTCTGTTACTCTAGTACACTTCCTTCGGTCAAAAAGTTAGGCTCGTGTCGAAGCTGTAAGGCTATATCTTCTTTCCTTACCAAGAAGTTTCCTCTCGAACTAAGTGACATATCGGTGGTTCATGAGATTCTAGATGTCTCTCTAGAAGTATTTCCATGTTACCACAATGTTGTCAGGTTCTTGAGCAAGCAAGTTCTCTGAATTTCTCCTTTCTTAGTGGATCCATACTGGATACCCCTAAACTAGTTGGTTGAGCTTAAACAACAACTTGGAGAGTTGTAAGACAAAATTTATATCTGACTTAGTTCAGCTTAAAGGGATGTGTAGTTCTATTCGTGCTGAAGAACGATAGTATTTACTTCTTGGATATGTTATCGTTCATGTATTTTATTTGATTTGGATTACCGTCAAATCAAACACTACTAGAGAAAAGGCTATAGGAGACATGCTCATTTGAGGCACATTTATACTATATGCGTCTCTGATAAAATAGGCGAGGCGCACCAGCCTGACATGCGCCTCTAGTACTTAAATAGGCGAGGCACATATTTGTAGGATGCGCCTCCTCTAGCATATGTACGGACGAAATCTGGCATCCCCATATTATGCGAGGCACATCCTGGTAATATGCGCCTCCAAAATGTTAGATAGGCGAGGCACATATGTGACCAATGCACCTCGCATATGTTGGGTGGGCCCGGGAGGAGATCGGTGGTCCAATATGCGAGGCGCATATCATCACATGCGCCTCTGATAGTTGACAATAGGCGAGGCACATTAAGAAGGGTGCGCCTCAAGTAACCCCTACAGGCCCGGGTGGGCGCATACGCGAGGCGCATGTTAGCATATGTGCCTCAGATAGTTCACAACATAGGAGGCGCATTTACTGCAATATGCGACTCGCATAACCTGGCTCACTTTTTTTTGCACCTTTTTGGCACATGCACCGCACTCACTTGCCTCACTTCTTCCTCCTCCACCAAAAGACAGATTTGGTCGCCCCCCTCCTTCTTCCCACCTCATTTCCCACATTGATTCACCATAGAAGCTTTCTCAATCTCCATTGGTTGGCACTCATATGTAAGTGAAGTCTCTTGCTCCTCTAGATCTACAACATGTCCCTTTACTTCTCCTCCGGCTCTCTTGCGCAATTCATCGTTGGAGGAAGCGTGAAGGCGTTGCTTGCATGCTCATGCGCGTTGTCGGCGACACCGCGACTATATGATTGTGTTGTGGTGCATGCTTCTTTTTGTGCAGGGATTTCATTTGAGATGCCAATGTTTCACTGGAATGTCGATTCATTTCTTTTACGGCAAATTTCTGGCACTCGCGGATGTCCCCTATTTAGGGGAGGTCATGCCAAAGCCCTCGTGGATAGGTGGATGAGATGCGCGAGAACCGATATGGCACGCGCAAACAAGATGGAGATAAGATGTCTGTGTCGCGACTGCAAGCTGATGTATATGATAAGGCACAATTTCGGAATGCTGGAGTCGCACCTGCTCCGACGTAGTTTCATAGATGGCTACACTCGGTGGATACGTGATGACAAAGATGATGATGAGGATGTCAATAATGGTGCAGATCAAGATCCCGGTCGTGATCACGATGATCAAGACGCCGACGGCGGGGCAGGTGATGATCATGAAGATCAGGATGGCACCGGGCATGAACACGAAGATGATCAAGGTGGCACCGGGCATGAACACGAAGATCAAGGTGTCGACCATGATTCGAGCTGGCTGCAAGACCCTCATGTCCAAGATCCGCTTCTCAAGGAGACGAGTAACTCCAGAGCCGCTGCTAGAGAGAAAGCTAAGCTAGAGAAAATGAACAAAGATGGGGTCACTCCATTGTTTGATTGATGCCACGACGGGGATACCCGTCTGAATGCAATTCTCAGGGCTCTGGTGATGAAGGTGAAACACAAAATGACCGACGAATGCTTCGACGACAACATTGCATTCTAGCACGATATTCTTCCTAAGAAGGGGAACACATGTCTGACTAGTATCGCTGAGGACAAGAAAGTCACGTGCCCTCTCAATCTATCGCACATGAAATACCGCGTCTGCATAAATGATTGCATCATCTATCGAGGTGAGGACGCAGAGAAGACCATGTGTCTGGTGTGCAAGACCTCTCGATACAAGAGAGGGACCATGAAAGGTCCTAGAAAGGTGGTGTGGTACTTTCCTCTAACTCCTCGTCTGTAGCGGTATTTCGCGAACCCTAAGGAAGCAGAGCTCGTGCGCTAGCACGCGGAAATAAAGAGGCCGGAAGACGATGATGCGAAGAAGAAGGAAATGTTGAGGCACCCTTCGGATGCTTGCCAATGGAAGGCGTTGGACCTCCAATATTACCAACATTTCAGGAAAGAGTAAAGGAACCTCAGGCTGGGCATGAGCACCGACGGACTCAATCCGTTCGGAAGCCAGAGCAGCACACACAACACCTGGCATGTGTTTGTATGGATCTACAACCTACCCTTGGTTGTGCATGAAGAAGAAGAAGTACGTAACCATGAGTATGCTAGTTCAAGGGCCAAAACAACCCGGTACAGACATCAATCTGTATCTCACGTTGTTGAAAGAGGAGCTGACCACATTATGGGAAGAAGGAGCCTGTATGTGGGACGCCTCGAGACAAGAATACTTCGACATGAGAGCGGCGGTCATCATGACGGTGCAAGACTATCCCAGTTATAGATACTTCTCGGGGCAGGAGGTCCAAGGATTCTATGGGTGCGATAGGTGCAAAGATAATACAACGTACCGCCAACTACAGAAATATCCTGGGTCCGGGAAAACCGTGTTCCTTGGGGCTCGCAGGTGGCTTCCCAAGAAGCACGCCTGGAGCAATCTAGGAGATCTGTTCGATGGGGCGGTCAAGCTCGGAGGACTCCCAAACCAGAGGAGCGGCGCAAAAATCAACGAGTTGTTGAATAACTGGAAGGAATGCGCTGCACCGGGAAAGACCCATAAGAAGCCAGAGCCACTGCTGAAAGTATGGAAGGCGAGGTCTGTTTTCTGGGACTTGCTATACTGGAAGATCCTCCACGTTCCTCATAGCCTCGATCTCATGCATATCACGAAGAACATGGGTGAGAGTCTTCTTGCCACCCTCCTTAACACAGACAACACCAAAGATGGGCCGAAGGCAAGGAACGAATTGAAGCATATGTGCATCAGGGATGAACTTCAACCACCACCTAGCGATGATAAGGAGGAGGATGAGGAGGAGGAGACAGAAATGCAGAATAGCCATTGTTGCAAGGGCAAAAAGCAGGTCAAGAAGGGCGAGGTCAAGCTCAAGGCCTCGTGCTTCACTCTAAGTAAGAAGGAGGCCATATAGTTTATGAAGTGCCTCCTCGGAGTCAAATTTCCGAACAGCTACGCGGGGAATATAAGCAGATGGCTAGACGAGGTGAAGCAACGCTTCAGTGGGATGAAGTCTCACGACGTTGCCGTGTTGATGACGTAGGTACTCCCGTTCACGATCCAAGGTATAATGGATAAGCACGTCCGTGAAACGTTGTTTGGCCTCTGTAACTTTTTTGACGTCATATCTCGGAAGTCGATAGGCATTAAGCAGCTCACGAGGCTATAGGACGAGATCGTTGTGATACTATGCGAGCTCGAGATCTATCACCCCCCCCCACATTCTTCGACGTCATGCTTCATCTGCTTCTCCATGTCATGGAGGACATCGTCCAGCTCGGTCCTCCGTTTCTGCGAAGCATGATGCCATTGAAAAGGCTCAATGGAGACATCAAAGGATACATTAAGAACAGGTCCAGTCTAGATGGAAGCATAGCAAATGACTTCCTGGCTGAAGAGTGCAACTTTTTCTGCTCGAACTTTCTACAAACCGAGACCCCTCTTGGTATGCCATTCAACAAGCACCTCAGGATGCTCGCTGGATGGGGTCACCACGAGGGTTGATGCCCAAAGCATGTCAACTTCGAGGGCCGAACCAAGGACTTTGAAAGAGCAAACCTGGTCGCGCTACATCACCTGCAGGTGGTCAATCCATACATATATGAGCACAACGAGTTTATCAAGAAGAATTACGCTAACCAAGGGCACCAGTACTCGAAGGAAGATGTTATCAAGGATCACAACTTGGTTTCACGCGGTGGTTCGGGGAGAAGGTCATTGCTAATCCATCGCAGGGCGAGTCCTTGGAGGAAGATATACTCATATTCTCCTTGTCACGGGGCGCCTCACACAACCTGATGACCTATCAGGCATACGATTTCAACGGATACACGTTCTACACAGAGGAAAATGGCAATAACTGCGATTACCAGAATTCTGGGGTTACGTGGATATTCTACACCAGCGACATCTCGGAAAGATACTACGAAACGATCAAAGAGATTTGGGAGCTCGAATATGTTACGGAGAAGGTGCCGATGTTCCGTGTCAGGTGGGCCAAGAGCATCGAGAAAGAAGGCCGATATTTCACCACCATGGTTATACCATCAAAGACCACCAGCACGAACGCACCCGCGAGAAATGAGCCTTGGGTTCTAGCTAGAAAGGTCAACCAATGCTGGTACATCATAGACCCGTCAAAGCCTAGCCAGGTTGTCGTCAGGAGAGGCCAAAGGAATATCATCGGAATGGACGGAGTTGCCAACGAGCAAGACTTTGACCAGAACGGTGACCCTAAGATGGAAGACGGATACGGCAACCACGCATCGTACACCACAACCCTACCTAAGAAAGGATTCCCGTTCAAAAGAAGTAGTGAAGACGTCCCGGACATAATCTATGCAACCGTGACAAAGAAGGGCAAGAAGATGACCATTGTCAAGAAATGCTAGCGCGCTCCGACCATTGTCAAGAACCGTCGTGTGTGTGGCCTACTATTATGTATCGAAACATTCATAATTATCATTTTTTGTATGTTATAATATTGCATTGAGAATATTATGTATCGACGAGACACATTCATAATACTCACTTTTGTTGTTTTGGCAATATTTGAATTTTCAAAATATTTGCAGTATATTTTATAGTACATATTGTGTTTGGACAATGTTTTTACCTGAAAAATGGCCTTCAAAAAAAGTTTTAAAAATATTTGAGCAACTAGGATTCAAACTTGGGTGGCTAGACTTCAGAATAGGACAAGGGTCGAAACCAGTGGGCTAGTGTCTGTTTGTTTTCAGATACAACGCACTGTGCTAATTGAGTAGTGCTGTAGAATACCCGAGGCGCATTCTGGCAAGATGCGCCTCACGTAAACTTATATGAGGTGCATTTTCAAATATGCGCCTCGCATAAGCTGGTCAATTGAGCTTTTTTTCTCTAGATCAGATGAACTGCAATGCCCTTTCTTCTCCTCGCTCTGTCGTCGTCGCCCCTTCCGCTGCTGCTAGGGATGGAAATGGGTACTCGATACCCGCTAACCCGATGGGGCCCCGCTTTAAATGGGGAGGGTCTGGTAAAAAAATGTACCCATGGGTCTCATAATTGGTAAAATCTCATACCCAGTGGGTCTGGCGGAGGCGGGTATGGAGGTGACAGACCCAAACCGGCATACCCGCATACCCAGGATGACAGGCGTGGCCCACATGTAAGTGTGAAGTGAGAAACCCTAACTAACCTCCACAGCCCCACTCGACCCACTCACCTCCCCTCGACGCCCTACTCCTCTCCCCTCCCCCTGAGCCTAGGCCGCTGCCCCTCCCTCTCTCGCATCTGGCACCCTCCCTCGTCGCTAACCCCCCTCCCTGCGCTGCCACCGGCCCGCAGCAGCCATGGAAGGCAACCCCCTCGACCTCGAGGTGGAAGAGGGCTTCGACCACGAGCTCACGTCACCGCCACCGGGAGAGGAGGCAGACACGTTGCACATCCCGCCGCATGGAAGCGGTGAGCGGCTTGGGCTTTCTCCTCGGCGTGAACCGTTCGTCCTTGAGCACCAGGGGCAGGGGAGCAAAAGGCATGGACGATGGTTTGCCGCCGGTGGATGGCATTGGGAGCAACCGGAAGCGGGGTCGGGCGCCGCCAGTTGGTGGTTCCTCCGGTGGCAGCAGGCGTGTTCAGAAGAAGAACAAGCACGCCGACGTCCATGAACACCCGTACCCAATGTAAGGTGTTGGTATTGCTGATTAGCAGCATTAGGTGTTCTTATTGTTTTTTATCTGTAGGTGATGTGTAGCTCTTGTGTAGGTCTTGATCACTTGATTTAGTGCTACAAATTTTTGTAGTATAGATAGATTTGTTTATGATTTATGTAGATGTGCTACAAGGTGTTTGATCACTTGATTTAGTGCTACAAGATGTTGTAGTATATACAGATTTGTTTAGCATTTATGTCGATGGCTACAAGGTGTTTGATCACTTGATTTAGTGCTACAAGCTTACTTAGACAGATTTGTTTAGCATTTATGTAGATGGCTACAAGTGTTTGATAACTTGATTTAGTGCTACAAGCTTACTTAGACATATTTGTTTTGGATTTATGTAGATGGTTGCAGGCTGTAGTAGCCATATTTATTTGTAAATGGATGCATGCTGATTTATGTGATTTATTGGATGTAGTGATGGAAGCTGTAGTAGCCAAGATGCAAGTGAATCTATGAATTTTATCTCCGATGATGAAGTGGTGGAGGTGCAAGGTAGAAGGACACGGAAGCTCACTTCTGAAGTGTGGTTAGAGATGAAGAAGGAGTTGATTAATGCAGAATGGAAAGGCATTTGCAACTACTGTCACAAGCCGCTTAGTGCAGGATCCAAGAGTGGCACAACTCATTTACGTGACCATCTTAAGATATGTACTCAAAGGATGATTAATATGAATAGCAGCAGGGCCAAATCAATGAGTCAGTCTTCATTGAGGATGACAGCACAAGCTGACGGGAAGGTGAATGTAGAGAATTACACATTTGATCAAGAGACTTCTAGAGAAGAGCTTGGTAACATGATGGTGTTGCATGACTACCCATTGAGCATGGTCGACCATGCTGGATTTAGGAGGTTTGTTCACGCGGTGCAGCCACTTTTCACTCTTCATACAAGGAACACTTATAGGTTTGTTCCTGCACTAGTTACTTCATATTTGCCATGTTTCTATGTGAATGAATGATGAGCTAACCTATTTTCAACAAGTACAAAGGTGAGAAAATCATGCAGTTTGTTAACATTTATCTCTTATTTATACTTGTGAGCTTATCTTCTTGTGTGTGCAAAATTCTTTCCTTATAGATGCTCATATTGGTGAAGGCAACTTCTGGACTTGTCTTGAAGACAAACAAGAGGATGAGGTTAGTATGACTGAATTTTGAGCTTATTCTTATTAACTAGTAGTAGAATTGTTGAGCTTATAACCATGTGAGATTGATTTAAGTGACTACAACCTGATGCAAATAACCTCATGTTTTGCATATATCCCGTGATGCACATAATCCCTATTATTCTTGTTAACATGTTTGGCAATATTTTTCTGACTAGGCTTCATGCATGTGAGACACTCCTAATGCCTACAAATGGAGCTTCAAGTTTGGATCTTGGACATATTAACCTGGAGACGTACCGCTTGTGTTTGTCTGTGCATATGCACCTATTGTTATTGTCATACTCGTGTTGGAGACTTGAACTATTTGTTGTAAAACTTGTAATATGTTCCTACTATTTGCTACTATTTGCTTTAGTGGTGGACGATTTTGAACGGATGGACTACTTGTTGTTGTTGTCGTGAACTCGTAAAAAATGTTGTTGTTGTTGTTAATTTCTTGTATACTTGTTGAATATTATCTGTTATTATTGTTGTCAGTTTTCAGCATATATGCTGTCATTTTTCCACGGGTCTCGGGTACCCGTCGGGTCCAGAAAGGATTCTCGGTCCATGACAACGACTCCTTTCGACACACCAAACTCGAAATGAGTCGTTGCCATGGAGACCAAATCCTTTCCTGGCCTTACCACTGTACATATCATGCCCATGTTATATGAATGGTGGAATTATTTCTCTTCTTTTGTATTTGGTGATACAAATAGATTAGATAGCATGAATTAAATGAAATGGTAAAGTATTTAGTTTCAAATATCTCATTGTAGCCCCAAAGTCGAAAGGAAAGACATTGCTTATATTCGTATAGCATTGGTGACATTGTTATATGAATCGTGGAATGATTTATTTCCTTTCGTCTTTGGCGATATAATGAAATGATAAACTATTTCATCTCGTAGCCCCAAACTCGAAAGAGGACAAATATTTTCAAGATTCATATACATAGGACATAATATGTTAAGCAGCAAGCCAAGGAAAGGGTTCTGGGTCCACGGCAACGACTCCTTTAGACACACCAAACTCAAAATGAGTCGTTGTCGTGGAGACCAAATCCTTTCCTTGCTTTGCCACTTGACATATCATGCCCATGCTATATGAATCGTGGAAGTATTTCTCTTCTTGTGTCTTTGGCGATACGAATAGATTAGATAGCGTGAATTAAAAGCAAAGGTGAAGTATTTAGTTTGAAATATGTCATTGTAGCCCCAAAGTCGAAAGAAAGACATTACTTCATTATTCATCATTGGTGATACAATGAAATGATAAACTATTTCATCTTGTAGCCCCAAAGTCGAAAGAGGACAAATATTTTCGAGATTCATATACATAGGACATAATATGTTAAGTGGCAAGCCAAGGAAAGGGTTCTGGGTCCACGACAACGACAACGCCTCCTTTAGACACACCAAACTCGAAATGATTCGTTGCCATGGAGACCGAATCCTTTCCTTGCATTGCCAATTGACATATCATGCCCATGCTATATGAATCGTGGAAGTATTTCTCTTGTTTTGTCTTTGGCAATACGAATAGTATGAGTCACGAATCCAAGTCATTCTTGGTTTGCTTTTGTTGGTCTTTCTTCAAAATGCCGATGATTAGAACATGTTGTGGCATCATGTGTATGACTATGCTCTTTTTGATCTCGTGTGCCAAGTAGACTAGTAATTTGGGCATATACTCTACTTGCCGCACAAGATCAAACAACGAGCATTGTTATTTCCATGCCCAACCTAAGTATGAGGCACTAATGCAAGTCATTATTAGTTTGCTTTTTTGGTCTTTCTTCGAAATGCCGATGATTAGAACGTGTTGTGGCATCATGTGTATGACTATGCCGTTGTTTGATCTCGTGTGCCAAGTAGACTAGTAATTTGGAAATATACTCTACTTGTCGCACGAGATCAAACAGCGAGCATTGTTATTTCCATGTCCAACCTAAGGATGAGGCACTAATGCAAGTCATTCTTGGTTTGCTTTTTTGTCTTTCTTCGAAATGTCGATGATTAGAACGTGATTTCTTACATCTTGTTGCACCCATTTATATATGCATGATCTTATCTTGTGAACTGCTATTGCTTTGCACTGACATAGATAATATCATCTATCTTGTGTATAGGATATGGCGAAGAAGTGCTATGTCGTGTACGCCGGCAAGGTTCCAGGTGTGTACGAGGAGTGGGAAGACTCCCAGAAGCAAGTGAACGAATTCTCAGGCAACAACTACAAAGGCTACAAGATTAGAGAGGTGGCGGAAGAGAAGTGGAGGAGGCACATGAGGAGGAAGTGGAGGAACTTCCTTGTGATCACAACCTTGTTGCTCTTCATGGTAGGTTATGTGCTCTACTTCATATAGATAGAGCTCCGTTGTCGGAGATGTAATGTGATTGTGAACTTGTACTCGGAGGTGTGAACTTGTGGCACAAACACTTGGTGTTCTGTGAAAACTTGGCACTTGTTCATGTATAAACTCGTATGTCGCGATTGATGTGTAATGTACTTGTATTCATGCCGGTTCTATTATGCTTTTGCCAATTGCAAGTTTCTGGAAAATTCTGTGATGTTTATTCTGTATTCTGGACTATATTGTATATTTGAATACCTGTAAACTGTAATTTGAAAATTGAAAATTGCTGTAAAACTTGAATTTCGAAAATATATCCGAGACGCATATGGGAAGTATAGGAGGCGCATATTGGGTACTATCGGAGGCGCATACTACATATGCGCCTGCATATATGAAGTATAGGAGGCGCATGTGATATGCACCTCGCATAACGGATACTAGAGGCGCATATGATATGTGCCTCGCGTAGCAAATACTAGAGGCGCATAGCATATGCGCCTCGGATGGGGTTCTAGGTGCGCCTCGGGTAGGGTTTTCCCTAGTAGTGAAACTCAGTTCCAACGACTATGTTGATGATGTTGCTATTCGTGATGTTTCACCTGAGTACATCCTCATGTCCTTTGGTCTGACCAATACTACGGCTTATTCAGATGACATATGAGTCCATCTTCTTGGGGTGCCACAGTAAGTTTGTTGTTGAGCCCGTCGATAACATCCTTATCTTCTCCATGTTAGGCTAGATTCATATGGAACATTTGGTACTAATGTTGGAAAATTTTAAGAACCGTCTTAGAGTCACTTAGAAGCAGGTGTTCTGGATGTCAGAAGTGACCTTCTCAACTTCACAAGTAATTGCCGAAAGATGTCGCCGTGGATTGAAGTAGAGTTACCTATGATTCCCCCAAGAACACAATTGTATTCCTTTGCAAGAACTTCATGTAGGTATAGTTGTCTTTCGACAAGTTATTAATACATGTGTGTAGCAATGTAGCCCAGTCTATTGGAGCTTAACGTTGTAGTCCATGTCTTGAGAATCTAGTGACTTTACCTTTGCGTTAAATGTTGCAAGCTTTCTATTCAAATAGGCTGAGTTTGAAGTATCTTCGCACCTAACCAAATCCGAATCTCAAGAAGATATGATGGTTGGTGTTCTCCAAGGAATTGACATAGGTATCTTTGCAAATCCGGCAAGATTGATGTAATGGTTGACACAATTAGTCGGAAGACCTATTGCCATATTCTCTTGAATCAGAAATAACAACCACTCTTCATGAGGATTTTTCTATGATTCATTATAGGAGTTGTGCTTATGGTTTCCTTTAACTCCTAAGTCTGACCTTTACTTGATGTCTTCTTTCTTGAACATCAAGGAGAACATTTAAAGTAGAGTTGCTAAATGTATCTCGGTCGATCCTCCAGACCCTTTTATGTTGGAAAGTGTTCCGTTGTGCCAAGTATTCAGAGTCAGAGAATGAAGTTTATTTTTCCTCGTGTCATCAGAAATCTTGTTATTTGTTCATCTTGATGATGTAAAGTGATATCATGATCTTCGGCAAAGATTTCGATAATCCTGGATGAATAAAGAGTTTCCTTCATTTCTCGATCATGTTTAAACAGTGACTATGATTTTGGTAATCATCAGTTCCTCTTCTTACATGTTCCTTGTGACTCTTACGAGTCCTTGACACAAGACACCTTTCTGTCTTGACCTTCTGTTGAACGAAAGAGTGACCTTCTATTTCAAAAGTAGTTCAACAACTTGGTTATCCTTTCCTTGTGATACTTTGCCTTTGAATAATGTTGAGCATGTGAAATTATTTGATTGTGATGATGTTTCCATAGACATGCCATGCTATAAACATTACGTTGATGATATCATTGCTTGCCCTTTATTGAACAATTGCTCTTTCCAATGTTTTGCATTCAATGATGATGAAAATGGTACCCCTAGGACCATGCTTTGTCTTGAGTGTTTTACAATTTCGCCTGTTGCTTGCAATATGGATGATTGCTCCTTCACTTGTTTTGCTTGCAACAATAATTCTCATATGCTTTCTATTGAGATGGCCCCCATAGCTTTCTCAAATTTTGGAGATTTTGGTAAATGCCATGATAAGCATGTCCACCACTTGCATACTCACCAAGCACATAAATTACACTTGATTGACACTCATGGTGATGTGCACAAGAAGAGATACATCATGATGGATATTGTGTTTCTCTACCATGCACACACGTTCTTCCGTTTGTGTTTGATGTGTGTAGGTACCCACCCAAGAATGTCAACCTCGGTTGAGCATGAGTTGACAAAAAGAGCTCTAGAGAGCATCCCCCAAATGAGTTCAAGATCGAACCCAGCTCTGATACCTTTTGCATGCTTTGCATCTTTCATGTTGGGAAATTGCTATTTCCTGTGGTTAGCTTGCAAGTTAATGGTATTCTTTCACCTTGTGACAATCATGTTTCATTGCTATTGGATATTGATGCTTCTTGTGTTGCAACAAAAATGTTGAACAATTTCTCTTTCCGCTATTTTGTGTGCAACCATATTGCCATTATGAGCATGTATTTTCATGAGAGCTTCCAAGTCTCTCGTATTGTCGTTGCAACAAACATAAGGGCCACTTGATCTTTCATATGGTTTGTGTGCAAACATGTTGTTTTTGCTTCCTCTTGCGATATTCATACCCCCATGATCTTGGCTTTGGATGATATGTGCATGGCATCCAACATATTGAACGATTGTTCTTTCCAATGGTTGGTTTGCACACATAATGATGTTGCTATGGATATTCTTCTGCATGTGTTTTTTCCAAATTCTCCTACTCTTGCATCAAAGATGTTGATCTATATCTTACTCAATTTCTTTGAGTGCCACACTAAGCGCTTTATGGAGTTTTTGAGTTCCCACATTTGGATGAAGTTCAAACGATTTCCATGCACTTTGACCTTGCATATGCATCTCGTTTGCTATACTTGAGTTGTGCTAATAGTGTTGTGAACAAGAATGTACATGCCACAAATGACATGCTCCTCTATCACACACAAACATATGTTGCTTGGTCTTTGTTGTGTGAAGGAACATTGAGGTGTTGTCAATACAACCTTCCGGAGGACGACTATATGGTGAACCCCAGGATCAAGAAGGTCTCTCGACATCTTCTACTTTGTGATGAGCGTGTAGAGTCGAGGACGACTCTTTTTGAAGGGGGGGGAGGATGTAGCCCGACCTTTGGTCGTTACCACATCATGGTCTCCAACCTATGCCAAGTTGTTATGGACTCCAAAGATGAATCAATTCCTCTATGCGAGCCCACTTCCTACCTTCTTGAATGGTATACTACTTCATACTCCATCCCATTATCATGATAGGTTCACACCGACAAGTACGGGGGCAAGGGAGGAAGACCGAAGCACCAAGCCTAACAAGATGGAAGCTTGGAAGAGAACATGAAAGAAGCAGCAGCTGAAGCCCTGGAGTCTCTGGCCCTTCGATCCTGGAGTCTCCGGCCCTTCGCCCCGGAGTCTCCGCCCCAGGACTCCGACCCAGTCTCCGCACCCCCGCCTAGAAGTCTCTGCATGCCACCCTGAAGTCCACCCCGGAGAGCCATTTCGACACCGGAGTCTCTGGCCCACCCTGGAGTCTCCGGCCCCTGCACCCCGGAGTGTCCGACCTAAGTGGACTGGGCCTGCGCGCCTTGAGCTGGGCCTTTGGCCCATGTACCCCTCTTACACTTAGAAACCCTAGTTTTATGCCTAAACTATCCCTTGTTATGTGGCTGGCCTATATATAGTGCCCCCACCCCCTCATGTAACCCTAGGCATAGATGATAGACTAAAGACAAGCCCCTTTGTGGAATCTCTAGTTTTGCCTCATCGCCTTCTATCAAAGGGGTTCGACTATCGTCACCACCTTGTTGGAGTTTGCATCGCGCCTGCCTCGTTGTACAAGGCCTTGGCATCGGTGTCCCTTTTCCAAGATGTCAAGAGCCTCTCCTAGGTGTTCTTCCCACTCCACGTGGGATCGTGGGAGCATATTGACCGATCTTTCCTTGCGAGGATTCTATCAGACTGGTGGCCACCGGTGAGAGCAATCGGCCTTGTATCATGTGAGTTTTGTGTGTGTTCATCGTGTTCTTCGTGAGGTGTGTGTCCACTTCCGCTACCTTCTCCCTTTCCCCTCGCTCTCCCATCGATTTGACCACGAGATCCATGAAGATCGGGCCACCCACGGGTTACCCCATAACAGATTTGACATGCATCTCAATTACCGCTAAACATTAGTTTCTTCAAACAAATCATTTCAAAAAGTATTATCAAGTTGATCATCACATCTATGGTATTGAGTATTTTTAAGGCCAAACTCTTAAGACAATTAACCAACACCTTATTTGGCATATAACTCAAAACTTTGAAATATCATGTCCAATTGACAACTCCTTCCGTAAGCAAACTATCAAGTCTATCATTTTGACACTATGGGGTCGAGCATAACTATTTATTTCAGACAAATCTATTAGGTGACAACCAACAAATTTCAAAAGATCTTGATCAAATATTTATTCTTTCCAAGTGTAGAGATTGTGGCAATGTTTTCTAGAGGATCACAAATATTGTCACAAGCTTGATAAACAAATTGGCAAGATGCATACAAGCTCTAAGTCAACTCCTATGGTGCCTATCATGAGAAAGTGTATTCCCATATAAATACAAAACTAGACTCATTTAACCAAGCATTCAAAAACAGTAGGATACATGATTGCATTAAACCTTCATCGAATATGAACATTGCACAAGACTATACATTTAGAAATAACCTCCCGAAGCTTAGAACTTTGCAAGAACCAAACTTGAGTATATCACCAAAAGAAAAGAGAAAATACAGTTTTCAAAAGAGAGTGTGATAAGTGGTTACCTCCCCAAGCTTAGTGAAAACAAGGGTGACACACTTTACGGTTGAGGTACAAGTAACCTCTCTTTCGATGGACAAAGAACCTTTTCTTTAACATATATTTCTTAATATATCCTGGAGGCTGCCTTCCTCGAGAACCTGCTTGGAAACTAAAAAGAAAACGAAATATTTTTGTGTTTCTGAAGACACGTGTTTAGCTCACAAGTGATGAAATACAAGTCCCACTGAGTCGGTTCATCAACCTAAGCACCACGCCTAAGTTAACAAACTAGTTCTAGAAGTGGCCTCTCCTAGATTGTGATGAGGTGCAAGTGAAATAGGATACGAGACACGAGTGTGCAGCCCCTATGTGCTTATTTAAAAGAGGTTTGAGTTGGAAGGTTTTACCAAACACTGATTGTTGAAACGTTGAATTGAAGCAACCAAGTGGCTCATGCGAGTGTTTGCACGGTTGGCACTACCATACACGTCATCACACAAGGTTCAAGTTCCTGCGAAAATAACACAAAAAATAAAAGACATCGGTTTGGTGTACGAACAAAGTTCGTTCACCCGACCGACAAAAAGAAATTAAAAAATAATACATGAACTTCTATAGAGAATTATAGTCTAGGTAATTTCTGAGGTATGACTTTATTGCTTACATATGGTCGGCTTCTCTAGAACATGGGAGAAGCTCCTAAGTGATGTTTCGAGGTTTTAGAAGAAGAAGAAATAAAAATAGAAGAATTTCTGACCTTTTGTTACCTTACCCCCACCTTGGAATCGTGTTTGAAGAAACTATACGACCGGAACTATACGGCCAGGATTTTTATTCCTGCCGTACAGTTGGTCATTAAACGTGGAATAACCTGAAAAAAGAAATTCGACAAAGGCAATGATATCCATACGACCGCACCTATACGACCGAACCAAATCGGTCTCGTCGTATAGTTGGTCGTTAAACTTACAGTAATTTTGCAAACCGAAGGGGAGATGGCGAAACAACTATACGACCTGAATTATACGGCCGAAATTTTTATTCCCACCGTATAGTTGGTCGTTAAACCTTCTGGAATCGCCAGACTTCTCCTGTTTCTTCGAGAATTCTTTATCAACCTGAAACTTAATAAAACACCATGTTTTGATAGTAAAATAACAAAATTAATTTTAGACCAACATTAGCATGTATAAAACAGGATTTGAGTACAACCGAGTTATACAACCATAGTAACAATAAATTCTACCTTTTGAAAACTACAACAAGATAACTCTAATAGCAAGACATGCAAAGAATAAAAGTGCCAATGCAACATGAATGCAACTATAACCAAGACACAAAACTAAGAAAGATGCCTAATGACTTCTGGGTTGCCTCCCGAGAAGCACTTTCTTATAACCAAGTAGCCAGGCTTTTATACTCCACATTTATTCAGCAATGGAGGCAGCTATAGGAATAGTTTTTCTTACCTCCAATGAGTGTCTGCAAGATTTATATCATAGTTCGCTCTAAGACATACCCGCTTGCGGTGCATCGGTATCTTGTAAGTGTTCTCAGTGCCACGTGAGGATGGATGCACCAAGCACGGTAAATATGTATTATTTCCTTCCTGTATAGAGGATGTTAAAGATTTATTATCAAACTTTGAATCTTTACCTTGACTACTATTTTGAGGGTACAACTCATAATGTCCTTTTGGATCCAGTAGCTTGGTCTTTGCCACCGGACTTTCCTGCACCTCACTAGTAAAACAAAAGTCATATCAAACAGATATGGGAGGCACACAGGGTTCTGTCTTTGGCTCATCATAATTGATTTCCCTGAAAAGAGTATTTAAACAAACACTACTAGAATCATCAAAAACTTCTTCAGGGCAATTATCAGGGATTCTAGAATAATTGAAGTCCTTATCATTACTAGAGTCAGAAGGGTAATAAGGACCAGGAATAGGTGGGCGATCAGGTTTGAGAGCGGCTTTTAATTTATTCCACTCCTTGATCTCTTTTTATTCTTGATGCATCTCCAATACTCTTCATAAAGCCATTTCACTTTATCTGCATATGTCAGATGTGTGGGACATTCAACACGAGGCTTCTTATTTTTATTTTTCCTAGTTTTAGGCTTCATGAATTTACCCTTCTTTCCTACTTCAATGATGCAACAAGTGGATGATATGGGAGTAATAGTAGAGGGTTTTTCTCCATCGTTAGTAGCAGCAATTCTAATATGATTAAAATAATCAGCTATGAAAGGAAATGCTTTAGAAAGAACATCTCTAACTAAGGTATCATCATAAAGAAATTTCCTCTTCTATATTCATCTTTAAGAAACTCATTGACCAAGTTCTCTAGATTAGTAGGGAGAGGTTTTCTTCATGCACAATTTCACATTGCCATTGATGAAAATTATTATGTATATCTCTTAAGAGTTGCCAAGCTTCTTTCAAAGTTTTTCCAAGGAATGCACCATCACACATCATATCTAGCTTATCCTTAGAAGAGTGATTTAAGCCTCCATAAAAGTGATTCAACAATAACCAATCAGGTAAATTATGATGTGGACAGTCATGCATCAATTTTGAGAACCTACTATAAGCTTGTATTAAATCCTCATTGTTGCTCTGCTTGAAATTCAGGATATGAAGCCTACGCTCATAAGTTTGGTTTTGTGAGAAATACTTACCGATAAAAGCTTCGGAGATACCTTTCCATGAACTGAAGTGTCATGCGGGATGTGATTTTAGCGAATCTTTAACTTTTCCTTTCAGCGAGAACCGGAACAGATATAACTTCAGCTTATCATTTGTCCATCCATTTTCCTTCACCGTAGAACACAATGGAGTAAATTTGTCAATATGCTCATATGGATCAGTGTCCGGATCTCCTGCAAAAGCTATTTCCATGATCATGTTCACATAGGATTAATCTCATATCCATCGACATCAATAGCGAGCTAAACATTAGGAGCATGTAAATGATCAACACTCATAGAACTATACTCCGCAAGAATTTTACTTTCCATAGTTCCTATGTTTTTGAATTTCCTATAACTAAAATAAATAACAAGACTACTAAAAAAGGTAAACTATTTTTTTGTTATTTTCAAATAATCAAAAGCAGTAAGATAAATAGCAACAAATGGAAATAAAATATGTGTGAGTAGGAAGGTAATAATCGGACGCTTAGCTCCCCGGCAACGGCGCCAATTTGATGACTGGATTCCTGCACCAATAATAGGGTTATTGCAGTACTTGTAGCAAAAAATATTTCAGAGTTTGTCCCGATGGGACATCGACGAACGGAAACAACATGACCCCGCAGCCACGTTGTCAATGTGGCCATGTTTTGCTCCCAAACCGTGGTTTAGAAATAGCCTATTCTATAAGTTACTAGAACAATGATAATTGGGAGAGGTTTAAAATATCTAATAACAGAGAAATTTTAACAAGGGAAAAATGAACTAAGACGGAAAGTAAAGAGGAATATGAACTGAATTAAAGAGATTGTAGTTGTAGGATTCAATGGAATGAGAGAGGGCTTCTAGGCTTCGGTCTCAGTAGTAATAGATGGGCAAATATATGTGTGATCTATAAGAGATTCCTCAGACAAATAAACGTTCCCCATTTGATTACCGGGTTGTCACTCTGTGTGCCTTATGCATGATTTTCGCACATCACCACAAGGAAAAGGAACTTCTGGACAAAAGGATCAGATAAACTCATCTTAGATCACAATAAATTCTAACTTAGCGCACTAGATCATACCTCAACCTAGAATTGCATCAATCGCTTACACATGGATGAACAACAAAACATATGTAAATATATAATGATGTCACAACCATGTTCAATCTTACAATTACTAAACACAAGAGAGAGAGGGAGATGGAGATGATGATGGAGATGGAGATCGATGCGTGGGGGTGGTGATGTCTTCCTTCTCCTCCTCTTCTTCTTGCTTGGATGTCTTGATGGTGATGATGTTGAGGGAGATCTAGATCTTGGAGGTGTGGTTGAGGCAGAGCTCCGCCGTCGTGGAGATCGGATGGGTGGCGGCAGCGGCAGGGCTCCGCCCCTGAAGGGCTATGGTCTTCCTTTGTTTCTTGACTCCTCCCACCTTTATATAGGCCTTGGGGGTGCCCTAGGGTTCCCCCAATACCGACATATGACTTAGGGAAGATTCTGGAGCTTCTGGAGGGCAAAATCCCTTTGTTTGTGACCTTTTTGGCAACTATACGGTGGGAGCTATACGACCAGAATTTTTGCTCCCGCCGTATAGTTGGTCGATAAACCTTCAGTACTCTTTATATTTTGGTCGCCATTTCTTCATACGAACTCCGTTTTGGTTGTTCTGGGCTCATTGAATTTGTCTTGTCCAGGGATACAACCCTGTGGTCTTGGATATTTATTTTGAGAAGTTGGAAAATTTCACCTTTCCAACACCTCGAGTGGCTAAGTCAGGTCCCTGCAGCTCCTCCAGACTATGCTCTCTCTGTTCCTTTTGCCTTTGTTTTATCCATAATCATCATCAACACCTAAACACGTGTAGAAGACAAGGAAGAGGGATAACATTCTATCTAAACTACTAAATGTGCAAAGCTCATATGAAAATGAATGAAAACAGAAACCATGCATATTTGGCATAACTGTAGCTAGATAAAACATGAGATGGGTGGTTGATATGCATAAAATAGTTCAGTGTACATCAATTCTAATCACCAGAACACATCCCTAAGCTTAGGCTTTTGCAAGCCCTTTTGTTGCTCATTGTGGTGGCAGTGGATATTCTCCCATGTTCCGTTGGCTGCTCCAATCATGGAACTGGGTGGCGAGGCTTGCAATAGCATCTCGAAGGTATATGGAGAGCTTGTTCATGTTTTGAATATTTCCTTCGAGTGCATAGATATCTTCATAGGTAGTGTAGTAGTTTGGTGGTTGCTCATCTTGTTCGGGTCCTCCTTGTTCTACTTCTTCATGATCTCCTTCTCCCATGGGTATTTCTTGTTGGGGTAGGTTAGCTTCCACCTGCGTGTCAAAATGCAAATGTCCATCCTTGATAGAGAATAAACCATTAGGAAAAGGAGCTGGGATCAAGTGATCCACTCTAGGTATATCGAAGGAGTATCTACCATGAGTTTTAGAAACCACACCACATGCTTTTAGAGTAGAAAGACCGAGACGGTGACTTCCTATCAACGGTTGGATGTTACCTAGGTTGATGTAAACTGCGCGTGCAAGAACTGTCACAACTCCTCCTCCACATATGGGTCCTCGAGATTGAAGAGCCTGATGCTTAAGGTAAAACGCAAGAAGAGCGCCCAAATTTGATGTTAAGTTACAATTAATAATAGCAGCTTTTGCAAGGATCAACATGTCCTCCTCATTAACTCTAATAAAGTCACCACGTGCCTGCAAAGTGTTAACAATCACATAGAATATATATCGAACAGCAGGATGATCAATTTGGTTTCCCTTGGGTGTGTTTTCACGAATCTTCATTAAATTAAAGTATTGAATAGGGGAAGGATCTAAAACAAAAGTAGAAAATGTGCGTACATCGGTGATGTTGTTGGCAAACCCAAAGAATTGAGCCTATTGGTCAAGTGTCAAAGTGTACTCACAGTTCATAAGGCGGAATTTGATGCGATCAACTCCAGGCCTTTGTTCCACGGTACAATCGTAAGGATCCACTGTGCGTGTCAAGGTGCTAAATAATTCAAACATCAAGTGGCGATACGTGGCAACATCCTAAAATATAAAATCATACAAATCAACATTGTTGCAAAGTAAATCGAAATCAGCACGAATGCCAAGTTGGTTCAGGATATAAGGACACAACCACTTGGTGGATTTGATTTTTCTCGGAGCTTGATACGATTGAACTGTTCAGCTAGAACTCCTCGGTGAACTCGATGCCAAGTGACTCTGGGGTCAACGTATCAATGGGTGGTGCAGAGGACTCCGCAGCCATCTCATGTGTACGTCTCCTCGTGTTCATATAAAAATAAAAATAAGATAAAGTAAATAAAATTGCTAATAATTTTTTTGGTCCAATAGAAACATAGCATAAGTGATTCTCTACACTAACTACAAAAGAATCTCCTCTAAAAAAAAATACTAAGCATGCTCAATATCAAGATTGAATCAAGAACAAGACCTAAGCCTAGATTGGCAATGATGAAAGATTGAGTGAAGCTTCTGCACAAATAAGTTGGGGATCAGAGAAGAATCATACCATAGATAGAATGAGTGTGAGGAATCGAAGAAATATTAAGTAAGAGGTGGTTTGGAGTTTGGAGAAAGAAGAAAGAGAAAGATTTGTTATTGGGATTTTAGGTTACCTCCTCGGGCTGAATATGGCAGCCGCATACGTGGTACGGACGGGCGGTACGGTCGGAGCCCGCCAGTACCGAGTGACATACCTTAGGGCGACGGCTACTCCCAGGCGGTGCACTCGGTACGGGCGCGTGGTACAGTCGCGTGTGCCCGTATGGCTGGTGGTTATCGGTTTGGTACCTTTGCTTAAAATCTGATGTTTGCTCGAGGGACAGGGTATGGGCGCGTCCTGCCATACCAGTGGTCATTAAGATCACTGATCCCTCTGGCAAAAATCAGAATTTCTATCTTCCTTCAACTCAATGTGGTACGGAGGCACGGTACGTGTCGTGGTATTTCCAACGAGTACGCCATGGAGGGGTCTTCACAATGCGTGTTTAGAGACGTGGGGTAAGGCGGAGAGTTGGCGGGTACGAGGTAACACAGTTTACCCAGGTTCAAGTCCCACAACAGTGGCGGTACTCTACTCCTACTATAAATCACTATAATGGCAAGACGCCAAGCTACAGAGATCGGTTCGCTGTGCGAGGTGTTGTATACTTCGTGTCCTAAAGGCTCCCGTAGGTCCGGTTTATAAAGGCACCATAATCTAGGGTTACAGGGAAAAGGCCTTGCTGGACAAGGTAAAGAGTTCTACACTAATAGAAACTAGTATTTCGTGTCTTGCACTCCAAGGCTCCGGGTACGTCGGTGACTCCTGTGTAGCCTTCCTTAATCCGGCATGGGCCTCCCTTATGGATCCGTCTAACTGGGCTGCCCAGCAGGCCATAGGCCTTGCTACCAACTATGGGCCACCCAGGTTAGCCGGGTTAGAGACATGCTATGATGATACCCATTTAGCATATCCCCAACAGTAGCCCCCGGAGGACTTTGAAATCTTGCGCTGTCTTGCTTATTAATCTTGAATGCTCTGTCTATGTGATGCCGTTAATTCATCAAGCAATATTTCAAAGGTCTCCCAAAGAACCCTGCAATCCTCTCCGGCTCCACAATGTAGCCGGAGATTCCTTGAGTCTTTATTTCTAGAGCCGGATATTTTCCGCCTTCGATGGAATCTTTAGACGTGACCCTTCACTACAACTATCAGGAGGATGACGTAGGGTACAGTCTACGCTACCTCGAAACTCACAGAAAGTAGGGAATTAATAATTAGCTATTTTTACTCGTGCAAAATCTGAAACGGTAAAGCGGGAAAGACGGAGGACGTGGCATAATTACCACGCACGCTCATCTCCACGTTGGCAACACTCTGCCCGTAGGATCCTTCTGCACGAATCTTGACGCCAGGTCTATATAATTTGACTACGGCTAGATTATTTTCTTTTACCCGCATTTGCTCCTGCGTCTTCGTCTTCATCGAGCCGCATGTCCATTCAATATCCTCATCGGAAAACCCAAGCCAGAGCTTCCCCTTTCTCTCCATCCACTCCCAGTTTCGCAATGGCTTCTAGCAGCTCTGCTCCTTCGACGGCGGCGACTCCTGAGGCTACAACGGATCCATCTCAGGGAGTGATAGTCCTGCTGGAGGGGGTCGTCGTCCCTGTCATTGCCGTGGTGGAAACCACCGGCGACGACCAAGGACGGGCAGCGCCAGAAGCCGCTGAAGAGGATAATGACTCCCACAAGGGAGTGTGGTGGGGATCCGACCTCTCCGCCAAGGATTTGCAAGAACTCATCGCCGAGGGGTATCTCCCCGTGGCGGAGGGTTTGGCCTGGCGGCTGGCACCGTTTGGCAAGGTAACTCCTTCTCCCCAAGCCGGAGAGAAGGTATACCTCAAAGCTCAGGTGGTTCGTGGCGTAAGCCTGCTAGTCTTCGACTTCTTCCTTGATGTCCTTCGTCACTTCCGGGTACTTCCCCACAACCTCTCTCCCAACATCATCCTCGTACTTAGCAACTTCATTGCCTTGTGCGAAGGATACCTAGGAATAAAGCCTAGGTTAGATCTGTTTGTTTAATTTTTTACCATCAAGAGAGAGTTCGTAGAATCCAAGGATGAGCTGCGGATATGCAGAACAATTAGCTTTAAGATTCGTCCTAGCAGGCGCTTCCCCAACATAGTTGGTCACGAGTCATACAAGAACTAGCAGCGCACATACTTCCATGGCCCAGACATTCCTCCGCCTGACCGTCTTGAGACGTACCCTGACTTTGTCTATGGAGCCACCGCCGAAGCACCCGCCTAGAGGTCCCATGCCCCTCTCCCGTCGGACAAGGAAGCTAACCACCGTAAGGCGGATTGAATGGCTCGTAGACACAGGTCTGATGGGCTTGGACCTAGCCATGTGCTTGTTCACTAGGCGGATCTAGCCTCAGCAGTACCGCACCAAGCTGATGTGCAAGTGCACCAAGAGCCAGAAGGATCCTATGCCTATTTCGCAGGACAAGTTCTCGACTGACTCCATCAAGCTCGGGCTAAAGGACATAGTCAAGGCGAAAGACAGGACGCAT
Source organism: Avena eriantha (assembly GCA_910589775.1). Taxonomy (NCBI): domain Eukaryota; kingdom Viridiplantae; phylum Streptophyta; class Magnoliopsida; order Poales; family Poaceae; genus Avena; species Avena eriantha. The sequence continues at coordinate 351,899,184 of OU342742.1, read as the reverse complement.
GGCTTCAAGATCACCTATGACATGTTCGAATGTGGCAAGTGCCCAGAGGTAGCTTCTGTTTCCTTTGTTGCTCATTATGTATATACTCTAAGGAGTTTTCCGTCTTGAAGTTATTCTAACACACTTTCGTTTCCCAAATAGCGACCTTGGCGGTAGATCAAATGGCCTCCTAGGTCGATGATCCTAAGCTAAAGGATATGCTGGTGGTGTCCGACGATGACACCCCCAAGGATCACCCAGCTTCGGTAGCGTGAAAGCGGAAGAGCTCCAGCTCTGACGGTGCTACCGATGCCAAGAAGAAGAAGAAATTGGAGAGTGGAGTCTCTAGAGGATCCATCGCAGACTTAGAGGCGGAGAATATGAATTCCACCGGCATTCCCCTAACATAGGCTCCTGCCGTGGAGTACGTGTATTCATTCTTCGGCTTGTATTTTTAGCTCGCACCCTATTCAACTCCTATACTTATACTTTTTTTGTTTTAGGAGGAAAGCCGGTGTTAGCCTGAAGAGATCCTCCAGAGATGCTAGAGGGTCAAAAAATATTCATGTCATGTTAACCAGGGATGTGACTGCCAAGCCTTCTCCCGCTAATACTCCCATACTCCTGCCGCCAAGCCTACCACTGGTCCCACTAGGCCTTCGTCGCCCATCATCCCTGAGATCTCCTCCATGGAACCAGATGTCAATCCAATATTTGATCCTGAATGGGTTTCTAAGTGAAGACCGCACTACCCTTTCTATCACTGAGGTTCCTATGAGATCGCCACTAGCCAAGTATCTCAACTCAAGCCTTTGTTAATCTATGGGATCTTGGGTACCTACAAGTCCATAGATCGAGACAAGAGACAAAGAAACAAAAGATATAAATCTCATTTGCAAACAAAATACAATACTCCCATGAATTAGATGCACATAATCGTTGCATGGTTTCTCCCCAACCTGCAGCCCGTGAGGACTACTCACTCATAACAAATAGATCGGAGATAGAAAACATCATACAAATACTTAGATTGAAACCAAATATTCTTACAATGGTCACCAAATCACAAGGATATCTAAAGTATTGGAAATATTCCCTAGAGACAAATAGTAATAAGGACTATTATCTTATTTCATAAAGTTTATGATTAAGTTTTATATCATGTTGTAACTATGTTGAGTGAAAATGGCAATACACATGTGATATATAAACAACTAGGGGTTCCCAGTGAAACTCTAGTCACTGGTTCATTGGTCAATAGATGATCAAGTTTCCTAATCATGTGGCATTGATGCTAGTTGGAAATGGAGTCAACTCATTATGAGAATGAGGTGATGAACCAATACCCAACCTATACATCGTGACCCGATCATGTCACGAAGATATAGTTACGATGATTATAAATGGATCCTCGTAGACTATTCCTTAGACCATGAGGCTATATCAATCACTGTCTCCCGAGAGTGCTTAGATAGCATCAAGCGTCACTTGGTAATACAGTGATTATAAAGGTCTGTTCAGGTACTCGGAGGAACCGTAGAGGCAATATATGTCAAGAGCGGGATTTGTCCGTCCACGTGATGGAAAGATACTTAAGGGCCCACTCAAGAGAAGTTATGTCCAATAGCTACGCAGGGTATGATTTGATCACAGGGATATCACTTGTTGGAACGAATCAAGTATCATTGTTCAGTAACAAGATCGAACACGACATGGTGATGTCATTGATCAGATCTCGGACAATGCAAGTATCGAGAGACAAAGGGAATAAGACACGACCGTCCTGTTTCAAACAACGAAAAAATTTCGTGGAACGCACAGGGGTCACATGGCCATCTAGGTCCCCGTGTCGATCATTGGTCCGGGAGTGTCCCGACGATGTCTGGATTGTTCCTGAACTGTAGGGTATCACACTTAAGGGTTTGATGATGCTTAGAGAGTGTTTATAGGATCGGTAGAATCATCAAAGAATAGTAGAGAGAAAACTGGAAGGGTTTCGGTAAGTCCGGAGGATGTCCGGAGTGGAGGTGGAAGGTGTTCCATAGCCACGGAGATTGAATAATATCTGAATGAATATTAAGTATTGATTTAATCATTTATTCATAATTATTTAATAAAAGAGAAAATCAATTTAAAGGTCAATAGGCTTAATGGGCCAATTCCGGAGGGAAGAGGGCCCATTAGGGAAAGGCAAGAGGGAGAAGGGCCAAAGGGGGTGGCCGGCGCCCTAGTGGGCCAGACCCCCTGCGCGGGGCCCATAGGGTGGCCGGCGGCACCACCCCCTCCACCTCTCCTCTCCTTTAGTCCCACCCTAGTACTTTGAGGGAGGTAGTACCTCCCCTCCCCCTATATGTAGTGGGGGTATTTGGCCAGATAAATACACGCAATATTCAATAAAGGTTTCCACACTTTTGGGGAGACCTCCAATTGATATTCTCTCTCTATCTCTCTCTCTCTCTCTCTCTCTCTCTCTCTCTCGCGAGTCATCGTTAGGCACCGGACGTGTGTAACTCCCCGCGAGGAGTCACACTTGAGGCACCGGACGTTTGTAACTCCCCGCGAGGTGTCACACTTGAGGCACTCAAGTCGTTGGAGCTGCTGGAGCGCAAGGACTTCATCATGACCTTGTGGTCGGCTTTGGCTCGTATACATCAACCACGCTCTCCTAAGAATTGACAATGCTTTTGGGTCTTCATGGGTAAGTTCACGAAAATCCCCTCCCATTACTGCATTACTAGTAGATAGGTCGTGGTAACATCAGGGGTTCAGGGGCGTAGGGTAAACATTATTGTTTTCATATACGGAACCCCTACAGTGGTATCAGAGCTAGATCTATGCATAGTAATGCTAGTATAGGCAGAACACACGAGATGTAGCATGTGGGCATTGATCTTTTAGTTGTTACCCTCCCACGTGTACTTGTTTATACCTCAGTAATGCTTGATGAAGCATCCCCAACCGACTTTACGCGTTAATTCGCGAGACTGGTCCACGCTTGACATACGGCTTGTACCATATAAAGTGGCTTTGGGGGGTGTCTGTCTCTCTTGCATTAGTTGGTATGCCATTTGCAACAGAGGGCCCCGAAAGGGGTGTAGTATAGACAACTACTTGATCATCGTTGTGGTGAAAGTTCATAGGTAAGAACGGTTCTTGTGCGAAAGCCCATTCAGCCACATAAACCATGCAAAGATAAAATAGAAGCGTCTAACTTTGTTTTGCAGGGTGCGTTGCTTTGTGATATGGTCGTGGCAAAGGTAAAGTGATTACCTTATGTTACGTAGTAGTAGATAGTCACGGAGGTGACGGACTACCACGCCGGAAAGACACCGGTACCCTGGTGTCTACGGTGCCGGACCCTGGCGCCGGAATCCGGTGACGACGGATGGAGATCAAGACGTGAAGGACCATATCACATCGCATTTACATTCAATGTTATTGGTTGTATATCCCATTGTCTGCTAGTATTAGATACTCGACGGTAGCCTAATAAGATGATCCCTGTTAAAATTACCAATGATTGTGTTCCCCCTTAGTGTGCACCACCAAGAAAGTTCTTCGGTATGAGGCAGGCTGTGATGATCGGGTGTCAGCCATGTTGCATAGAGAATACACTAAGGTTGACTTGGAGAGCCTAGAATGTTACAGATACATGGCCTTACAATGTGGATGGTCGAAAGATCGAGCACGAGTCGCATGAATGATGTGACCGATGTTTAGCATCCACCCTAGAACCCACATTGATGGCCGTGATGATCGGGGGAGATGTGGGGAAACGGGGTCATCGCTAGAACCCTTCAGGGGATAGGTGTTTCTGAGTGGAGTTATTATTAACTCATTTAATTATAAACTTAGTCTAAATTCCTTTTGCAAATATAAATGTAGAAAAGGTTCTCCCCGATGCAACCTTTCCTGTTGATGATCGATTAGTTAGAACGAGATAAGCTCAGGCTAGATGGATCAAACTTCTCTATGTGGGTTGCGCGTCTCCACGTTCTCCTTAGAGAGAATAACGTGGTTGACTATATACTCAACGAGATGGATTTGGATCAGTCCATTGACCTAGAGACCCCAGAGCAGCGGGAAGACTGCTATCACCGTCAGGAGATGGCCTCCTTCATTTCTATTACAATGCGTTTCAGAATGGTGGACGAGTTGTGTCCTGTTGTGGGTAATGTCAACCCTCGTACGGTAATGCTACAACTTAGGACACATTTCGTGGAACAAGCATGTATATGGTAGCATGTGCTGATGGGAGACTTCCTCTCCATTAAGATGGAGCAGAACTCATCACTTGACGACCACTTGGAGCGCATGGATGATGCATACATGAGGCCTGCATACTTCTTGGATATCTGGATGACGGGCTCTTTTGCAAATGGCGTTGTGCTGCGGTCGCTGCCACCAAGCTACCAAGCACTTTCTAGGATTTGCATTATGAGAGGCGACACGGAAACACGGGATTTCCACGAGTTCATATCACATTTCAGAGATGTGATGGTTGAACCCGTTGTTGCTGAGGTCATCAATGACAAAGGTATATATTTGATATACAATTTTATAAATGTTATAATCTTCCAAACACATTTGCAGTGTTAAGTATATTTGATACTTGTTCTGTTTTACTAAAAACAGGTCCTTCTGCATAGAGGTGTTTGCTAGAGAGGAGGTGATGTTGCGTGTTGATGGCGAGCATGATGATGATGGCCAACGACACTCTCCCTCAACATTTATCACTTAGTTTATGTTTTAGGATGATTATTGTAATCAAAAGATTGTGAACTTCTTTAGTGTGCCTCACACTTTGTGAGACAGTTATTCATATCAGTTTGCAACAAACAGTTGTTCCACTTTTATGAATGATTCCTATTTGTGCTCATATCTTGCTTGATTATATATGAATTATCCTTGTTGTTTCAAACTAATTGATAATGCATGAACATTTGTAAAATATTGAAATGCCTTAAAATACCCAACTTAATGATATGTCCATTAATGAATTAAACCATTGTTAGAATTCAAAGTTACGTGATAATATGTGAAAGTCATTTGATTAAGTGTCACATATAAATCATGCCTAAGTTTGGAAAAATAACTTGAACACGGTGTATTACTTAAATACAAAATGTTTTAATGAATTGTTGAAAGTAAATACATATTCGATGTATTGTGTTTTAACAAAATGGTAATTATCATTATATGATTGTTTAAATGTGTAAAGAAGTTTACCAAAGGAAACATGAGTATGAAGCCATTTGATATGATCAAAGTGTTTCATCAAACAAAGGGTATAAGATAAAAGAGAATCTAAATACTATGATTTGATCAATAGTAATGAAATTCGACTTTATAAGATTGGCATAAAGAGAATTGTGGAATGCAAAGTGTTTTGAAACGTCAAAATGCAAAGCATCACAATGTGATATTAGATATCAAAATGGGTGAATAGATGGCGCCAAAATAAATCATTGTAGTGTAGATGTAGAGACCATTAGTTAGAAATAGTTAGCACTCAATTAGAATATATAGTGAACCATTTGAATTCGTGAAAGCGGCTCCATATTTAGTATGGATCATCGTAAAAGTTTTGGGATTATTCGATATAACCAAAACAATAGCGAATAAGTCCTTATAGAGTATTCATTGTAAACTTTGAAAACAAAATCCATAGCTGAAACCAAAAGAGAAGCAAAACTTGTATTGCTTGGATTTTGGTGCATTCTCGAGAAAGTTCACATTAAATGATATTTCTCGATTATGAAGGAAATGGAAGATAGTGAGAAACATGATGAGGATTCAAATCCCTGCATTAGAGTGTTGAGAAGCGCAACATACAACATTCCTGAACGATTCTCTTCGCAAAGTAAAGAATCAATGATAATGATCATTGTGTTTTGCCCACTAGTATTTTCACTACATGAAGCAGGATTGAAAATGTAGCCTATATCTTGTATGGGGACATTTGTGAATCATTTGTCATGATTCTTGGAATATGACATACCTACAAACTACTAAGGAAATAATGGTAAACTAGAATTATGAAAATCCTAGAAGCAAAATTCCCTTGAGATTAGAAAGCAATTCGTTGCTGAATCTCACAAGTAAAGGAGTTACTTGGATTTTCCCAAATGACTGCAAATCCATAGTGGAAAATGGGGTGAATGACAAAAGCACAATTTGTCAAGTATTGGACGAATTCAAATGAATGTGATTCAAGTGTGCTAAATGTCTAGTGGATTTAAAATGGGTAAAGTACTAGTATCTCATAGTAAATCTCCAAGTTTGATATTTGATCAAAGGATTTTGAAGTTGTTCAAAATAGTGAGTGGATATGCAATTTGCATGAAATCTAGTGGGAGCTATAAAAGTCTTCCTAAAAGAATATGTGAATGACATATTTTTTTAGTAGGGGAAATATAAGCTTAAATTCAAATATGTAGGAACATAGTTTGGGTAAGAGTAGTGACTCATACCCAAATATGTTAGAAACATATTTTGAGTGGGAGCTTATAGGAGTGATTCTTAAGTATGTTAAGAATACAAGCGCAAGTACCGATAAAGAATGATTTATAAGGGGTAGAAGTTGATAATAAGTGTATTATGATATTATGTAGTATTCCTTAAGGGATTCTAAAAAGGGTTTCAGAATATAAGTTAATTGAGGAACCAGTCCTTAATAACTCAAGTTAGGAATAGTATTAAGTTTAACATCAATGGTTGAAAGAAAGAAAAGGATGATCATCATCCACTATGTTGAGACATAGCTTCTATCTTAGAAAACCATGATGATAACTTAACATAATATATGATCCAATAAGGAACATTTAAAAGTGATTAAGTTTGAATCACGGAACATTGATCTAAGTTTGTCTGTAGTGTCTAATAGAGAATTATAGACATGTTTCCAAATCCATAAAGGATGACATATCTCAAAGCATAAATGGTTATGTTATAAGGGAATATGTTGGAAACTCCTGTAGAAACCGACTAACGTCAAGTAGGAAGTGAGGAGAACAAAACATCAAAAGTTGCACAGAGTGCACTCGTGTTTCGATGATTACATTTATAATAATAGATAAGGGTACCATCTAAAGTGTTGTATAGTGTTATGGTGGGGCTAGTTCTCTTTTAACGTAGAATTATGTGTCCTGGGGAATAGTGCCCATGAGAAAGCCCTCGAGGTTGATCTAAAGTCACTGTAGGCTCCTGGAATCAGGCCTCGTTTTGCTGCCATAGCAACGATGCATACACACAGATGTTATCATGTGATGGTAAAGTATTAATGTCAATCAAGGTGACATTCGTAAGTTGCAAAGGATTTGGGACTATAAATTACAGGCCCAAGACTCAACCTCTTCCATGAGGAAGCATGTTTAGGGTAGCGGATATACGGTGCCAATGATTAAGAAAAAATGCAGCTAGTTTATTTGAACTCTAGTGCAAGTGGGAGACTGTTGGAAATATGCCCTAGAGACAAATAGTAATAAGGACTATTATCATATTTCATAAACTTTATGATTAAGTTTTATATCATGCTATAACTGTGTTGAGTGGAAACATCAATACACGTGTGTTATATAAACAACCAGGGGTTCCTAGTGAAACTCTAGTCACTAGTTCATTGGTCAACAAATGATCAAGTTTCCTGATCATGTGGCATTTATGCCAGTTGGAAATGGAGTCAACTCATTTTGAGAATGAGATGATGAACCAATACCCAACCTAAACATCGTGACCCGATCATGTCACGAAGTTCAAGTTACAATGATTAGAAATGGATCCCCGTAGACTATTCCTTAGACCGTGAGGCTATATCAATCACTATCTCCCGAGAGTGCTTAGATAGCATCAAGCGTCACTTGGTAATACAGTGATTATAAAGGTGGGTTCAGGTACTCAGAGGAACCGTAGAGGCAATATATGTCAAGAGCGGGATTTGTACGTCCACGTGACATAAAGATACTTATGGGCCCACTCGGGAGAAGTTATATCCAATAGTTGTGTAGCGTGTGATTTGATCACAGGGATATCACTTGTCGGAACTTGTCAAGTAAGATTGTTCAATAACGGGATCGAACACGACATGGTGATGTCATTGATTAGATCTCGGGCAATGCAAGTATCGAGAGACAAAGGGAATAAGACACGACCGTCCCGGTTCAAATGACGAAAGATCTTCGTAGAATGCAGATGGGTCACATGGTCATCTAGGTCCCTCTGTCGATCATTGGTCCGAGAGTGTCCCGACCATGTCTGGAGTGTTCCTGAACTGTGGGGTATCACGCTTAAGGGTCTGATGATTCTTAGAGAGTGTTTATAGGATCGGTTGAATCGCCCGGGAATAGTAGAGAGAAAACCGGTAGGGTTTCGGTAAGTCCGGAGGATGTCTGGAGTGGAGGTGGAAGGTGTTCCATAGCCACGGAGATTGAATAATATGTGAATGAATATTAAATATTGATTTAATCATTTATTCATAATTATTTAATAAAAGAGAAAATCAGTTTAAAGGTCAAAAGGCTTAATGGGCCAATTCCGGAGGGAAGAGGGCCCATTAGGGAAAGGAAAGAGGGAGAAGGGCCAAAGGGGGTGGCCGGCACCCTAGTGGGCCAGCCCCCCTGCGTGGGGCCCATGGGGTGGCCGGTAGTGCCAGCCCCTCCCCCTCTCCCCTCCTTTAGTTCCACCCCGAGACTTTGAGGGAGGTAGTACCTCCCCCTATATATAGTGGGGGTATTTGGCCAGATAAATACACACAATATTCAATAAAGGTTTCCTCACTTTTGGGGAGACCTCCAATTGATATTCTCTCTTTCTCTCTCTGTCTCTCTCTCTCTATCTATCTATCTATCTCTCTCTCTCTCGTGACCGTGGTCCCAAGTTCGGATTGCGCGAACGAGAGACATCTTCACCGCAGAGCACCGTCGTGTTACGGGATTCGGATCCAGGAGCTCTACTTCTACAACAGCTGCTGGATTGGGGAAGCGGGAGTCATCGTCAGGCACCGGACATGTGTAACTCCCTGCGAGGTGTCACACTTGAGGCACTCAAGTTGTTGGAGCCGCTAGAGCGCAAGGACTTCATCACGACCTTGAGGTCGGCTTCGGCTGGTCTACATCAACCATGCTCTCCTGAGCATTGACAACGCTTTTCGGTCTTCAAGGGTAAGTTCGCGAAAAGCCCCTCCCGTTACTAAATAACTAATAGATAGGTCCTGGCAACATCAGGGGTTCAGGGGTGTAGGGTAAAAATTATTGTTTTCATATGCAGAACCCCTATATAAAGTACAAAGCAATGGCTATGGATAGTGGATGGGATGGCTGGTGGAAGTGATGAACAATGGTGTGGATCTCCTTTGGTGGTGTTGTGATGTAATCTGAGAATGGCAGCTCTCTGGCTGGCGGCTTGAGCCTCAAAATATATAGGCATCTTCATGAAAGTTTTAGAGTTTGACAAGACGAAGTCATCGCTACCTGGTACGGGCAGACAGTGCGGGCGGGCCCTGCCCGTACTAGTGGTCGTTAAGCGTGTTGATGCCCTAGAATAGCTTCCCAATTACTTGGCCTTGTGGACTTCTCCAAAAACCTTCATTATGACTCCTTATTTCGCATTAAAAACCATGATTTCTTGCACACCATAATTCAAAGAGAGGTTTCTCATATCTTTGCAATTATTAGTTATTAGTGGAAAGGATCGAGAGTTTCTGGGCAATTTCTTGACCAAAAACAATGTTTAAACGTGGTAGAATATGGCTAATTTTAGAGCCATCGGACCACTACCTTACCTCGTAGGTCAAGCATGACACGTGCAATGCTTGAACTGTATGGTAACCCACTCTTGAATTTCATGGTAGATGGAAGTGATGACTCTGCAACATATGATGAAGCAATGATGATCCCAGATTCCAACAAATTTCTTGAAGCCATGCAATCCAAGATGGGATCTATGTACGAAAACCAAGTTTGGACTTTGGTGGACTTACCTCACGACCGCAAGGCCGTTGAGAATAAATGGATTTTCAAAAAGAAAACTGATGCTAATGATAATGTAATCGTCTATAAAGCACGACTTGTAGCTAAAGATTTCTGACAAATTCACGGAGCGGACTACGAGGAGACTTTCTCTCCCGTAGAAATGTTGAAGTCAATTAGGATTATGTTAGCAATTGCTGCATTTTTTGATTATGAAATCTGGCAGATGGATGTCAAAACAACATTCCTAGATGGAAACATTGATGAAGAGTTGTATATGATGCAACCCAAAGGTCTTGTCGATCCTACAGATGCTGACAAGTTATGCAAACTTCAGTGTTCCATCTATGGACTGAAGCAAGCATCCAGAAGTTGGCATCTCAACTTTAATGAAGTAATCAAAGGGTTTGGATTTGTCCAAACTATAGGAGAGGCTTGTATTTACAATAAAGTGAGTGGGATGTCTATAGAATTTATGATATTATATGTGGAAATGACGTAGATATTTTGAAAAGCATAAAGGATTACTTAAATAGTAAGTTTTCGATGAAGGATCTTGGTGAAGCTGCCTATATTTTAGGCATCAAGATCTATAGAGATAGATCAAGACGCTTAATTGGACTATCACAAGTACATACCTTGACAAGATTTTGAATAAGTTCAACATACAAGATAGCAAGAAATGACTCTTACCTATGGCGCAAGGTACGATTTTGAGTAAGACTCAAAGTACAACATTAGCAAATGATAGAGAATTGATGGTCAATATGCCCTATGCCCCAACCATAGGCTCTCTTATGTATGCTATGCATTGTACTAACAGGTTCCAATCTGATCCAGATGGTACAACACTGCAAATCATTCAAGAATGTCTTGAAGTACTTAAGAAGAACTAAATACAAGTTTCTCATTTATGGTGGTGAAGAAGAGCTCATCACGAAGTGTTACGTTGATGCTAGCTTCGTGTAACACCCCAAAATTATCCTATTTTGGAATGTTAAAATAATAAAGTAAATTGATTGAATTGTTTAATCTTGTTGAATTTTTTTGAATAAAAAGAAACTTTTGTCGTTTGCTTGAAATTTTACCAAGCCACATTAAAAGAAGTTGATTAATATGACTATCACAGTGGTTGAGAAGTTTTGGACAAATCCAAGGCATTTGTGTTTGCTTTGCATTCATGATCCTTGTATTAATACAAGTTCTTAAGTTAAAACCCACATCTACAAAAACATATTTGAATTACCAAAATACTTCTACAGGAGTACAAAAAAAATATCCATTTTAATCAAGCTAGATAAAATTCTACAAAAATGATCCTAGGAGGATCTACAAAATTTTAGAAAATTTTGAAGACAAGAATCAACTCATTCAGAGATCATATGAAAAAGTTATAAAGGAAATTAGAAAATAGAAGAAGAGAAAATAATGAAAAAAAGACTAAACTAAACCTAAACCCTGCCCGCGGAGCAACCCGGCCCAACCCACCTTCCACCTACCGCGCGCGCGCACGCAGAGCAGTGCAGCAAGCCAGCAACCGGCCCAGCAACAGAAACTGCATCCCACTGGAAGAAAACCCCATCCCTTTTTTTCCTAACGCACGGGCCCACATGTCAGCCTCGGCATTGCTACCGACAGGTGGGACTCGCCCTGTCGTCTCCTCTACCGTCTCGGCAGAGACCAGGATGAACACGTTCATCCCACCGAATCAATTCCTCCAAAATCGGAACGAATCTGGTCTGATTGCTTGCCCCTTGTGCACGCCAACCCCCAATATAATCATCTCCCATCTCTCCCATTCATTTTTTCCGATGTATTACAAAACCCTAGCACCGCCACGGTCGATTTCTGATCTCGCTGGAGAAAAACGCACCGCCGCCGAGCTTGCTGCAGAGATTCTCGAGCACCCTAGTCAACTTCTGGATCTTCCTGACCCCTTCCCCTCGCTGCAGGTGGAATATCGTGCACAGGAGGCACCGCCGGAGTACCGCCGGAGCTCAAGCTCGATCATGCCTCTCCGTCCGCTCGTTGTCACTATTCCTAGGAGGAATACCTTCGTAGAGGACACAGTCTTCACCATATTGATGCACCGCTTCTCGTACGACACTTCCCCGTCACCGTGAACCATCAGAGCGCCACCAGAGACCGCCGTCTGAGCTGTGCCACCGTCCACCACCGCCGCCAAGTCATCCTTCCGGCGAGAGCATGCCCGGGTCGACACCGCATGTTCGATCCAAACTGAACGGCCAAGATCCGCCTGAGCCTAGTTGAGCCGAGAGATAGCCGGAGCCGAAGCTCAAGCCCCAACTGACATGAAGCCCACTCCTGCGCCATTTGATATAGATCCAGCGGCCAATAGTGATCCACTTGCCACGTTAGGTCAGCAGGTCTATACCCAGCCAACGCAGAATATTCCCTGGCATATTCCCACATTATTGAAATTGAAATAAAATAGTAGAAAATCGATAGATCTTAGAAAATTTATAGAAAAAGATATACTTGGTGAAAAATTACAAATAATATATCGTTGGATTGAAAAAATTATGTAGAATATTAATTCAAGATTAGATCTAAGTTTTACTGTATGGTTTTACTATAATAATTTAAATGGTTTAATGGATAATTTTAGACTAAATAAATCATAGTAAATTATTCGTAGATCCAAAAAATACAAATAAAGTACTGATAGATTCGTAATTTCATATTCAACATTAATATGTTGTTATATATAAATTTTCGTAATGTATAAACTGTTGTAGTGATTTAATTAGTTTTAATTGACTTTTTGCGTATTAAATTAATAATAAATTTTGTATATAATAGAAAAATATAAATAATATGTCCTCAGATTCAGAATTTCACGAAGAAAACATATATAGTCTTAGATATAATTTTTGAGGAAGTAAATATTTTAAATGATTTAAACTATTGTAAATAGTAAATAAATCATAGAAACAGATCTACAACTCCGATTAAGGTGAATCTAGTTCCTACTGGTTCATGTTAATGTCCTCTATCTACTAAAACTTAGAACCAAAGTTTGTTAGAAAATTAGGACAGAAGTTGCAGAAGAACTATTGAAAACCCCTTTAATGGCAATCAAGAATTAATAATAAATGTCCTATTGCGTCAAAAACTTCTATGCATGCATCATCTGATCTAATACTGTTCAGAGAACTAAATATAACCATTGTATCATTATATCATCATGCATGGTTGTGATAATCATTGTTGTGTTTGCTATGGTTGCAATTGTTTTGATTGGAACTACTTGTCCTTGCGTTAGATTGTGCGGAGAGTGCGGTTGCTACGGAGGAATACAATCATCACTCATAATACAAACATAAGGCAAGTTACACCACTTGTTCATGTTTATGTCCTAGTTTTAACTATGCATGTTTAATCTTCAAATTCTGTAGTATGCATGTGTAGGATTTTTGGTAGATTTTCTTAGTAATATTTTGCAACTGTGGTTTTGTAGTATGCCATGAGTACCTCTATACTTAGGAATTTTCCATCCTAATAGGTTACCCTTGTTTTTCTAAGTTTTGCTTGCTATGCTATATATATATATATATAAAGTACCGTTGGGGGGTTCAAAAGACTGAAAATTTTCTAAGTATAAAATCTCTCTGGAGCGAGCTTTTCCTCTCAAAACCCCCTTCAAAATAAAACTAAGTTTTCTTCTGGGTGGAATGGTTGTCGGGTCAACGAGTGGAATTTAGTGGAGGACGACACTAGGAATCAAAGAAGTCTGCCATGTTTTAGAATTCAGAAGCTTCAAGTGCAACCACAATACATATGGGCTATGTCTTGGCTTAGTACTTAGTGGGAAACCTCACCTGGGTATCGTCATTTGGAGGTTACTTTGGCACGGGTGGATCTGGAAGGTAGAGGGGCTACGAAGGGAAGGCTTCGCCATGGTCTTATCTGTAAAAAGACTTGATCGTGGATTGTGGGTAAAGTGCACAACCTCTCGAGAGTATTGCAATATGATCTATCAGCCGAGTTCATGGAAAATAAGACTTTGAGCATCTGAAGGATGGACCCTCTCAAGGATCTTCCTCTCTCTTTTCAAGCAAAATTTTTCAAACCCTATGGCGTGCGTAATATCGCTAATAGGTGGGATTTTTGGGACTTGGTGTGTCATATCCAAGTAACTTGGTGTGTAATATCCAAGTGCCACTTGGTGTGTAATATCCTCGTGTTCCACTTGACCCTATACTACTTAATCAAATGTTTACAAAGTAGGATAAAACTCTTCCTCTTTTCTTCTTACTTAGAGAAAATTGGCTTTATGCAAATGAACCCCAAAGCCTACTCCTAGCCTTGCATATGGAGTTAGTCTTATTCTTTCCTTGGTGTAATTTGCCAATACATTCAAAGTATTGACCAACTTGTTTGGATGCACGTTTCATGTGCAGAATTTGGAGATCGTTGAAAGGTGTGCTAGGATCGTGGGTCTTCACGCAACTTGCCTGTGGCATTGATGGGACTCCAAGTTGTATATATTTTGCTTCTGTTGTAATAATGTAAACTCTAGATTATTCGATTCATGTAATAAAGACTTGTGTTTTACAAGATATTTCATCGACTGTGTGTGCTAGCTAATGATCCAGGCACTAGCATGTTAATCACAGGGACTTAGGATCTTACTCGATCTGAGGTCACTACAAATGGTATCAGAGCATAAGTTGACTGTAGTTAGTGACCCTAGCATCGAAACACCTTAGGTGTTATATTTTTAAAGCTATTTCAAAAGAAAAATCTCATACTTCTCATCATGTATCTCTGGATCTTTAAAATTCTTAAGTCTTTTCCCTTCAACATTAGAGATGACCATTACTCACTTCAAGAAGAAATTCCTCTCAAGACATTTTTTGAAGAAGAGTGTCTCAATGTTTCGCTCCAGTCAAGACTTGAAGACCTCCACAAAAGATGTTCCAAGACCGAAGCTACAAGAATTGAAGCCTTCAAAGCTAAGTACCAAAGAATTCCAAGGCCTTAAGTCGAGGTTATTAAATAAAGACCCTAAAAGATTGAAGAACATGAAGACTTTCAAGATCACGAAGACATTGAAGACTCGAAGCCTCGAAGATTCCAAGTGACATATTAGGAACCGAACCTGGATAGACTTTGCTACAATCGTTAGATTGATGATTTTTTTGGTTTCGTCAACAACAACAAATAAAACCTATTTTTAAAATACAAGTTTTTTGTATGGGGTATATCTATCTCCACTCTAGAATCTTTTCTTTCTTATCTTAAACCCACAAAGAAAGAAGAATGGTAAAGAAGATGACATCAATGGCGATGCAAAGAAAATAGACTACCATATCGATTAATACTTAATGAACCCTCGCATGATGAAGTGTAACACCCTTAAATCGGCCCTATGCAAGTTTCAGGGATTCCTGCCAAATCCGCATAGAAACGATTCAAAGATGCCCACCAGGCACTTGCGTGCAGGTGGAAAACAAAGTAATATCATTACACAATAGTCCATGATGGGACCCACAGAACATATATATACAATAACGACTCCATGAGTCAGGAATACAGATATACAGTACAAAGATCCAAATCACCTTGAAAATGATACAACATTCGAGTACGGATAAGATGAAAATGGGGCTAATAGCCCTGAAGAATAACCAATGGCATCCATAACCCTGCCCAGGCCAAGCCGGAAGGGTAACCCTGCTAACGACGTTGATCGCAACCTACTAAAACAAAAAGGGGTGCCGACAAAGGGCAAAGGAAAAAGAGGAGCGTCAGTATTGAGGCCAGTACACGGTGAGGCTAGAATTCGGCGGCTCTCGCCTACACAGGTATGGTGGACTGAAGCAGCAGCGCAGCATGCACTTAACAATCTATAGAGACTCGATGCAACTATCGGCTATTAGAGAGGGATAAGAGAGACCTATTCAGGACCAACCTGATACTAACACCAATCATACCCATCCTGGTATTTCCTCCTCGAGACCAAACGAGGAAATCAAACCAAGGAACTCACACAGTTGGCAGTTTTATTCATTCCATTATAGTTGCAGCACTTACTAGTCAAATATAGATAGCACGAGTCATCCTGATAGCATAAGTAATGGGCAGTTTTAGTTAACCATTCAGTAATAGTTGCATTACTTACTACTCAGATACAATTAGCATGTGACATCCCAAACCCAGCAGTTGTTGGCACTTTTATTTCATTCCATTGGAGTTACGATACTTACTAGGCAGGTATAACATGACATGACATGATACACCCTAATTCCACCAGTTGTTGGCACTTTTATTATCCATTCCATTGTAGTGAAGCTGATTACTAGTCACATATTAAGTCAAATTTATAGCACTACTTTAGTTATGCTTGTCTATGATCGAGATACTGTGCTCTAAGTCGTCCATAACCGCGGACACGACTTTCAGAAAGATTTACCCTGCACGGGTGCACAAATAGCAACACACACACAATCAACCTCGAAAAAACCAAATCAAAACCCAACGAGGCTTTCACGACAAAGCAATCACATGATTCATAAAACATTTCAGGGGGCCACCCCACTAAGCTACCCGCAACGAAGTTGGCCGGCTCCAAGACGGACCCATGGTTTGTGTAGACGGTGGTAAATGACTGGGAACCCGAAAGTGTGACTGGGCTTGTCGATACTGCGAAAATGTGTCACGATCCAAAACAGTACATGTGCTCCACGCACAATCTTAAATAAAGCAATAAAGCATGGCATAAGTACAAGATAGTAATAAATCCCCAAACTAGTTTGTGGCCCCAAGAAATAAGAAATGAATCAAGCTCTGTCTAAGGGGGATCCATAGGATCTCCCGGATGTGGATAGTGCGAATAATCAAGGAACAAGTATCAAGTACTCGAGGCCTACAGGACTCAAGTGGACATGAAAAACCAAATAACATATATTGCCCACCAGTGCCTCTTTCATTAGTTATCCCAGCAATTTAATAGTTATATTTAAAGTCATGATCATCTCCACCATTAAGCATCTCCACCATTAAGCATGTGCCAACCTTCCAACAACGGTGGAACAACAACAACACGAAGCAGCACCTGAGCAAGAAACTACGACTCGCAAGACCATCTATCTACCAAACAACAGGTAATAGGATGTGTCCAAGGAAATATAGGGCTGGAAGGAATATAAATGGTGCACGGAAACTAAAGCATCGCAATACGGATAGCAATAGATCAACAGGAGGAAGTAAAGACTATAAATGCAAAATAGGTAGAAAGGGAGAGATTGCTCGCCTGGGAAACACTGTCGAAGATTCACCGGAGATCGGGTCGACACTCGCATCAACCCATCGGCCTAATCCGTGAAGAAGCGAAACACTAGAAGAAACATTGGATGCACTATTTAATACTACGGCAGAAGATCGGGCATGATGCAGGTATGGTGCATGACATGGCAAAGATGCGATGCAATTAGGCAATATTAAGCGGAATCGGGGTCCTGACAATTAATTAGATGGTTTATGTTGTTTAGCAATTTAAATGTTGCATTAACAAGGCAAAACATAGCATCGGTTCTCTACACAAATTGAATTATGATGTGAATTGACATAATACCCCCAAACCACACAATATGTATGCGACATGATCAAATTAATATGCAACAATTATATATAGCATTTATAAAATATGGATAGGTAGGGGTCACACATTTCGAATTGATGATCTTGGGGCTCGGAGGGGTTCGGGTTCGGTCTTCGGGGCATCGAGTCCGGGCTTCAAATCTGAGAAGGAGGTCATGGCGTCCTGGGAAGGAAACCTTAGCGTTCCGTGTCGAAGGCCTTCGGTTCAGGGTCTTCAGATCGGCTTCTCCGCTTTTGGTTCGGACTTGCTACCGATGGCGAGCTTGGAACTATCGATAGTACGCGACGCCATCTCAGGTACACTTGGACTTCAGGAGATCTTGGTGATGATCTTGCCTTGCAACGCCAAACTTGGCGACGAACAAGTTCATCACACCGGCTAAGGCGATCTTGACGGTCCTCATCAATAGGGAAGCATCGGACCACAACAAGTACATGAGCCAGGGGACATAAGTGGTGGCGATGGCGTACACATGAGCTAGGATGCAGGAACCCAAAAGTGTAGAACGATGAGGCGTGTGCGGCTCGATGCGACTGGAGGCACTGCGGGGCTCCACAACACAGGAAGGTTGAATGGCATGACCGGCACTGCAGGAGTAGACCGGGAGCGCACCGTGTTGACGCAGTGGCGCCCGCCATCGTTGAAGCGCTTGGGGGCGGACCACAGCGGCGCCGGGGCAGGAGGTTGGAGGCGAGCAGCGAGGGAGGAGAAGGCAGGGCCGAGGCGAGCTCCTGAAGCAGGGGAAGGCCAGCGGCGGAGCACCGCTGTGGCGGTGGCCTGGATGGAGGGCTTCCGTGGCGAGACCACGTGCGGCAGCGTCCAGAGGAGCGCATGTCGAGGCGCTGCAGGGGATGTCTGCTCCGGACGAGGAACAACGGTCGCGCGCGGGCGGACCTGTACCGTCGGGGACAAGCACGGCGAGGAGGCGGCAGAGGTGAGGCCGGGTAAGCGTGGTGCAATGGAGGGGACCGGGCGACGGAGGCGCCATGGGCGGGGCGAGCTGGACCGCAAACGGGGAGGCGCAGAGGATGGCAGAGAGGCGCTGCTCAAGCGCGGCGGGGATCTCGCGGCCCGAGGAGGCGGCGCGAGGCTCTGTGGGGCCGGAAACAGAGAGGATGCGGTGGCCGGGAAGGGCCGACGGCAGCGGCAGAACACTAAGGCAGAGGAGGGTGTCACGGCGGAGGAGAGGGAGTGAGGAAGCGGGGGTTGGCTCGTGAGGTGAGGACGGAATCAAGCGGGGCGGTGGGGTTGGGTTCTAGGGGCGGCCATCGAGGCGTGACGAGGTGGGCAGGAGCGTGCCACGCGGGTGGAGTCGGGGCACTATGCGTGTGGGGCCAGGGCGGGAGTTGCGTCGCGATCGAGGAGGTCCAGGATGCAGGCGTGTTGCGTGTGTTGCTTGCTCGCGTCGCATGCGCTGCACGAGGGGTGAGCCAGGCATGTGGTTCGGGCCGACGTGGTGGTGGACCAGGTGTGGTTGACCACGTGCAATCGACGCGGGGTGGTTCCCTGGGCTGGGTCGGTCAACTATTTAGTGTTTAGGTTAGGGTTTGGTTAGGTGGGTCAGGGTAGCTGGGGTTTGGTTTGATGTGGGGTGGTAGGTGGCTCCCGATTGGGCCTTTTGGGCCTGACCGGTGGCTGCCTCCCCCACTAAAAATATTTTATTTTACTTATTTTATTTTTAGAAAGGATTTTATAAATAGTTTTTTTAGATAAATAAAAGATCCGAAAAAGACCGGGGTTTGTATTTTGAAATAAAGAAGGGGATATTTAGAAAACAAAGATAGGCTTTTATAAAATAGTTTTAGGCAAACAAAATGCAGGATGACATGACGATGCTCAAATACAATGTGGCATGATGACATGAGCATGCGATCATGGTGATGCATAAAGACAAAACACAGCGATTTTCTAGTAGTGGTTTTACCGGGATGCTACATGAAGCACACATGAAACCTTCAAAAGATGAAGAAGAAATCATCATCATATGTTACCAAGAGACTCTCATTTTGTCATCCATATGTGGAAAACAAGACAACAACATCAAGACGTCGAAATGCTAGAAGCTTTGAAGAAGTTCTCAATGGATAGAAGCTTACCTATATGAAATGTGAGCACAAATAAGTACACATAAAATTATGGCATACCTAAACAAAGACAATCTTTTAAGGGTGGTAGCACCTAGTGTAACCGAACCTATTTCTTTTTAGCCTTCTTGAATCTCGAGGACGAGATTCCCTTTAAGGGTGGTAGCATGTAACATCCCAAAATTATCCTATTTTGGAATGTTAAAATAATAAAGTAAATTGATTGAATTATTTGATCTTGTTGAAAAAAAATTGAACAAAAAGAAACTTTTGTTGTTTGCTTGAAATTTTACCAAGCCACGTTAAAAGAAGTGGATTAATATGACTATCACATTGGTTGAGTAGTTTTGCACAAATCCAAGGCATTTGTGTTTGCTTTGCATTCATGATCCTTGCATTAATGCAAGTTCTTAAGTTAAAACCCCCATCTACAAAAACCTATTTTGAATTACCAAAATACTTCTACAAGAGTACAAAAAATATATCCATTTAAATCAAGGTAGATAAAATTCTGCAAAAATGATCGTAGGAGGATCCACAAAATTTTAGAAAATTTTGGAGACAAGAATTAACTCATTCAAAGATCAAATGAAAAAGTTATAGAGGAAATAAGAAAATGGAAAAGGAGTAAATAATGAAAAAAAGACTAAACTAAACCGAAACCCTGCCCGCGGACCAACTCGGCCCAGCCCACCTGCTACCTATGACACGCGCGCACGCAGAGCAGGGCAGCAAGCGAGGAACTGGCCTAGCAACAGAAACTGCACCCCATCGGAAGAAAACCCCATCCTTTTTTCCTAACGCGCAGGCCCGCGTGTCATCCTCGGTATTGCTACCGACAGGTGGGACCCACCCTGTCGTCTCCTCTACAATCTCGGTAGAGACCACGATGAACATGTTCATCCCACCGAATCAGTTCCTCCAAAATCAGAACGAATCCGTTCGGATTTCTTGCCCCTTACGCATGCCAACCCCCAATATAATCCCCTCCCATCTCCCCCGTTCGTTTTTTCGATGTTTTACAAAACCCTAGCACCGGCACGGTCGATTTCCAATCTCACCGGAGAAACACACTGCCGAGCTTGATGCAGAGGTTCCAGAGCACCCTGTGCCCTCTTCTCCCTCTAGTCCTTTTCTTCGTCAACTTGCGCATCTTTGTCAACACCCGGATATTTAAGGCCAGATGCCTAATATGCCGTCCATCGCAATCCCAGGATTACCATTTTTGTGAGACATAACAGAAGTGGTACCACAGTACATCATCCATTACAATACATAATAAGGTTCTTACAAACAAAGGATCTCATGATCCAGTCTTTAATACAATCACAGCAACAGAAAATAAATGTAGCGGGGCTTCATCTTCAAGATAACATGCAATGCTGACGATGGGAGATGATCCTAGTTGTCATAGACCTCCTACTTTCCATCTTCCGGGTAATCCTGCTCATAGTCTGGCCATGGGAATAGCTAGGGACAAATCAATGAGTACTCTTTAAGTACTCGCAAACTAACTCTAGTATAAGTAAGGTCAAAGCTAATAGGAATCTTAAGCTCTAGGTTTGTTTGCAAAAAGCCATCTTTACTTCATAAGGGTTTTAAAGAGAAACAACTAATTTAGTTCTCTATATCACTTAAGGGGGAAACTATCTTTCATGTCCACAATTTCGTTGTGGTCAATTCAAGGTCATCTTTCAAGTCACCAATCATTTTGAAAACATCTGAAAACGGAACAGTATGACTACTCCAACTGTCCATAACCACGGACGTGGCTATTCGAACAGTTTGACTCGGCAGAGATTATACACTTTCACCACAAAATTCAATACATCCGTCAGGAATAACCCTAAATCATCATACTTGGTATGCGGATAACCAATCTTAACCTTTCAATTACACACCCTAGTATAGGCACGTCCCCTATGAGTTTGGCCTCCCAACCATGACCATCTGTCATCTTGGGTACTGCATAGGTGGACATTCATCACGAGGTAAGCTCAGCTCAACCTCTCCCGCAAGGGAACCCATACTAAGACATATAAACTTTCAGTCAAGCCCTACCCAACTCAGGTATTGTGGCTGTACGGTAAATTTGGAATGGTATCGCATCCGAACCCAACCATAGTTTTTATAAAGGGTCAAGGCTCATGCCTCAACATTTTCATCATCAACCATTGTGTTTCTCAACACATGTCAAAACATTTCAATAGAATGAATTATCATTCCAAGGTTTTCCTAATCATTTTCACCAAGTATTCCCATTAAAAGTGATCAAGTTTTATGCTTAGCACTAGACACTAAAGTTGAGGGTACTCACTAATGGGGGTGCTAATCTGGTACAAATATCCAAGACTAATCCTAAGATCTTGATATGATCCAATATATTTTCTGCTAATCACAATTTATTAACTAAGTAAGAACTGTAGTAAAGGGGAAAGTAGAGCTTGGTGTAAAACTGGGAATTGGTAAAGTTGCATAACCAAGTATGCCTAGTGCATCTGGTAAAAGGGCTTGCATATATAGTATGCATAGTTCCATCTTGCATCTAGTGATGGCTTGCATATATAGCTTGCTTGCCTTGAGTAGAGAAGTTGTTACGGTCATTGAAGTTATCCTCGTCCTCCGCGAAGTACTCCTCTTCATTGAATTCTGGGTCGGTACT
This sequence comes from Avena eriantha, assembly GCA_910589775.1. Classification (NCBI taxonomy): domain Eukaryota; kingdom Viridiplantae; phylum Streptophyta; class Magnoliopsida; order Poales; family Poaceae; genus Avena; species Avena eriantha. Next base: position 351,876,867 of record OU342742.1, on the reverse strand, counting down.
AGCATCTATAAATACATCCAAAGTACACAATCACCAAACAACACTTATCTACTTCCTATTTAGCACACAAGGCTCATACTAGATGATATAATATCATCTCAATCATTCCATGTTATAATGGCACATCTTTATTTCTCTTTAATCAGAAAAGTAATTTCTACTCATTGAAATTGTTTAAGATTTAATATTCTCCAACTAGAATATAGGTTCACATGGACCATGTCCTCACCATATATTCTCAAGCTTGGGAATGTGATTTAAAAGGGTGGTCATGTATTACACTATTTAATGTTACTATTTAATAAGATTTAAATGACTAGAAAAGCCTATATAGCCTTCTTTTAATACTAGTACAAGTTTAATATCTGTAGAACCAAATGTTTTTACATATTCATGTAGAGCATGGCAAATGTGATTTTGAGACGTGGACTCATCTCAATAGCATTTATAGTTTATTTTAGAAAAATGTTTGAAGTGCCAAAAGTCTCTGTCTTGTTATTTTTGGTATAGGTGATCTAAAATTCCAATTGGTTTGAATCCAACGGGAGTGATTATATAATTTAAATACCTTTCCAAAAAATTGGAATCAAGCATTTTGGTTCAGCGAATTTCTTTGAATTGATTTTTGAATCTACTCGCAGGATCTAGTTTTAACTAAAATGGAAAAAGACTATTGAACGGGTGGGCTCTGCGCGGGAAACTAAACGGGCCGGCCCAACTGCACAATGCTAGCACAGCTGGCTACTGACAGATGGGGCCTACTCGTCAGTGACTTAACTAACCCGAAACGGTAAGTTTCAATCTTAGCCCTACGATTACACCATGATCTAACGATTGAGGTTCATCTTCTACGTCGAATAGCTTCGATTTGAATTGAACCCTAATGCGGCGGTGGGGGTCGCGTGAGGCTCACCTGGGTTCTAGCTAAGGTCGGCGATGGGGGCGAATGGGGTTGTCATCGATGGTGGTTCAAGGCGCGGTCACGGCGGCTCCTGGGGTGGTCGCAATCAACGGGCTCCTTCCTCCTCTGCAGCGGCGGACTCCGGCTAAATTCCGGCGATGTGGTGCTCGCCTTGCTTCGGGAAGGGAAACTGAGGTTTTGTGGTGAGTGGGGAGTGGAATGGTGTGGATATTGAGGGCGGTGGTGGTCTCTATTTATACACCCAGTGTGGCAGTTGGGCGGCATGGTCGGGGTACTCGAGCGACGTCGCTACAGGTTGCTATCATCATGGCAGAGGGCATGGGTCGAAGCGGTGGACTATGATGGTCATCATGGATGTGATGTAACGAGAAGGGGCTCTCTCCATTGGCCGGGGTACGTCGGTGCTCTGGCCGGGTACGCAGGCGTTCTTCACTAGGTACGGTGGTCACTGGGCGCGAGACGGCGAACGATCATGTCTGGCGGCTTACTAGTGCTTCGGCGAACGCGAGTACGGGCGGAGAGAGTGAGGCACAACATGTGCGAGCGAGGTGGGTGCGGCGCTGAGTTGTGCTCTTGGCATGGCTAGGAGTTAAATGGACGGGGCTGATATGGCTCCTTCTAGCCTCGCCGTTGGTCCAGGGGTGGTTAGTGGGTGGTGGTGAGGTCACTCCTACCTCGTGGGGGTCCTGGTAGAGGGCGGTGCGACGCGCAGCGACTGTCTCGTGCACGGACCAGCATGGACGGCTCGACATGGGCTTGTCACTGGTGCAACGGTGGAAAAGGACTCTCCACTACATGGCAAAGTGCTGGGATTGATCAAGGACAATTCACTGGGTTGATTGCAGTACAATTTGTGAGCAATTGACAACTCCAAATAGTGAATAGTTGGTGAGGTTGTACTATGCATGCTAGGTGTTCGACACAATGGCCGCATGAATTCATATTTTAAAATTTTCAAAGATTTTTGGTCAGTGATCTTGTTGTTTTCTTGGTAGACTGTGGTTCCTAGGATTTGTCAAGTGGAATCAATTTGAGTGGTTTTTGAGAAAAGGTGATCTATACATATGATATTGATTCAATTTTGTACTGTCTCTTAAATAGATTTAAATTTGGTTTCTACCACTTTGTAAAGTTTGCTTGGATTCCCTTTTACTGGGTCTAGCAAGGGGTGAAAAGAATTGGAATTGTTTCCGTTGAAAATTCATTACTAGGAACACTCAAAGTGGTCTAGTGGATTAGTTTGGCCAAAATGACCATTTGCTTATATATCTTATTTTTGATTTTTCCTTTATTTGATTCTGCTTGGAATTGTTCTAGATGATGTAGTATTCATCTATAAACCAAACCTCATCATTTGTAGCAATCAAACATGGTAATTTCCATCACTCATACACTAATGTAAATCACACATACACTCAAATCCATTTTAATAATAAAAGTTTTTGTTAACCCTAAACTTTGGTGACTAGAGCTTGATAAGCTTGATTAATGTTTTTGGGATGTTACAAACCTTCCCTCCTTAAACAGAATCTCGTCCTAAGATTCAGGAAAAACTAGGAACTAAAGAGACTGGGATACTCAGTCCTAATGTAATATTCTCGTTCCCAGGTGGCTTCGTCTTCGGTATGGTTACTCCATTGAATCTTGAGAAACTTGATACTTCTGGTCTGGGTGGTTCTAAATGCTTCTTCCAAAATACGGATGGGCACTTCATGATAAGTTAGATCCTTATCGATATCTATGGCTCTGTGATCGATGTTTTTGAACACTTCGGTCTTCTCCGGAACTTCCAAGCATTTGCGAAGTAACAAGATATCTAACACATTATGAACGGCTGACATCTCTTCAAGTAGTTCCAATTGATACAATACTTCTCCTCTGCGATTCAAAATCCTGAAGGGTCCAATGTATCTGGGGGCTAACTTTCCTTTCAGACGAAAACGTTGCATTCCTTTCAATGGTGATACTTTGAGATACACAAAATCTCCAACATTGAAGGTCAGGTCTCGACGTCTTTTATCCGCATAACTCTTTTGTCTGGATTGAGCGGTCTTGAGGTGCTCATAGACTTTGTGAACCTTCTCTTCGGCTTCGCGTAGGATGTCGGGTCCGAAGATCTGACTCTCTCCTACTTGAAATCAATTCAAAAGGGTACGACACTTCCTTTAGTACAGAAATTCAATGGGGGCCATTTGCAAACTGGCTTGATAACTGTTGTTGTAAGAAAATTCCGCTAAAGGCAGACAATCTTCCCATTTAGATCCATATTCTAACACACACGCTCTCAACATATCTTGTAAGATCAGGTTGACTCTTTCAGTTTGTCCATTGGTTTGCGGGTGATAAGCGGTGAAATGTAGTTTGGTTCCTAATCCTTCTTGGACTTTCTACCAAAATCTAGAGGTAAATTGGGTTCCTCGATCCGATACTATGGTCTTGGGGGTTCCATGCAAACTGACTATCCTAGCGATATACAACTCCACTAGCTTCGAACTTTGGTAGGTTGTCTTGAAGGGTATGAAATGGGCTACCTTAGATAATCTATCGACTTTGACCCAAATAGAGTCATTTCCCCTACTAGACGTAGGCAAACCGGTGATAAAGTCCATTCCGATGGAATCCCATTTCCATTTCGAAATCTACAATGGTTGCAAAAGTCCTGTGGGTCTCTGATGTTCCGCCTTGACTCTCGGAAAAATATCACACTTGGCTATGTAGCTTCCGACTTCTCTCTTCATTTTGTGCCACCAAAATTGCTCCTTCAAATCCTGATACATCTTTGTTTCTCCCGGGTGGATAGAATAAAGAGTATCATGAGATTCCTTCATAATGACTTGTTTCAACTCTGAATCTGCTAGAACATAGATACGTCCTTTGTACCACAAAGTTCCTTCTTCATCTTCGGTGAATCCAGGTACTTTCCCTGTTCTGATACGACGCTTGATTCGATCGATGGTTGCGTTTCCTTTCTAGGATTTTATTATCTGACTAATCAAAGTGGGTTGGAGTTCTATACTAGCTAAGAATCCTTCACTAACTAGCTCCACTCTGAAATTTTCCATCTCCTCATGCAGGCTTGGTTGAGCCTCCTTAATCATGGTATTTAATGTACACGGCAATCTGCTAAGAGCATCCGCTACCACATTGGCTTTGCCAGGGTGATAGTGAATGTCAAGGTCATAAACCTTGATTAACTCAATCCATCTCCTTTGCCTCATATTCAACTCCTTATGGGTGAAATTATACTTCAGACTCTTGTGATCCGAATAAATCTCACCGCGATTACCCATAAGGTAATGACGCCAAGTTTTCAAAGCTAAAACTACGACAGCTAGTTCTAGGTCATGGGTGGGGTAGTTCTGCTCATGCTGTTTCAATTGTCGGGATAGATAGGATATAACTTTGCCTTCTTGCATCAACACACATCCGAGACCAATCTTGGATGCGTCACAATACACATCAAAAGGGTTCTTGATATCAGGCATGATCAGAATTGGGGCTGAAACTAATCTCTTCTTGAGGTCTTGAAAACTTGTTCACATTTGTCAGTCCATTCAAACTTTTTATCTTTCATCAGTAACTGGGTCATCGGTCTTGCGATGCTCGAAAATCCTTCAACAAACTTGCGATAGTATCCGGCTAACCCAAGAAAAGCGCGGACTTCTGTTTGGGTGGTTGGGGCTTTCCATTCCTCAACATCTTTGATCTTGGTAGGATCAACATCGACTCCTCTGTGGACATGATATGGCCTAGGAATCCTACTTCTCTTAACCACAATTCACACTTGCTGAACTTGGCATATAACTGATGTTCCCTAAGGGTTTCAAGGATAGTTCTAAGATGTTGCTCATGGTCTGCTTCTGATTTGGAATATATCAGAATGTCATCGATAAAAACAACAACAAACTTATCCAGAAAATTCATGAAAATCTTATTCATGAGGTTCATAAAATAAGCGGGAGAAATGGTTAATCCAAAAGACATGACATTGTACTCATACAATCCATATCTGGTGGTGAAGGCAGTCTTTGGGATATCTATTGAACGAATCTTCAATTGATGATAACCAGTTCTAAGATCAATCTTAGAAAACAAACTAGCACCAGTCAGTTGATCAAACAAATCTTCTATCATTGGCAAAAGGGTATTTGTTCTTGATGGTGACGTCAGTCAGCTTCCGATAATCCGTACAAAGATGGTTGGCTCCATCCTTCTTATCAACCAACAAAACAGGTGATCTCCATGGTGATGCACTAGGTTGAATCCGTCATTTTCCTAGCATATCATCAAGTTGCTTCTTCAGTTCCACTAATTCAGATGAGTTCATACTATAAGGTCTTTGAGCTATGGGTCCGGTTCCAGGGTTTAGTTCAATGATGAACTCGATATCCTGATCTGGGGGCATACCTGGCAATTAATCTGGGAACACATCGGGGTATTCACAGACTACTCTGACTTGGTCAATGGTGGTCTTGGCTAGACTCTTGTTGCAGTTGAATTGACGGGGTAAGGTCTCAGATACATGTTCTACTGATACTCTAGTGCTACTGGTCATGTTTATGGCTTTCTTAGCATAGTCGGTTAATCCTTGATGTTTTGACATCCAATCCATTCCTAGTACTACTTCCAAACCTTTGGTTCCGAGTACTATTAGATTGGCATAAAAATCTATCCCATGGATTCTGATAGGTACGGCTTTGCAAACTTTTTCTAGATTTGGTGGTTGAACCAGGGATTTGGACTATCATAACATGCTTCAGATTTGTGGGTTGAATCTTACTAGTGCATGCAAATTTTTCTGTAACAAACGAGTGCGATGCTCCAGAATCAAACAACACTCAGGCTAATACTGAGTTAACAGAAAACATACCCAGCACGACATCTGGCGCTTCTTGGGCTTCCTCAACACTCATGTGTAACAGACAGCCATTACGGTTGTGCAGGTTTCCTGGGGCGAATCTCTTTCTAGGTTGGACACGACATTGCTGCTGGGCAGGTGCATTCACATTGGTTGCTGCGGCAAGCTTCTTTGGACACTCATTGGAGTAGTGACCCGTGACTCCGCATTCAAAACAAGTGATCATTGACTTGTCTTTCCCTACGACAGGCACAACATTGCTTCCAGTCCTTGGGGTAGTATGGTTGTTAATGTTGTTGGACTTGGGCGGTGCACGGCTGAAAGTCTTGGAGTTGCCGGGGTTATTGTTGTGGTTTCCTCCGGACCTTGGGTTTCCTCCTCCACGGTTGGGATAGTTCGGGCAGTTCATTGGGGGTTTGTTGTTGTTTCGGGGTGCATATCCTGGAGACGGGTCGGGATGATACTTCGGGGTATGGTGGGGTCCTGGTTGATGCATCATTCGACGCTTGCGGGTCTCACTGGCCTGGTTAATCTTGCCTTCCATCTGGATGGTAGAATCTACTAAGGCTTCTAGGTCATCAATGGGGATGTTGATTAGCACTGTCTGCATCTCATCATGCAGACTGTTAAGGAATCTTTCTTTCTTCTTGGCTTCGGTGTCAATCTCATCAGGGGAATATCTAGATAAGGATAGAAATTTTTCACGGTACTCAACTACTGTCATCCTTCCTTGCTTCAGTTCTCGGAATTCATCTCTCATCCTCTTAATCAAACCTAGGGGCACATGTGTTTTGCTGAACTTGAGTTTGAACTCCTCCCAAGTCTATCATCTGACCTCCCTGCATTGTTCGGGTACTATTCCACCATGATCTGGCATAGCCGGACAAATAGTGGGTAGCAAATAGCACCTTCTCATTTGCATCGACTCCTGCAACTTCGAGATTGTTTTCCATGGTCTGTAGCGAATCATCTACGTCTAAGGGCTCTTCAGACTTGCTAAACATGGGTGGGTTGGTATTCTGGATGTTCTTAAGATTGGATCCATGGTGATCTTGGTTTCCATGGCCTTGATTATTGTGAGCCATCTAGGATATCTGTTGAAGAGTGGCTAAGTTGGCTTGACGTTCAGCTCTACCAGATTCATGATCAGAAACTAACATTTGCAAAATCTGCAGCATTGGGTCCTGAGATGAACTGCTTCCTCCAGGATTTCCACGAGTCATCTGAAGATTGAGATAGATAGTGAGAAAGAGGGAAATTTTCTAGGGTTCATGGTTTTGTTTTTCAAAACTTTAAACTTTGAGTGTAACTCAGGTTTTTGGAAACTAGCAACTTCTTTTCATTCATTCATTCCGGGAACACCATACAAACACACACCACAACACAAATAGAAAATAGATGGTTTTAGGAGCCATTCTGTGAAACTATGATACAATGGGACCAGGTACATCTCACTCCTACGGTAGTGCTCAAGTGCGACTAATCATCATCTATGAAGTTAGCATCATCATCATCAGTGTGGTCCTCCAGTGCCTCGTCCTCCAGGTAGTCATTTTCATCACTAAGGTAAGAGTGAATATCCCCTCGGATGTCTTCACCTTCCTCCTCCTGCTAATCCTCCAGCTGGATCTCCTGGTCATGGACGGTCTCCTCCAAGGTTGCTATCTTATGACGAAGACGGGCGATGGTACGATCCTTCTTATCACGTTGTTGACAAAGAGACTTGCGATCCTTGGCAAGCATGGCAATGGTTTGATTTCTCTCAACAGCTTCAGCATTACTCTGGTTGATGTGATCATGAGCATGGTCTAACTCCTTTTGTGTCTCATGGAGCATGAAGTCCATGTGATCCATGTAATGCCTCAGTTCTGGCTGAGCTGGCACAGATAGAGGTTGTCCTAAAGAGTCACGTCTTGCATAGGAAGCAAAATGGGTTCCAATGATCTGATTTATGGTTTGAGCACATAAGCGAGAAAGAGCTTCTTGCATCACCCTGGCTAATCCATCTAGCCAATTGTTCTCATGAACGCTGAATTGGATCTTGTCAGACAGAGGTGGCTCCATTCTTCCTCATAGGTCGGCAGTGATAAACCACTGTATCTCTCCTCCCACGTGATCGTTGAGTTGTGCCCCGAAAAACTCCGAGTGCGAGCTCTCAAGATGCTCTGCGAGTGCATCAAGATCCCTCTCAAAGATCAGGTGGCCTCCGTTGCCCAGCTGATAGAACTTAGTGTATTTGACCTCCATCTACAAGAATTAAGATGAGTAAGTTAGTGGAGTGTTTCAAGTGTGTGAAATTTTAGGTAGATTTGTAAGAGTTTGGAGTAGCAAAAGAACTCTTTTTGAAAGAATCTTGGGGATAAGAATGAGAATAGGTTTTTGTAAATACTTACTTTCTTTGTTTTGAAGCAAGTTTTTTCAGGCGTCCATTCTAACTAGGGTCTCCTATGGTCAGGATGGCTGTGATACCAACTTGTCAACACCCGGATTTTTAAGTCTAGATGACTGTTATGCCGTTCATCGCAATCCTAGGATTAATATTTTTGCGAAACATAACAGAAGTGGTACTATAGTACATCATCCATTATAGACCATAATAAGGTTCTTACAAACAAAGGATCTCATCATCCAGTCTTTAATACAATCAAAGCAGCGAAAGTAAACGTAGCGGGGCTTCATCTTCAAGATCACATACAATGCTGATAATGGGAGATGATCCTAGTTGTCATAGACCTCCTGCTGTCCATCTTCCGGGTAATCCTCCTCATAGTCTGGCCATGGGAATAGCCAGGGACAAAGCCATGTGTACTCATTAAGTACTCACAAACTAACTCTAGTATAAGTAAGGTCAAAGCTAATAGGAATCTTAGGCTCTAGGTTTGTTTGCAAAAAGCCAGCTTTACTTCATAAGGGTTTTCAAGAGAAAGACCTAATTTAGTTGTCTATATCACTTAAGGGGGAAACTAGATTTCATGTCCACAACTCTGTTGTGGTAAATTCAAGGTCATCTTTCAAGTCACCGATCATTTTGAAAACATCTGACAACGGAACAGTATGGCCACTCTAACTGTCCATAACCACGGACGTCAGGAATAACCCTGAATCATCATACTTGATATGCGGATAATCAATCTTAACCTTTCAATTACACACCCTAGTATAGGAACCTCCCCTATGAGTTTGGCCTCCCAACCATGACCATCTGTCATCTTGGGTACTACATAGGTGGATATTCATCGTGAGGTAGCCTCAGCTCAACCTCTTCCACAAGGGAACCCATACTAAGACATATAAACTTCCATTCAAGCCCTACCCAACTTAGGTATTGTGGTTGTACGGTAATATTGGAATGGTATCGCATCCGAACCCAACCATCAGTTTTTATAAAGGGTCAAGGCTCATGCCTCAACATTTTCATCATCAACCATTGTGTTTCTCAACACATGACAAAACATTTCAATAGAATGAATCATCATTCCAAGGTTTTCATAATCATTTTCACCAAGTATTCCCATCTAAGGTGATCAAGTTTTATGCTTAGCACTAGCCACTAAAGTTGAGGGTACTCGCTAATGGGGGTGCTAATCTAGTACAAATATCCAAGACTAATCCTAAGATCTTGATATGATCCAATCTATTTTCCACTAATCACAATTTATTAACTAAGTAAGAAATGTAGTAAAGGGGAAAGTAGAGCTTGGAGTAAAAACTAGGAATTGGTAAAGTTGCATAACCAGGTATGCCTAGTGCATCTGGTAAAAGGGATTGCATATGTAGTATGCATGGTTCTATCTTGCATCTAGTGATGGCTTGCATATATAGCTTGCTTGCCTTGAGCAGAGCAGTTGTTGTAGTCGTTGAAGTTCTCCTCCTCCTCGAAGTACTCCACTTTGTTGAATTTCGGGTCGGTACTAGCGTCTATAAATACATCCAAAGTACACAATCACCAAACAACACTTCTATACTCCCTATTTAGCACACAAGGCTCATACTAGATGATCTAATATCATCTCTATCATTCCATGTTATAAGGGCACATTTTTATTTCTCTTTAATGAGAAAAGTAATTTCTACTCATTGAAATTGTTTAAGATTTAATATTCCCCAACTAAAATATAGGTTCATAGGGACCATGACCTCACCATATATTCTCAATCTTGGGAATGTGATTTAAAAGGGTGGTAATGTATTACAAGATTTAATGTTACCATTTAATAAGATTTAAATGACTAGAAAATCCTATATAGCCTTCTTTTAATACTAGTCCAAGTTTAATATCTGTTGAACCAAATGTTTTTACATATTCACGTAGATCATGGCAAATGTGATTTTTGAGAGGTGGAATCATCTCAATAGCATTTATAGTTTATCTTAGAAAAATGTTTGAAGTGCCAAAAGTCTCTGTCTTGTTATTTTTGGTATAGGTGATCTATAATTCCAATTGGTTTGAATCCAATGAGAGTGATTAGATAATTTCAATACCTTTCCAAAAAAATTGGAATCATGCATTTTGGTTTAGTGAATCTTTTTGAATTGATTTTTGAATCTACTGATAGAATCTAGTTTCAACTAAAATGGGAAACGACTATTTGAACGTGTGGGCTCTGCGCGTGAAACTAAACAGGCCGACCCAACTGCACAGTGCTGGCGCAGCTGGCTACTGACTGATTGGGCCTACTCGTGAGTGACTTAACTAACCCGAAGCGGTAAGTTTCAATCTTAGCCCTACGATTAGAACACGATCTAACGGCTGAGGTTCATCTTCTACGTCGAACAGCTCCGGCGAGAACTGAACCCTAACGCGGCGGTGGGGGTCGCGTGAGGCTCACCCGGGCTCCAGCTAAGGTCGGCGATGGGGGCGAATGGGGTTGTCATCGATGGCGGTTCGAGGCGTGGTCACGGCGGCTCCTGGGGTGGTCGCAATCAACGGGCTCCTTCCTCCTCTACAGCAGTGGACTCCGGCTAAATTCCGACGATGTGGTGCTCGCCTTGCTCCGGGGAAGGGATGGTGAGGTTCTGTGGTGCGTGGGGAGTGGAATGGTGTGGATATTGAGGGCTTGGGTGGTCTCTATTTATACACCAAGAGTGGCGGTTGGGCGGCATGGTCGAGGTACTCCGGCGACTTCGCTACAGGTTGCAATCGTCATGGCAGAGGGCATGGGTTGAAGCGGTGGACTATGGCAGTCGTCATGGACGTGATGGTACATCAAGGGGCACTCTCCATTGGCCAGTGTACGTCGGTGCTCTGGGCGGTTACACAGGCGTTCGTCACAGGGTACGGTTGTCACAGGGCGCGAGACGGCAAACGCTCATGTCTGGCGGCTTACTGGTGCTACGGCGAACGCTGGTACAGGCGGAGAGAGTGAGGCGCGGCGTGTGCGAGCGAGGCGGGTGCGGTGCTCCGTCGTGCTCTCGGCATGGCCAGGAGTTAAATGGGCGGGGCTGGTCTAGCTCCGTCTCACCTCGCCGTTGGTCCATGGGTGGTCAGTGTGTGGCGGTGAGGTCACGCCTACCTCGTGGGGGTCGTGGTAGAGGGCGGCACGGCGCGCAGCGACTGGCTCATGTACGGACCAGCATGGATGGCTCGGCATGGGCTTGTCACTGGTGCAACGGTGGCAAAGGGCTCTCCACTACACGACAAAGTGCTGGGATTGATCGAGGACAATTCACTGGGTTGACTGCAGTACAAATTGTGAGCAATTGACAACTCCAAATAGTGAATAGTTGGTGAGGTTGTACTGTGCATGCAAGGTGTTCGACACAATGGCCGCATGAATTCATATTTCAAAATTTTCAAAGATTTTTGGTGAGTGATCTTATTGTTTGCTTGGTAGACTATGGTTGATGGGATTTGTCAAGTGGAATCGATTTGAGTGGTTTTTTAGAAAAGGTGATCTATACATATGATCTTGATTCAATTTTGTACTGCCTCTTAAATAGATTTAAATTTGGTTTCTGCCACTTTGTAAAGTTTGCTTGGATTCACTTTTACTGGGTCTAGCAAGGGGTGAAAAGAATTGGAATTGTTTCTATTGAAAATTCTTTACTAGGAACACTCAAAGTGGTATAGTGGATTAGTTTCGCCAAAATGACCATTTGCTTATATATCTTATTTTTGATTTTTCCTTTATTTGATTCTTCCTGGAATTGGTCTAAATGATGTAGTATTCATCTTTAAACCAAACCTCATCATTTGTAGCAATCATACATGGCCATTGCCATCACTCATACGCTAATGCAAATCACACATACACTCCAATCCATTTTAATAATAGAAGTTTTTGTTAACCCTAAACTTGGGTGATTTGAGCTTGATATGCTTGATTAATGTTTTTGGGATGTTACAATCTTCTTAAACGCTTCCCCTCACTGCAGGTGGACTATCGTGCACAGGAGGCACCGTCGGAGTACCGCTAGAGCTCAAGCTCGATCACGCCTCTCTGTCCGCTCCTTGTCACTATTCCTAGGAGAAATAACCTTCATAGAGGACATGGTCTTGACCATATTTATGCGCCGCTTCTTGTAAAACACTTCCCCATCACCGTGAACCATCAGAGCACCACCAGAGACCATCATCTGAGCCGCACCACCGTCCACCACCGCCGCCAAGTCATCCTTCCGGCGAGAGCACACCCGGGTCGACACCGCTTATTCGATCTGAAATAACGACCAAGATCTGCTTGAGCCGAGTTGAGCCGAGAGATAGCAGGAGCCGAAGCTGAAGCCCCAGCTGACATCAAGCCCACTCCTGCGCCATCCGATCTAGATCCAGCGGCCAACAGTGATCCACTTGCCACGTCAGTCAGCAGGTCTGTACCTAGTCGACGCAAAATATTCCCTAGCATATTCCCCCATTATTGAAATTGATTTAAAATAGAAGAAAATCTATAGATCTTAGAAAATTTGTAGAAAAATATATACATGGCAAAAATACAAATAATATATCGTTGGATTGACAAAATTATGTAGAATATTAATTCAAGATTAGATCTAACTTTTACTGTATAGTTTTACTGTAATAATTTAAAGGTTTAATGGATAATATTAGACTAAATAAAACATAGTAAATTATTTGTAGATCCAAAAAAATACAAATAAAGTACTGATACATTCGTAATTTCATATTCAACATTAATATGCTGTTAGATATAAATTTTCATAATGTATAAACTGATGTAGTGATTTAATTAGTTTTAATTGACTTTGTGCGTATTAAATTACAATAAATTTTGTATAGAACAGAAAAATATAAATAATATGTCCCCAGATTCACAATTTCACGAATAAGACATATCTGGTCTTAGATATAATTTTTGAAGAAGTACATATTTTAAATGATTTAAACTCTTTTAATTAGTAAATAAATCATAGAAAAAGATCTACCACTCTGATTAAGGTGAATCCAATTCCTACTAGTTTGAGTTAATGTCCTCTATCTATTAAAACTTACAACCAAATTTTATTAGACAATTAGGACAAAAGTTGCAGTAGTACTATTGAAAACCCCTTTAATGGCAATCAAGAATTAATAATAAATGTCCTATTGCGTCAAAAACTTCTATGCATGCATCTTCTGATCTAATACTGTTCGAAGAACTAAATATAACCATTGTGTCATTATATCATCATGCATGGTTGTGATAGTCATTGTTGTGTTTGCTATGGTTGCAATTGTTTGATTGGAACTAGTTGTCCTTGCGTTAGATTGTGCGGAGAGTGCGGTTGCTACGGAGGAATACAATCATCACTCATAATACAAACATAAGGCAAGTTACACCACTTGTTCATGTTTATGTCCCAGTTTTGAATGCATGTTTTAATCTCCAAATTCTGTAGTATGCATGTGTAGGATTTTTGGTAGATTTTCTTAGTAATATTTTGCAAGTGCGGTTTTGTAGTATGCCATGAGTAGCTCTATACTTAGTAATTTTCCATCCTAATAGGTTACCCCTATTTTTCTAAGTTTTGCTTGCTATGCTATACATATATATATATAAAGTACCGTTGGGGGGTTCGAAAGACTGAAAATTTTCTAAGTATAAAATCTCTCTAGAGCAAACTTTTCCTCTCAAAACCACCTTCAAAATAAAACTAATTTTTCTTCTGGGCAGAATGGTTGTCGGATCAACGAGTGGAATTTAGTGGAGGACGGATGCCCAGGAATCAAAGAAGTCTGCCATGTTTCAGAGTTCAGAAGCTTCAAGTGCAATCATAATACATATGGGCTCTATCTTGGCTTAGTACTTACTGGGAAACCTCACCTGGGTACCATCATTTGGAGGTTACTTTGGCACGGGCGGATCCGGAAGGTAGAGGGGCTACTAAAGGAAGGCTTTGCCATGGTCTTATCTATAAAAAGACTTGATCGTGGATTGTGGGTAAAGTGCACAACCTCTTGAGAGTATTGCAATTTGATCGATCAGCCAAGTTCACGAAAAAAACACTTTGAGCATCTGAAGGATGGAGCCTCTGAAGGATCTTCCTCTCTCTTTTGAAACAAAAGTTTTCAAACCCTATGGCATGCGTAATATCGCTAATAGGTGGGATTTTGGGGACTTGGTGTGTCATATCCAAGTAACTTGGTGCGTAATATCCAAGTGCCACTTGGTGTGTAATGTTTAAGTGTTAGGTTGATTGGACACTTGGTGCGTAATATCCTCGTGTTCCACTTAACCGTATACTACTTAATCAAATGTTTACAAAGTAGGGTAAAACTCTTCCTCTTTTCTTCTTAGAGAAAATTGGCTTTATGCAAATGAACCCTAAAGCCTACTCCTAGCCTTGCATGTATAGTTAGTCTTATTCTTTCCTTGGCGAAATTTGCTAATACATTCAAAGTATTTACCAACTCGTTTGGCTGCATGTTTCATGTACAGAATTTGGAGATCGTTGAAAGGTGTGCTAGGATCACGGGTCTTCACTCAACCTGCCTGTGGCATTGATAGGACTCCAAGTTATATATATTTTGCTTTTGTTGTAATAATGTAAACTCTAGATTATTCGATTCATGTAATAATGACTTGTGTTTTACATGACATTTCATCGACTGTGTGTGCTAGCTAATGATCCAGGGACTAGCATGTTAATCACATGGACTTAGGATCTTACTCAATCTGAGGTCACTACACTTCGACATCGATCCGGATGACTCTTAAGTCAGAATCTGGATATGTATTTCTTTTGAATGGAGTAGCGGTGAGTTGGAGGAGCTCAAAGCAACCTGTGGTGGCACGATCTTCAATGGAGGTGGAGTATATCTTTGCTTCAGAAGCAGTGGTGGAAGTAGTTTGGATGAAGGAGTTCATTTTTGAACTAGGTGTGGTTCCAAATTATTTGGATCCATTGGTTATCTATTGTGACAACAATGGTGCTATAGCCAATGCTAAGGAACCAAGGTCTCACAAAAATTCCAAGCATATCAAGCACCGTCATCACTCCATCCGGGAACATGTCCAGGATGTATAGAGATTTGCAAAGTAGACACGGGTTTGAACATTGTGGATCCATTGACTAAAGCTCTCCCAAAGGAAAAAAAAACATGATCAACACCATAATGCTATTGGTGTTAGATTCATAACTATGTAAAACTAGATTATTGACTCTAGTGCAAGTGGGAGACTGAAAGGAATATGATCGAGAGGCAATAATACATGGTTATTTTGTTATTCCATGTTTATAATAGATGTTTATTTCTCATTCTATAATTGTTTAAAAGGAAACGTTATTACATGTGTGTTTAATAAACAAATAGAAGGTTCCTAGTGATGGCTCTCATTACACTAGCTTGTTGATTAACATATGGTCAAGGTTTCCTGATCATGACATTGGATGTTGTTAATAACAATGTCACAACATTGGTGGAATGATGTGATGAACAAACTCCCAAAAGTATAGTAATATAATCACGCCCTTACGTTTACACTAGTATAACATCACTCAAAATAACCCTAATCCTTAGACCATGAGATCGTGTTAATTGGTGACTCAGGAAAAGTATTTTGATTACATCAAACATCACTTAGTAACAGGGTGATTATAAAGGTGTCATTGGATACTTGGAAAGTGTCATTTGAGGCTCGTGGATCAAGAGTGGGGTTTGTCCATCCTGATGACGGAGAGATATACTCAGGACCCACTCGGTGATATCACATTAACATAGCTTGCAAGCAAGTGACAACGATCACTAAGAATGTTATATCACGGGAATGAGAAAAGAGTACTTGTCAGTAACAGGATCAAACTAGGTATAGATGAGACCAATGATTGGATCCCGGACAAGTAAAATATCGCGAGACAAAAGGAATTGGTTACTGCAAATAAAGGTTCACATGATCACTAGTTTATCATTTCAGCTGATGGGAGTCATTATGGATCTCTAGGTCCTGGTAATGATTATTGATCGGAGAGTGTCTCAATCATGTCTACTCTGCTCGCGAACCAGTAGGGATACACACTTAAGGGTAGCCGACGCATTTGAGTGGATAGGGAACACCGGAGAAAATGCTGGACAGTGCAAGAATTGTTCTGATAAATCTACCGGAACAGTTTCGGCGTATCGGAATAATATCAGGGATTGGATTATCAATGTGTTCATTAAATGAAGTCTTCATTAAATAAAGTACTTATTAAATGAAGTGTTCATTTGATGAGTGGCATTAAATCAAGTGAATTAAAAGGCAGTTTTAATTACACGACTCTTGATTTTGAGTGGAGATTAATCATGAGAAAGTGGAGTTGAATTTTGAGTGAGTGGAGCCTCCACCCACATGAATGAGGGAGAGGTGGGGGAACCCACCTTGGCACTCATCGCTCTCTCTTACACACTCATCCCTCACCTCTCATATGCCATTTGGTTGGTATCTTCCTCCCCCTTCTACCCTTGTCCATTGCCACGAGCACGACGCTTAGGAGAAGCTATGCTCAAGATCTTCTCAACCTCCACCACCACCATGGCGTAGTGTTGGCATAGTTCCCGGGGATGCACTACTTCCCCTGCCGAGCTAGAGCGAGGGACGCAAGTCATCGGCACACTGTACGTGTGACCAATTATGGAGGCGCTACACTTGTGGAATTGGGTCATCGCGTCCTTGAGGACGGTCATGTACACTCTACAATAGCCACGTTTGTTTGTGGGAACGTTATCCCACGTTACGTTCTTCGAGGGTGAGTCCATCTAAAACTGTTACAATTATCTCGTAGATATGATCTTGGTAGTTGCAACCACAAGATATTTTGTTTTCCATGCAACGAACCCCATCAGGTTCAGCATCCTTAGCTGAAGCCTTAGCTGGTTCAAATGTGGGAGCACTCTCCTATGTCTCCTGAGTGCTTAGAGAAGTCACTCTAATATTTGTCGACATTGAAGGATCCTGGCTTGGAATGGAGTGCGTCTCCACGTCGGAGACTTTACGGGCATCAGTTATGGTGGATGATCCTCTTGGGCTAACAAGCACATTGATGGGAGGAGTTGATGGAGCGGTGGCTAGGGATGGCTTCGGGATGAACTCCCTGATGTCCCTAGAACTACGTTTCAACACAACGTTCCTCTTCCTAAAACGTACAACTTTAAAGGTATAAGTACAGGAATGAGTTAGAAAAATAATAAAGTTAGAGTTAAGAAATACTTATAGAGCAGCTGATACCTTGGTAAAAGGAATTTTGCCGCTCTTTCTTCTTTTGTCTACCTCTAGAGAGGCGGTAGCTTTATTAGAGGCTCTGCCCTCCGACTTTTCTTTCTTGCACTCGGCAACAACTTCAAGGGTGGAGCCCTTCTACTTCCTTGTTGCCACATCCACTGGATTCTTGGAGGCCTCGTCATCCGACAAGACCATCACGTCCTTGATCCTAGGATCATAGACTTGAGGAGCCATGTCTAACTTATCTAGACCCATAAGCTGACGGAAGAGTTCTTATTAGAAGTGTGATTGATGGAACCAAATCAGAGAAACTCTAGAGAATAAGTGATATATGAATAAGAAACTATTAAACATGTCATAGGTGATGGAGAAACCGTGCTTCTTGTCCTTCACCTTGACCATGTCCTTCATCCGGACCTTGATGGAGTCACCGGACAAGTTATCCTAATAAATACATTATGGATCTTTCCTGTCTCCAGTGTACTTATGCATCAAGTCAAAGCGGTGTTGCAGGGGCTGGATCCGTCTTGTGAACCAACACATGGCCAGATCTAATTCGGCCAGGCCTGAGTCTATGATCCACGCAATCCACCTTACGACGTGGGAAACTTTGTTGTCTAAGGAGAGGACGGCTCTGGTATGCCATGTGGGAGATTCTACTACAATACCTGATGGGTTTGTTGCATGGAAAACAAAAAATTTCCTACGGTTGCAACTACCAAGATCAAATCTAGGTGATACTTGTAACAATTTTAGAAGGACTCACCCTCGAAGACGAGAAGAGGGATAATGTTCCTGCAAAACAAACGTGGCTGATGTAGAATGTACTCGTTCATCCTCGAAGGTCAAGAAGACGATCAAAGCCACAATCGGGCATCGCCTCCGTAAACAGTCACATGTCCAGCACGACGACGACCTCCATCCCTTGCTCCAGTTGGGCAGCGGCAGTAGAGGATCTTCGGGAACTCCAGCAGCACTACTACATGGTGGTGGTGGTGGTGGTGGTGGAGAAGGTCTTGAGAAGGCCTTCGCCTGTCGAAAGGGAATATGAGAGAGATTAAATGGAGTGTATGGATAGGGTCTCCACCTCCTCCTTATATAGGATTGGGGGACAACACCCAAGGGGTGGCCGACGCCCATGTGGTTCCCGTCACCCCATGTGGTGCCCCCACGTCTCCCCACTTGATTGCTAGTGGAGTCTCCACTCACAAATAATCAAGGGTCACTTTCTCCCATTAAATCTCCACTCAAAAACAAAAGGTCACTCAAATTAATGAACACTTTATTTAATGAATACTTCATTTAATGAACATATAACAATTTATTCCCTTGCACTATTTTGATACATCGAAACTATTCTAGTAGTTATAACAGAATAGTTTCTGTGTTGTCTAGTATTTTCTTCTGCGTTCTGTATCCACTCAAATACGTCAACGAGCCTTAAGTGTGTCACCCTACGGTTCGTGAACTAAATCGACATGATCAAGACTCTTTTCGATCAATAATCATTAGCAGGATCTGGAGATCCATAACGACTCCCACTTACTCAACGATAAACTAGTTATCGTGTGAACCTTTTTCATAGTAACCAATTCCTTTTGTCTAATGATATTTTACTTGTCTGAGATCCGATAATTTGGTATCATCCATACCTAGTTCGATCTTGTTACTGACAAGTACTCTTTTACTCTCCATGATATAACATCCTCATGAGCCATTCACATGCTTGCAAGTGATGTCAATGTGATATCACCGAGAGGGCCCAGAGTATATCTATCCATCATCAGGATGGACAAATCCCACTTTGATCCATGAGCCTCAGCTAACACTTTCTAAGTACCTGACTACATATTTATAATCACCCTATTACGGTGTGACGTTTGATGGAATCAAAATAGTCTTCTAGTGTTAGTGATTGACGTGATCTCACGGTCTAAGGATTAGTGTTACTTTCTGTGAGATTGATATAGCAAGATAAAATTTGATGACATGATCCTATTGCTATATCTACCATCGGTGTATGTTCATCAAATCATTCTCCAATGACATGACCTTGTCATTAATAACATCCAATGTTCATGATCAGGAAACCTTCATCATATGTTAATTAACAAGCTAGTGTAATGAGAGGCATTACTAGGAAACTTTTCTTTGTTTATTAAACACACATATATTAACGTTTCTAGTTAACACAATTATAGCATGAGAAATAAAAATTTATCATAAACATGGAATAATATAATAACCACTTTATTATTGCCTCTCGGACATATCCCCTTTGGCCTCCCACTTGCACTAGAGTCAATAATATAGTTTATACTTGCGCATTCAACACCTATGATATTCATGTGTTATCCTTTAACATCCCAAAAATATTTATCAAGCTTATCAAGCTCTAATCACCCAAGTTTAGGGCTAACAAAAATGTTTATTATTAAACTTAATATGAGTGCATGTGTGATTTGCATTAGTGTATGAATGCTTGAAATTTGCATGATTGATTGCTACAAATGATAAGGCTTAGTTTAAAAATGAATACTATATCATCTTGATCATTTACAAATAGAATCAAATGAAAATAAAATCAAATATAGATCATAAGATCTAATTGTCATTTTGGCCAAACTTATCCACTAGACCACTTTGAGTGTTCCTAGTCAAAGATTTCCAATAGAAACAATTCCAATTCTTTTGACCCCTTGCTAGAACAACTCCAAGTGAATCCAAGAAAACTTTACAAAGTGGTAGAAACTATTTTCAAATCTATTTAATAGGAATTGCTAAATTGAATCAAGTTCATATGCCTAGATCATCACTTTTCAAAAACATTTAAACCAATTCCCCTTGACCATTTCTAGCAACCACAAACTACTAAGAAAGTAACAAGATCACTCACCAAAAATCATTCAAAAATTTGAAAGTAAATTTCATGCGGCCATTTGATCGAGCACCTGGTAGGCGCAATACAACCTCAACCACTATACACTGTTTTGCGCTATCAATTGATCATCGCTCGTACTGCCATCAACCCTTTCAATTGTCCATGATCATGCCTGGTCCTTGGCCGTGCAAAGGAGAGGCATCACTAGACACATTGACCAGTGCCATACTTGTACCGAGTCGGCCATGCCAGTCGAGCATGAACCACTTGCTACATGCCGCACTGCCCACTTCCACGACACCTAGCAGGTAGCCATGACCTCACCGCCACCCCCTGTCCACCCTTGACCCAAGGCGAGAAGTGGAGACGATGGAAATCGCGCACCCATTTAAGCCTCTACCATGCCGAGAGCACTACGGAACGCCACAACTACCTCGCACGCACACGCCGTGCCTCGCTCTCTCCGCCCGTACCCGTGATCGCCATAGCACTAGTGAACTCCCAAACATGACCGTTCGCCGCCGCGCGCCTCGTGAACACCGTACCAAGTGACGAACACCCGCGTATTGGAACAGAGCACCGATGTCGCTCGACCAATAGAGACTACCCCTTGTCGTGCCGTCACTCGCATGACGATCGCCATAGTCCGCCGCAACGACCCATGCCCTCCGCCATGCTCAACGAGACCTATAGTAGCGTCGCCGGAGGAGCCAGACCATGCCACCCTGCCTCCACCCTTGGGGTATAAGTAGAGGCCTCCCTAGACCTCATTATCCACACCATTGCACTCCCCAGGAACCTCACCGACCCTTCCTCGGAGGAAGGCGAGCACCACGCCACTGAAATTTGGCCGGAGTCTGCCGCTGCAGTCTAGGAAGGAAGCCATTGATTGAGGCCACCCCAGGAGCTGTCGTGACCGCCAATCGACCCGCCTTCATTGAAAACCTCATTCGCCCCCATTGCCAACCCTAGCTGGAGCCTCGGTAAGTCCCCAGCGACCCCCATCGCCGCGTTAGGGTTCGAGTCTCGTCGGAGCAGTTCGACGGAGACGACGAACCACATCCGTAAATCCTAGGCTAATCGTAGGGCTGAGAGTGAAAGATACCGTTCTGGTTTAGAGCAGTCACTGATGCGTGGGACCGTTCTGTCAGCAGCCCGCTACGCCAGCACTATGCAGTTGGGCTGGCCCATGTCTTTTCCCGCGCAGAGCCCAGTGATTCAAATAGGATTTTACCATTTTAGTTAAAACTAGATTCTGTCAGTAGATTCAAAATTCAATTCAAAGAGATTCACTAAACCAAAATGCATGATTCCAATTTTGTTGGAAATGTATTGAAACTATCTAATGACTCCCGTTGGGTTCAAACCATTTTTAATTATAGATCACCTATACCAAAAATAACAAGACAGAGACTTTTGGCACTTCAAACATTTTTCTAAGATAAACTATAAATGCTATTGAGATGATTCCACCTCTCAAAAATCACATTTGCCATGATCTACGTGAATATGTAAAAACATTTGGTTCAACAGATATTAAAATTGGACTAGTATTAAAAGAAGGCTATATAGGATTTTCTAGTCATTTAAATCTTATTAAATGGTAACATTAAATCTTGTAATATATGATCACCATTTTAAATCACATTCTAAAGAATTGGAATAGATGGTGATGACATGTGTCAACATGATCCACTATTTTAATTGGAGAATATTAAATCTTAAGGATTTAAAATGAGTAGAAATTACTTTTGTAAAATAAGATGATTAGGAAAATGTGAATATTCCATATGATGATTGATAAGATGCTAGATCATTTAGTATGAGCCCTTGTGTTCTAAATAGAAGTAGTGAAGCGTTGTTTGGTGATTGTGTACATCGAATGTATTTATAGACGCTAGTACTGACCCGGGCTATAACGAGCAGGAGTACTTCGAGGAGGAGGAGGAGAACTTCAACAACTGTAACAACTGCACTGCTCAAGGCAAGCTATCAGTGGAAGCTAGAACTATGCATGCTACTTGTTCAAACCCTTTATATCAAATGCACTAGGCATGCTAGGTTACGTATCTTTACCAATTCCCAGTTTTACTCCAAGCTTTACTTCCCCCATTTACTACTGTTCTTACCTAGTAAATGAATTGTTATTAGCGGAAACTATATTGGATATTATCAAGTTCATTGGATTTAGTCTTGGATACTTATACCTTATTAGCACCTCCAATAGTGACACCCTCAATACTAGTGGCTAGTGCTAAGCATAAAACTGGATCACTTTAGATGGGAATATTTGGTAAAAATTATTATGAAAACCTTGGTATGAAGATTCATTCTATTGCAATGTTTTGACATGTGTTGTGAAACACAATGGGTTGATGATGAAACTGATGAGCCGTGAGCCGTGAGCCTTGACTTTAATAAAAAACTGATGGTTGGGTTCGTATGCGATACCATTCCAATTTTACCGTACAACCACAATACCTGAGTTGGGTAGGGCTTGTCGGGAAGTTTATATGTCTTAGTATGGGTTCCCTTGCGGAAGAGGTTGAGCTGAGGCTACCTCGTGATGAATGTCCACATATGCAGCAACCTCTACCTCGTGGTTCCATCTTCCATCCTTGATGAATCGTCAGCATTGCTTGTCACCCTTAAGATGGAGCCTTTTATGTTTACTTTCCACTGCTTTGATTGCATTAAGACTGGATCATGAGATCATTTGTTTGTAAGACCTTTATTATGTTTTGTACTAGATGATGTACTGTGGTACCACTTCTGTTATGTCTTGCAAAAATGGTAATCCTGGGATTGCGATGTACGACATACAGTCATCTAGACTTAAAAATCCGGGTGTTGACAAGTTGGTATCAGAGCCATCCTGACCATAGGAGACCCTAATTAGAATGGACGCCTGAAAAACCTAGCTTCAAAACAAAGAAAGTGAGTATTTACCAAAAACCTATTATCATTCTTATCCCTGAGATTCTTTCAAAAGGAGATAACTTAATACTCAAAACTCTTATGACTCTACCTAAAACTTGACACACTTGATCAGCTCACTAACTTACTCCTCCTAATTGCTTATAGATGGAGGTCAAATACACCAAGTTTTACGAGTTGAGCAACGAAGGACACCTTATGTTTGAGAGGGATCTTGTAACATCCTAAATCTTTAATCAAGATCCAAATCACCCAATTTAGGGTTAACAAAAAAACTTTTCCCATTTAAATAATCAAGCATGCATATGTGTGTTGCATTAAATAAGAATTGTTGTGAATTTCCATGATTGAGTGATCTATTGATTGTAAAATGACTCTAAGATGAATTACACATCATCTAGATCATTCCCAAGCAAATCCCAAAGAAAAAGAATTAAATAAAGGAAATGGTCACTTTTGTTATTTTAATCCACTAGCCCACTTTGGGTGTTCTTAGGACTCAAATCCCAACAGAAACAATTGTGGATCTTTGCACCACTTGCTAGTACAAGTAGTGATGTACCAAGGCCCACTTTGTGATCTTCCAAAATTATTCAAACACTAAAATTAATTGACATTTGAAAATAGAATCTAATTCATATGTATAGATCACCCCATTTCAAAAACCTCTCAAATGAACTCCATTTAAAAATCCCAAGCAACCAGAGATGCTTAAGCATGTGACAAACAACTCCACCAAATTTCATTTCAAAATTCCAAATTTGAATTTTGCGGCCATTTTGTCAAACACCTTATGAGCAGAATCAAACTGGCCTAACTATCACTGTTTTTTATCAAATTTTTCCGAGCCATTTGAACCCAAATCAATGCCTTTGTCTCCCCTAAACCCAACCAGTCCATCAAGGACCTACCATTTGGCCTAGGGCACCAGTACACCGCCATCCCGAGGCCACGCTCGCCGGTCGATCATGCGCAGCTCGCAGCAGACCGCCAGCCGCTCCAGGAAGCAAGGAATGACCTCACCGCCATCCATGGTCCACCCCACGGCCACTGCTAGCCACTGGACCACCCCAAACAACCCCCGCCCTATCTTCTCTGCGCCGCGCCAGAGCACGCCAGAGCGCCATCATCGCCAACACGCCACAGACCGCGCCTCGACCCTAGACCGTGTGCGCTGCTCCGCCTTGACCACTTCAGCCCGCCAGACACGGCCGTACCCCGCCGCTCGACCCACCCTCGCCGGGAACCACGTCGAGCACCGCCTTTGTCTCCTAGAGCGCACGACGCGCCTGACCATTAGCCACCGCCCTAGCACCACCATTACACCCTAGC
Source organism: Avena eriantha (assembly GCA_910589775.1). Classification (NCBI taxonomy): domain Eukaryota; kingdom Viridiplantae; phylum Streptophyta; class Magnoliopsida; order Poales; family Poaceae; genus Avena; species Avena eriantha. Next base: position 351,852,301 of record OU342742.1, on the reverse strand, counting down.
TAACCGCCAGGGAACCACCCACCTTCCGCCTACCTCGCCCACGCCAATAGCCCCATGTGTCGTCGTCATCGACGAGCTCCGCCCATGCTTCTCTGCCGCCTCGCTGCGCCTATATAAGGAAGCCTCCCCAGCACGAATTCCTCACACTCTCACAACTCCCCTCTCACCACAATTCCTTCCTCACCTCTCACTGGAGCAGCTCGAGCAGCCAGTCGTCGGAATTTCATCGTAGGAAGCCTCAGCAGAGGAGGAGATGCCCCCGTCGATTTCGTCCACCCCAGCCTCTACCGCGACTTTGCCTCAGCCCGTCGTTGTCGACTCGTTGGTTTGCCCGCCTCGCCGCACTCGCTGGAGCCCTGGTACGCCCCCACTGCACCCCCACCACGTAGCTAGGTTTCTGTCTCGCCGGCGATGTGTTCGTCGTCGACGATGACCGTGAGCCATTGATCTAGTTCTAATCCTGCGGCCACCATCCACCCATACCGTTTTGGCAACCCCTGTCCCACTGACAGGTGGGGCCCTCACTTAAAACCAGCCCAGGCGCTACGTGGAGTAAAGTGGGCCGACCCAGTTATTTCCCGCGCGACCCATTTAATTCAAATTTAGTTTTTTCTTTTAAAACTTAAACTTAGTTCTGTCCCCTAGTTTGAAGATCAATTCAGAGAGTTCTACGAATCCAAATTGAGTGATTACAATTTTGCTGGAAAGCTAATTAAAATCTCTATCCAAGCCCGTTGTATTTAAATCATTTAGAGTTAGAGATCTCTCCTAGTAAAAATAACAAGACAGAAGCTTTTTCACTTTCAAACATTTTTAAAAAATCAACCATAATAGCTTTTGAGTTGATTCCAACTCTCAAAAATCACATTTGAACGTACCTATCTAAATATATAATAATATTAAGGTTTGCGTACAATGACTTTGGACTAGTACCAGAATAACACTATATAGGCATTTCTAGTCACTTTAAATCATTAAATATTACTCCTATAAACAGCCGTGGGCAACCCGCCTCCTCAGCAGTTTCGGCGTGCGCACGCGCGGCAGCCCTCCGATTTACGTGCTACAGTAAATTTTCTCCCCCACATTTCATCTTAGTTGTTGCATCGGTAATAACTTGTTTTAGTTCTCGTCTGACTGAATGAGGTCTATGACAACTGGGACTAGGCGTGTGTGGGGCCAGCAAACAGAGGCAGTTACTCTGCTCTTTTGTGTATGCTTTCTTCCCCGTCCTCGTCTGGGCAGGTGGAAACCTAGATCGAGGAAACCACTCCCCAATCCCGTCGTCTCCTCTCATCCCCAGTCCATATCTCCTCTCCTTCTCCACAATCTGTCGGGCTGCCTTCCTTCTCCCCCAATCTGCCGTGATGGCTTCTCTCCTCTTTGCAGCGCCACGTGAGGCAGCTAAGGACCGGCATCAGCGCAGATGCGGCAGGCCATGGGTGGGAGACGTCGGGGCGACGACGGCACAGGAGAAGTGGCTGGGCGGCGGGAGGACGGTGGCTCAGGATGTGGCTGGGCGGGCCGAGCGGCAGGGTGATGGGTGTGGTAGGAGGATGGTGCGAAGGGCGGGGATGGACGAGGTAGAGGCTCGCAGGGACGCGGTCGCTGGTGAGGCGCATGACGTGACTCGAGGTCAAGCGGTAGCTGCAGTTCGTCCAGGTTTGCTTCTCTCTCGCTCTACTCTACTCGGGCGCAGATGTGGCATGCCGTTGGTGGGAGGCGGTCGGGCGACGGCGGCGCAAGAGAAGTGGCTGGGCGGCAGGAGGACGACGGCTCAGGATGTGGCTGGGCGGGATGACGGGGTGTGGTAGGAGGATGATGCGAAGGGTGGGGATGGACGAGGTGGAGGCTCGCAGGGACGTGGTCGCCGGTGAGGCGCAAGAGGTGACTCGAGGTCAAGCGGGAGCTACAATTCGTCCATGTTTGATTCTCCTTCTCTCTATCCCTCTCGCTCTACTCTACTCTCAGTCGGCATTTGTAGTTTGTTCAGGCTCGTTCAGGTTTTCCTTGGCCGTAGAAATGGCGGAGGAGGTGAGTGGGGGGGGAGCCTAGACTCCTGGGAGCACCGGCCTTGCTGATATCTATCTCACGATTTTGCCATTGTGGTTGTTTCATGAGGCTGCATGTTTCAAGATGTAGATGACGGTAGCGTGTGAAAAATTTCAGCGTTACTTCTTTAACTTATCACGTTCGGTGTGAACATTCAGTGAAGAATATGGAGTTTGCTTTGGTTATTATTTTCTCAAGCAAGTGGATGGTTATTTCTTCTACTACATGTTTTTCTATAGAAAATTGTGTGGCAATATTGGCCTTCTCGGGAGTTGTAGTTCTGCATCTCGTCTCTTTTGTTCTCTCAACTAAATGTTAGATGCTTGGAGCTTATGATGATTTCTGAAAATTGTTGCAGTGCTAAAGGAGATGCACCCAACTGGTTATTTTGGAAGGAGTTGATGGTGTTGTTTTCAACTCAGGATTTACAGCTCCCTATCATCAGCGAGAGAGAGGCTGTCAATGTTGGTGCTCCATGCTGTTGAATTCTTGAAGAGGTGGCCACCCAATCATGGATGACAAGTGATGTGTTGCGGAAATTTGAATGCCACTTTAAGAGAAAGTGAGTAGTACTACATGATCGTATAAGTTTGGTGTTTACCTATGGTCTAGAAAGAGCATACGATCAATTAAATGTAAATTGTTGGATTGGTTTTCCTTGCAGCTATGAGTATTTTATCCATGACGTGATATTTCAGCTGTAGATTAGGTAATGACAATGTCTTCGCTTAAGGATATGCTGGGCCTACTTTATGATCAAAGAGAACATAGATAGGAAGGTGGCACAACATGCACGCACCTAAAAAGGTACTTAACTGTGCCATTGTCATATAGAAATTAATATTCATCACTTTACTAGCTTACAGAATGATGTGTATTTCCTATGCCAGTGTTCTCCTTTTGTAAGCAAAAAACACGGGTAAATGGGAACTTCTTTCTTTCTCTATTGCAATATATTAATGGAGCGTTGTAGGTTTAACTCTGCCTTAGTACTTAGGTTACGACATTCGGGCAACAAGAAATGCAGAGTGGAGAGTGGACAAATATTCGACAAGAGCACAAGAGGATTTGAGCATGCTTCTAGGCCAGAAGCATCACCTATTAACTTTGCAGGTATGTGGTCGCAGGCGTCATCATATGATTTTCATCCAGAGAGACAACGATCTGCATTTACCAGGTCAGGCCAAAGAGTAGCTAGCTTGGCTGCAGGCATACTAGCATGCCCAGAATTGAAGTGTTGAAGTTACATTTTTCCTCTCCTTATCAGGAAGCATTTAGAATTTATTTACTTATCTACGTGTAAGAGTAGGCAAAGCATTGAGAGGGCAGTTTTCGTCAAGAAATCTAAGAAAAACTTACCATCGTTGTTGTGATTATGAAGGCACAATGTCCCTGTTTTGAGTTTGTCTAATATGATTCAGGTTCCAAGCTGAAGATGATGTTTCCTTTCTAATATGAACCTAAATGTTGCTTCATCTGCTGATGAGATTGCTCTGAGGTATAAAATCCATTCCCCCACCTTTATACTCATGATGTTTCCCTTTCGTGCAATTGTCCACGAGTTTTGGTTGATGTTTATTTTTTATTACACATTTTGTTCAAAAAACTCTAGCAGAAGGGGTGCTCCGCATTTTTATTCTGATCAATAGGAAGCTCTTAGCCGCTTCAATGAGATACATGTCAAATTATCGCATCTATTGGTTCGCTCCCTATGTTCTTTAACCAGATTTTGCGTACCTTTGTCATGGAAGTGGATCAGCAAAATTGGTGTGATTGGAATATAAGGTTTGAGTTTGGTTTCTCTGAAATTGATAGCCCACCCGTTATCTTGCTCTTGTTCTTTGGGTGTGATGGGAATGATGTCATATTGCCTTGCAGAAGATTCATTTTTTTTCTAATTACAGTCTGTTGTTCAGATGGAATGATGGCGTTCGGTACTTATATTCAGTTTGTACTATATTTTGTGATTGATGTGCTAACAAAGTGTATGATTTACTATATTGAGGAATAAACATTGTTCACCAACACATATGCTATGACGTGTTTATGGACACGCAACTAGCGTTCGCATTCGGCATTGAATGAGAAAAAGGCTATTCAAGATGCCGTAGGTCCAGGAATGTTTTTGATTTCTCGACACATTTTATACTGAAGTCACCTTCATATTCTAAATGCCATGTGCATACAGATTTATTAGTAATACAACGTCAGCTATTTTGAACATGAAAAAACACAAAGAATTTAGGTCATTCTTTCTGTTGTTTATTCCTAATTCTTCATGAACTAAGTGTTATTGGGTACCAGAGAGTCATGTTGCTCATCCAAATTAAGTCTAGCCTATATTTTTTCTTTGGAATAACATGTATGCTTCTTCTAGGTTGTTCAAATTTATAGGTTTTTTGGCAGAAAAACGAATGTGTAATCTTGTGAAACTAATTCATTTCCCCACTTCATAGATTTCCTCAAATAATATTACCATTACTGTATTATAACTTTCTGTAGAGCATGTTACTGCTTTTCATGCGTCATGTTCAGCGAGAGTAATCAATACGCCTTCCCCAAGATGTTTTATACACGCTCCGTCCCAAAATAGGTGTCGCAATCTTGTATAAAAATGGATGTATCTACACAAATGCGTCTAGATACATCCATATTCAGATAAAGTTGCGACACTTATTTCGGAACAAAGGTAGTAGATGATAATTTTTATCGGCTACATTTGCTATTATTGAAAGTAGTGCTTGTGCTGATTTAGAGCTTGAGTTGGCAACTGCCCTTTTTCGATTTATATGCGGCATTTTATTTTATAGAAAAATGAGTTACATGTTTTTTCCTGTTTGGATTTAGTTTCCCTTCATGCCTCATTGTACTGTTGATTCTTGCTGTAATAAAGTTTCGTCACCCTGCAGTAGCTTAGTTCCCAATTTGTGACTTTCTTTTTATAGTTCATAGAAAGTTGTTATATAAATGGAATATGTTTGAATGTCTATACTTCTGAATCACTCCACAAAATCACTATTTTTTTAATGAGAAGTTAGCAATATATAATGACGAGCAGCATGGCAGTACATGTTTTCATAAAGCAACTAGGTTTGTTTTTGGACTATGTAAATCTAATGCAAGAACATTGTAAAGGTTTCCTATGTAGTACTAAGAAAATCTGATGCAACAACATTGTACATTTAAGTATAGTTATTCATTTTAATGTGTCCAGGCCAGGTGGAGTAATACACTTTTAAAGCTTTGTGGACTCCTGACGAAGCATATTTTGCTTGTTCTTACACAAAAGTTTACTTTGCTTGGTGGCAGCATTATTTTGTCTGAAAAATAGAAAATGATGCATGGCTATATTTTTGTTTGCAAGGCAAATGTATTTAAACACCTTACAAATTTTCTGCTTTTGATACTGACGCTGATGCGTTGTACTAAAATGTGCATTGTACTAAAAGGAGATAAAACATATGGCTGACGGCCTGAGTTAATCATTTGCACCCGTGGCATAATATATAATATCATCATTATCGAAAGTTTTTTCTATAAAATTGTTCGAACTTTACATTGTTTCGCTTAAAGCATATTATATGTCTTTTTTTAATGAACGAGGGTGGTATAACATAGCCAAGCAGCTCAGATGCAAAAGTCTGTTCTCACAGTAAATTAGCACCCAGGCATTGATTCCCCAATTCTAATCAATAATCAGAAAAACAATGGATGACATAGAAGCGTACCTTTAAAAAACCATCGCATTCCTTCCGTTTCAGAAAAAACAACTTAGAGTGACATGTATCTATCGATGATAGGTTTTCTCATTTCTAATCAAAACAACTATTCCTTCAACTATAGTTGTATGTGCAGGTTACATACAAGTTACTCAACATGGTTCGGTTTTAGATGATTAAATATATGGCTAAAATACTGTCTCGCTTTTGGCCTCGGCGCCAGTGGCGTACCAGGTCATCTAGTTAATCTTAAAACTGATTAAAATGTGATCCAACATTTAAATCACATTCCCATGCATTAGAATATGTGGTGATGACATGTGTCCACATGATCCCATATTTTAATTGGAGAATATTAAATCTTAGTTAATTTCAATGAGTAGAAATTACTTTTCTTAAATAAAATAAAATAAAATGAAACTAGTTATTAAACCTTGTGATGTTGGTGATGATAATAGATCATCAAATGTGTGCCTTAGTGTACTAAATAGACTAGTTAAGTATTGTTTGGTGATTGTGTATCCCGTATGTATTTATAGACGGTAGTACTAACCAAGCTTTCGAGGAGGAGGAGTTCTACCAAGAGGAGGAGGAAGAGAATTTCAACCACTGCACTACACAAGGCAAGCTAACACTTGCAAGTTTATTAACTATGCAAGCTAGAACTAAGCAAGCTAACACTTGCCCCCTTAGCTTTAGGCATGCTTAGTTATACTTCTTGACTTATACCATTCCAAGTCTTATTTACAAGCTTTACTTTCCTTTACTTTACCAAATTTCTTTACTTTGTTTATAGATAGCATAAAAAGTATAAAACTTGGCCTATCTAGTTAGACTTAGATGTCATTCTATGGCATGAGATTGATTTTAGCATCCCACCTTAGTGAACACTCTTAACTTAGTGGTTTAGAGCCAAACCAAAAACTTGATCACTTTAGATGGAAATACTTGGGGAAATGACTTGTGAAAACCTCGGAATGATGAGTCATTCTATTGAGATGTTTTGACATGTGTTGATAAACACAAATTGTTTATGATGATGAAAATTTTGAGGCATGAGCCTTAGCCCTTTTATAAAAACTGATGGTTGGGTTCGGATGCGATACCATTCCAATTTTATCATACAACCACAATACCTGAATTGGGTAAGGCTTAGGCGGAAGTTTATATGCATTAGTATGATTTCCCTCATGGGAGAGGTCTGAGCTGAGGATACCTCTCAATGTTGTCCACCTATTCAGTGCCCAGGATGACAGATGGTCATGGCTAGGAGGCCAAGCTCATAAGAGAGGTGCTTATACTGGAGTGTGTAAAGGAAAGGTTATATTTGATTATCTCCATACTAAGCATGACGATTCAGGGTTATCCCTGACATATGTATCGAATCTTGTGGTGAAAGTGTACCACCTCTGCAGAGTGTTAAACTATTCAAATAGCCGCGTCCGCGGTTATGGACAGTTGGAGTGGCCATACTATTCCGTTGTCAGATGTTTTCAAAATGACTTACGAAATGAATGATGAATCTTGACTTGACCACAACAGGGTTATGACTATGAAACTAGTTTCCCAACTTAAGTGATTCTAGAACTTTATTTTATCTTTCTTTGTCTCTGAACTCAGCTTAGGTTCCAAACTTAACTTTACAAATAAACTTAGAGTTAGCATTCCTACTAGAACTACTTTACTTGTTAGTGATAGTTTGCGAGTACTTAAAGAGTACTCATAGCTTTTGTCCCTGGCTATTCTCATGGCCAGACTATGAAGAGGACTACCAAGAGGAAGGACAGCAGGACGGCTATGATAACTAGGACTATCTCCCATCGTCAGCATTACCTGTGACACTGAAGATGGACCCCACCGCTACGCTTATTATTTATCTCCGCTGCTTGTTGCATTACCTGTTATGTCTCGCAAAAGTGGTAATCCTGGGATTGCGATGTATGGCATAACAGGCATCTGGGATTAAAAATCCGGGTGTTGATAGATCTGGATTCACTATCAGAGTATCTTGGACGCCCGCACCCAGAGTTGTTCGGAGCACAGCTCAAGGACCACGCTGGAGGGGAGCTACAGTGGCTGATTGTTGCCGACCTGAGAGGCAAAATGGAGCCACCTCTTTCTGACAAGATTCAGTTCAGCGTTCGGGAGAACAACTGGCTAGACAGATTAGCCAGGGCTATGCAAGAAGCTCTCGCTCGCTTGTGTGCTCAGAACATCAACCAGATCATCGGCACCCGTTTTGCTCACTATGCAAGCCATGACTCTATGGGACAACCTCTATCCATGCCAGCCCATCTAGAGTTGAAGCACTATGTGGATCACATGGACTTCATGCTACATGAGACACAGAAGGAGTTGGACAATTCCCGTGATCACGTCTACCAGAGCAATGCTAAAGCTATTGAGAGGAAGCAAACCCTCGCCATCCACGCCAAGGAACGCAAGTCACTTCATCACCAACGCGACAAAAAGGATCGCATCATTGCCCATCTTCGTCAGAAGATAGCCACCTTGGATGAGACCATCCACGACAAGGAGATCTAGCTAGAGGAACAACATGAGGAGGAGGGTGAAGACATCTAGGGGATATTCATGGTTACCTCAGTGATGACAATGACTACCTGGAGGAAGAAACCATGGAGGACAACACTGATGAGGATGATGCTGACTTCATTGACAATGATTAGTCGCACTTGAGCACTATCGTAGGTGTGAGTTGTACCCGGTCCCACAGTATCGTAGGTTCACATAATGGTTCTTAAAACCATATGTTTCTTTGTTGTGGTGTGTGTTTGTATCTATGCTTGGAATGAATGAATGAATAAAAATAAAGTTGCTAGTTTTCAAAAAACCTGAGTTATACTCAAAGCTTAAAGTTTTGAAAAAAACCCATGAACCCTAGAGATTTCCCTCTTGTGTCACTATCTATCTCAATCTTTAGATGACTCGTGGAAATCCCAGAGGAAGCAGTTCATCTCAGGACCCCATGCTGTAGATTCTGCAAATGTTAGTTTCTGACCGTGAAGCTGATAGAGTTGAATGTCAAGCCAAGTTAGCCACTCTTCAACAGATAGCCCAGATGGCCCACAATAATCAAGGCCATGGAAACCAAGATCACCATGAAACCAAACTTAAGAACTTCCAGAATATCAACCCACCCATGTTTAGTAAGTTCGAGGAGCCCCTAGATGCTGATGATTGGCCACAAACCATGGATAACAATCTAGAAGTTGCAGGAGTTGATGCTAATGAGAAGGTGTTGTTTGCCACCCACTATCTGTCCGGCTATGCCAGATCATGGTGGAATAGTATCAGTACGATGAACAGAGGTGAGATGATGGCTTGGGAGGAGTTCAAACTCAAGTTCAGCATGACCCATGTGCCCCGGGTCTAATCAAGAGGATGAGAGATGAATTCAGAGACTTGAAGCAAGGAAGGATGACTATGATTGAGTACCATGACAAATTTTTGTCACCAGCTAGGTATGCACCTGATGAGATTGACAATGAAGCCAGGAAGAAGGAAAGATTCCTGAATGGTCTGCATGATGAGATGTAGACAGTGCTAGTCAACATTCCCTTTGATGACCTTGAAGCCTTAGTGGATTCTACAATCCAGATGGAAGGCAAGATCAACTAGGCCAGTGAGAACCGCAAGCGTCGAATGATGCATCAACCTGGACCCCATCATACCCCGAAGTATCGCCCCAACCCGTCTGCGGGATATGCACCCAGGAAAAAAAAACCCCAATGAACCGTCTGAACTATCCCAACCGTGAAGGAGGAAACCCAAGGCCTGGAGGAAACCACAACAACAACCCCAGCAACTAAAATAGTTTCAACTGTGCTCCACCAAAGTCCAACAACAACAACAACAACAATACTTCCCCAAGGACTGGAAGCAATGTTGTGCCTATCACAGGGAAAGACAAGTCAATGATAACTTGCTTTGAATGCAGAGTCATGGGTAACTACTCCAACGAGTGCCCCAAGAAGCTTGCCGCAACAACCAATGTGAATGCACCGGCCCAACAACAACGCCGTGTCCAGCCTAGAAAGAGATTCGCTCCAGGAAACCTGCACAATCGTAATGGCCGTCAGTTCCACATGTATGCTGAGGAAGCCCAAGAAGCGCCAGATGTCATGCTAGGTATGTTTTTTGTTAACTTAGTTTTAGCCCGAGTGTTGTTTGACTCTAGAACATCGCACTCGTTTGTTACCGAAGAATTTGCATGCACTAGTAAGATTCAACCAACAAATCTGAAGCATGTTATGATAGTTCAAATCCCTGGTTCGACCACCAAAGCTTGAAAAGTTTGCAAGGCCATACCTATCAGAATACATGGGATAGATTTTTATGCCAATCTAATAGTACTTGGAACCAAAGGTTTGGAAGTAGTGCTAGGGATGGATTGGATGTCAAAACATCAAGGATTAATCAACTGTGCTAAGAAAGCCATAACCATGACCAGTAGCACCGAAGTATCAGTAGAACATGTATCTGAGACTTTGCCCCGTCAATTCAAGTGCAACAAGAGTCTAGCCAAAATCACCATTGAGCAAGTCAGAGTAGTCTGTGAATACCCCGACGTGTTCCTAGATGAATTACCCAGAATGCCCCTAGATGGGATATCGCGTTTATCATTGAACTAATCCCTAGAATCGGACCCATAGCTCAGAGACCCTATAGTATGAACCCATCTGAACTAGTGGAACTGAAGAAGCAACTTGATGATATGCTGGAAAAAGGACTGATTCAACCAAGTGCATCGCCATAGAGATCACCCGTTTTGTTTGTTGATAAGAAGGATGGTGCCAACCGTCTTTGTACAGATTACCGGTAGCTGAATGATGTCACCATCAAGAACAAGTACCCTTTGCCAAAGATAGAAGATTTGTTCGATCAACTGACTGGTGCTAGAGTGTTTTCTAAGATTGACCTTAGAACTGGTTATCACCAACTGAAGATTCGTGCATCAGATATCCCAAAGACTGCCTTCACCACCAGATATGGATTGTACGAGTACAATGTCATGTCTTTTGGATTAACCAATGCCCCCGCTTATTTCATGAATCTCATGAATAAGATTTTTATGAACTTTCTAGATAAGTTTGTCGTTGTTTTTATTGATGACATTCTTATCTACTCCAAGTCAGAAGAGGACCATGAGGAACACCTAAGAACCATCCTTGAAACCCTTAGAGAGCATCAGCTATATGCCAAGTTCAGCAAGTGTGAATTGTGGTTAAAATAATTAGGATTCCTAGGTCATATCCTATCGGCAGGAGGAGTCGCTGTTGATCCCGCCAAGATCAAAGATGTTGAAGAATGGAAAGCCCCAACCACCCAAACAGAAGTCCGCGCATTTCTTGGATTTGCCGGATATTATCGCAAGTTCATTGCAGGATTTTTGAGCATTGCAAGACAGATGACCCAGTTGTTGAAGAAAGATATGAAGTTTGAATGGACTGACAAATGTGAAGCAAGTTTTCAGGATCTCAAGGAGATATTGATTTCAGCCCCAATTTTGATCATCCCCGATATTAAGAAGCTTTTTGATGTGTATTGTCACGCATCCAAGATTGGTCTCGGATGTGTATTGATGCAAGAAGGCAAAGACATATCCTATGTGTCCAGACAACTGAAGCAGCATGAGCAGAACTACCCTGCCCATGACCTTGAACTAGCAGCTGTAGTGTTAGCTTTAAAGACCTGGCGTCATTACCTTATGGGTAACTCGTTGTGAGATTTATTCTGATCACAAGAGTCTGAAGTATATTTTCACCCAGAAGGAGCTAAATATGAGGCAAAGGAGATGGATTGAGTTAATCAATGATTATGACCTTGAGATTCACTATCACCTCGGCAAAGCCAATGTGGTAGCGGATGCTCTTAGCAGATTTCCGTGTAGATTAAACACCATGATAAAGGAAGCCCAACCAAGTATGCACAAGGAGATGGAGAATTTCAGAGTGGAGCTAGTTAGCGAAGGATTCTTAGTGAGCATAGAACTCTAACCCACTTTGATTAGTCAGATAAAAGAAGCCCAGAAAGGAAACACAAGTATCGATGGCATCAAGTGTCGTATCAAAATAGGGAATGTACCCGGATTCACCAAAGATGAAGAAGGAGGTTTGTGGTACAAAGGATGTATCTGTGTTCCAGCAGATTCGGAGTTGAAACAAGTCCTTATGTAGGAAGCTCATGATACTCTTTACTCTATCCACCCGGGAGGAATGAAGTTGTATCAGGATATGAAGGAGCAATTTTGGTGGCACAAAATGAAGAGAGAAGTTGGAAGCTACATAGCCAAGTGTGATATCTGTCAGAGAGTCAAAGCAGAACATCAGAGACCCGCAGGACTTTTGCAACCATTGCAGATTCTAGAATGGAAATGGGATTCCGTCGGAATGGACTTTATCACAGGTTTTCCTACATCTAGTAGGGTAAATGACTCTATCTGGGTCGTAGTAGATAGACTGTCTAAGGTAGCTCATTTCATACCCATCAAGACTACCTACCAAAGTTTGAAGCTAGCGGAGTTGTATATCGCTAGGATAGTCAGCTTGCATAGGACCCCCAAGTCCATAGTGTCAGATCGAGGAACCCAGTTTACGTCAAGATTTTGGCAGAAAGTCCAAGAAGGATTAGGAACCAAACTGAATTTCAGCACAGCTTATCACCCACAAACCGACGGACAAACTGAAAGAGTCAACCAGATCTTAGAAGATATGTTGAGAGTTTGTGTGCTAGAATATGGATCTAAATGGGAAGATTGTCTGCCTTTCGCGGAATTCTCTTACAACAATAGTTATCAAGCCAGTTTGCAAATGGCCCTATTTGAATTTCTGTATGGAAGGAAGTGTTGTACCCCATTATATTGGTCGCAAGTAGGAGAGAGTCAGATCTTTGGACCCAACATTCTACGAGAAGCTGAAGAGAAGGTTCATAAAGTCCATGAGCACCTCAAGATCGCTCAATCTAGACAGAAGAGTTATGCAAATAAAATACGTCGAGACCTGTCCTTCAATGTCGGAGATTTTGTGTATCTCAAAGTTTCACCCTTGAAGGGAATGTAGCATTTTCGTCTGAAAGGAAAGCTAGCTCCCAGATATATTGGACCCTTCAAGATTTTGAATCGCCGAGAAGAAGTATCCTATCAACTAGAACTGCCTGAGGAGATGTCAGCCGTGCATAATGTGTTCCATATCTTGTTACTTCGCAAATGCTTAGAAGTTCCGGAGAAGACCGAAGTTTTCAAGAACATCCATCACAAATCCATAGATATCGACAAGGATCTAACTTATCGTGAAGTGCCCATCCGTATTTTTGAAGAAGCATTCAGAACCACCTAGATAGGAAGTATCAAGTTTCTTAAGATCCAATGGAGTAATCATACCGAAGAAGAAGCCACCTGGGAATGAGAAGACTATATTAGGACTGAGTTTCCAAATCTCTTTAGTTCCTAGTTTTTCCTGAATCTCAAGACGAGATTCTATTTAAGGAGGGAAGGTTTGTAACATCCCAAAAATATTAATCAAGCTTATCAAGCTCTAATCACCCAAGTTTAGGGCTAACAAAAACTTTTATTATTAAACATAATATGAGTGCATGTGTGATTTGCATTAGTGTATGAATGCTTGAAATTGCCATGATTAATTGCTACAGATGATAAGGATTAGTTTAAAAATGAATACTACATCATCTAGATCATTTACAAAAAGAATCAAATGAAAAGAAAATCAAATATAGATCATAAGATCAAATGGTCATTTTGGCCAAACTTATCCACTAGACCACTTTGAGTGTTCCCAGTCAAATATTTCCAACAAAAACAATTCCAATTCTTTTCACCCCTTGCTAGACCAACTCCAAGTGAATCCATGCAAACTTTACAAAGTGGCAGAAACTATTTTCAAATATATTTAAGAGGCATTGCTAAATTGAATCAAGTTCATATGCCTAGATCATCACTTTTCAAAAACCATTCAAACTAATCCCCCTTGACCATTCCCAGCAACCATAGACTACTAAGCAAGTAACAAGATCTATCAACAAAAATCATTCAAAAATTTGAAAGTAAATTTCATGCAGCCATTTGATCGAGCACCTGGCAGGCACAGTACAACCTCAACCACTATACACTGTTTTGAGCTATCAATTGCTCATATCTTGTACTGCAATCAACCCATTCAATTGTCCATGATCATGCCTGGTACTTGGACGTGCAAAGGAGAGGCATCACTAGCCACATTGACTAGTGCCATGCTTGTATCGAGCCGGCCATGTCGGTCGCGCATGAACCACTCGCTGCACGCTGCACCGCCCACTCCCACGACACCAAGCAGCTAGCCATGTCCTCACCACCACCCCCTGTCCACCCCTTGACCAAAGGCGAGAAGTGGAGACGCTGGAAATCGCGTGCCCATTTAAGCCTCTGCCATGCCGAGAGCACGACGGAGCATCGCAGCTGCCTCGCACGCACACGCCATGCCTCGCTCTCTCCGCCCGTACCCGTGATCGCTGTAGCACCAGTGACCTCCTAGACATGACCATTCGCCGCCGCGTGCCCCGTGACCACCGTACCAAGTGACGAACACCCGCGTACTGCAATAGAGCGCCGACGTTGCCCGACCAACAGAGACTGCCCCTTGTCATGTTGTCACTCGCATGACGATCGCCATAGTCCGCACACCGACCCATGCCCTCCGCCATGCTCAACGAGACCTGTACCAGCGTCACCGGAGGAGCCAGACCATGCTGCCCTGCCTCCACCCTTGGGGTATAAGTAGAGGCCACCCCAGACCTCATTCTCCACACCATTCCACTCCCCACTCACCCAGGAACCTCACCGACCCTTCACCGCAGCAAGGCGAGCACCACGACGCCGGAATTTTGCTGGAGTCCGCCGTTGGAGTTGAGGAAGGAAGCCATTGATTGAGGCCACCCCAGGAGCTGCCGTGACCGCCAATCGACCCACCATCGTCAACAACCCCATTCGCCCTCATCGCCAACCCTAGATGGAGCCCCGGTAAGTCCCCAGCGACCCCCACCGCCATGTTAGGGTTCGAGTCTCGTTAGAGCAGTTCGACGGAGACGACGAACCACAACCATAGATCCTAGTCTAATCGTAGGGCTGAGAGTGAAAGATACCGTTTTGGTTTAGAGGAGTCACTGACGTGTGGGACCGTTCTGTCAGCAGCTGGCTGCACCAGCACTATGCAGTTGGGCCGGCCCATGTCTTTTCCCGCGCAGAGCCTAGTGACTCAAATAGGATTTTACCAGTTTAGTTAAAACCAGATTATGTCAGCAGATTCAAAATTCAACTCATAGATATTGGCTGTACCAAAATGCATGATTCCAATTTTGTTGGAAAGGTATTGAAATTATCTAATCACTTCCGTTGGATTCAAACCATTTAGATTTATAGATCACCTATACTAAAAATAACAAGACAGAGACTTTTGACACTTCAAACATTTTTCTAAAATAAACTATAAACGTTTTTGAGATGATTCCACCTCTCAAAAATCACATTTGCCATGCTCTACATGAATACGTAAAAAGATTTGGTTTTACAAATATGAAAAATGGCTTAGTATTAAAAGAGTGCTATATAGGCATTTCTAGTCACTTTAATATTATTAAATAGTAATACTAAATCTTGTAATATGTGATCACCATTTTAAATCACATTCCCAAGTATTGGAATAGATTGTGATGACATATGTCAACATGATCCACTATTTTAATTGGAGAATATTAAACCTTAAGGCTTTAAAATGAGTAGATATTACTTTTCTAAAATAAGAAGATTAGGAAAATGTGAATATTTCATATGATGATTGAGAAGATGCTAGATCATCTAGTATGAGACCTAGTGTGCTAAATAGAAGTAGTGAAGTGTTGTTTGGTATTTGTGTACATTGAATGTATTTATAGACGCTAGTACCGACCCGGGCTACAACGAGGAAGAGTACTTCGAGGAGGAGGAGAACTTCAACGACTGCAACAACTGCACTGCTCAAGGCAAGCTATCAGTGCAAGCTAGAACTATGCATGCTACTTGTGCAAACTCCTTATACCAGATGCACTAGGCATGCTGGGTTATGCAACTTTACCAATTCCCAGTTTTACTCCAAGATTTACTTTCCCCCTTTATTACTGTTCTTACCTAGTAAATGAATTGTGATTAGTGGAAACTAGATTGGATACTATCAAGATCATAGGATTCAGTCTTGGATACTTATACCTTATTAGCATCCCCAATAATGATACCCTCAATACTAGTGGCTAGTGCTAAGCATAAAACTGGATCACTTTAGATGGGAATGCTTGGTAAAAATGATTATGAAAAGCTTGGAATGAAGATTCACTCTATTGAAATGTTTTGACATGTGTTGTGAAACACAATGGTTTGATGATGAAACTGATGAGATGTGAGCCTTGACTTTAATAAAAACTGATGGTTGGGTTCAGATGCGATACCATTCCAATTTTACCGTACAACCACAATACCTGAGTTGGGTAGGGCTTGATTGGAAGTTTATATGTCTTAGTATGGGTTCCCTTGCGGAAGAGGTTGAGCTGAGGCTACCTCGTGATGAATGTCCACCTATGAAGTGCCTAGGATGGCAGATGGCCATGGCTGGGAGGCCAAAATCATATGGGAGGTGCCTATACTAGGGTGTGTAATTGAAAGGTTAAGATTGATTATCCGCATACTAAGTATGATGATTCAGGGTTATCCCTGACAGATGTATCAAATTTTGTGGGGAAAGTGTACCACCTCTATAGAGTGTCAAACTATTTGAATAGCCACGTCTGCGCTTATGGACAGTTGGAGTGGCCAGACTGTTCTGTTGTCAGATGTTTTCCAAATGATTTGTGACTTGAAAGATGACTTTGACTAGACCACAACAGAGTTGTGGACCTGAGATCTAAGTTCCCCCTCAACTGATGTAGAGAACTAAATTAGGTCTTTACTCTGGAAGCTTTATGAAATAAACCTGGCTTTTTGCAAACAAACCTAGAGCTTATGTTTCCTACTAGCCTTACCTTTACTTATGCTAGTGATAGTTTGTGAGTACTTAAAGAGTACTCATGGCTTTGTCCCTGGCTATTCCCATGGCCAGACTATGAGGAGGATTACCCGGAAGATGGACAACAGGAGTTCTATGACAACTAGGATCATCTCCCATCGTCAGCATTTCATGTGACCCTAAAGATGGAGCCTACTATGTTTACTTTCCGCTGCTTTGATTGTATTAAGACTAGATCATGAGATCCTTTATTTGTAAGACCTTTATTATGGTTTTTAATGGATGATGTAATGTGGTATCACTTCTGTTATGTCTCGCAAAAATGGTAATCCTGGGATTGCGATGTACGGCATAAGAGGCATCTGGACTTAAAAATCCGGGTGTTGACATATCCATACATGTTGCTAGTGGTAAATTTAATCTCTAGATCTAACACATTCCAGTCTGTGTGTATTGGCATGCCTTTGCATCTATACGCATCACTCATACTCAAATGAGATGGCATTGTAAAAATTTAGTCCTTTTGGTGAAACCTTAGTTCCTTGAGCTGAAAACATGTTGAAACTATTGTCGTACAATAAATCTTCATAGTATTAGCCCACTTGGAACTAGACCAAGTTTGATAACAAACTTCTTGACACAAAAGCCCTCCTATGATGCTACTAGTGCAGTCTTATACTTAGCCTTTCGTTGTAGTATCCATCACAATATTTAACCTTTTGGAACTCATCCAAATATATCATGGAACTTTCTTCCATCACATTGTGCCACCTTAACCCATAGCCTAAATTGAGATAAATTAAATTTGTATCTCATGACAAAACTATTATCAATGTAACAATTTACAAAGAACTATTTTTCACCTCTACATAATATATTCTTAGTACTTCCAAAGCACATAAGGATATCCTACTATTGTCCAATGATTATCTTATAACTCACTCTGGTATATGCTCGTAATATTTAGAGCATATGGTATATCTAGATATGTAGATATCACGGTATTCATGGTTGATTGAATCATTTATGTGGTTTCACTCACCAAGTGTCAAAAACACTTTAATCTTGCTTCAACCTCTTCCATGCGGCAAGAACCTTTGTCATCATTTCCATATTGAAATTCATTCAATATTTCATATATGTACTTCAGCACAACCATATTATCATCTCAATCTATCTACATAGACATTGATGTCCAATATTTTGGTTTTGCCTAAATGTTTCATTTAAATCTAATTTTAACAAAATCCTTAACTTGTGTCAATAAAAGATACATAATTTCCAATCAACAATGTGTATTATGCATAATGTATTAGAAATATGTCTTAGCTCTCCCACTTAATTTCTTGCAAATGCAAGAATCTCATCATCTCCAATGAAATTAAACCTTTTAACAATTTCATCATGGTGAAGATTCCAACTCCACGATGCTTACTTCAACCATCGAAGTTTGCATGCCTTTTTAGCATCCTTTGATTAAAAAAACCCTTCGGACTGTGTCATGTACATGTACTAGGTAACCATTCTATTAGAAGAACTTTGTTTTGTTTGTTTAACTACCATATACCAAAATTGACATATGTAGTGGTTGCTACAATAATTTGTCCAAATTAAATATTGCTATGAAAGATCAAATCTTGTCATAGTTAACTACTTGAACATTATTGTAAAACTCTTTGAAATATATGTCATCCATTTCAGACATGTGAAAACATCCATGTCTGTTTATTTATAGATCCAAACATGGTTGATACGCTTCATGCCTTCCGAAGGGTCTTCCAAGTTCAAAAACTTGTTTCTCGTGTATGGAAACTGATGTCTACGCACTTATATTCTT
Source organism: Avena eriantha (assembly GCA_910589775.1). Taxonomy (NCBI): domain Eukaryota; kingdom Viridiplantae; phylum Streptophyta; class Magnoliopsida; order Poales; family Poaceae; genus Avena; species Avena eriantha. The sequence goes on along the minus strand of OU342742.1, from coordinate 351,833,651 downwards.
GTAGACAGTTGTTGAGCCTCCAAGTGAAGAGGTTTGTAGAACAGCAGCAAGTTTTCCCTTAAGTGGACCACCCAAGGTTTATCGAACTCAGGGAGGAAGTGGTCTAAGGTATCCCCTTTCAACCAATCCTGCAATCAAGATACAAGAAGTCTCTTGTGTCCCCAACACACCCCAATACACTTGCCAGGTGTATAGGTGCACTAGTTTGGCGAAGAGGTAGTGAAATACAAGTGGTATGGATAATTATAAGTGGTAACGGTGCCAGATAATAGCTTGCTGGCGTGTGGTTGACGTGGGAAAAGACTAAAGGCAAACTGAAATAAAGATGGAAGCAAGCAAACATGTAACAGATCTAAGAGCAAACAGTGTTTCAATGCTTAGAAACAAGGCTTAGGGATCATACTTTCACTAGTGAACACTCTCAGATAAATATATTCTGTTGATGATACTACTCTTAACTACTCTCCGGTTGGACACTCTAATCGTTGGTTGGGCTATAACAGCACACCTCAAAGTTCATCTTTCCCATCTAGATAACCCCACACTGTCACCTTGAGTACTATATGAGTCCAACAAACTGATGGGTTCGTAGCATGGAAAACAAAAAATTGCTACCGCAAGAACAAACAAAACCCAAATCTAATCTAGATAAAAGCCAAGATCTAATCTATTAGACATGTGCAACGAGATAGATCTGTACTAACCCTTATAGATCCGAATAGCGTTACAAGATCGGATCTCGTGGTTGATGTAGTCGATCACTTGTCGATCTCAAGATCGAGTAGACCATCCTTCTGGCGCCACGTTCCTGCAGCGCTTCCGCAGTCGGTCACACGTGCGGAGTCAAAGCAGATCTTCCTCTCCCCGTTCCAGCGAGCAGCGGAGGTAGTAGATCTCTCCACGGAATCCCAGCAGCACGACAGCGTGGTGGTGGTGGAGTAGAGAATTATGCAGGGCTTCGCCTAAGCCAGAGCAGAGGGAAGGAGGAGGAGAGAGGCAACTTGAGATCTAGAGAATAGAAGGGGCAAGGGGCTTTGTGCCTCCACCCCTCTATTTAAAGGAGGGAGGCGCCATGGGAGGGGGAATCCTAGTAGGACTCCCCTCCCTCCTTGGCTAGCGGATTGGGAGTGGGGGGAGGAGTCCTCCTCCCCCACTACTCCTTGTCTTGCCCCACAAGGATTCCTTGATCCTTTCTTAGTTTTCAAGTAAACTCCAAGAAATCTTCTAGAACCTTCTGGAACGTTCCGAAACCTTCTAGAATCCCCATACAAATACTCCAGAACATTTCCTAACTTAGAAAATGATCCCCAATATATGAATCTTATTCCCCGGACAATTCTGGATCTCCTCGTGATGTCCCGGATCCAATCCGAGACTCCGAACAACATTCGGTCTCCAATGCACATTCCATATCTACTTAAAACAACTTCGAACCTTAAGTGTGTCTTCCTACGGTTCGTGAATATGCAGACATGATGGAGACACCTCTCCGACCAATAACCATCAGCGGGATCTGGAGATCCATAATGGCTCCCACATACTCAACGATGACTTCGTGATCGATAGAACCATTAACATACGAAACCAATTCCCTTTGTCACCCGATACTCTACTTATCTGAGGTTTGATCGTCGGTATCTCCATACCTAGTTCTACCTCGTTACTGATAAGTACTCTTTACTCGTTCCATGATATGTCATCCCTTGTGACCTAGTCACATGCTTGCAAGCTAACTAGATGACATTCCACCGAGAGGGCCCAGAGCATATCTATCCGTCATATGGATGGACAAATCCCAATCTTGGTCCATGCGCTTCAACACATACTTTCAGAATACCCAATGTCACCTTTATAACCACCAAGTTACGAAGCGGCGTTTGATGTCATCAAAGTACCCATCCGGTGATGGTGATTAACATAACCTCATGGTCGAAGGATTAGGTTACTATGCATTTGAAAAGCTTGTAGCAAAACAAACTTAATGACTTGATCTTATGCTATGCTTACTATTGGTGTGTGTCCATTACATCATTCTCCTAATGATATGATCTTGTTATTAACGACATCCAATGTCCATGATCAGGAAACCATGATCATCCATTAATCAACAAGCTAGTTTAACAAGAGGCTTACTAGGGACTCTTTTATGTTTACAAAACACACAAGTATTAATGTTTTCGGTTAATACAATTATAGCATGGGATGTAAACATTTATCATAAACATAAAGATATAATAATAACCACTTTATTATTGCCTCTTGGGCATATCTCCAACAGTCTCCCACTTGCACTAGAGTCAATAATCTAGTTAAAAACTTGTGCATTCAACACCTATGGCTTTCTGGTGTTGTATAGACACTATTGCTAGTGGTAAACATAATCTTCGGATCTGACACTTCGAGGTCCGTGTGTATTTGCATGTCCTTGCGTCTCTACGCATTACTCATTCTCCAATGAGATGGCATTGTATAAATTTGGTCCTTTGGTGAGACCTTTAGTTCCTTGGGATTATATTATGTTGATACAATTGTCATACAATGTATCTTCATAGTATTATCCCGCTATGAACCACACCTAGTTTGATAACAAACTACTTGACGCAAATGCCCTCATTTGCTGCTACAATAGTAGTCATATACTTAGCCTTTTGTTGTAGTATCTGTCACAATGTTTTAACTTTGGTACTCAACCAAATCCGTTATGGAACTTCCTTTCCATTACATTGTGCCACCCATAGTTTAAATTGAGATAAACTTAATTTGTGACAAAACTAGTATCAATGTAACAATTTACAATGAATTATTTGTCACCACTATATAAATAATATATTCTTAGTTCTTCCAAAGATCATAGGAATATCCCTACTATTGTCCAATGATCATCTTATGAGTCATTCTGGTATATGCTCATAACATTTAGAGCATAGGACATATCTGGATGTGTACATCTAGAAGAATGATTGATCAAAATATTCTTGTGATTTCACCAAGTGTCAAAACACTTGAATCTCGTGTCAACACACTTGAATCTTGATTCAGTCCTTTCCGTGCGTCAAGAACCTTTCTTGTTGTTTCCATATTGAACTCATTCAATATCTTATCTATGTAAATTTGGCAAAACCATATTAGCGCCTCAATCTATCCATATAGACATTGATGCCTAATTCTTGGGTTATGGCTAAGTCTTTCATCGAAATGAAATTCTTAACCTGTGTCAATAAAAGATACATCATTTTTAATCAACAATATGTCTTTCACATAATGTATTAGAAATATGTCTTAGCGCTCCCACTTAATTTCATGCAAAATGCAAACATCTTCATCGTCTCTGATGAAATTAAACCTTTTAACGGTTTCATCACGGTGAAGATTCCAACTCTGCGATGCTCACTTCAACCATTGAAGTTTTGCATACTCTTTTAGCATCCTTTGAATTAACAAAACCCTTTGGATCGTGTCATGTACACATCCTAGGTAACCATTCTTTTAGAAGAACTTGTTTTGTTTGTTCAACTACCATATACCAAAATATATGTAGTGGTTGCTACATTAATCCGTCCAGACTAAATATCGCTATGAAAGATCAAATCTTATCATAGTAAATTCCTTGAACATTGTCGTAAACTCTTTCCAACATGTCGACTATTTCATAGATGTGAAACATCCATGTCTATTTCTTTATAGATCCATATACGATTGTAAGGTCTTACACCTTTCTAGAGGGTCTTTCAAATTCAAAGCTTGATTTCTCATGTATGGAATTATCACGGATTTTATGGCTTCAAGCCACTTAACGAAGTCAGGGCCCATCATTGCTTATTTGCATGTAGTCGGTTCATCATTGTCAAACAACAATGATTTAACTCTCAAATCTTGGCATTTGATTACTTGCCCGACCTACTTGGTTCAATAGGAACTTAGATCTCCGTGACCACAACCTTTGAGGCACGTGAGCCATGAGCATTGTTGCTGCCTCCGGGACACTTACCGACGCTGCGCAACTCAGCACATATTAGCCAAGGTTCAACAACCTTGTCAAAGTTCTATTGTCCTCCCACTTAAGTTTTCACCAAAAATTCCTTCTCAAGAAACTCGACATTCTAAGCGACAAACACTTTTGTCTTCGTTGTTATGGAGGAATACCCAATGGTTATTCGAAATAACCTACAAAGACATGCTCATCCGACTTTGGTTGTAAACATTTTACTTATGCCTAACATACCAAAAATTTAAGAAAGGACAACCTGGGTTTTATCCCAAACCATGACTTATATGGTGTCATTTCAACAGATCACGATGGAGATCTTTTCAGTGTAAAAGCGGTAGTCACTAAAGCTTTAATTTTTAAAATATAATGGCTGTTTTATAAATGACACCTTTGATCTTACCATGTCAAACAAGGTTTCATTACATATCTTGAACACTCCACACTCCTATGGTGTTTTGGGAAATGCAAATCCATGGAACGATTCCTCAAATCTTAGGTGTTTTGCTAAACTTGTAACTCAAACATCTTTCTTTATGATCCAATCATAAACTTTTTTATTTTCTTGTTACAATAATTTTCCACTTCATCTTGAAAGTTTTTGAACATTTTCAAATGTTTCATACTTCTTCCTTATTGAGTAAGTATATACATATACTCACTCAAATCTTCGGAGAAAGCATATGAAGTTGAAATCCATCGCCCACGACTACACATAATGGACTATATACATCAATATGTACAAATTCCAATCAGTTAGTCATCCGTTCCTCTTTTGGCTATGAACGGAGTTTTAATTATCTCCAGGAAAGTATCACAAGCGTCATTTGCTCAAAATCAAAGACTCCAAAAATCCATCAACATGGAGTTTCTTCATGTATCCCTTTCAATATAATTTAAATGGCGATGTCACTTCGCAAGTGATCTTTCAATCATTTGTCTTGCGACATTTTAGCATTAGTTTTATGGTCGTTATTTCTCCAACCAGACTTGTATATCATCCATCTATTATGGAATACGGTAATTATTTGAACAACCTTTTGTCGTCATAATACCTGATCAAAATAACAATTATTGAAACAAATCTTGAAGGCAAGCTTTGATGTTAACGAGCAACACAACAACCCTTTGTTTGTTTTCGATGAACATCATCACATATTCTCTTGCTAGTTACTTAGGCCATTGCAGTTCATGAATTGTGTTGTCCTGTATGACACTTCATACCAACGAATTCGGTATCCAATACCGCAGAACCACATTGTTTAACAACCAAGGAATACAGCCATAACATGTATCTTCTATATACCTAAGTTGGATATCTCCAATCTTTCTTTTCTACCAAATATTTTATAGATTCTCTTTCAACAATTCCTTTTCTTTTAAAAGAATCTATCAACATAAATAGTGGTGTCATTCACATGACACATAGTACAAAGTGTGTATAGTCAAATACTAATACCTTTGGACTTGCACTTTGAAGTGGATCACCTTCATCAAATGTTTGGCATTCTTTCAAAATTCCATTCTTTAGTAATCTTTTAGTGTAGTAAACATTTTACTTACATCTTCTATTCATCCTTATCATGACAACTTTCATGATCAAGCTGCTATAGCTTATAAAGGTGAATTGCGAGTATAATGTTTCTTTTTCAAAACCTTTTGGAGGATTAGGACGACTAGCGTCTCCAACCTTCACAAATTCTCATCAAATATGAGGACGTATACTCTATCATGTTGTAACCAACACATTGTTTTAGATATCGCAATACCTTTCACATATGATGGTTTCTAAAACATTGCTTTCAGCTCTTAGATAAACTTGATATAAAAAACAATCTTTTGAGTATCAAGAATCATGGAGGCAAACATGATACATTAGATACTAACACTGGAATTGTTACTCTTGATTTAATACTATTTATTAAACTTCACAGAGTAAACGGAGTTTGCTGAAAGTTTGCAACATGACTTTTAAACTTTAGATTGACACTCAAAACAATACGATACCAGTTCGTAAAGCAAATATCCAGAATTTCTATAGTTCCACTATCTCAACTATAACTAAGCGTAAGGTGGTGAACGGATGCCAATGACTACAACAAACTATGCAAATTCACTTTGATTGTGTTTATGATAAATTGAGTTCGACTAATCCAAATTACAAATGAACTCCCACTCAAAACAACATCCCTCGAGTTAGTGATTACACGAACCAAATCCACTACACCAAGTCCGATCATCACGTGAGATGATGTAGCTTTAAAGGCGAACAATCAACATGTTCATCATATCATCCATATGACTCATGCTTTACCTTTCGGTATTCCGTGTTCCGAGACCATGTTTGTACATGCTAGGCTCATCAAGGTTAACCTTAGTTTCCGCATGTGCAAATCTGGCTTGCACCCGTTGTATGCACACGTAGAATCTATCACATCCGATCATCACGATATGCTTCGAAACGACGAGTCTTAGCAATGGTGCCAACTAAGGACGAACACTTTATTAGTTGATATTTAGTGAGAGGGATCATCTTATAATGCTACTGTCGCAATCTAAGCAATACAAGATGCATAAAGGATTAACATCACAGGCAATTCATAATATGTGATATGATATGGTCTTTCTTCTTGTGCCTTTGATCTCCATCTCCAAAGCACGGACATGATCTCCATCATCACCAGCGTGGCATCAAGGTCCGTGGCGCCGCTTCATGGTTGTCCATCACCAACAGCAACTATTACAACTACTTGGAATAAAGCTATTACATGATGAATAGACACGCGGGTCTTAAAAAAAATTTAAAGACAACCATTAGGCTCCTGCCGGTTGCCATATTACAATAAGGATCATTGCATACATCAAATATAATCACAATCACATAATGGCCATATCACATCACAAAACCCCTGCAAAAACGAGTTAGACGCCTCTAATCTTCTTTGCACGTTTTACGTGGCTTGGGGCTTTCGAATAAGAACAGATCTTACCTATGAACATGAACCACAACGTTGATACAAGTGCTATCAAGTGCAAAGTGTAGATTGGATCTATACTATGGTGGGAGAGACAGACACCCGCAAAGCCACTTGTGCAAAGCAAGTTACACGTCAAGCGTGGAGCAAGTCTCATGTGCGATCACATGTAAGGTTAGCCCAGGCCGCTTCATCCCACCATCCCACAAGATGCAAAGTACACAAAAAGCAAAAAGACAGCACGAGCATCAACGCCCACAAAACCATTGTGTTCTACTCGTGCAACAGATCTACGCATAGACGTGGCTCTGATACCACTGATGGGTTCGTAGCATGGAAAACAAAAAATTTCTACCGCAAGAACGAACAAAATGCAGATCTAATCTAGATAAAAGCCAAGATCTAATCTATTAGACATGTGCAACGAGATAGATCTGTACTAACCCTTGTAGATTCGAATAGCGTTACGAGATCGGATCTCGTGGTTGATGTAGTCGATCACTTGCCGATCTCAAGATCGAGTAGACGATCCTTCCGGCGCCGCGTTCCGGCAGCGCTTCCGCAGTCGGTCACACGTGCGGAGTCAAAGCAGACCTTCCTCTCCCCGTTCCAGCGAGCAGCGGAGGGTAGTAGATCTCTCCACGAAATCCCAGCAGCACGACGGCGTGGTGGTGGTGGTGGAGTAGAGAATTCTGCAGGGCTTCACCTAAGCCAGAACAGAGGAAAGGAGGAGGAGAGAGGCAACTTGAGATCTAGAGAATAGAAGGGGCAAGGGGCTTTGTGCCTCCACCCCTCTATTTAAAGGAGGGACGCGCCATGGGAGGGGGAGTCCTAGTAGGACTCCCCTCCCTCCTTGGCCGGCGGATTGGGAGTGGGGGGAGGAGTCCTCCTCCCCCACTACTCCTTGTCTTGCCCCACAAGGATTCCTTGATCTTTCTTGGTTTTCAAGTAAACTCCAAAAAATCTTCTAGAACCTTCCGGAACGTTCCGAAACCTTCTAGAATCCCAATACAAATACTCCGGAACATTTCCTAACTTAGAAAATGATCCCCAATATATGAATCTTATTCTCCAGACAATTCCGGATCTCCTCGTGATGTCCTGGATCCAATCCGAGACTCCGAACAAGATTCGGTCTCAAATGCACATTCCATATCTACTTAAAACAACTTCGAACCTGAAGTGTGTCACCCTACGGTTCGTGAATATGCAGACATGATGGAGACACCTCTCCGATCAATAACCATCAGCGGGATCTGGAGATCCATAACGGCTCCCACATACTCAACGATGACTTCGTGATCGATAGAACCATTAACATACGAAACCATTTACCTTTGTCACGCGATACTCTACTTATCCGAGGTTTGATCGTCGGTATCTCCATACCTAGTTCTACCTCGTTACTGATAAGTACTCTTTACTCGTTCCATGATATGTCATCCCTTGTGACCTAGTCACATGCTTGCAAGCTAACTAGATGACATTCCACCGAGAGGGCCCAGAGCATATCTATCCGTCATATGGATGGACAAATCCCAATCTTGGTCCATGCGCTTCAACACATACTTTCAAAATACCCAATGTCACCTTTATAACCACCCAGTTACGAAGCGGTGTTTGATGTCATCAAAGTAACCATCCGGTGATGGTGATTAACATAACCTCATGGTCGAAGGATTAGGTTACTATGCATTTGCAAAGCTTGTAGCAAAACGAACTTAATGACTTGATCTTATGCTATGCTTACTATGGGTGTGTGTCCATTACATCATTCTCCTAATGATATGATCTTGTTATTAACGACATCCAATGTCCATGATCAGGAAACCATGATCATCCATTAATCAAAAAGCTAGTTTAACAAGAGGCTTACTAGGGACTCTTTTATGTTTACAAAACACACAATTATTAATGTTTTCGGTTAATAAAATTATAGCGTGGGATGTAAACATTTATCATAAACATAAAGATATAATAGTAACCACTTTATTTTTGCCTCTTGGGCATATCTCCAACACAAACACCACAATTTCATAAAGACATCCAACTCCAAATATAACTCATAATAAGTATTTGTAATCTCTAGCCTAAGTGCCACCATGGTGTGCACACTGTCAACTTCACAAACATGGGGAGAGCAGAGATCTATTAAAGCACTTGAGTAGCAAGGTAGATATACTTGATTACAACGCTCATGATCACAATATGATCATGCATAGAGAGAGAGATGAACACATAACTACCGGTAGAACCCTTAACCTCGAGAGAGAACTACTCCCTCCTCATCATGGGAATCAGCAACGGTGATGGAGATGGTGGTGGAGATCGATGGAGATGGCTCTGGAGGCACTTCCCCGTCCCGGCAGGGTGCCGGAACAGAGACTTTTTGTCCCCCGAATCTCCCCTTCGGTGGCGGCGGCGCTGTGGAAATTTTCATGGCTGGAGGCTTGATTATTTAGGGTTTATGCATCGGGAGGATCTTATAGGCAAGAAGGGAGACCGAGGGGGTGCCGGAGGGGCCCACACCACCCCCTGGTGCGGCCTGTCCTGGCCCGCACCACCAGGTGGTGTGGCCAGCCCCTGGCCCCTCTCCGTCTCGTCTTCTGGCTCCATGAGTCTTCCGGTAAAATATCGACTTTGGCTTTTATCCGGTCCAATTCTGAGAATATTGATTTTCTGACTTTCCTGGAACCAAAAACAGCAGAAAACAGGCAACTAGCACTGTGGCATCTTGTTAATAGGTTAGTCCAAGAAATCATATGAAAAGTACTCCAAAGTTGGAACAAAACATAAGAAAGTAGATAAAACCAAGCATGGAACATCAAAAATTATAAATACATTTGCAATGTGTCAACATCCCCAAGCTTAACTCCTGCACGTCCTCGAGTAGGTAAGTGATAAAAAGAAAGAATAATTTTTGAGGTGACATGCACCATCATAAACTTGATCAAAGTATTTGTAAAACATTCAAAGATGGGATCATAGTACTTCAGTCATAACATGAAAGACAAAATTCTAGCAATAAGACAAAGAAACTATGTTGCAACATGAAAAGGCACAAACAAAAGATTCATGAATAGCAATGCTTTGCAAGACGTTTGTTTGTTTCACATAAATAAAACATAGCATATTAGCATTCAGCTTGTCCCTCGTAGAGTAGCAAATATAAATGCATTGGACACCTTCAAAGTTCATAAGAGTGACTAGATACAAATAGTTTAAAACAAGCAATATCAAGGTATGCATAATCAACAAGTCTTGGGACAATGCACATAGAACTAAGAATGGCCACTATGCTCTCAAAGTAGGTGCATAAAGATAGAAGGTGGAGACTCAACATAAAAGTAAAAGAAAGGCCTTCATAGAAGGAAGTAGGGATTCAAGTTTCATAAAGAGCTTCCAAAAATTATGGTACTTATAGCTTTCAGCTCTCATTTCCCCTATCATAAGCATCTTGAAGTGATTAAGGTTAAAGTGAACAAACTATGGTGTACATGCTTGACGAAGTATAAGTTATAAATCTCATGTCCCTTGAATACGAGGGCCGCTCCTCGTGCTACTCAAGTTTAGTCACTAGTAAGTTCTTGTCATCCTAAGTACATGTGTATCATAGAGTACCGCCAACGGGTAACCCCTTGCCTGATGATACGGAAGAATCCCCATATCAAAATGACAAGGCAAGCAGACAACGAGCATCTCAGCAATCTTCTTATTTACCATGGGAATATGGTGTTTTTTCTCTCTTTCCTCTTTTCATAATCTCATTTTTTTCTCTTTTTCTCAATATAGGACTCTTTTTTATAAGAAGAATGCTTCATAGACAGCTCATTATGGTTACGCTGCAGGTTTCCACCATGTCAGCATGGATTAGACCAGCGGCCCAGGCGTTTCTCTAACACATATACAAAACTCCATGGACTTACAAGCTCCCCTTTCATTTCACACCGACGACATCCATTTTCAAAAGAGCATGATATCAACTAGGTACAAAGTACCCGTGCAATGTTGAAAGCGTTCCCCATGACAACATGGTTCTGCTAATCCCCGACAAATAAGTGCAAGCATATACAACATAGATGACACAATGGTTCAAGTTTATTAAGGGAAAGAAAAGTAAAGTGTGCCATCAAGTTCGTGAGAGCTTTAATCACTAGTTTTCTCATAACAAGTTTAATTCGGAAGGTAAACAAAAGCATGAATATACTTGGAATAGCATAAGCTAGTAGGTAGGTATGGTGGACTCTTTGAATAAATTGGTTTAGGGAGTTGGATGCATGAGTGGAACTCATACTTGGTTGTGGAGGCTAGCAAAAGACTAGGAGCGACAAACTAAGATAGCAGTAATGGCCATAATCATGCAGAGCGATAAAACATCATTGTTCAACGCATAAAGTGATACTACAAGTTGAAAACTAAAGGATCATAAAGGCTATGGTGACTTGGGATAGTCATAACATGGTGTGAGCATCCGCCAAGTCAACCCAAATAAAACATCAAAGGAGAATACCACAATACTATGCTTTAATATGCTAAAACAACGCATGATTCATCCAAGGCACATTAAGAAATCTCAATTGTTTATAACAAGTCATGCTACAGCAAATAATATTAAGCATAAAGCCAAAACAATATCAAGCATGGCATGACAAAGCATAGGCCACAGTCAAAAACAAGCTCTCTTTACCACTTAAGCATGAGCTTTCCTACTCTTTTCCAAACCAAACCAAACTATTTGAACACCAATGTATGAAAGAGGGGGTCAAGTAAACGAAAAACCAAAACAAAAACGAAAAAGAAGACACTCCAAGAACAACACAACTATGCATGAAACAATAAAAATGAAGCATTTGGAAGAAACCTGGGATTTTTATTGATGAAGAGGGGATGCCTTGGGCATCCCCAAGCTTTATCGCTTGTACTTCTTGGATATTTCTTGGGGTGACAGGTGTGGCATCCCCAAGCTTGAGATTTAGTCCATTCTTCATCTCATTACTCACTCCTTCCATACACCTGAATTTTTTCCTTCATACAAAACTTCACACAATCTTTATTAGCAACATTAGTGCACTCAAGATAATAAGTCTTTTAGGTTCAGTTCCAACACCAATAAAACTTCCATTAAAACACAAGCTATTGTAGCACTTCCCTTAAAAAGCTCAATTCCCCAAAAGAACTCAAAAAGGAACCAACAAGAAGCAAATGCAAATAATGGCAGAAATCTATCAAAACAGACCAGGAGGTAAAGACAATTTTTTTCGAAGATCTTCTGTTGCTCAAATCGAAAAGTGTTGAACTAACGAAAGTTAGATAACAACCTAGGGCAGAAGCACAAAAAGCATGCCTCAAAAGGACGTATAGATATTTTACATGAAGTTTTACGGTGAAGCACAGAAATCTATTTCGTGACAATAACTTTCCCAATCATTACTTCTCTCTCATTAGAGGTTACTCTTGGCACAAAAAGCAAATAAAAAGGATAAGGAGATGTTATTACTAAAGTAATAACTTCCAAGACTCATCTAAAACTTTTGGGTTATCTCCCAATAAGTACTTTTGTTTAACGCCTTTAAGTTAGGCATGATAGTTTGAGAAGATGCTCACATAAGAAATATGAATTGAAGTAAAAGAGAGCATCGAAAAGCAAATTCAAAGCACATTTAAGTCTAACCCACTTCCTATGCACATGAATCTTGTAAAGAAACAAGTCATGAAAGCACAAAGCAACAAGCATAGGAAAACAAAACAAGTGCAACTTCAAAATTTTCAACATAAAGAGGGGAAACTTACTATTGTTGAGATACATAAAACCATGTCTCCCTCTCTCAATATAACTTTCAGTAGCATCATGAATAAAATTAACAATATAACTATCACATGAAACATTCTTATCATGATCCACATGCATATAATAATTATTACTCTCCACATAAGCATAGTCATTCTTATTAATTGTAGTGGGAGTAAATTCAACAAAATAGCTATCATTATTATTCTCATCACCATAATCATCAGATATAGGAGGCATATTGTAATCATTAATTTTCTCCTCAATAGTAGGTGGACTGAAAACATCATATTCATCGTTGTAATCATCATATATTGCAGGTTTGGTATCATCATAAGCAATAGAATAGCAATCTTCCAAAGCTGGGGAACTAAAAAGATCATTTTCATAAAAACTATCTTCCCCAAGCTTAGACTTTTCCATAGCATTAGCAATAATGGTGTCCAATGAATTCATACTAACAACATTGCTATTAGCATGCAAATAAAGTTCCATAGGTTTTTTAATTTTCTCTTCAAACACTTCATGTGCTAACTCAAGATAAATACTATAAAGCTCTCTAATTTTGTTGTTGTTTTCCATTAAGCCTAACTAGTGAAAACAAGAAACGAAAAGACAAAATTGCAGAATCTAAAGGAAATAACTTCGAGCACTCACACCGGAGGATGTGAGTACCTTTTACCTTACCTCCCCGGCAACGGCGCCAGAAAATAGCTTGATGTCTACGCACTTCTATTCTTGTAGGCAGTTGTTGAGCCTCCAAGTGAAGAGGTTTGTAGAACAGCAGCAAGTTTTCCCTTAAGTGGACCACCCAAGGTTTATCGAACTCAGGGAGGAAGTGGTCTAAGGTATCCCCTCTCAAGCAATCCTGCAATCAAGATACAAGAAGTCTCTTGTGTCCCCAACACACCCAATACACTTTTCAGGTGTATAGGTGCACTAGTTCGGTGAAGAGATAGTGAAATACAAGTGGTATGGATAATTATAAGTGGTAACGGTGCCAGATAATAGCTTGCTGGCGTGTGGTTGACGTGGGAAAAGACTAAAGGCAAACTGAAATAAAGATGGAAGCAAGCAAACATGTAACAGATCTAAGAGCAAACGGTGTTTCAATGCTTAGAAACAAGGCCTAGGGATCATACTTTCACTAGTGAACACTCTCAGATAAATATATTTTGTTGATGATACTACTCTTAACTACTCTCCGGTTGGACACTCTAATCGTTGGTTGGCTATAACAGCACACCTCAAAGTTCATCTTTCCCATCTAGATAACCCCACACTGTCACCTTGAGTACTAGATGAGTCCAACAAACACCATAATTTCATAAAGACATCCAACTCCAAATATAACTCATAACAAGTATTTGTAATCTCTAGCCTAAGTGCCACCATGGTGTGCACACTATCAACTTCACAAACATGGGGAGAGCAGAGATCTATTAAAGCACTTGAGTAGCAAGGTAGATCTACTTGATTACAAAGCTCATGATGACAATATGATCATGCATAGAGAGAGATGAACACATGGCTACCGGTAGAACCCTTAGCCTCGAGAGAGAACTACTCCCTCCTCATCATGGGAATCAGCAACAGTGATGGAGATCGATGGATATGGCTCCGGGGGCACTTCCCCGTCCCGGCAGGGTGCTGGAACAGAGACTTTCTGTCCCCTGAATCTCCCCTTCGGTGGCGGCAGCGCTGCGGAACTTTTCGTGGCTGGAGGCTTGATTATTTAGGGTTTATGCATCGGGAGGCTCTTATAGGCAAGAGGGGAAACCGAGGAGGTGTCGGAGGGGCCCACACCACCCCATGGCTCGGCCTGGCCTGGCCCATGCCACCAGGTGGTGTGGCCAGCCCTTGGCCCCTCTCCGTCTCGTCTTGTGGCTCCGTGAGTCTTCCGGTAAAATATCGACTTTGCCTTTTGTCTGGTCCAATTACGAGAATATTGATTTTCTGACTTTCCTAGAACCAAAAATAGCAGAAAACAGGCAAGTGGCACTGTGGCATCTTGTTAATAGGTTAGTCCAAGAAATCATATGAAAAGTACTCCAAAGTTGGAACAAAACATAAGAAAGTAGATAAAACCAAGCATGGAACATCAAAAATTATATATACATTTGCAATGTATCAGAAACTATCACAGATTTTATGACTTATAGTCATTTGATAGAGTCAGGGCCCATCATCGCTCCTTTTCATGTAGTCGGTTCAACAATAATGATTTGATCTCAAATATTACTATTTGATTGTTTATCCGACCTACGTGGTTCAATATGAACTTAGATCTTCGTGACCACAACCTTTGAGGCATGGGAGGCATGAGCATTATGGCTACCTCCCGGACACTTTCTAGCGCTGCGCAACTCAGCGCATATAGCTAAGGTTCAATAACCTTATCAAAGTTCTATTATCCACCACTTAACTTTTCACGAAAAATTCTTTCTCAAGAAATTTGGCGTTTCTAAGCGATAAACACTTTTGTCTTCAGTGTTATGGAGGAACATCCAATGGTTATTTGGGATTGCCTACAAAGACGTGCTCATCCGACTTTGGTTGTAAACATTTTACTTATACCTAGCATACCAAAATTTAAGAAAAGACAACTTGAGTTTTATCCCAAACCATAACTTATATGGTGTCATTTCAACGGATCATGATGGAGATATTTTCAGTGTAAAAACGGTAGTCACTAAATCCCAATCTTTAAAATATAAAGGCAATTTCATAAATGACACAGTTGATCCTACCATGTCACACAAGGTTTGATTACATTTCACAAACATTCCATACTCCTATGGTGTCTCGGGAAACGCCAGTATACAAAATGATTCCTCTACTCTTAGGTATTTGCTAAACTTGTGACTCAAATATATTCCTTTATGATCCAGTCATAAATTCTTTATTTTCTTGTTACAATGATTTTCGAAATCATCTTGAAACTATTTGAACATTTTCAAATGTTTCATTCTTCTCCCTTATTAGATAAATATACATCTATATTTACTCAAATATGTGGTGAAAGTATATGAATTTGAAAGATTCACCACACATGGCTACACATAATGGACTATATGCATCAACATGCACAATGTCCATCAAGTTAGTCATTCATTCTTCTTTTGGCTTATGAACGAAATTTAAATTATTTCCAAGAAAATCTCACAGGTGTTAATTGATTCAAAAATCAAAAGACTCCAAAATTCCACCAATATGGAGTTTCTTCATGTTTTATTCCCAATATATTTTAAACTAAAGTGTCACTCATAAGTAATCTTCTAATAATTTGTCTTACGAGACTTTAGCATCAATGTTTATGGACGTGATTTCTCCAACTAGACTTGTAAGAGTTCATCCATCTTCTATGGAATACGGTAACTATTTTGACAACCATTAATCTCATAATACCTGAACAAAATAACAATTAATAAAACAAATCTTGAAGGCAAGCTTTGATGTCAATGAGAAACACAACAACATTTTATATGTTTTCGATAAACATCATCACATATTCTCTTGCTAGTTACTTAGGCCATTTTAGTTTATGAATTGTGTTGCTCTATGTGACAGTTAACACTAACCAATTCGGTATCCAACACCCAAGAACCACATTGTTTAACAAGAAAATAATACACCCATAACATGTATATTATCTATATACTTAAGATGGACATTTCTAGTCTTTTCTTTTCTGCCATATATTTCCCGATTCTCTTTCTGAATTTCCTTTTTCCTTTTACAAAGAATCTATCAACATCAATAGTGGTAACATACACATGAAACATAGTCCAAATACTGTTCGTCAAACACTAATATCCTTGGACTTGCACTTTTGATGTAGATCACCATCATCAAATGTTTAGCACTCTTCCAAATTTCACTCCTTTTAGTAATCATTTTAATATAGAAAACATTTTATCTATATCTTCTATCCATCCTTATCATGCCAACTTTCATGATCAAGCTACTATAACTCACAAGGACGATTCACGAATATAATGTTAATTCCCAAACCATTTGCGGTGATTGTTGGAGATGTGTCCTGCGAAGGAACAGGGGTCCAACGGGCCGTGAGGTCAAGAGGGGGCTGAATCACGCGTTCCGAGCTTCTCTGCGATGGTGCATGCACACGATAGAGACGCTGACACTGTTTTTTTACCCAGGTTTGAGACCTCGTGAGGAGGTAAAGCCCCTACTCCTGGTTGGTTGTATTGCTCGCGGTGCTTCGCGAGGGTACAATGGGGTACCAATATCTAGGGTTACAAATTCTGGGGATCGTCCTCCTCCAAGGTAGAGGAAGGCCTCCTTTTATAGGGTGTCTAGGCCTCTTCCCCCAAAACATTGGGAGGAAAGGGTCACCACACTGCCCTCCCTCGAGGACCCGGTCTACATGACTACTTTCGGTGGACTCGGTCCTTCTTGCCTTGGTCGCCTACTAGTACTTCATAAAGTTAGTCCATATGATGCCATCTCCGCTTCCCAACGTCGCCCTTGTCCCCTTAGCACCAAAGTGCCAAGGGACAGTTGTCTTGGCTCCACTGATGCCCTTTGCATACTTATACCAGTCGGTGGATAGTGCTGCCTTTCTTTACCAAGGCGACCTGTCAGGGCCCAGTCTTCCCTTCAAAATCTTGTCTTCTTCTTCGTATTGCGGCAGGGTTGCAGGTGCGCCCCTGGGCATGCCATGTCCCTCTCAAGGCGTCCTTGGAGACCAGGGAGAGTCATAGTTGATGCGAGGTGGAGGTCAGGGCCCGAAAACACCCTGGCGAGGCGCCAGCCTCAACCTTCCCTCGTGAGGCCTTCTACCTGTCTTGCCACCATTGGAAAAGGCGGTGGCCCCTTTGGTGGGCCCGTCAGTACCAGGACTCTGATAGTAGCCCAGGGCACTTGTCGTGTGCGTGTCCTTCCGTAGGAGCGAAGGTGCAAGGGCCCCAATCGGTTGGAAGACCCCAACCTGGGGGTGGTTATGTGGTGCTTGGCTCCTGGATGTATCTCCGCCATGCATTTGAATCTTCGGTCCCTTGGGACTATTGGGAGAGGAGGAATCCGCTTACCTCAGGAATCACTCCCCACAATGTGACGGTTTGATGCGGGCATGTGCGACCCGTGCCACACGTCTGGTGTAATGATGCCATCCTTTGCCTTGTTAAATTGGGGTCTGGGTGCAGCGCCTCCTCTTTGACACCATCCTTCCTGACTCCCTATTCCTTCCCCTCTGCCTTAGAGTGTTGAAAACCCCTTTTCTCCCCATGGCACCTGAGCGAGTTTCTATAGGCGAGAAAGGCAAGGAGCCGGTGATGGACGATGCGGAGGACCCTCCCGTGAAGCGCGGGCATGGGAGGCCTCACGGCAGCAGCTGTGTGAGGCGGGGTGGCCGCACCCGGCCGGTGTCGTGGCTCTCTGGGCCGTTGTGGCTACTGAGGGGACATGCCGGTGAGGTGCGGGCATGGGCAGCCGTGCGGGAGTGGACGTGGGTGGTGTGGTGGTCGCCCGTGCTGGCACGGTCGGTGCCTCGGCTTCAGGGACTACGATGGTTGTTGGTAGGGAGACACTGGAGCATCAAGGTCGCGACAGGCCTCGCGGCATCGACCAGGGACGTCGTGGTGGGCTCAGAGGGGGACATGGCGTTGGTGTAGAGCCCACGGTGCTCCCTGCCCCCACCTGCTATGAACATGATCAAGCTCGAGGATGACCCCGAGCCGGAGCGGATCATCAACTTTGTCCTCATCCTTTGGGACATGGACTGGTCTACCCGTGTGAAGTTCCCACGGAAATTTGCTCTTGGGGTCTCGGGCGACGTCCCTAGAGGTGTACTACTGAAGAACTCCGGCGGTGGTGATCGATGGAGCGTGCACGTTAAGACCCCTACACCGGGCGAGATGTACCTCACTGCCGGGTGGACCAAGTTCATCTATGACCACCGCATCCATCAAGGATCCGTGCTATGATTTTGCTATGCCAGCGGAGGGGGGTTCGCTGTAACGTTGTTCGACCCTCTGATGTGCCGTATTGAGTTCCCACACCACCTCTAGAGGGTCCAACCGAGGTTCTTCCACAGCCACAGCTATCAGCCACAATCATCATGTCGTAACATCATTCCTGCCTTTTCTCTTGTAAAGAAAGTCCGTGTCGATCTCGTTTGTATGGTTGCTCCACTCAGGTTCAGTTTGCTATTGGCACTATCCTCGGTCCTGGGGTAGGACTTGCTTCTGGGCATCGTCATGCTCGCCGCCTCCCTTCCTTGCGCTTATGCTGGAGGCACTGTGCGCCCTGTCCGACAAGGCGCTACCTCCGGTGGGGCCCCTTGGCTCCTGTTCGGTACCACCTCGGAGAGCCTTGCGAGGGGAATCTCCACGTGATGCCATCCTGAGATGCCCTGTGAGCCTCCCGAGGGAAATACTATAGGGTAAACGCTTATCTAGTTAGCCTCCTCTGAGAAGAGGACCATAGGTCTGGCGTAGATTTCATCCGCCGAAGGGGATACCCTCACGATCCTCCCCATAAGCCTCTCGAGGTAAAAGCCGTGGGACTAATTCTTATCCTGCTAGCCCCCTCCAAGGAGGAAACCGTAGGATAGCAAGAACTTTGGCGGTTGGAGGGGGTTAACCTCACGAGTCACCCCGTAAGCTTCCCGAGGGAAAATCCATAGGACAAAATCTTATCCTGTCATCCCCCTCCAAGGAGGAGACCATAGGTCTAGCAGGAATTTTGGATGCTGGAGGGGGTTAACCTCATGATCCATCCCCTAAGCTTCCTGAGGGAAAAGCCATAGGGAAAATGCTTATCCTATTACCCCCCTTTGAGGAGGAGGCCGTAGGTCTAGCACCACTTTTGGCTGCTGGAGGGGGTGAACCTCACGAGCCGCCACGTATGATTCTTGAGGTAAAACCCGTAGGTCAAATGCTTTCCGCTGGGTTCCCCCTGAGTGTCGTGTGAGTGTTCCAAACCAGGGGTCATGGGTGACTCATTGCCAGGATTGCCTTCAAGTTCAGAGGTCGACACTTTAGATCCTGTGTTGAAAGGAGATGGCCCATTCGTGTGCCAGGAAGCATGGGTGAGTTGACTTTTTGCTGAAACCGCCCCTCTCGAGCACCAGGTACTGTGAGTGAGTTGACTTGTAGCCAGAGCCGGTCGGTAAGTTCAGAGCTCCACACTTTAGGCCCTAGGTCGATGAGGCATGGCCACCTTCGAGCACCTGGCACTATGGGCGAGGTGAAACATTACCGGGGCTGCTCTGCAAGTTCAGCGCTCGACACTTTAGGCCATGGGTCGATAGGCGGTGGCTCTGCGATAGGCACCATGCCTAGCCCCCCACTCGTGTGGTAGTCATCGAGGAATTCCAGCAACACACAACTTCGGAAAACATTTTCTCAACAAAGGCGATAAACCAACAACAAAATTGGCGCTAGACATAAAATCCATAGAAAGGGGGAGTGGCGAGTAAGTCTAATGTGTTATAAAAACACTAAAAACCAGGGATGGGGCTGTGAAGCGGGGGGTGTCAAAAATGAGCAATGTGAGAGGTTCACCTTAGCGGAGCAGCGATGACGGTCTACCGACGGGGATGATGTCTGGGCGGAGGGTGTCATGGGATGTGCGCTGGCGTGATTACCCGAGCCTTGCGTGGTTTCCCCCGGGTCCCTGCCTTCAACAATGCCTCGCCAGAAGACGGGGGTGTGCTGAGGGTGACCGCCATAGTCCTCTAGAACACCCGGGTCCCCATCCTTGACAGCATCTTGCTAGAAGATGGGGCATACCGAGGTTGGGTGCTATAGCATTCTGGGGCCCTGGGTCCCCGTCCTCGATAGCATCTGTCTGGAAAATGGGGGCATGCAAAGGGTAGGATATGTAGCCCTCTGCAGCCCATGGGTTCCCATCCTCGAAAACATCTGGCTAGAAGATGGGAGCATACCGAGGTTGGTGCTATAGCCTTTCGAAGCCCCCAGGTCCCTGTCCTCGACAACATCTGGCTGGAAGACAGGGGCATACCGACGGTGGGTGCCATAGCCTTCCGGATACCCTGGGTCCCCGTCCTCGATAGCATCTAGCTGGAAGATGGGGGCATATTGAGGGTGGGCTCTGTAGCCCTCCGGAGCCCCCGATGTCCGTATGAGAGAAGTGCCCCCTCGGTCATTTCGGCAACTTTTGAGTGACCTAGCCCGGTGTTCCCCTTTTGGTCCTCAGCTAAACGGGCGCCTAGCCGACGGGATTGTTCGTTTGCGGTACCAAATTTCGTGGGTGAGCGCACCGCGGTACCCGAGTTGTCATCAATCGCGCGGAGGGGCCGTAGTAGAATCGCCAATTGTATAGAAGGGCCAAATGGGGGTGAATACAAATCTAATGGCCAAACGGTCGTTTGAAAGAAACGAAAAACTATTGAACTCAAATACCGCCGTTAGGTTAACTCTTCTTGGCCCGCCATGTCAGTATTCCCCGTTATCTTTTGCGGTCGTGGACTAGCTTACCCCTGCGTGGACCAGATCTATTTCTTTGCTCTGCTCTGGTCTTCTCCCCTGCTCCCCTCCCCATAACAACTGCTCAGCTTCGACTGATCGTCTCAGATCGGAGCTTGCACTTGCTCTAATTTGCATCCCCGCCATGTCCGATCAACCTCCCACGCCTATAATCGAAGCTCGCAGCCGTCACCGTCATATCGTCCGCCGTATCAGAGCTTCATGTCCCCAGACTAATATCTTGCCTCTGGCTAGTCCTTCTGGCACGGCAGAGCGCGTCCTGTCGGGTGATCTAGGCCGGTGACCGGCCTCGGGAAGTTGCATGTTGCCGCGCACCCCAGGCATGGTGGCCCTGGCACAACAGTTCGACGACCACGCTCTCATGGCCACCATGCTGGGCGTCCGTCCTACCGTGTCGCTGGCAGAGTTGCTGTCGACTTTCAGGTCTTGTTTTGGGATCAGACGAAATGAGGTCAAGATTGAGGTATGCGCGTCGCCATTCAATTTTTTTGTCCGGTTCGAGCACAGCTCGGACACCGAGCGCGTTCTGCATTCTTCTTGTTCTTTCAAGTGTTGCGGGGAGAAAATGAGCTTCATGCGTTGGCATCACGCATGTGGGTGGGACGATGCTTGGGGCAGCTTCGTTTCTTCTCCAAACTCGGCTTTGACGGCCTCCCATTGGATGCTTGGGAGCCGGAGGCCCTCAAGCAGGTTGTCAGTAGCCTTGGCGGCAAGCTGGTGGAAATCGTGCCACCGAGCGACAGATGGGTCATCGAGGTAAAGGCGTGTCCAAAAGATCCTGACGCCGTTCCTAAGATATATGAGGTGCAGATTCCAAGCAGGGCAGGGCGACAGCTTTGCTAGAAGCACCCGGTCATCATCCACCTGGAGGAGGTTCTGGAATCGGTACATGGCATTCAGGGCCCCGAAGAGGCTACCAGAAAGCATCCTCGTCACCTGCAGTGTTGGCCTAGAAGGATCGATGGCACAGGACCACCACCGTTTCGCGACGGCGCACACAGTTTCGGTGGGAGAACTGGGCTTGGACGAGCTGGTGGTTCTGAATTCCCTCGAGTGAAGACAGAGCTCTAGTGAATTGCCGTGGTATGTGTGGCTAATTAATTTGTAGCATGGAGAGCATAGCATGAAGTTAGCATCGACTAAAAATGTGTAATAGTTTGAATCGATGTAGTACATGTGTGTAATAGTTTGAAGTAGTATGTGTGTGTAATAGTTTGAATCGATGTAGTATGTGTGGGTAATGAATTTGATGTAGTGTGTGTAATATTTTGAATCGATGTAGTTGAACACCGTGCTTTATAATTTCTATGAATAACCAAGGACAACCTCATGAAAAGAGGGTGGTCTGGCAACGAGCAATGTCAAATCTGTGGATGCCAGGAAAATGTAGTCCATCTCCTCTTCAAATGCAAGGTAGCTATATTTGTAACACGTTGAACTCCAGGACCATTTTGCAGACAAGACAAGACAAAGGAAAAATGGTTTACAACACAGACAGCAGACGCAAAATCTGTAGTCTGGGATAAAAAAATGCCAGTTAACTGGATTTAACCACGACTAGTAATTGAAGGAAATAGATACTTGATAGTATTTGCATACAAAGGGGTCTTATACCTACACAAAAGTGGGCTAAACTTCCTACTAGTTTATAGAACAATTCGTCAGCATTTCATCTACAAAAGCCATTCTTTAGTCTGAACTTAACTATTCTACACTGAAGAAACTACAGATCTCCACCAAAAAAGTTGGCTGGACAATTTCCTTGAGAGGACATAAGTTCTTTGATCGTTTAACCCAAACTGATCTATTGCCTTCCCACCAAACTACAAGAAATCTGCATCGTTCATGCACGAGCGATTTGCATGCGCCAGTGCCGGTTCAGTTGGACCATCCGTGCCGCCGCAATGATTTCTTTGAAACTGAAATTCGGCATCTGCTTCTCGGGATCGTAGGTCCATGTGAACTCAAACCTGAATTCCGGCGTTGAGCTGATGGCCGCCGCTGGCTCCGGCTATCGAACAATCCAGCATGCTGAGTGTAGACGCTTGGTCGCCGCCACGGTACGGCCTCCGACGGTGCGTAGGATGGAGCGTCTTTGCCGCAGAGGCGTGCTCCCAGCCTCCCCCACTGAGGTAAGGTAGCCCGCGCCGAAGCGTGGACGTGAGAGTTCCTAGACCTTGGCGCTGCCCTGTTCGCGGGTGTGTACCATCGGCGGCATGCTCTCGTGAACGATTTGATACGTGCCTTATTCCCACTGCCTAGAGCATGCCGTAAAGCCGATGCGTGATTTCTCCACACCGCTCTCTTGGCCCTGCTTGCCGCATCTGGCGCCGACGACGTCGCCGTCGCCGTCGTGGCCGATTCGGCACATTCAGGGAAATCATCCGCCTGGGAGGGCAATCGGAGACCGGCCTTGAAGTAGAGCTGCATGGCCTGCCTTAGAGGGGCTAAATACCCCAGTTTCGGAGGCTGTCATGGCGGCTGTGGCGGCGGCGGCTGCTTAGGCGAGGCCATGTTACCCTAGGTGGTGTGGCGCGGAGGAGCTACGCAAGGTGAACTGTGGTTGGTCGGAGAACGGGAGTGAATTATTATCTAAAAAAAAGGGGAGTGAAAGACTGACAGTAGGTTTGGACTACGGGCACGCGTGAAAAAACCATCTCCCATTTCCTTAGAGGGTAATAATTCAACACTCGTTGCATTAACCGCTCAATCTTTATTTCCCTTCTCATCATAAGAGTGCGAACGTATTAAAAAGATTGGTCGTGGTTATCCACTTCATCGGGCAATGTACCAGGACAGGTAGGAGGCCAGGTTTCATTTTAGAAATGCTAACGACTGTGCCCTTATGTTTATACGATATTATTTCTATGACACCATGTACCGTCGATTGTAGCAACACCATGTGGCGTGGCATGTTTTTATAAAGGGCATGAAAAACAGGGGATGCCGACGTGGCATGTTTTCTAACTGGCGGGCCCGCCTCCTCCACCTTCGATGAGATTGCGCATCCCAGGTTCGAGGGCTGGTGTCTCCCACCAACACATTATTGTGCAATTTTCCATGTAGAACCTGAATTCCGGCGCTGAGCTGATGCTCGCCGCCCGCTACGGCTGTCAAACACAGAGAATTCTGAAAGAAGCTACTAAAATTAAATACTTTGAATTCTGAAAGTACTAAAATTAAGTAAATTACAATTTTGTCTGAAAGGTAATACGCATACTGCTGATCAAAATAATATAAATACAGTACACATTTCTACTTCGAAAAATAGACCTGAAAATGCTAGCAAATAACCTAAGGATGAATATAGGATTCATTCTCCCCTATATATTTCGTTGGCGGCGGCTCCCGCGTGCTGCAACACATGCTCAGAGAACTCTCTCCGTCTGCAATGTGCTGCCAGTATCTCGTCCAGAGGGTAAGGCATCGGTGTATGTTCCAGACTTAAGCCATGCATTACAATTGTTGATTCCTCTTCCCAGGCTTGAACCTCGTGATCGTACTGTCTGATATAATTCCTGTAGTATATGCAACCGGGTTTGACTATGGGGTGTAACCTGGTGTCAATGGAGATAGACCA
This sequence comes from Avena eriantha, assembly GCA_910589775.1. Classification (NCBI taxonomy): domain Eukaryota; kingdom Viridiplantae; phylum Streptophyta; class Magnoliopsida; order Poales; family Poaceae; genus Avena; species Avena eriantha. Next base: position 351,808,849 of record OU342742.1, on the reverse strand, counting down.
ATTGTAATCAACAAAGAGGGAACGACTTCCAATGTCACTGACGGCCTCGAGAGAGCAGTTCTCCGTGTCCACCCGGTACAACACTGGTTGCCCTTTGCGAAATCCCCATTCAACACAAGAAGCAGATCACCATCTGACTCAACTAGGTAAAAATTGTAGGTTCCGCGTACCTGTTCAAAGACTGGGGCTACAATTTTTTTGGCCATCGTGACAGTGCTTGCGCACTACTCTAACTGGATGTTGGTCGACATGATGTCTCCATTCCCAAGTAATGCATATACTTCCCCTCGGAATGCCGTCATGCAGAACAGAAGCGTAGAAGGAGGTGGCGAATACAATCCTTCTCCAAATGATCCATTAATTTTCCCTATTGGGGTTATCTCATCGGCCATTGCAATATGATCTGGATAATCAGTGCAAATGAACACCATCATCGGGGACTTCGTCACGACGACAAATTGCAGAAGATCAGATGGTATGTATGGTTGAAACTCAGTGTTAGACCTATGAGTGATTTGGATCAGAAGCCGAATCTGGTACTGCTCCACCCTCTGAGCAAGCACGATGACGCCACGAGAAACACCGATGAAGCAGAATCTTTTGGAAGAAGAGGGCATCAGTTAGCACTAAGATGTTTACAATGGAAAATACTAATAAATGGATGTTATATATAGAATCTTCAGATGTGAATGTGAACCTGCGATGGACGTCCCTTAGATTCGTCCTGAAGCAACGACCAGCGGCGTGGTTGAGGAAGGTGAAGTCGCCAACGTCTGGAAGTGTGTGATCTATCATGATCTAGTTGTTGAGATGGAATTCGGGCACCTCTAAAGTGCGGCGCCAATCGTTGCAGACTTCCTGACAAGAAACATAGGTGTCGACGTACTCCTCTTTCTCCAGCAAGTAGTCGGTGATCTTGCGAAGTGGGTTGGTCGGGAGATCGGACCAGTTCCTCTTCATCCGGCTACTGGCCATGGCTAACGTGCGGGAATGTTTTGATCGAGGAAGAAAGAAGAACTACCACTGCGAGGAGAAGAAGAAGAGGAGAACAGATGAGGGAGACGAAGCAGAACTGCCACTGCGAGGAGACGAGGGAGAAGAAGCGGAACTGGCACTGCGAGGAGACGAGGAGACGAGGGAGGAGAAGCGGAATTGCCACTTCAAGTTTTTTTGAGGGATACAGACATGTGGGACCTACTAAAAAATCTGAGAAGTGCTACCGTGCATAGTGCGTTGACAGGTGGTATGTTTTCTGACTGGCGGGTCCGCCTCCTCCACCTTCGACGGTGCGCGTCCCAGGTTCGAGGGCTGGTGCCGCCAACCAACACATTATTGTGCAATTTTCCATGCTTTGTCGCAACCAGCTCCGCTCCGCTCCTCTGCTCCTTCTGCCGCCACTCCGCTCAGTCGTGCACCGCTCTCGTCGTCCCCTTGGGTCGTCGTCCTCCCCCCTCCCCTCCCTGCCATCCCCTCACGTCCCGTCCCCTCCCTGCGTTGTCTCCTTGCTGCCGTACACCGCCCAGGCATGTCTAGAAAAGAAAACCGAGAGTCGACCGTTGGGTTAGGGTACAACAACGCTGGTGATCCGGATCCTGCTCGGGGATGGATCCTGCAAGGCTTGAGAACACGGAGATGGGTCCTGCGTGGCTGGAGAGCACGAAATCGCCTTCAAGTATTGAGAGCACAGAGGACAACGAAACAGGGGAAGAGGAAGCGGGGTGTAGAGCTTTGGAGGTATGGATCCTGGAGAAGGTGCCGTGCGTCCACATTGAAGGGTAAGAACTGTGATTCCTTTTCTGCATACCCCAATTAGTGTTTCTAGTCCCGTGGTGATTGCAAGGATATGTGTTGGTAAACGCATGACGTCTTACAGCTTGTCCTTGAGCATGATGCTTTGTCAAGCGAGCACGAAGGCACTGGAATGTGTGGCGGTGCGGATGATGATGGGAAAGCATATCCAGACGTGGCTGCTGACTTGAATAGGATGGAGAGTAGGGAATATTTGGTTGATTCAAACTTTGAGCCTGACTATGGGACTAATGAGGAAGACGGATGTGAAGATGTGGAAATGGGATGTAGATACGACGACGAAGACGAGGAAAGGCCAGTGATACACTTTGACAGGGACAATCCTACAATTGATGAGGGGACTATCTTTGATAATGTGGAGGACTGTAGATATGTAGTAGAAACCTATGCAATCAGAGTTGGGTTCGAATTTATTATTGAAAAGAGCGACCAAAAGAGATTTAGGGTGCACTGTAGGGAAAGTAATGTGTGTAAATGGAGATTACATGCATCTCCAATGCGGGGTGGACACCCATTTCAAGTTGCAATAGCTACATTTAGTTTCAGTCTTTCTCATATTTATTCTGCTGATAACTAGCTCTGAATTATTTGGATTCTTATCGAATGCAGATCAAAGTAAACACGAAGAAACACAACTGCCCTAATACTTCTTTAAGTGATAATATTAGACCGGCGACTACCAAGTGGATTGCTGCTACTATACTTGACTAGGTGAGGCAGGATCATAACATTGGACCTGCTAAACTCAGAGCAAAGATTAGCAAAAAGTTTAACGTTCTGATTCCTTACCACATAGTCTTTGATGGGAAGGCGGTGGCTCTAGACTTCATTCAAGGCAAGTGGAATGACAGTTTTCATATGTTGTATAGTTTCAAAGCTCAGGTAGAGAAAACATCACCTGATAGTGTTGTTGACATTGATTACGAGGTTGTGAAAGGAAGAGAAAAGGTCTCGAGGGGGGTCAGGTATAAGCATGCATATAAGTTATGCTTCAGGAGATGTTTTGTCTGCCTGAAGGCATGCTGGAAGGGGTTCCTAGACGGCTACAGGACATACTTGGCAATAGATGCAACTTCTTTAACAGGGAAGTTCAGGGGACATGTTGCTTCTACTTGTGCTTTGGACACGCATAATTGGCTTCTACTCGTAGCTTATGCTGTTCTTGAGGGTGAATCAAATGAAAGCTGGACATGGTTCATGTAGAGACTATGGGAAGTAATTGGTCACCATGAAGGCTTGGTGATACACACCGGTGCATGTGAGGGTCTTTAGAATGCTATTGATGTTGTGTTTCCTGGGGTTGAGCATAGGGAATGCATGCGGCACCTCACTACTAACTTCATGAAGAAGTTCAAAGGAAAGATCTTTCAAGAGGACTTGTGGCGATCAGCATACACATAAACCCCAAGAACGCATGCTACTTACTTGCAGAACATGTATGTAGTGCCAAAGGTGAAAAAATACCTTGAAAACATCACACCAAGCTATGGGCCAGAAGCAAGTTTGGTGAGTTAAGCAAGGTGGATTTTGTTTGCAATAATTTAGCATAGAGTTTCAATGATAAGATTTCAGGCATGAAGACACTTGGAATTGTTATTTTGTTGGATGCAATAAGACAGTGCATAATGGTGAAGATATATTTAAGGCAAAGAATTTGTGCAAGAAAGTTTTTAGGCCATAAAATAGTTCCAAAGGTGGTTATGTTACTGAATGCAAGAACCAGGGCAATGAGAATGATAAAGATAAGGATGGTCAGAAGTTCCAGAACATTGGCTGAGGTTTATGCAGAATAAAAGCATGGAAGTGAACGGAGGTACACTGTAGACACTGGAAACAAGACTTGTTCATGCATGCAGTGGCAGATTACTGGTCTGCCATGTCACCATGCAATTTACTTCATCTTAAAGCTTAGAGGTAGCGGAGCTGAAATAGAGAACTATGTCGACAACTATTTCTCCGTGGACAAGTTTGCTGCACCTTATGTAGAAAACGTACCACCTATGGACGATGAAAATGACTGGGAGATTGTCGATCCAGGGTTCAAACTTCAACCAACAGATCTTAGGAGGCCACCTGGGAGGCCTAGAAAGCTAAGGATTGAAGCCTCCACCGATAAAGGTTCAAGGCTGGGAGCTAGGAAAAGGAAATGCAAAAGTTGTGGCGGATTCGGCAATATCAAGAGGCTGGGAGCTAGAAAAACCGAGTTACACATGATATTGTCCCTTTTCACACCCCGGTGGCAGAAAATGAGGCTTCTCAGCCAGAACCGGAGGAAGAGCAGCGCGAAGACGGTGATGAGCACTCGGAGGAAAACGTATGTAAGCAGCCAATTTATAAAGAAGTGGAGGTGCCCGGCGAGAAAAGGGTGTGAAAAGAAACAAAAGGGTAAGCAGAACGGGGAGGAAAGGGCAAATAATGGAGGTGTATTAGAATATGAAGAAGTTGCAGTGGTAATTGAGGATGTTCTTGATGATCTTTCGGCTAACTGCAGGAGGAATAATAAATCCCTGCCAATTTTCATCTTTGTACGATTCTGCGGATGAAAGGTAAGCTTAAACAATGTTTTATTTGCCGTTTTATCATTTTTTATCCTCATCAACTGATGCTTAATGCAGCGTGGGCTAGCAGACTAATAAGAGGAGCAGAAAGATGCGGGCACAGTAATGTCGTATGTTGAATTATATCATTGAAACTAAACCAGTCGTGTCGTTTTTAATTATATCTGGCGCATGCAACGTGTCTGTGATGGGGTCATGTGGACCAGATTACAATTTTTAAAATATTATTACATTAATATTTACCTGCGTTTGGACGCGGCTACTAGTTCCCATCTCCCTTGCATTCCCATCTCCTCTATCGCACTCCAGAATTATGGTTGTGCCATCAAGTAGCAGAGTCAGCGTATTGTCCCATCAGATATGAATGCAATGACTTTGTTTGTTCAGAATTTGATGACTTTTGATTAGTTTGAAAGACAGAGAAACCTAAAACATGTATCTAGACATGTTTTGGGTATAGACACATTTATTAAATATCTAAAAAAAACTAAGTTAGTTATATCTGGACAGGAGTAGTACACTATTACAACACGCTCGATCCCTTCTCCTCTGCCGCACTCCAAATTATGGCTGTGCCATCAAGTGCTGGGAGCAGAGTTAGAGTATTGTCCCATCAGATATGCCAGGAACGCGCGAACTTTATTTTCAGGATTGGACGAGTTTCGATCAACTAGTTTCAAAGACAAAGACAACTAAAACATGGCCAACATATATAGATTATGACGATAATCGACCATGACTCAAGTGACCTAGATCCAAAGAGGGCATTAAGATACCGTACATAGATTTAATTTATGCTTAAGTGGCCCTAATCGACTATGACACTCCCGCAGTCTCCATCATTGACGACGTTGTCCGCGTCGCCGCCAGCCTCCTCCGTGTTGGAAACGATGCCGACGTTCCCGGCAGCGTTCCTCCTCCTCGTGGATTCTTCACGGCGCGCTGCATCGATAACGGTGGAGGTCGTATGCCCAGGCACTGCCCAGAAGCGCTGCCTCCCTTCGGGGTTGCGCAGATCCGGGTGGATCTCCCGCCGGTGGGTTCCGCACAGCTCAATCAACGCAACCCGTTCCTTCTTGAACAGATTTCGCCAGTACGCGCTCGTGCGTGAGTACCGTGCCATTGCCCTCTTCTGCTCCAACAGCTGGCGGCGGCGCTCCTCGATCTGCCTCGCCAACGTGTTGTCGCGCAAGAGTGGAGCGACAGGAACCCTGGCGTAGCTGAGCTCGAAGCCGGCCGGAAGCCTCGCGAACGGCGGCGCGAGTATGTCGTAGTGGGCGAACATCTGAGCCTCATGCAAGCAGAGTTTGGGTCTCTCCCTCTCCATGGCAATGAAGGAACACGATCTGAGCTTCGGCCCCGAGGTTAAGGGGATAAGAGCAAGGACGTGGGCCTAGCATCGTTTCCACTGCCAATCAGTTTGCAGAACAGACTTCTCGCGGATCGCCCTCGCGAAGGACATCCTTATCATCCACGCACCCCGATCCAACGACACCTAACAATCGGGGATCGGGTCTTCTAGAAGCCTAGAGCGGTTGCTGGTTAGCTCTGCGTCCCGATTGTTTGTGGCCAATGGCTGTAGTTGAAAATAATACACATTTCAATGACACTGGTGGATCCATGTGTAGTCTTTGAAGAGAACACACATGCAATGACTCTAGCTGTGGTTAATGAGAAGAACACACATTTCAATGACACTAGTGGATCCATATGTGGTATGTGAACAGAACACACATACAATGACACTGGTGGATCCATGTGTGGCCACTGAAGAGAACACACATTTCAATGACACTGGTGGATCCATATGTGGTATGTGAAAAGAACACACATGCAATGACTCCAGTTGTTGTTACTAAGAAGAACACACATGCAATGCCACTGGTGGATCCATGTGTGGTCTCTGAAGAGAACACAAATTTCAATTACACTAGTTGTTGTTAGTAAATTGAGCACATATGCAATGACACTTGTGGATCCATAGGTGGATTGTGAAAAGAGCACACATGCAATGACACTGGTGGATCCATATGTGGTATGTGAAAAGAACACACATGAAATGACTCTGGTTGTTGTTATTAAAAAGAACACACATGCAATGACACTGGTGAATCCATGTGTGGTCTCTAAAGAGAACACACATCCAATGACTATGGTTGTTGTTAGTAAAAAGAGCTCACCTGCAACGACATTGGTGGATCCATAGGTGGATTGTGAAAAGAGCACACATGCAATGAAACTGGTGGATCCATATGTGGTATGTGAAAAGAACACACATGCAATGACTCTGGTTGTTGTTAGTAAAAAACACATGCAATGATACTAGTGGATCCATGTGTGGTCTCTGAAGGGAACACACATTTCAATGACACAGGTGGATCCATATGTGGTATGTGAAAAGAACACACATGAAATGACTCTAGTTGTGGTATGTGAAAAGAACACACATGCAATGACACCGGCGGATCCATTTGTGGTCTCTGAAGAGAACAACCATCCAATGACTCTAGCTGTTCTTAGTAAGAAGAGCACACATTTCAATGACACTGGTGGATCCATATGTGGTACGTGAAAAGAACACACATGCGATGACTCTGATTGTTTTTATTAAAAAGAACACACATGCAATGACACTGGTGGATCCATGTGTGGTCTCTGAAGAGAACACACATTTGAACGACACTTGTGGATCCATATGTGGTATATGAAAAGAACACACATGAAATGACTCTGGTTGTTAGTAAAAAGAACACTCATGCAATGACACTAGTGGATCCATGTGTGGTCTCTGAAGAGAACACACATGCAATGACTCTGGTTGTTGTTAGTAAAAAGTGCACACATGCAATGACACTAGTGGATCCATAGGTGGATTGTGAAAAGAGCACGCATGCAATGACACTGGTGGATCCATATGTGGTATGTGAAAAGAACACACATGCAATGACTCTGGTTGTTGTTACTAAAAAGAACACACATGCAATGACACTGGTGGATCCATGTGTGGTCTCTAAAGAGAACGCAGATTTCAATGACACTGGTGGATCCATATGTGGTATGTGAAAAGAACACAAATGAAATGACTCTAGTTGTGGTATGTGAAAAGAACACACATGCAATGACACTGGTGGATCCATGTGTGGTCTCTGAAGAGAACACACATCCAATGACACTGGCTGTTGTTAGTAAGAAGAGCACACATTTCAATGACACTGGTGGATTCATATGTGATATGTGAAAAGAACACACATGCAATGAATCTGGTTGTGGTATGTGAAAACAACACACAGGCTATGACACTAGTCGATCCATGTGTGGTCTCTGAAGAGAACACACATTTCAATGACACTGGTGGATCCATATGTGGTATGTGAAAATAACACACATGAAATGACTCTGGTTGTTGTTAGTAAAAATAACACACATGCAATGACTCTAGTTGTTGTTAGTAAAAGGAACACACGTGCAATGGCACTTGTGGATCCATGTGTGGTCTTTGAAGAGAACACACATTTCAATGACACTGGTGGATCCATAGGCGGATTGTGAGAAGAACACGCAAGAAATGACTACAGTTGTGGTATGTGAAAAGAACACACATGCGATGACACCAGTGGATCCATGTGTGGTCGCTGAAGAGAACACACATCCAATGACTCTAGCTGTTGTTAGGAAGAAGAGCACACATTTCAATGACACTGGTGGATCCATATGTGGTATGTGAAAAGAACACACATGCAATGACTATAGTTGTTGTTAGTAAAACGAAAACCGAACAATGACACTGGTGGATCCATGTGTGGTCTCTGAAGAGAACACACATTTCAATGACACTGGCTGTTGTTAGTAAGAAGAGCACACATTTCAATGACAATGGTGGATCCACATGTGGTATGTGAAAAGAACACACATGCAATGACACTGGTGCATCCATGTGTGGACTCTGAAGAGAACACACATTTCAAAGATACTGGTGGATCCATATGTGGTATGTGAAAGAACACACATGCCATGACTCTAGTTGTTGTTAGGAAATGAAATGACACTGGTGGATCCATGTGTGGTTTTTGAAGAGAACACACATTTCAATGACACTGGTTGTTCTCAGTAAAAAGTACAAACATGCAATGACACTGGTGGATCCATATGTGGATTGTGAAAAGAGCACAGCATCCAATGACTCTAGCTGTTGTTAGTAAGAAGAGCACACATTTCCATGACACTGGTGGATCCATATGTGGTATGTGAAAAGAACACACATGCAATGTCTCTGGTTGTTGTTAGTAAAAAGAACACACATGCAATGACAGAGGTGGATCCATGTGTGGTCCCTAAAGAGAACGCACATTTTAATGACACTGGTGGATCCATAGGCGGATTGTGAAAAGAGCACACATGCAATGACACTGGTGGATCCATATGTGGTATGTCAAAAGAACACACATCAAATGACTCTGGTTGTTGTTAGTAAAAAGAACACACATGCAATGACATAGGTGGATCCATGTGTGGTCTCTGAAGAGAACACATATGCTATGACTCTGGTTGTTGTTAGTAAAAGAGCACACATGAAATGAAACTGGTGGATCCATAGGTGGATTGTGAAAAGAGCACACATGCAATGACACTGGTGGATCCATATGTGGTATGTGAAAAGAACACACATGTAATGACTCTAGTTGTTGTTAGTAAAAAGAACACACATGCAATGACACTAGTGGATCCATGTGTGGTCTCTGAAGAAAACACACATTTCAATGACACTGATGGATCCATATGTGGTATGTGAAAAGAACACACATGAAATGACTCCAGTTGTGGTATGTGAAAAGAACACACATGCAATGACACCGGTGGATCCATTTGTGGTATTTGAAGAGAACACACATCCAATGACTCTAGCTGTTGTTAGTAAGAAGATCACACATTTCAATGACACTGGTGGATCCAAATGTGGTATGTGAATAGAACACACATGCAATGACTCTGGTTGTTGTTAGTAAAAAGAGCACACATGCAATGACACTGGTGGCTGCATGTGTGGTCTCTGAAGAGAACACACATTTCAATGACACTGGTGGATTCAGATGTGGTATGTGAAAAGAACACACATGAAATGACTCTGGTTGTTGTTAGTAAAAAGAACACAGATGCAATGACACTGGTGGATCCATGTGTGGTCTCTGAAGACAACACACATGCAATGACTCTGGTTGTTGTTAGTAAAAAGAGCACACATGCAATGACAACTGGTGGATCCATAGGTGGATTGTGAAAAGAGCACACATGGAATGACTCTGGTGGATCCATATGTGGTATGTGAAAAGAACACACATGCAATGATTCTAGTTGTTGTTAGTAAAAAGAACGCACATGCAATAACACTGGTGGATCCATGTGTGGTCTCTGAAGAGAACATAGATTTCAATGACACTGGTGGATCCATATGTGGTATGTGAAAAGAACACACATGAAATGACTCCAGTTGTGGTATGTGAAAAGAACACACATGCAATGACACTGGTGGATCCATGTGTGGTCTCTAAAGAGAACACACATCCAATGACACTGGCTTTTGTTAGTAAGAAGAGCACACATTTCAATGACACTTGTGGATCCATATGTGGTATGTGAAAAGAACACACATGAAATGACTCTGGTTGTTGTTAGTAAAAAGAACACACATGCAATGAAACTCGTGGATCCATCTGTGGTCTCTGAAGAGAACACACACGCAATGACTCTGGTTGTTGTTAGTAAAAAGAGCACACATGCAATGACATTGGTGGATCCATAGGTGGATTGTGAAAAGAGCACACATGCAATGACTCTGGTGGATCCATATGTCGTATGTGAAAAGAACACACATGCATTGACTCTGGTTGTTGTTAGTAAAAAGAACGCACATGAAATAACACTGGTGGATCCATGTGTGGTCTCTGAAGAGAACACAGATTTCAATGACACTGGTGGATCCATATGTGGTATGTGAAAAGAACACACATGAATGACTCGAGTTGTGGTATGTGAAAGAACACACATGCAATGACACTGGTGGATCCATGTGTGGTCTCTAAAGAGAACACACATCCAATGACACTGGTTGTTGTTAGTAAGAAGAGAACACATTTCAATGACACTGGTGGATCCATATGTGGTATGTGAAAAGAACACACATGAAATGACTCTGGTTGTTGTTAGTAAAAAGAACACACATGCAATGAAACTGGTGGATCCATGTGTGGTCTCTGAAGAGAACACGCATGCATGACTCTGGTTTTGTTAGTAAAAAGAGCACACATGCAATGACACTTGTGGATCCATAG